>BTSY01000001.1:16766126-17412476 GCA_036245785.1 Pristionchus fissidentatus | reverse complement strand
GGGACGGACGGAAACAGACTCGACGAAACACAAAACATGCAGGAAAAGCAAAAATAAGAAAGAGAGGGAAGCGCAATTGGATTCTAGAAAGGAGATTGGAGAGAGAAGAGAATAGGATGAAATAGTGGAGGGAGGGGAGAATAAAGAGGGCCTGTGAGTAGAGGAATGGAGAGAAAAAGAGGAGAGAGGAAGACAGAGAGGGAGGGGAGACGTGAGAAATAGAATGTGAACGTTGGACTCACTGCTTCGTCTCTCTCTCTCTCTCTCCCTTCCATCCTTCTCTCTCTATCTCTCTGGACCTCTTCCCTCACTCAAATCGATCGGTGAAACATTGACGAAAACAAGAGAGGGCATCGACAGAGATAGGAGTGATCTACCCAGAAGGGAAAGTAGAGAGACTCTCTCTCTCTCTCCGAGAGAGATCATCAGTTCAAGTTCACGAGATCAACTAGCCAAACTTTTAAAGATAGCGATGCCACCAAATGAGTGGCAAAGAGCAAAAGTATCTCACACAGTTACGAACTGGGAAGAAATAAAACAAATACAAATTACTATTTTATTGATTAACATTTTTGAAAAATGAGAAATTATCAGAATCTCATTAGTGAGATCTGACAGGTACCCATACAATTTTGTAAGTAATCTTAGCAATAAGTGAAGTAAGAACGGATATTTACAACTATGAAGTAGGCTAAATGTTGATTTACAATAAAAAAGGAGATCCTCACAATTACAAAAAAAATTGGAAAATGTTCAGTATGTACATACTCGCATTATGCAACTCTATAATAATCGTGGAGGATACTTGAACGTAAGCAATAAATTCAGTGTATCTACCGTACTCCCTTTCTTCTTTCTAGGACTCAATCTACAAATGGTCCATTCTCTCCACACTCTTCTCTCCACAATCCATCCTCTTCCACTTTCTCAACTTGCACAGAAACTCGAGTCGTCGCTCCTTCTCAGTCACGAAATAGCAAATGAGTTCGAAGGGAACCGAGAGGGGATCGATACGGGCAAGCATCTCCAGCTGCAAAGAAGAATGAGTACGGTAGGAGTCAGGAGGAGAGATTACGGTAGTTGACACAGTGATGATTCATGTGTAGTTACTATAACCATAATTAACATAGGTTTAATAGAAATTTTTTTGAACTACACAATGCAACACTATTATTCCGGGCACACTACTCGAATGTCTTTAATATATGAAACATGTCTACCGTGCTTGGGATAAAGCATTAGAATGAATCAAATAGTTTCACCATATCATAGGAGACCATCTTGGTGAGGTGTGTCGACAGTACACTCTCTGGTGTCACTGCGAGTTCCTTGAGGACGAGAGAGACAGAAGAGACTGAGTTCCTGCAGGGAATCAATTGATGAGATTATAGAATCGGATGAGAGTAAACTACTTACAAACCCTACGCCAATCGCAATGTTTATTCGCGCAATAACTCGAAATCATCTGCCAACCAAACATGATGTTGTTTGAAACATCACAAAAATATCTGCTAAACAAATCTGACCAGGGGTAGATTGGATGAGTGGGGGAGTTTCTCTGGTTTTCTTTCTCCCACTGGTATCCCATTCCTGTTTTCTCTTCTACTTGTTTCACATCCAATCTCACTAGAATCTCCTCTCCAACCGGGAGAATCACTGGGATACCAATGGGAGAAAATAGCAGAGTTGTTGCTGTACAAGGCTCGACACTACTGGAGGGAGAAAGGAGGGGACACCCATGAATACCTTAGTTTTATCTCCTGTTCCCTCCGATAAAACCCCCGTTTGAATTATGCGCTATGCTTCACAGGAGAAGGTGGTGTATTACAGATCTCGAGGGTCGAGACACTACTGGATGGGGGGAGGAGGGAGAGACCAATGAATACCTCAGATATCCCTTCCTGCATGCTTTCGTCATTCGTGCAAAGAGGGCGGCGATCGTCTCACGCAGTTCACGAAGATGAGCACGGAGCATTCCTGAAGGAATACAAGAGATTAATAATATTTATTATTGAATTAATATAATGATATAAATAATTGGTAACCATAATCCAAATATTCCCCTAAAGGAGTACCAAATGCAGAAATATTATTTTTTTTCTATAGCACACCTACCAACGACTATAAGAGCCCGTTTGCGTAAGAGTCGGACAAACGTCAACAGGCGTCCGTACAGTATTTATTTCCAGGTAGGATCCCGGTATATTTCCAGCCTGGAATCAGACAGGGATCCAGCCTGGAAATTATACCGGGATCCCGGTATCGATACCGGGAAAGTGCGCGCTATACCGGGATCCAGCCTGGAAATTATACCGGGATCCCGGTATCGATACCGGGAAATCTGATAGCTCCTCTCGCTTTCACAAAGAAGTTTATCAATGGAACATGTCGAGAATATTTACAATATACATAATTTCCACTGGCCGGTCAAAGCTACAGAAAGGGGTTGGGAGGGAGAGAGCTTGTGTAATTGGAGGGGAAATCGAAATTGAGAGTGTTCTCACTTCCACACGCCCTCTATCTCCTAACCGCTTTCAGGAGATTTGGAACAATGTCAGCCAACATTTACAATTGATTTGTACATAGAAACATGATACAATATGGCTCATTATCAGTGTAGGCTACCGAAAATTATGAACTAATTTGCAAGTTATCTAACACAAAAAGTCTTCCTGGAATCCGCGGGGTACTTCGGCTTGTAATCACTATAGAATTAAATATTGCTATCCACATAACTGAAAGAGTATGCATTAATTTTTAAAAAAATTCTTCGTTCATTTCCTTGTTTATTCAATCGATAAGATGAGAGGAAATTAAATTAACACATAAAAAGGCACGTTTTCAATTGTCGATCTACCATTAAAAATGGAATTACAGTACCCGACCAACTCTGGTATAATTCCAGTGGTATCCCAGATTCCGCAGTGATGTCATTTTGATACCATCAGAATCGTTGATGTTTCACCCAGTGGGAGGGAAACTAGGATACCACTGGAACAAATACCGGAGAATTTTATATCATCTTTAAATCTGGCGGATGGTATAATAGTCGACCCGCGGCTATGGGTATGTTTAAATGCCGGCGCCATCGATTTCGCATTCAGAGGCCGCAATTTTCGCGAAAAACTCACTTTTCGAATAAAGCCGTAGAGAAGACATACGTGTACTCACTGAATTTGACGCTCTTTCTAATGTACTACAACTCGTCTCAGGCCACCTCGTTGATGTTTTCACGAGAACCAAAAAAAAGATTGCAATAAACGGTCATCACTAGTAGCAAGAGCGTCAAATTCTGTTGGTATTCGCGAGAAGTCGTGCTTCCACCGACACTCGGAAGCGAGGTTTATCCGGAAAAAAACTATGTTTCCGTCAAAATGAGACAAAGCCACATCGCGCCCAGGGACTCCGATTGCGATATCGATGGAACCAGCATGCTCAGCGTCGAAAGTACTCCCTATTACGAAATTTTGAGCGATTTCGATTTTGACTAATTTTTTTTAAACCCACCCTCGCCGTATTTTCTCTTGCATGATTCAAAATTGATAATATTGAACTTAGTGGTGAACCAAAAATTGACAACCTGTTTTTATATTTTTAAAAAAATTCTAAGGTGCGGGCATTTTTAAGCAAAAAAAATATTAAAATTGTTATTTAGCCCGTCGTAAATTCGAGAAAGCGCGGACCTGACTGTAAATGAATATCGATTTTTTTTCACACCATGATCATGGTCCAAAATGAGTATGTGATAGTTCGACAAAACTTCAAGTGGTCTACTGTAACAATACTACAGTACATTGAGTTCTGTGGAAAAGTTACCGTAACCTGGCTACCGTAACCCGGATTTCTGAATATAGCAAATTGTGTCACTGCCGTATGATGTAGATATCGGGTAGTCATTGCTTGAGAGTATACCGTATCTCATCAACAGTACTCACGCCTACAGTAAACCAACAGCCGAAAAATATGAAGTTCATCGAATTGAGTCGGGATTTGTTGTATGAGGTAGATCTATAGCAGTCATTACCTTAGAGGGAAACGGTATACAACGGCATTACCTACCTACTTGTGGTCTACCTGATACAACAACTTCTGACTCAATTTGGTGAATCTCATATTGTCGGATCACGGTATGCCTACTGTAGCCGTGAGTACTGTAGATGAGATACGGTATGCTCATCAAGCAATGACTACTCTAGATTTACATCATGCATACGTCAGTCACACAATTTGTTATATTGCAGAAATACCGGGTACGGTAACTTTTCCACAGTACTCAAAGTACCGCAGTATTGTTACTAACTTAACCTAAAACGCTAAGGAAAATGCCTTCGCGCCCTCCAGCCTGCAGCAAACGCTGATAGATCATGCGCAACCGGAATACAAGGCCATCAACATGATAAAACAGAAATCGTTAAGAAGAAAGTTTCGAGGAACAATCGATAAATAGGTGTGAGTCTGTCTGTGAGTCCGTCCCGTCCGTAACTACGGTAACAAGTTCGCTGGAGCAACCACACTTGAATGGGTCAGATACATGATATTTGTCAAAAACACAAAAATCAATAATAATCAATAAATCAATAAATACTACCGTAACCTACAGTACCCTCCGATGAGTTCGGTGGGTCAGACCGCAGGTCAGATTCATGATTTTTCTCAAAAACATGAAAATCGATAAATCAATAAATCAATCAATACTACCGTAACCTATAGTAAAAGTTCGCTGGGGCAACCAAACTTCCTTGGGTCAGATACATGATTTTTGTCAAAAACACGAAAATCAATAAATCAATAAGTGCTACTGTAACCTACAGTAAAAAGTTCGCTGGGGTAACCAAACTTCCTTGGGTCAGGCAAAAAGTTGCCACTTCGCCACGAAGTGGCGTAGTGGCAACTTTTTGTTCGATGGCCCTCCTGGACCCGGCGACTGAAGTACCCCTGGACCGAACTATACCCGGCGACTGAAGTCCCCCTGGACCGAACTATACCCGGCGACTGAAGTCCCCCTGGACCGAACTGTACCCGGCGACTGAAGTCCCCCTGGACCGTACTTTGAAAACGTAGTGCGCTTAACCTCCACGCACCCCGCTAGTTACAGTAGACCAATTGATGTTTTGTCGACCTATCCCAAACCCCATTTTGGACCATGACCACACAGTATTATGAAACGGGGGGTCGCTGAACAAATAAGAGCCTGACTGCGGAAAAGTGCGGGAAATTTCAAACCAAACAGTGCGTACTCTTAGAACGATTTTTGGCATACTGTAGCTCGCTTGCTGCTTGTTCCCAGAGGAAATCGCAGACCGGCGTTTCCCTAGGAATGGGGTGAGCAAATGTGAACAGTGCCCTATCTACACTATATAGTGTACAGGTAAGTTTCTTCAGTGCTGATTGTTGGGTCGGAGGTTCGACCCCCGACCCATGCATCTTCTCTTGCTCTTTTGGGAGAGCTCTTTGCCCTTGTTTGTCGTGTTCGGATAGCGCAAAAGGCTACAATTCCTTATTTGTTCAGTGCATAATACTGTGACCAGGTGTTCATGGTCTAAAAAAATCGATATTCACATACAGTATACCGGGATCAGGGCGTCAGGCCAGCGCGTTCTCGAAATTACTACGGGCAAAATATCGATTTTTTTCTAAAAAAATACCAGCACCTTTTTCTGTAAAAATACAATAACAGATTTTTTTTAGTTTTGGTTCACCACTAACTTTAAAATTTAAAAAAAAATAGCGCTTACTTGGTGAATATTAGGCGAGAAGTGATTAAAAAACGATTAAATAATTCCAAGAGGAATAATGTATCCTGAAAAAAATCTATTAGAGGAAGGTGAAATGTACCTGCTGCTGTTCGAATAATTTAATAATCCATAATAATATCCAAGATTGTCTTGAAACTGGTACAGGATCCTGAATTACCGGATAAAGAGCGCAAAGCAATCGAAATAAAAAATATTCGGAAACGTACCAAAACAACGGTAACTAACGCTACACCGCCATACACAACATTCCACAGGTCGGTCACCTCTAAAGAAAACGGTTTGGAGTAAGAGTGTTTGTGAAACCAAACTCTCTTTCTATGGTATCATCCGTATCTCTATCCCATCCGTATCGTATTTCTATGGTATCTCATCCGGACCTCTATATATTCGTTTGGAATAATGCGCATACCTATCCCTACGCGTTTACCTGACGTTGCTTTGCCAAAACTGTCATTTAAAATCGAAAAAAATCTGTACAAATGCCAACTATAACCGGCGCCAAACCAACAAATGCATGTGCGGACTGGGTTTTTCAGTTAAAATAATTAGAAAAGAGGTCAACAAACCTTACACGTAATAAGCCGCTACGATCTCATCGTAAGAACGATGAGAAACCACTGCAAAAATTCCTCACAAGCAACACGCTGTTAGTCGTAAGCAACGACAAATGAAACAAAGTCTGACCTGAATCACGAAAAGAGCTCGATCCCACTTCTGCCGAGTGACAACGAAGCTGAACCGCTTCTGAAATCATGACAAATGGAGAGGAGAAGCTCAACGGACACAAATAGTCAATGAATTTACAACGTAACACCATATAAAGCGACAAAGTTTGAAAATGAAAGAGAAAACGAAGAGAAGCACGCACGCGCTCATTTCCCGCGTTGCGTCTATTGCATACTGTAGTTCTTTAGAGCACACCTCTGATACCGGGAAATCGCGTTTCCAGCCTGGAAATCATACCGGGATCCAGCCTGGAAATGCGATAAGGGGATCCCTGCCTGGAAACATACCGGGATGCCGGTATAGATACCGGGAAAGCGCGAGCTATACCGGGATCCTGCCTGGAAATAAATACCAGAGAAAGTGATGGTCTGAGATAATACCTGTTTTCGACACACTTCGATGGGTTAGAAAGACTGGCAGAATTTCATAATATGCAAATTTGATTGGAGATCAATATGGAGCTCTGAAGATTCGACTTATTATCGGTTCATTGAGAATAACTCAATAACCAGTTGTCGAAATAAAAATATCCAAAGAAGGACTCTAGTTGAATTTGTGAGAGGAACATCACTGTGTATTTCAATTTTCGAAAATGCCTTACATTTCGGAAATTCATTTAATATAAAAATCATAACCAAAAAGAGATAGTTGAAACTTTCACAGTATCTCGAGCGTACCTTAGGTGATCCATGGTATTTTTCTGGTAGCACAAAACCTCCTGCAAAGGGAGTTATGATTTTTTGACTGTCGAAATGTGAGGGTGAGAATCCAAATTCGACAGTAAATTGCCCGATTTGCATGAATTAGCCGCCTCATTTCTCATTTTCAGACACCGCGCGTGCTCGGGGATTAGAAATGAAAGGGTGATTTGATGCAAATTGGGCAATTTACTGTCGAATTTGGATTCTCACCCTCACATTTCGACAGTCAAAAAATCATAACTCCCTTTGCAGGAGTTTTGTGCTACCAGAAAAATACCATGGATCACCTAAGGTACGCTCGAGATACTGTGAAAGTTTCAGCTATCTCTTTTTGGTTATGATTTTTATATTAAATGAATTTCCGAAATGTAAGGCATTTTCGAAAATTTAAATACACAGTAATGTTCCTCTCACAAATTCAACTAGAGTCCTTCTTTGGATATTTCTATTTCGACAACTGGTTATTGAGTTATTCTGAATGAACCGATAATAAGTCGAATCTTCAGAGTTCCATATTGATCTCCAATCAAATTTGCATATTATGAAATTCTGCCAGACTTTTTAACCCATCGAAGTGTTTCGAAAACAGGTATTATCTCAGACAATCACTTTTTTGCTGTACCGAGCTTTGTCTGACTCTTACGCAAACGGGCTCATAACATCCTACTCCGTTCACAATATTTAATCACGCGATAACCCGAAATCACCGGAAAACCAAAAAAAGAGTAGATTTTCAAAATATATCTGACCAGCTTCGTCTTCCACATCCTCTACATAGTCGTCTTGGAATCGAAGTCTCTTCACAGGCACATCCAATTCGCGCTGCAATAAATAAGTGAACATTCTACAGTAGTCCTCTTAGGCGCCTACCGTATCCTCGTCCTCATCGGACATCTCTCCCAGTCGCTGCTCTGCTTTCTCGCATGCCCACATGCCCATCACCAGCATCTGTAATCGATAATCATGAGGATGCCGTAATCTGGCTGTGCGAATAATGTTTTGTATGATAAGTTATAAGGTTAAGGAAATTGGAAATTATATTTACTCCGAGCTCGCGGGCCGTAGCTACATCTGGCGGAAGGCATAACTACTTCAGCTTGAAGGCATACATCAGCTAGAAAGTAGCTCTACCGAGCTGAAGCGGGCAGCGTTCCAGCCACTTTCCAGGTGATTCCTAGTTGCTTTCTATCTTCTAGCTGAAGTAGTTATAGCCCACTAACAGTGAGGTAGACACGGTGATATCATGCAATTGCAACTGCAAACTCCCTTCTAACCTGGGCGATGAATCGTGAGAGAAAGACGAATAGACAGGGCGCCATCTCTTGTTTCGACGTCGATTGAACATCGTTGACTTCGTCGAAGACGGCGTCGCCCAACACTTGGCAGATGGCTGAATGGAGGGAGAATGATGAGGGTGAATCGGATGCAGTCATTAATAGGCTTACATGTTTACCATATCTTCCTAATTACATTTACAATTATATATTTTCCTCCAGAGTTAGGATGTGTGAATTCGTGGCATTTTCACAACAATGTACTTGTCGCTTTACAAAGAAAACAAGTGAAGAAATGTGTTATGATATCAAATAGATTCCATCTTCCCACTTCTCCCCTCTCACCTCTACAACTCTGCAATGGGTCGATCATGGCTGCTCCCATCATCAATTCTCCCAGATTCATCATATCGTCCATCACAATCGACTTGCAAATATCACGCATCCAACACTGCAAACAGGGAAGATATTACGTCATCGCTAGCTAATATACTTCAGTGATCTCATTCGCTGGACTTCTGTACAGAAACCATCACAACTGACTGGCAGGTTGTTCCGCGTTTCATCAATGTAGCATATCTCTTTCACTTTACCAATTGTTAGTAGTGAAAAGGACTCGAAACGCCCATTTATGGTACACCGCAAGGGTGCGTCAACAAGTACATAAATATTGAAATAAAAGAAAAGAAAGGTTATTATGATTATAGAAGACGGGCAGAAAACACACCTGCACCCACTCGACATGTTTGGCTCCATGATTGCACGACTCCAATAGATCGAGTGTAGATGGGGGAATCCAATTCTGTCGATACGAACGAGTCAATCCCTTCTTAAGCATCTCCGGATTCGCTACCTGAGAGAAGATGGAAGTTGGAATAGGGAACTCACAGATTTCATGTTTCACTCTATATCCAATAAATATATATTGCTCGATCCACATTATTACTACATTACAAGCTGCTATAATTATGGGCCACCGAACCATCCATTCTTTCAATTGCGTATTGTCAATTCTTCAATATTTAAAATCGAATTGCATGTTTCACATCGAATTCAATAACGTCAGGCCATTTCATCAACAGTCGTAGATTTGTTTTGAGTGAACCACATAACCACTCCGTCTTTCCTTCGATATCTACTACCGTAACCCTCTCCCCTCACCTCATGTCTGTATCTCAGTGGGGTCGGCAGATAAGCAGCGACCAATTGTCCCGTTGTGATCGAGTCCAGCGTCTTTCGTCCCTTCATCATCTCAACAACGATGGGAGAAGAGGAATGGAGCATGAATCGCCAACTGAAAGAGATTTTTTAAAAAAAATTACAGAGTAAATTCGCACATTTTAAATAATTTATGGAAGGAAGCACGGAACCAATTACTCAAGTCTCACATCAATCGACCACACTTTCAACTATTTAATGTTGCGACATGAAACCCCATAGTTCCGAGTTAACTCATCACTTCTCTCCCATTAAAAAAAATGTTCTCGTACTGCACAAAGGTTGCGTCAACATGTACATAGTCCATACATTTTCGCCCGGCCCAGATCTCTCATTTTCACACACTCTCTCGCCTAGCATAAACACGTCAGATTTTTATCGGAAGTTCGATAAAACAGGTCAGATAGGGGACAATTCTTAGTAAACTCGACATTCTGCGTATTCCTAGATGGGTCTCGAGTCTCTAAACTGCCTGGTTCAAAAAAGTGTAAACCCAGAATCTGGGCCAACGAAAATGTATGACATAGTCGAATAAGTGAAAAAAAAGATATTATTATTTAAATGCACTCACATTTCATCTCCGGTGTGCATCTCCATCATCACTCTGTGCATGCTCTTCACGAGTGCCATTCGAGCATCCGAGTGATCCAGACAGTACAACCACATCAAAATGCAGTAGACGATGGAGGGAGAGGAGGAGAGGGTGGACAGGGCTGTCTGAAACAATGACATTTGGCATAATATAATTGTCAGTGATAGCTAACTAGCGATTCAACACTCAGACGAAATTAACTGCATAATGTTCCATAATATTACATTTTACTGTAATTCAATCAACTTTTAGCATGATAAATGATTGATTGATTAAATATGTGGTCGCACAATGTTTCAGGAGGTAGACATAAATTGCTATTAATTTGCAATACAATAGTCTAGTAGAGAAAAAGGGGTTTGAATTGCTGACCTGCATCTCATACGTGCTCTTGTTCACTTCTTCGAGTAGCAATCGAGAGAGATACGGTAGAATATCGAAGAGATCAGAGTAGTTTGAACTGTAATGACGAGGAGATTATGATATTATATCATATGTCAATAGGGCTCTCGCAGTGATTTCGCGCATAAATGTCTAAAATCGAGAGCCGAAATGCGTATCGTACTATTTCCGATAATTTTGTCAATAAAGGCGTCGGAATGCATGAAAGAATTCTAAAATATCCGTCTGCCGAAATTGTTCAGACGACGTGCTGAAGTACGCAACGTCGCTAGAGAGAACACATTTGAGATGTACAACAGAACAAGTAATATTGTAAACAAGTTAGTTAATTAACTAACTCATCCTCCACAAGGGGACATTGACTCATAAGTCTCCGTATGAATCCTCTCGCTTTCTCTCCTCTCTCATCTCTTTTCTCATCTTTCTCATTATTCAAGTCTCGATGGTCGTTGGGCGTCGAATCGCGACGACCGAATCGAGCGATCCATCTAAAATATATTTATTAATTAATAATTGTAAACGCACACAATTAATCGCAAATTTGATAAAATGAAATATTTATCATTATTGGATACCTGTAGAATACTCCCTCCGTGTTCTCAACCATTCTCGTGTCTCCACACACCATCTCACGCAGTCCCTGCAGAGAATACAGCCATGCATTATCAATATTTTAAATTATAATTATTTTTAATGAAAAAAATACTAATTATAAACATGAATACTGTAAGTCTCGAACCAATCGATTGACAGTGTAGTAAGTGTGGATGAGTGCACAGAAAGACGCGTCGAACTCCTTCCATCGTCTCTCTCCATTCAACCCATCAGAGGGACGCTCACGAGATCGATTGAAACTGAAAGATGCAACAGTTTTTCGTGCCCGACTATTCTCGAATTTTAAATAATCATAAATATTTTGTAAGGTCTCATGAAACCATTAGTGTACATCGTACAGGAAAGTGTACTAAAATAGAAGTTGCATTGATAAACTGTATGCATCAGGCAGTTATACCCAGTCATAATGTCCTTCATTGTTCACAAACCTCGCCATAATCTCACTCATTCTCTGCACTCCTCCTTCCATTGCTTGCTGGGCGAGGACACAATTGAGTGAGAGACAAGAGGAATCAAAGAGAGTCCCAAGAACAAATTCCAGATCGGACTGAAATCACAACATGAATAGGTAGATAGAGTGGGCAGGAAAATGGCAAAATTTGGTAAGCAACGTCATTTTAAATAACGTATATTTCGGTTTCGGACAGCATGATTATATAAGTTTCTTTTTAAATTAGAAGTCATACTCTTATTAGACATGAGAGTGTTCACTTCAACTGTACCACTATTGAGACAGATAACTCACGGGTGACTTGACTGCTTTCATTCCTTCGACAACCTTGATAGCGTGTGGAGATCGAGTGATCAACTCGTGAGATGACCTACAAATAGAAAAATAAATAAATTGTTTTCGATAACAAAATCGTTTTCTTTAGCTAAATCGATAAAGTATACTTACTCGACTCTTCGATTCCTCTCAAAATCCTTCCGCTCTCCGGGTTTGCGCTTGTTTAGCTGCAAAATAAATCGAAATTGAAGCAGGCTTCGGCTGATAGACGGAATACAGTATAAAACAATAATGGTGTATGTACAGTACCCTTTCAAGTGCCTCCTGGAAGAGAATCCACGGCTCGGCTGTGATCTGGTTCAGCACCTGCAAAATAGCTTCATTAGCAACATCCCCCTCTTTTTTAAATATTTTTTTTACGAATTTCAAACTCGCGACAAAACGATAAATAGGGACTGACATTTCTCGAGTCTTTGACAGTGTACTCTAGCAGTCTCTGCATATTTCGTCGATCCAAGTTGATCATAAGAGGAAGTCTCTCGAGGAGAAAATATTCGACAAATGAACGGATGGGAGAAGTGGCCGGAGTGTCCATCTGAGAGAAGGGGAAGATACAGTAATGATTCAACACCATACATCTACCAAACAGTTGCAATTACTCATTACTCGTGGGGTATAACTACTTCTGGCGGAAGGCATGGCTGCTTCAGCTAGAGGGCAAATCAACTAGACAGTAGCTAGCAAGCAGCGCTACTTCATCAGTATAGAGCTGAAGTAGCGCTGATTTCTGTCTTCGAGCTTAAGAAACTATACTCCACGAGTACAATCAGATGAATGCAATTTGTTCTCGAAATAGCTCTGCTCACCATGAGAAAGAGAGCAGTTCTGAGTGAGTACTTCCACATCGTCAGATTGTCGGGAATTCCGACCATCGTCGAAACCTTCTCTAGTTCATCCGCCATCTGAAGTAAAAAGGATAACAATCCGAACAAAATAAAATTAATTCACGTGCACACCGACGATAATTTACACATTTCCACAATTTATCACTAAAGTACAACGGAAAAAAGGAGATGTTCTTGTTCAAATCTCTCTCTCTCTCTCTCTTCACTCACCACTTTGTAATGGACGTTCATTCGAACACTCACGAAGACTGCAGTTGTAGTGCCGACGATCGAATGATTCCACTGCAATTACAAACAACAATTATTTATTCCGCCAAGGTTAGGGTATCGTGTGAGATGTGATCATTTAACTCGGTTATGACCATTCCCCACGTAAATAATCACTAACAATAAACATAATTTTCATTACGGAAATTAGCTCACGTCAAGTTTGAGAGTTTCGTCGAATCTTTCATATTTCCCGAGAGATTTCAACGCTTGAATCGCCTCGACGACCTCGTCTTTGAAGTATTTGAAATCGATCTTCGGCTGGTGCTCTGAGGAATTTGAACTAATGCATTACAGTACACTAGTATGAGACAGACAAATTATTTTCCATGGAGAAACAGTAACTGAGAATTCTCATGGGAACCCAGCAGAATTGACACCCCAAAATCAGCTGATAAAGATAATTTAACGTAAACTATAGTATTTTCAGGCGATTTTGATATATTTAGTGAAGAAGAATAGCATAACCACAAATTCACCTGATAACTGCATGACTTTAACGAAGAAATCGTCCTTGACGAAGAACTCGAGGAAAGTATTCTCGTAGATTGAGAGATCTCGCGTGTATTTATCCTCACTATGCTCATCTCGAGAATACAACTGAAAGAGGAATTCATAAACGACCAAGCACTAACGAGTATGTATCACGCAAGTGAAATATGGGAACCACCTCTATTTACTAAGAAACCCGGGAACGGACCCTAATTCATCATCTCGATGGCGAGGGGTTTACTGGACCCCGGATTTATTGGCCCGGTAAAGAGAAGTAGTACCGTAATATGGTTGAGTACTCACCGTTATAAAATGAACCAGAAGTAGGGACAACTTGTACACGACTTGTTGCAATTCGCTGTAGTCCGGGTCGTTCTCCTTATCGAAGTACATTGAAGTTCGTGACTGGAAAAGATACAGTGAACGATCTCTCTTTATGGTCATCTCTATAGATGGCCACTGATTGTCAGTGGCTATTTATAGAGATGATCACTCGAAAAGTCAAAAGTTAAACGAACAAAGCGACGACGTTTCGGAAAGCTCTCTGTTTCGTTGTTCATCATCCTTTGTTTTCGACCAATTCCTATTTCTCGTGGATAACACTAGTAATTTGAGAAGTAAAAATGAAAATATAGACAAACCTCTAAGAGCAGTTTGCAGATTTCAAGTGATCGCATGCGCTGGAAATAAGTAGAATTATTTTTAATTCAATATTTATATTTTAAAAAAAATAAAACTCTAACCTCGGCTGGGAATGCTTCCGGCCTTGAATCAATTGCGACGTAGGATGAAATAATACGAAGAACGTCGATCCATGTTATGAACTGCAGTGAATAGATTATTGGGAATTGGCAAAACGAATAATCACCTCGGAATGAATTGCGTATTGTAGAACCTCGAGAAACTTGTTTCGGCCTTTCGAGAACTCATTCATTTTCATCAAACCGTCTCGGAAAAACTGTTCTGCAATAGAAACATTTGAAATGAGACTTCGTCAACTCTGTGTTGCAATAGCAATTGTGATTGATTTAGCAGTAAACCATAATACATATTATAAGTCAACAAACTGTTTCCTAGCATAATATAACATTATAACCTGCTAGCTTCGGTCGATCACTTTTGGAGACCTCGCTCATTTTTGTTAGAAGATCCTTGAAAAATGAATAGTACAACGATGCATGCATCCTAGTATTCAACTCACAAATATCGGGCTCTCATCTGCATTTATTTGCTCCACGATCTCAAATCCATATGAAATGGCCATATCTTCGAACTTCTCGTTCGGCAGATTCACTTTGTCGGACTCTACAACTACCATGCGTCAAGGAAAGTACGATTAGTGATCGCCATGTAGTAATTAAACAAGAATCACAAGAACTAACTGCTAGTCTTCGAATACGACTTCCGTGGTTTCTTCTCTATTACTTCCTTCGCAGGTTCGTCAGCATCCAGATATTCATCCATCTGAAACAAATATTTGTCATTAGCGCTTCCAAAAACATGTTCAAAGCGCATTCGAAAGCACAACAACACAAGTGAGAGAAAGAGATAGCGTTCGCTCACAAAAAAAGGACGCGCAGGACTTTGCCTTAAACAATGTATAGAAATTTGGATACTATAACTCTGCCCGATCATTTGAGCGCGATTTTGGCAACAAAATACTCAGTATAAAGTTGGAAATATGCTTTAAAAATTAACTTAATTAACAATTTTTAAAAAAGAACCGGGAAATTCAAAACCGCGAAAAATACATTTTAGTTCGTCTGAAAATTGCAAAGTACGGTACCTACCCAGAGAGCGTCATCATGAAATGACGTTTTAATTTTTGTTGTGGAATATTTCAAAATTTTTGTTGTGAAAATAAAAAAAAATGTTGAGAAATTGAGAAAAAACATATAATAGCAATTACATTAAATTAAATTTAAATGTACCGTAAATACCGTTGCCGTACGTAAGTACCGTATACCAGTTCATCATCTACATTCATCGATGACCGCCTTCTTATCATTTTTTGAGGGAAATAAGCCAACAATAATAAAATCAGTCTGCTTAATCCTCCAATAGACGTTGCAGGATTGGTAGAGTGCGAGAAACTAAGCTAAACTCTCTCACTTTCGCATATTTGTGGATGGAATGACCCGGCACTGCTAAACACAGTAGCGCCGGATCATTGTGGCCTGAAATTGGACCTTTGAAAATCCATAACTAATTTTTAAAAAATGGCAAAAATATGCGGTTTTTTGCATTCGAATAGGAAGAAAATATTCTTTCATCTGAAATTCACTTCATTTGCAGTACCAGTTCCCTTTAATAAATAAACAGAATAAGAAAAATGAAATTTCAAGTATCTGTGTGATTACTTGAGATTTTCTCAAGAAATTCTCCGTTCTTTTTCAACGTTCTCCATAAACTTTCCTCACCCGGCACATTTTCATAATTCAAACAGCAGTCGCATCAGTGGAATAAAAGGGGGTGTAGTAATGGTCCCATCGAGTCATAATTCGAAAGGGCAAATACCCATCTCGTCTCCTCTTCTATCCATTCTAACTCCTCTTTCATTCCTACCGTTCGTCTCTCTTCAGACCATCTCGTAATATTCAAATGGCCCCTCTCTCCTTCCTTTTCCTCCTCTCCATCATCATTTTCCATCCATTGATCGATCTCCATTCCAAAATGGCTTCGTCCTCTATCTCTCCCATCTCTTTCATGCCTTTTTGTCTAGAAATTCGGCTACACTCGGTGATTTTATAAATTCGCATCGCAACAGAACCAGCCGTATCAAATTAAGTAGAAATAAGAAATTTCCCGATCAATACAATTTCGCAGGAAAAGTAGAAATCCTTATCTAATGCTTTGTTTTTTTTTAATGGAAAATCATTTGGTAAAGCGGTTTGATTTGAATGAGCTTGCGACTTGAAAATTGTTTTGCGATTTTTTGGATCCCCTGAATCCTTTGAGAGTAGCTTCAAGTCGATTAATTTACAGGGAAGGTACGAAATTGCGGGGATTCATATCAAGCCCTTTTCCGAAAAAAAACTAGCAAAGTAAAACTTGTTCTCTGCCAATTGTAACTTCTTCTATTACTTCATCTGTTAGTCAATGACCATGCTCACCTTACATAATCACTCTGTGACTATCACTTTTTATCATGAATTCGTTCATTCTCAACTGAAATCAGTGTTCTTCTATTGCCTCTCTCTCTCTCCCTCCGTTCCTTCCCATTGACTCCTCAAAGGGACGACTCTGACTCATTCCTTCCTCTCTCTCTCTCTCTCTCTCTCTCTCTCTCTCTCTCTCTCCCTTATCATTCCCTCCCTCTCTTCACTCCTCACTGATCTACTTCCTTCCGTCGTTCTCACCAGACACGACTCACTTGCATGCAACTGCACATGATTCCAAACGTACAAAGAGGGGTCAGGGCGAGAGAGTGTGCAAAAGTGAGAGAGAGAGAGAGAGAGAGTCCCCTTCGGATTTCGACGGTGGATTCGTTCTTTTCGCTCTCTCTCACTCCAAATCCTCTTCTGCAATGTTGTGGTTGGATCAATCTATTATATCTGCTAATCTTTACTTTCAACATCTCCATAGAATACGCTCTTTTCATCTACAAATTTCATCATTGCCACTAATTTCCTCTGAATTTCGAAATTAAATCAATAAATCTTAAGTTCTGACTGAATATTCGATGAGTCTTCTCTCCAAAGGTCAATCCATTTCTCCTCTCAGCTTATCATTTCCCGTCCCTTTCCCACAGCCGGATCTCCCCAATCCAATTCTCTGCACCTCCTCCTTCTCCCTACTCTCTCGTCTTCTTTAGCCGCCGAGAGAGTGTGTCAAAGTGAGAGAGTGGTTGACCTCCTCTTCGTTTGCTCACCTGATCACCGTCGTTCTTCCGTGTGACCCCTACCCGACTTCTCCTCTCTCCTTTGATCTACCCCCATCTCTCTCTCTGTCTCTCTCTCTCTCTCTCTCTCTCTCTCTCTCTCTTTCGACCACTGGAGACTCCAGACAGGGAATCTGATCTCACCCACTCCCTTTGAATTGATAAGTGAGAGGGTAGAGTGAGTACTTGTTCGAGAGAGAGAGAGAGACTCAAGCCTCCCTTTAACTTCCCGCTTTGATAAGATCCCGACTACTTTCCTCCATTTCCATTACTTTTCGCACCCTCTCACAAGAGATCTCAACGACCCTACAGTAAGTAACACACCACCCCCATTGTTCCTCTGTTTGGATGATCTCTCTCTCTCTCTCCCTCTCTCTCTCTCTCTCTCTCTCTCTCTCTCTCTCTCCCAATCACTGACTTCTCACCTCACGTATTTACTCAAGTTGCGTAACTTCATCTCACCTCCTATCTCGTAATGGGAAGTTCCTTATCCCTCCATTATCCCCAGTTGATCACGTCAGTTATCTAATCGGATGTATTACAACGAATATTCATCCGGCCACTCAGTTATGGCACGCTCAGACCCATTCATTAGTTAGACCATCACTATCAATTCAAGAAATGTAACTTACATTGTAATATCTAGCAATGCCGGAAGCTCAAAAATCCCTATTCCACAAGAGAAATGAACAGAGGACCGTACTGCGCGAAATTTGAATTGCTTACTACGGTATTGCTAAGCAACTTGTCGTAGCATAAGACATTATACCGTAGGAACTGCATTTGATTCTCGTGACCACTTTGTAATCTATCTTTGATTGAGTGCAATGACCTACCTGCCAATCCTAATATGTACTGAATCTCCCATATTTCTGTTTAGAACTTGGTGATTATGTTTGACAGCTTGGAATCAGCTGGTATCTCTATCTTACACCTCCATTCAGCATGATATGCCCTTCTCTCTCTCTCTCTCTCTCTCTCTCTCTCTCTCCTCCCTCGACCTCTTCTCTCCTTCTTCTATCAGCTGATTCCTTCTTATCACTGTGCTGCGTACTCTGATTACTCCCAATCGATACTCTCTCTCTTATCAAGTCTCTCTCTCCATTCCATACCGGTCTCTCTCTCTCTCTCTCCATCTACTTCCGCCTCTCCGTTCAAGATTCTCTCAAGACGTCTCTCTCTCTTTCTTCTTCCCTCAGGGCACAGACTGGATTCTCTCCTCTGAATACCATCGATTAGCACTCTATTTTCTTTATAACGGGTCCTCATTTTCGTACGCCATATCGAGATTCCCGATTTCTAATTCAATAATAATAGCCCATTAATTTGCGCTTACAAGAACCCTCCAAATCGCTCAGCGCAGTTCTTGTTAGCAACAAGTATTGCCAGTGGGTAGCCAATAATTTACTGATCCCGGTAGCAGCTTAACTTTTTCCTTTACTCCACTATGAAGCATTCAACTAATTCACACTTCTTCTCTCTCATGATCCACTCCACTTAGAGTGTTGTACTTGTGAATGGGGAGGGATATTGACACCGTCCAACCACCTCCCCTCTGGACCATCTCTCTCTCTCTCTCTCTCTCTCTCTCTCTCTCTCCTTCCCACCTCCTCTCCATCCACAACCACTTCCCTCGACCCCTCTGGCATCTTCTCATTCTCCCTCTATTCTGAGATCGTCTTTCCAACAATGGCAATGCATTATCTCTCTGATAGACTCATTTAGGAGATCCTAATTTATCGATTGAATTGGTTTGTGAATATCTATAGCTATTTCTATGAGGACTACAACTAATACTGTTCGAATAGGGTTGACTTCGCTCCCTTCATTGAGTCATACCCCACATTCCTGCATACTCTATAATAGCATATCTTTATTAAAACCTTGACGCAGTTTTCATTCATTTTCGTTCATTTCGGGTTCGGAAATACGCATTTAGGGATGGAAGGGGAGCTAGGAGAATTGGTCTTCTCTCATGTCCCCTTACGAGATGGAGAAAGAATCCACCAAGACCCCTCTTGAGGTCTCAATTTCGAAGAGATTCTGGTAGAAAGGGAGGAGGGGAGAGAGAGAGAGAGAGAAGGGGAAAAGAGGGAAGGAAGACAGGCAAGTCTCCCTCCATTCTTCCCCTGCTTTCTCACAATAGATGGTCGATTTCTCCATTATCATTCAAGTTTATGACTGATTTCGTCCCATGTTGTCGTCAATTTCTCCCATTTATCGATTAGTTTTGATCTGGGAGTGACTCATTTTCTTCATCACCTTGCAGAACGATGTTATGCACTGCGGCTAACGATTATTGTGCATGACTTACTCATTCTCGTTCCTCCCTATCACCCATCTTATCATGTACTGACTCGACCATTCTGAATCGTTCTGAACGCTCACTCATATTTCGTTCACGACGTTTTGGGCAAAATGCCGAATTAGACCATCGCCTATTTACATTTTTTCAAACTTTTAACTGTCTGTCTCAATAAGCATAGAATCTCCCAAATGCTGTGAATTTTCAAAACTCCAGAAAGGAGTTTAGAACGAGAGAGGGCGTGAAAGTGAATTTTTTTCCAAAGTTCGCACACTACTGACCCCTTTCTGGTGGTTCGCCAGATCGCCTTTTCGTTCAGTTTTGGTAGATCTCGTTACAATTTTGACCGTAGTTTCCTCTATTGCTCACTTCCCCCTCTCGGTCCCTTTCTCCCTCATCTCTTCTCTATCATAGAGGGATTGAGAGGAGAAGAGAAGGAAGGGGAAGAAGAGAGAGAGGGGGGAGTCACCCCTTCCTAGTCCACCACTACATCTACCGTACCCCCACACCCACGTACTAATTTGTGCGCAAAATAGAGATCAGGAAAGCTTCGCAATTTTCTAGTCCCCCTTTTCACTTCTTTTTCGAGCAATATTGTGTGATAAGAATTATCACTGAAGCTTCACCTCTTATCACTATGCAACAAATGTCTCAGTCTCTAATCACATAAATCTCCTTGGGTGGTCTCTGATTTCCGTGATTTTCCTCTTGTCTTTCCTTCTCTTTCTCTGCCAGTCTTCTCACTTTTCTTCCTCTCTTTCTCTTAGTCTCTCCATCTTTGGCAAATATTTGTATTTCTGTGTGAGAGAGTTCACGTTCCGAAACGGGAGTGACCAGCCCTCAGGGCATAGAAGTTAGTCTGTGAATAATCAATCGATAACTGAAAATGAAGTCAGCCTACTGATAACTGATAGACTATCACTATCACGTCAACAAACAATAGCCTCCAAATAGCGTCATTTTCCATTCTTTTCATCTCTCTAGTTCGATTTCTATTCCCATTGAATAGATTCTCTTGATCTACTTTCTCATCTTCTCATATCCTCAATTCATACTAATTTCACTAGTACTTCCTCTCTCATTCAAAGTCCCCTGTCCATCTAAGCCCCGCCCCCTTTCTCTCTCTCTCGACCAATCACCGTCCTCCTCTCTCATCCCCTTGACTCCGCCTTCTCTAACGATTCCTTACCTCCTCTCCCTCTCGTCTCTCTTCTCTTCTTCTTTCTCATTCAGGTCTCATCCACAGTTTTACCGCTATTTTATTCAAATAACTGACTCATCCAATGCAACAATTCCCGAATTTCGCAAAAACTTTTGCGAAAACCTCTAAAAATCGATTTTTCTTCTGAGAAATAGCCTAATGGTCACTTCAGCAATCCCACTATCGATTTACCGTATTCCTTGATACCCTAATTGTAATCATTTCTCGATAGTCTATCAATTTCCCTTCCGGTCATTCCTTGTTCCGTCTGTCTGCTATTGAGCACACACAACACTCCTCTGCCCTCTCTCGCAATATTTGTTTCTGCTAAACATTTGCACAGAGAGGCGTGTTTGTTGTTCCAATTTATGCGTGTTCTCCAGGGCATTCCCGCACTTTAGTAATCAATAAACAATCAATAGATCACTCTCATTCAGATGCAACTTCCATCAAATTCCACTTCAATTCCCGATTCGACACAGCAGTCAAACTCCTCATTAGACCTTCAATTGCCATCGCTTTTCCAACCCACTTCGACTGAGGTTAGACAATACGTATACTATTATTCTTACAAGTTTATCAATTACATTTTCATAGACCAATCGATAATTAGCAGGGAATGGCGGCGCCATCTCAAGATTTCTCCTCTTTCGCCTCCTACAATTCCACCCTCGGTTATCCCAATTACAACACTGCCTCAGCTCTATCCAGTCTTCCCTACTACACGGCTACTTCATATCCAGTAAGCGTCCATTTTCTCACAGCACCTATAAGGGTTACAGCAACATAAAATGAGAGAAGTGGGAATCACCGAAAGATTGGGCGAAACCATAGAGTCAGACCGCGAAAGACGGTCTTGGCATGGCGCCAACTCGGTGCCCTGTTTCTAATCAATCTATATCAATCGAGATTCTTTCCAGAACCAACTCGCCGCTCCGTACTTCCCAATGGTTTCTTCCTCCTCTCTCACAATGCCTTCAGTCTCTTCATCTTCCTTCACTACTTCGTCTCTTCTTCCTTCTTCTTCTACTTCTCCCTCCTCTTTTATGCCAGTCACGAGAGGAATCAGCGCCATCTCCTCCCTCTCCGAAATTGTTCGTTTCCCTTCTTAATCAATCGATAATTACACATCATTCCATAGACCAGACAACCCTACAGAAAGGGGTTTATTGTTAGCGTGAGAGTGCAAGTAAAATCGAGCAACACTCTCTTTGCGCACTCTCCCACCCTGGCCCCTGTTTGACGGTTTGGTATCATGTGTCCTGTAAATCAATCGATTATTTTCTTCACAGGACAAGCTGAAGCCTGGCGATTACGGTAATCAGAAGCCTCCGTTCTCTCACATTTCCCTGATTGCCAAGGCGATCGAGCAGAGTGAGAATGGAATGATGACTCTGAATGAGATTTACTCGTGGATAACCGATCGATTCCCTTTCTACAGACAGAATCAGCAAAGGTGCGGACGGGGGTCAGTTATACCTCCCCTTATCAGACACATTATCACATCATTCCAAAAAGGCCGGCCAGAAAGGGGTCAGGAGTGAGAGAGCGTGTGAAATCGAGAGGGTCTCTCTCACTTTAGTATACTCTCTCGCCCTAACCCTTTTCGGGAGGTGTGGAATCATGTGTTATCAGTTCACGATCGATCGTTACTCTACAGAACTCTTGCAGATGGCAGAATTCGATTCGACATTCGCTTTCTTTCAACGACTGCTTTGTGAAAGTTCCTCGGACGCCCGATCGTCCGGGAAAGGGCTCATTCTGGACCCTCCACAATATGTGTGGGGATATGTTCAAGGACGGTTGTTTCCTGCGGAGACAAAAGAGATTCAAATTGACGGAGAGAAAGAGGGATATCAATAGGTCCAGAAAGGTGAGAATGAGTTTTATTCTTCAATCTACAAATAACGGATCACATCTTTTCATAGACTGCTCAACCCTTGGGGTATGTAAAATTGAGAGGGGCTCTATCACTTTTGCACACTCTCTCACCCCGACCCCTTTGTGTAGTTTTGAAATCATGTAATACTTGCGGAGGCGAAAAATATTTTGCAATAGTGAATGATTTCTTTCAGAAGAAGGGCGCAAAGGTCGATTCTCAGTTGATCACCGAGGGTGAATTTACTGTGAAGGAAGAATGTGAGAATTCATCTGATGTAAGCTCCGTCGGATCTCTTCTCAACAATGTTTCCCTGCCTGCGACCACCCCGAAGATTGAGAAACCCGTCTCGCCCGTCGATACGGTAAGATAATTCGATCGATAAATGGCTTAATTAATCGATAATTGCAGTCATCATGTGATCGACTTTCTCAATCTCTTCAATGGATGGCCTCATCAACTGCCGTTCCAACAAGTGTCATCACATCGGGAATCGGATCGATGAACATTCAACCTACGGTTAGACAATTTATTGTTTGTTCGGTTCCTCATATTTTTGAATGTTTCAACGTAGCCTGGGTACTGGAACACATGATCCAACAGCCCGGCAAAACCGCCAAAAAAGGAGTGAGGAGTGAGAGAATTGTCGCTGTCACAGACTGTCTCGATTCTAGCCCCTGTCTGAAGCATTTTAATAATGAAGTATATTTAATGAGAGTAAACAATGTATGTCGTTCCTTTGCAGCCCATCGTCTCTCACTATCCAATGGCTGCTTATTCCACTGATTCGACTCCCTTTAATGGCCTACCAGCTCTCACGAGTTTGAACCAACTCGTCGACACTACCAATAAGGTAATTCATTTTACTCGAGAATCAATCGATAATTCCATCATTTACAGTTCGACGCGTTCAACTACTACGGCTACAACACGGACTACAGCACGTACAACGCGTCCACGCTGTACAGGTGAGTCTTGACACGATTTCGATCGATAATTTACGTATTACTCCAATCGATAAGTGTCTCTATTGCAGCTCGACGAATCCGAATGACGTCTCCAACTTGTGATAGATAGCCTCCCTCCTCCCACTCTTGATCTTTGATCTTTAGCCTCTCTCCATCGATCTTCGGGTTCTTTTGTGAATCGAGACACGCCTTCCCCTCTCTCGTCTTTCATAAACACTAATTGTGCATATACCTCCTCTTCTCATTACCATATCTGATCGATAATAGATTATGTGATTCCCATTGCCGTTGTATTTATCAGCAATCTCACCGACTCAGAGGGAAATATGTCTATGACTTGGATTTCTGGGCTAGCGAACGGTGGATTTAAAAGTCTATAAGTTCATTTTTTATACTTTCAAAGTCCTCGCTCGCAAGCCCAGAAGTCCAAGTCGTAGACTTATTTCCTTCTGAGAAACCTTCCATAATCAGACAGCATTTGACATTAGATTCACTGCCAGTATCAAATTCTTCTTCTTCCTCTCGTTGGTTTCTTCCCTCTTTTCACTCAATTGATCCCCCTCTTCTATCGAATCTCTCAACCATCGATACAACGGTGATGGAAGAGGGGGAAGAGAAGAAGAAAGGAAGAGAGAGAGAGAGAGAGTCTCTCTCTCCACCATTTCCCCCTCACAGTCCATTCCATACTGTAGTCCACTCCCATTTTCTTGTTGCAACTTCTCACCATTGTTCCATTGTCAATTTGTTGTGAAGTGATAAGGATATCAGTTTAATCAGTGGGCTCCACTTTTGTTATAAAAGATATTTATAAAGTAGTAAAACTACTTCAAAATAAGTTTTTCCTTCTGGGTGGTCTCTAATTTCCGTGATTTTCCTTGTCTTTCTTCTCTTTTTCTGCAAGTCTTCTCACTTTTCTTCCTCTCTTTCTCTTAGTCTCTCCATCTTTGGCAAATATTTGTATTTCTGTGTGAGAGAGTTCACGTTCCGAAACGAGAGATCGAGTGACCAGCCCCCAGGCCATAGAAATCAGCTTGTGAATAATCAATCGATAAGAGAAAATGAAGTCAGCCTACTGATAACTGATAGACTATCACTATCACAACAGAAAACAATCGTATTCTTTCGTTCTCCTAATTCTACTTCTTCTTTCTTCTCTGATCTCTCATGGTATTTCAATAGAATAGATTCTCTTGATCTACTTTCTCATCCTCTCATATCCTCATTCATAATGATTTCACTCGTACTTCCTCTCTTTCTCCATTCCAAGTCCCCTCATCTTCTCTGACTCCGCCCACGTCTCTCTCTCTCTCTCTCTCTCTCTCTTCTACCAACCATCACTCCTTTCTCCCTTCAAGAGACCCGCCCCCCCATTCGATTCCTCTCCCTCCCCTTCACCCACTATTTGTTCAGAGGTGGAAGAGCCTTCTCGCTACGGTGATCTCCTCTCCGTAGATCTCTCTCTTTCTCTCTCTCTCTCTCTCTCTCTCTCTCTCTCTCTCCTCTCGAGAGCCTCTCTCTCTCTCCTCTCGGAATTCTCTCACAGTTTCACCGTCTATTTACTCATTTCGCAGTGCCGTTCTGTGTCTCTGAAAGAGTCTTCTTACCTTCTCCCTTCCTTACAAAGTCAATCAACTCTATCGATCAAATATCCGGAAATCCAATCCATTCGAATCCCAAACCAAACAAGCAGTTGTCTTTATTTCAAGCCAATCATTAATCTCTCGAAATCAATGCGAAATCATAGATCAACAAAAAACTCATAATGAACACATCATAAATCATATCTCCTTCTTCTCATCTCTTCTTCTCCTTATCTCTTAAGTTCCAGATTCGCCAATCCGGATACCGTACTCACTTCCGGGTATACTGTATCTCTCCGTTCCTCTTATTGATTTCCCTCTGCCCTCTGGTCATTTTCTGTCTGCACTAGAGAGAGAGAGAGTAAACTTCCCTCATTTATTTGTTGCTTGTCACTTCATCCAATATTTGTTTCTGCTAAACATTTGCACAACGCGCGCCGTCGAACTCCTCCGTTTGTTGTTTCAATTGTTGCGTGAACTTCCGATTTCCGATCGACAATCAATCGATAGTTACTCTCATTAATCGATAATTGCCCCAATCAATCGATAATTGCAGGATGCAATTGGCGGCGAATTCTTCTACCTCCAATGTATCCTCCCAGCCAGTCGTCCCCTCGACGATAGACCAGATTCCATCGCTCTTTCAAACGACGTCGACTGAGGTAAGAGAGAGGTTACCAGTTTAATACAGTATCCCCTCATTGACTCTTGAACTGACAGTCAATGGGATTACTGTAACTAGTATGGTACAGTACTCACTATTGCCTTTCGAATATACAATTGTTCTATCACAGTGCACCCTTTACACTAGAAGACACTACTAATCTGATACAGTAGTCCCATTGACTCTAATGGAGATTATTAGTAATGCTACAGTACCCTAGGAATTTAGAAATGACTTCTATTCTGACACAATAATCCTCTTGACTCTAGAAGAGTCTACTAGTCAACTACAGTAATCCCACTGACTCTCTACCGTATGACTCATCTCCTCCATTCTTGCAGGGTATGGCTGCTGCAACGCAAGACTACGCGTCGTCCCTCTCAGCCTACGGGTCCAATCTGGGTCTCGGCTACTACAACTACAGTAACCCGACTGCTCTGTCCGCGCTACCGTACTATGCAGCCACCTCATCCTATCAGGTACTGTAGTCCCTCTCTATCGACTTCTTATCGATCGATTTGCAGAATCAGATGACGAATCCGTATTCGTTCTCGATGACGTCATCATCCATCTCTCCCCTCACTCGTCCCTCCATCTCATCAGCCAATCAATCGATAATCACTGCTTCTCTAGCAGCTTCTACAGTACTCCCCTCCTCATCCTCAACTTCTCCTCCCTCTCGAACGCCCGTCGTCCGCTCCTCTTCCAATTCATCCGCCAGTCACATGGTGCCCGAGGCGGAAATCGTGAGTGTGACCTACTTGAACTACCGTATCCCCCAAATCAATTGATAATCAGGCAATTTCAGGACAAGATCCAGCGGGGCAACTACGGGTCCTCGAAGCCGCCATACTCCTATATCTCATTGATCACAATGGCGATTCAGAGGAGTGAGACTCACATGATGACTCTGAATGAGATCTACACCTGGATCATGACCCAGTTCCCGTACTACAGACAGAACCAGCAAAGGTGCGGCAGGGGGTCAGTAGCATTTCATTTCCTCTTTTTTTGCAACGTTCGATCGTTAATTGACTTATATTCCGTACTAAAAACGTTTTTGTAGATGGCAGAATTCGATTCGTCATTCGCTTTCTTTCAATGACTGCTTTGTGAAAGTGCCGAGAACCCCGGATAAGCCCGGCAAGGGATCCTTCTGGACACTCCACGGATTGTGTGGAAACATGTTCGAGAATGGATGTTATCTGAGGAGACAGAAGAGATTCAAAGTGAAGGAGAGACCGGAGAGAGGAGAGGGAGGAAGTAGATCGAAGAAGGTGAGGAACGAAGACATCGATTCAATCGATAATTGGGGGAATCAATCGATAATTGGGAGAAATCAATCGATAATTGGGAGACATCAATCGATAATAGAGAAAAACCCAATCGATAATTGCAGAGAAAGCAGCCAGCAGCTATTCAAGATTCGATGGGCAACAACAATGGAGTGTTGGGTGGAGGATTCTCAGTGAAGGAAGAGTTCGACGACCCTTCCATCTCAAATCTCTCTGTCGGGTCTCTGCTTAGTTCAGTCAACTTATCCAATCTTGCGGCAGAAACAAAGATGGAGGAGAAAGCAGCGACGGATCAGAGTGTCGTGAGTATTAGTTCTGTTTTTTTTAAATAATCTTTGCTATTCGCGAATAGGAATTTTTTATCCAACAACACCAGAACCCATTGATCCATAATCGGCATAATCAATCGATAATCTTTGTAGATCACGAGTGACAAGAAGTCATTGTTATCGATTCCCTCCCTTCAATTGCAATCATCTATCGCGACCACTTCATCTCTTCCCACTAGTGTCATCACTGGAGTTGGATCACTGGCTAATCAATCCGTGGTACGATCTATTCATTGTTGGGACACACTTAACGGCTGCCAGTACAACTTTCACACTCAACAATATGTGCTAAGAGAATAGGTTGTGGGTCGGACCCAGAGGGAACAGTGGGGATGGGTCCAGTCGTGGTTCGTAGCCAGGGGGTAGACCGGGTGCAGTGGTGCCAGAGTGTGTCCGGTTCCATTAGTCTCTCTCGTAACCGGAAGGAAGTCTCACCTTCCATTCACACTATCAATGCGAGAGAGACACTGAGAGTCTAATTAAGTGGTTATCGACCATCGACCTTTTGAGTGTGGGCAAACAAACGATGAAATCAATCCGGGGATCAGGGAAAAGAAGTAATCGATATTCTCGAGATTATACAGTAATCGATATTCTGCAGATGCCCAATCACTATACGATGCCAACCTACAATCCAAATGACTTTACGTCCTTCAATTCACTCCCGACGCTCTCAAACTTCAATCTAATCGACACGAACAAGGTAGGTCA
Organism: Pristionchus fissidentatus; assembly: GCA_036245785.1. Classification (NCBI taxonomy): domain Eukaryota; kingdom Metazoa; phylum Nematoda; class Chromadorea; order Rhabditida; family Neodiplogasteridae; genus Pristionchus; species Pristionchus fissidentatus. The sequence continues at coordinate 17,383,989 of BTSY01000001.1, read as the reverse complement.
AACATAATCAATAATTTATCTGCCCCATTTATTTATTCATTCATTATTAATTCAGTTCGATGCTGCTTACTATGGCTACTCAAATGACTACTCCGCGTACAATGCCTCCACTTTGTATAGGTAAATCGATATTTCTTATTATCGATTACTTTCAATTATCGATTAGTTCGGGTTCATTATTTTTAAAATGTGTTCATTTTAGTTCGACAAATCCTCACGACGGGGCGAATTTGTAATTCTTCTCTTCTCTTGTGATTTCATCTACCGATTCCATGTTCCTCTCGGGTATTTCTCCCTTCCCTCGATCAATATTGAAGTGCCTCTTTTCTTCTCCTTTTCACATCGCTGGAAAAGTCCTCCAGGAAGGGGATTGAAGTGAGAGAGCGTGTGAAAGTGAGATGGACTCTCTCAGTTTTGCATACTCTCTCATCCTCACCCTTTTCTGGAGGGCTGGAATGTTCATTGTTTGTAAATACCTCGTTGTTCTTCATTTCGTATCAAATCCTCTCCCTTCTCTATTGCCGGTCTCTCTTCTCTCATCAACCATAATCAATCGAGCATTCTACCGTACCCTCTCCTCAATTCCCTTTGCCATTCGAGACCCAAAAACTGCATCCATCGATTACCTTATCTCTTTTCCTCTAGTCATACCGTTGGCTTATTAAATAACTCAATCCACTCTTTCTTTCCACACACGAAATCGATTCGATGCCTTATTTTCACCAGATTTTGTTCCATAGAATATTTATCGTTATTGCAAAGTGATTTTTATTGCAAAGTGAGATAAAAATTAGTTCTTCTTCTGAGTGAATCTTCAAGTTACACTTACATTCTACATTTAACATTTAAACCATTTTATCAGCTCGTCTGTGGTATTATGCCAGCTGGGTTACCATAAGAATACTCTATTGGTTTCGATCGTGTCTTGCGAGTAAGAATTAAGGTTCAGCAGCATTGAAGAAGCCGTCTCACCATCTTTTCAAGTGCAAAGTGTACACACATCATCACTTATCACAACTCCTCTATCTCAGAGGGGTAGATCACACCTCTCACTCTCTCTTCTCTCACTCCACAAGTACCATTCTCACAACAACATCCTCTTGACAGACCCCCAACATGACCCGAGAGAGAGAGATCCTCCCACCTGTGGAGTACCGTACCCTCCCCTCAGACCGTCTCCCCCATTGACTACCCCCTCCCCGTTACTCATTCTCTACCTTCTTCTTCTTCCCTCATCCTCTCCTTTCTTCCGATCGCAAATATTTGAGAGGTGGAAAGAGTGGAGAGAGAGAGAAGAGAAGTCGAATATGCCATGAAATAGAGTGAAAAGACGGGAAGTATCGAGTAATTCGAGGAGAGTCTCACTGGAAATGAATGAAGAGGATCGAAGATGCAAGGGAGGGGAGAATGAGACTACCGTAGTCTAACTATTGAGGGTGATGACTTACCGTACTAATTATAGAAAGGGTAATTTACCGTGATCTAAATATGAAGTACAGTATTCTTATTATGAAACAGAATGCCCATCCGTGACCTATTGGCCCTGAAATGCTCTGAGAGGGAAAGTCCGACAGAAGTGTGATAATGCTCTACTTCGGGTCGCTAATGCAGGGGGATTATATCAGGGTCGGCTTCCGAAAAGGGGAGTGACTAGTGATCCAATGAGGTGAGATCTACATGAAACACGCAATCTGAGAGAGCATTCCCTCCCCCCGTTACGTAGGAGGATGAGAGAGAGAGAAAAAACCACTTCAAACTTATTCTTTCATCTCTTTCCTTTTCCGAAAGAATGCAGATCTCAATAGGGTCAACAGGACTGTGTCCCATATGAGACAATGATAGACAACAATAGAAGGGATCTCATGAACTTGGGACTGCCAGGTACTCAATTCAATTGGAGTTCTTTTCGGCTAAGACAATATTCAAATGGCTGCTCCTACGATTAGGAGACAATTCCTTTTAATGGTTTAATTACCTAAATATATGATCTCACAGTAATGGCGAAATCTCTGAATAAACTAATTACTCTAATCCCTTGTCTCGCCTAAAACAATACAAAGGTAATAATGAAGCATGATAGACAATTCTATGTACATAAGCGTATTTGAAGGTCGATTGATTCCCTGACAATGGATTTATAATTTCGAAATGTTGAAATAATTCCTCTTCCAAAGTTCTCTTTTCTCTTGAATCTCGAGGGAATCGAGACAAATGGGTTATGAGACTGTGGAGAAAAAGGAAGAATGGGTCGAAATCACCTTGAGAAGAAGAAGAGAAAAGAGAGAGAGAATGGTCGGATTTCCGAGTGGGGACAACTTTCCAAAGTGAGAAATGAGCCGAATTACGAGGAAAGAGAAGAGTAATCACCAGTGAAATATGGGGATTTCCGCCGCAAGGCAGGAGATCAAAGGAGGGAAGAGAAAAGACGGAAAGTGAATAAGAGAGAGAGAGAGAAATTGAGAGTGATCTGTCTTGTGACGGAAAATGAATGACAAAACGTAAATATTATTTGGATAGCAGATCAGAAGAAACAATCCAGATATCAATGCCACCCTCTACCTTCCAACTATAATTAACAGCCATGAAACATATTCGAGAAATGAAGAACTGTAGGTAATGAAGGAAATGAATCTGCGAAGCTCCAGGATAGAGCTTGAAGGTGCCCCTTCTATGGGGGGTGAAGGGTACCCTCCAGAAGGGTGGGTATCTCCCCTCTGCTTGTCAGTGGATACACGAGAGACTCGGGGGGGGGGGGGGGGGGTTGTTTGCTGCCCCCTTCTTCCTATTTGTGTCTCTTCTAGAGGAGAGGAAAACGAAATCAAATATTTGTAAAATAGTAGCAGATTGGGAGGAGGGGCGAGGGAGAAGAAGAAGGCATACATGAGATAGGAAGAAGGAGAAGGGAGACCGAGACTCAGTCCTGAAGGAGAAGAAGGAGAAGAAGGAGGTGAGGGGATCGGCCAGATGAGACTTCCTTTTCATTGATTATCGTTTATTTTACCCAATTTCCATTAATTCATGCTACCGCCGAATGTTTAAGTGTCCGTTCGCATATAAAAATGTTCCGCTTTTCCTACTATTTTGCTTTCTGAGACTTACTTACCTTATCAATTTCTCTCCTAATCTTCACTATCAACAATCGATTGCGTGCGCTCGAATATTCGTAATCCTCTACTTTTCCTACAGTGATTCGTGCATCTCGGCAAATATTTTTCTGGCATTTGAAGCATTTTGAAATCTGTTGAAGCAGTGATGATAAGTAAATATCTATCTGCACGTACCACGTAATTCCACGGGCGGGTCAACCTTCAGAATAATGAAAGAGTGTGTAATATCGAGAGGGAATCTGTCGCACTATTGCAAGCTCATTCGCTCTAAGCCCCTTCTGTAGATTTAGAATAATGTTTATTACACAGAGCTCTGACTTTTTATAACATCCAATCGATCAACAATGCTTCATCGTAAACATCTCTGTTGAATCGATAACTGAGCTGAGCTCTTTCTTCTCTATTCTCCTTCCTACCGTAACCATTCTCCTCTCAATCATAATTGCCCCCTAGGCGATTCTCTCTCTATTCTTCCTATACCGTATCCTTCGACTCTCTCTCTCTCTCTCTCTCTCTCTCTATCTCTTGCACTTCCTCCCAAGGGTGGAAACTTCTAGTCTCGATCTGATCCCCCTTTCTATCCCCTATTCTCTCTCATTCTACCGTACTCTCTCCTCTCCTTTCTCTACCCACTCTCTCCATTCTCTACACTCTCTCATATTCTCTTTCTCATTCTCTCCTCCTTCCCATTGTCTCTCGCACCTTTTCGTAGTGGGGAGAGAAAGCAAACATAGAGGCAAGGTGAGTCCCACGTCGAGAGGAGAAGAGGAGAAAGGTAGAGGAGAGAGAGAGAGAGAGAGAGAGAGATGGAGAAAGAGAAGGGATCCAATTATATTCTGACGATTGAGGGATTCTGATGGAAATGGGGCGATAATAGCGAACCGATGATAGGCAACCTATGATTCGCGTAAGAAACCGGCCTTACCGGTGGGCAAATACTCTTGTAGACGTATAACCCTCTTGCTTCCGGTAGTTCCGGTCGGCTGCGTCAGAGCCTTCTCACGATCACATTAAATATCGATATCAACAGCGTATTGCACCCATAGGTGTCGAGGTGTTAAGAGTGTGCAAAAGAGATACTTGAGATCGTTAATATGAGAGAAAAAATCTGAGAAGAATGATTCCGCCCTGAAATCATATTCACACCTGGCGCTAACCTAACGCCTGAGATACTAAATATGCTATATTTATTTATTTTGTAATTTAATGGAGATCGTCAATGGGAAACGAAGAGACTGAGAGTGTTGGCTTGAGTAGTGACTCACAACTTCTTGCTTTTTTCTGACTGCGCGAGTAGATGAAAAACAAATGGAAGAAGAAGAAGTGGGGTAAATTTTGTGCACAGAATATTTTCGACAGCAAAGACATAGAATACATAGAATCGTTCCACATCATTCCACCTCTAACCTCCAGAGTTAGTAGTGTGAGAGTGTGTAAAAGTGAAATGAATTTTACGCACTCCAGTCTGTCCCCTTTTTGGAGTACTGTAATTCTATATTCTTTCTTATAAGTAATGGCTTCGTTTGAAAAATCACATCTCGGTGTTCCATTCCGTCTTTTCAATTTGTTCATGTGGTTTGTTGAAATGCTCATAAGCTTAAAATAACAAAAACATTTATGTACTTCTCTTATCGTAGAGTTTTTCAACGAACGGCAAGAGACAACGAGTAGGTAAACGGGGGTCAATTTGAAACGGATCAATCAATAATTATAGGACTACTGTATTCATAGACTCTGAGAACTCGTTGTGGGAGACTATTGATTGAAGTAAATGAGCGGGGAATTTGAATATGTACTGTGTGGTCTTATCACAAAAGGGGCATGGTAAAGGCACTTTGAGACATGGATTAAGTATGGACTAAAATTATAATGCATATGTGTAATAATATAAAAAATAATAGGTGTAATAAAATTGCTATTTAAGTTACAAAAGGGCCAATTGTTGCTGATGAATTTTCCTCCTGAGAACACCGATGATTCGATCCTTCCTGCAATAATCAGGTCGTAAATTAGTCATTCCTCGATTCATTACCGTATCCTAATCTCTTTATGTGAGGTCACGTCCAGATTTTTTGCACCGCAAATCTATCCCGTCTCTATTAGGAAACTGCCTATCGGGTTTCAGTTTGCACGGCGCGGCATGATCTAAGAGAGAGAGGCTTGACTCCTTCTCTAGATCGGTCTCTCTCTCTCTCTCTCTCTCTCTCTCTCTCTCCCCTTTGACTTACCCGTTAGCGGGTACTTGCGGTCTCGACCCTTTGGAGGTCTGGCTTTATCTCATCTATCACATTTTCCGATGAGAGATTGATGGGTCCATTTGGTCAGAAAACTCATAAACGAGGCATGAATCAGAGATGAATACAATAGGGGACACCCTCCCATACAAAGGCTTATGTAATGCGGGAGAGATGAATCAAAAAGGAAGGAGAGAGAGAGAGAGAGAGACCGGAAGGGAAAAGAGTAAGGTCAGATGAGGCCTCAAGGGGTGAGAACACTAATCAGCACCGTGGGAAAGTTTGCACTACTGTGAAATGAGACTAATGAGACTGTTTTTAGAGGAAAGATGGTGGGAACAGTGTAAGTTATTCCAAATCTATTGTTGTAGGGACTTATTTATTTGAGTGTGTTTGCTGTTCTATATATCCGGAAAATTGAGTAGTTTCCCTTAGTGCCCTTATTTATTACTGCTGTTGTCCACACAAAAATGTATTATTATATTTTTCGTAAAAATATATATGAATAACTTACTTGGCAACTTGATGTTCGAGTACTTTGACACGATCATTTTGGTCGATAACTTCAGATGCATTGGATGAAGAGACAGAAGAGGAGTGGGAATCCTTTCCCTTCCGAGGAGGGGCGACTGGCGAGGAGTGACCATTTTCTTTGTGACTGAAATGAGATCAAATTGTTTCTGATTACACTATATCCATTGCCGACTCAAAGAACATGATTATTGCAAGACAAAGGAGATCAAAGATCAAGTGGGGAAATAGGAGAGAGATAGAGAATATAAATGTACTCTTAGGACAACTTTCCCACTATTGCACTTTCAAGATTTGTTGATTATTAAGGTCAACTGACGAAATATTCCAAAAACCTTTTGAATTTCTCAGTTCCATTTTCAGCAGAAACATTGAAGAATGGGTGATTTTGACCACGTCGGCTTGTTAGTAGTAATAACTATTAACCTTTCATTGGCGCTCTTCAATTGTTGCTCGATTTCTCTCTTGTCTCTCTCCATTCTTTCTCTGGCTGCAGTCTCAATAAGGAGCAACTCCTTCAGTCGATCCAATTCGGGCCTGAAATTAACGATATAACTTTATTAATTTCATTAAATTAAAATAATATCAATAAATTAATTCGTAAGATTCCTTACTTTAGATCGGGTCGCCTCCTCTCCTCTTCCAACTCCTTCTTGATTTCTCTCGATTCCTTCACCATTTTCTCCTTAGCAGCAACCTCCAAAACGAGAGCGCCATTCAATCGATCGACCTCCGGCCTGTAACAATTTCTTTATTATTTAAAACACAAATAAATTTAGATAGAATTTCTAAATAGAATAGAATCCCTCACTTTAGATCGGGTCGATTCCTTTCGTCTTCCAATTCTCTCCTCATTTCTCTCGCTTCACTCTCTAGTCGTTCCTTAGCAGCCAATTCATGGATGAGAACGCCATTCACTCGGTCCAACTCAGGCCTATAAATTTTATTTCACTCACAAAAATACTAAAATAAAATAAAATAAATTTTAAGAGAGTCCTGCTCATAATTCCACAGGCCCCTAAACCTTGCAGAAGGGGGTGAGAGAACGTGTGAAATCGTTAGTCTCTCCCACTTTTGCACGCTCTCTCGCCCTGACCCCTTTCAAATTCCTCACTTCAAATCAGGTCTCCTCCTCTCCTCCTCCAATTCTTTCTTCGCCTCTCTCGCTTCCCTCTCTAGTTTTTCCTTAGCTGCAACTTCCAATGCGAGAGCTCCACTCAATCTATCGAGTTCTGGCCTGTAACCAATTTTAAAATTTATTTTCACATAGAGATTGATCCTGAAATCAAGGCAAATAGGCCTGCAGAAAGGTAGTTTCGTGGTCAGGAGATACTAAATCTGCATCTGTTTAATGTCAGATTTGGTTAAAGTATTAAGACCGAGTAAAAAATATCGAAATCTAACTTGAGATCGGATCGACTCCTCTCTTCTTCCAATTGTCTCTTCACTTCTCTCGATTCCTTCTCCACTCTTTCCTTAGCAGCAATCTCCAGAATGAGAACTTCCTTGAGGCGATGAACCTCGGGTCTGGAAAAAACATTGAAAACCTTCCAAAAGATCTAAAAAATCAAGTGAATCTGAAAGAAAAAAAAATTATGATAGAAGGTAAATAGATGAATTTTATTTTATCTTATTGCACCGCGTATCCTCGAGACTAGCATAAATATTATAATATATTAGCTCACTCATGGTCCGGTCTCTTCTTCTCCTCTTCCAATTCCGATCGGAGAGTCGATAATTGGCCATGAAGTCGCTCTAATTCAACACCATACGAAGATTTCTCCACCATGAATCTGAGAAAAAGAAGTTACTAGAATGGATGTATTGCATTAGAAGAGCAAACTGTTCCTATATACTAGTACAACAGATTTTATGTTGTCGCATCAATTCTCTAATTCCATTAGGAACATCTATGAGTTTATGGAAAACATTTTGATCAGTGTGAAAAATACATCGAGATCGAAAAATAGATGAAAGAGAGAAGCAGAAACTTACAGTTCGACTTTTCTCTCCATCTCTTCCTTCTCTTTCTTCTCTTTTTCAGCCAATTCCTTCGCAGCACGCAGATCATTCAACAACGAGGAGTTCTGCAACGTCTGCATTGTCAGGATACGGTAGGTAACAATCAATAAAGACTACTGTAATGGCCTACCTCACTGTCCTTCTCAGCCCTCTCCATTTCTTTCCTCTTGAGATCTTCCAACTCCGACTGAATTCTTCTCAAATTCGAGTCAGATTCAGTGAGCAACAAAGAAGTTGAAGATAATTTTGACTGAAGATCAGCGATCTACAATTTTAAAATTAAATTGAATCGATAAAATCGATATCCCCGACCAATCACAGTCACTCAAAACGTAAAAGAGGGAGGGAACGAAACGACACGAAAGATCAAAGTTCACGACAGATAATACCTGGGAGACTTGCCTCAAACTGAAAATGTACGGAAATAGAGTATAATTGCCCCTGTCACTACACTACTCACTGAGATGACCAGAAGAAGTGTAAATATCTAAAGACGAAAGAAATCGATAGAAGGAGTACGGTAGGAAAGGACTACGGTAGTCCTGAATCTGACCTGTTCACTCAGTTTCTGCACGTTCGTTTTGTGCGTTTCTTCCTTCTCGGCGAGTTTCTCCTGCAAGGAATGTGAAGAATGTCAACTTTCATACCAAATATCTCCCTGTGAATCCCCCTTTCCCCCTTCTTTAAGAACATTCCTTGTGCTCCCACGTTTCTGCACATGTTGTTGCGCCATTGTGGTGTGGTGTACGATAAATAACTATTTCGATACGATTCTCCCTTGAAAATAATCAGTTAGTAGTCCGTGCTCTTACCGTATTCTCCCTCTCCAATTCCTCCAATTGCTTCTTAATCTTTCTTGAGAATTCCTCTGCATCTCTCATCTTTGTCGATTTCTCAGCTGCTTCCAATGCATGCACGCCAGCGACTTTCTCGGAGTCCTGAATACGAGGATACGGTACCTCTAGAAAGGGCACACATACTCAACCCCTTTGTGGCAATTTGAATTCGAGCGGGATGAATCGGTAATCAAATAGATACAGTGGGAATCGGGATGAAAAGGATGAAAAGTATCGAGTCAGATACTTTCACAAGTGAAGGAACATGAGAAAACTACATAATCCATAATTTTGAACAAAATGGGATGTAAAACGAGTTCTCCAAACGAGTTTTAGTTTGACTTTCTAGAAGGAATAATTTGTACAACTATAAATTGTACCTCCATAATGGAGTCAATTCTCCTCTGTAATTCCTCTGCTCTTCCTTCGTGTTTTCGAGCATCAGCATCAGAATCCTTCAGTCGAAGTCCCATTTTAGTCAACTGAAATGGATTTTGATAAGATTTTCCTGAGAATTCGTGATAAATTCAGACGACTTTCAAGTGTTGCACACGAATTTCATAAAACGAGGAAAAATGAGGAACGACAATGATTTTAGCTTTCCCATCGCTTTCAACAAGAAACAAACAAATATATCTGTCAGGCGAACATTGCGTGTCGCTTTCCCGTCAACAATTATTGATGTAAAGATAAAATAAATAATAACTTATAAAAATATTAATTAAGTTAATTACTACCTCCGCCCGTGCACTCGTCGTCTCAGCAATGGCTCTCTCAATCGCAGCCTCCATTTGTTGCTCTTTCTCACGAGATAAATCGATAATCGACTGCTTCTCATCTGAATTTCGTCATCCTTAGGAAATCCGGCACAGGAATATTTATGAACCCACACCATCTTAATGCATGATTTTAGAATCGAGAATAATCCAGCTTTAAATGGGAGAAGTACATTTTCTTACGATCATAATTTTTTATTGACATATACTATTTCTGTTTTTATGTAATCGACTAATTAATTTACATTTATTAACGTACCTTCTAATTCCTCAATCGCCTTCTGACTCAGTTCGGCCTCGTTGAGTAATTCCTCGTACTTCTTACTCATTTTCTCACTCTCACTTCTCATCTGCAGCTTCTCTTCTTCGATCGAAGCGGAATGAGAAGAGGAAGAGGCCTCCGCTCTGCAAGAATAATATTTAATCTTTAATCTTTGATCTTTATTCTCAAAACGATTTTGGGTGGGACATGGATTTATCTAGACGTTATGGTGAATTCTTCGGATGTGATCAAGTCGTTTAGATGGAATGTGGAATCAGGCAGTGTTCACAATCATAACGGCCATGCGCATCATTTGTGCAAATTTAAGGAAAGCGCTAATTGCTTTTTGTGAACCTCTTCGGCTGGGTTTTTTTCTTGAAAATTAGAATGAATGTCGACGTTTTTTACCATGAACAATGCAACTCATTAATTTCGGTTATTCTTCTCATACCTCGTAATTCTCTCCTTCCAATCTCCAATTTCCTCTTCTCTCACTCTGATTTCCTCCTGCATTTGTTCATTTTCCTCTCTCGATTCATTCAATTCCTTCATCAACTGAGCATTTTCGGAAGAGAGTTCCCTGCAAAGAGATCAACTATTACTTTTACTTGTTTGATTTAGATTTTTTCTAATCTATAATAAGGATCGTGGGAGAAGCATATAAAGTTGGCGATCAGTATTTCGGCCCGTGTTCTAGACACTGACCGCCGCCCGGAGATTAAAGATCAATTTTTGCATCGCATTATTTCGCAAGATTCTTTGGGGATTATTAAGACGACACGTTGCGAAACCCTTGTGATAAGACAGAGAAATGGGGCCACACCCGATTGTGAAAGGAATTACAAACAATGGATGACATGGTGAAGGAACTGGAAGCGCGATCTTTCAATAAAATTTCGGAACAAGCCCCCTTTTCGAAGATCCTGGCCTACCCTAGCAACCTAAGCATCATAAAGGTACATTTCTTTTGATAGCAGGATAAATATGCATCTGTATTTCTGTCTTCTGTTACGTTGTGACACAGTAATAAGAATTTTCCATTGGAATTCCTCATTGCAAAATTAATATGTTTTTATAAAAATAAATATAAAACATACTCGTTGCGTTGTCTCGACTCCTGGAGCGACTTCACGAGAGTCATCAGCTCAGCGTGCACATTTCCTCTTGCAGACTGAACTCGTTTCATCTCGGTTACGGTATCCTCATTCTGAAAGAGCAATCGATAATCCAAATTAAACTATGGAACGGTAACGCCAAAAGTACGGAGGCGTTGTCTTGTAAACATAATAATATTGATGGGAGCCACTTGTAAATTCGTTGCATGAATCAACAATGGACATCCAGAGAAATATGTACATTTTCGGGATTTGGAGAACATACATATAATCTTTTTTTTCATAGAAAATCTGACCTGTTTCTCCAATTCCTTCGATCTCCTCTCAATTTCATCTCTTTCCTTGTGAGCGACGACCAATTTTGATTCGAGAGTCACACTGAAATATGTTGTGAATTGGAAAACAATACGAAATTGCATTTGGAAATACCCCATCTCTTCTTTCCCCTTCTGATTTTTCATCACAATTGTTATTTTGATTGAATAAATCAATAATAACTCACATTTGTGAACTCTTCTCTTTCTCCTCCTCCAAACTCTTCTTCAACAGCGCCAATTCGACTGCAGATGATTCGGAGAGCTGCAAAAATATTTGTATTTAATTATTTAAGGTCGACAATCCATGCTGAAAATACGTTGTTTCGGTTTAATGTTTATTTTTGGCATATGTATCAGATCTTCAAACTACTCGCAACCGCTCACTTCAATTCAAATGCGAAGAATGAAACATACTCTTCTCGATTTCTCCTCCATTTCCTTCATTTTCTCTTGTAGATTCTTCTCCTTTTCTCTCGTCTCACGCAATTCTTTCTCGAGAACTCGCAGCTGAAATACAGTAATAAGAATCTGTTCTGTGTTACCATATCCTAATGATAAGAATTGATTCTCGTAGCACCATATCGTTCATCTTTCAACTGTTACTTATCACGCTCTGGTATTTTGTTCAACGTTAATCCCGTATAAATTGCCTGATTTCAGACTGAAAATAAACCAGGATCCGGCCTAAAAATAAATCCCATAATCAATTTTAAATTATTAATAACTGACCTCTTCTCCCTTCTCTCCACTATTGGCTTCCAATCGTCTCTCCAATCCATTTCCTCTTTCTCTTTCTCTCTCCAATCGACCATTCAATTCCCTCGATTCTTCCTCGGATTTCATCAATCGATTCTCCAATTCGCGACGAGAAACATCAGAGGACTGCAATTTAAATAATTATAATAATAAATTAATTTTGCTATTTTAATTTTAGTGCAATTTTTGCAAATCCGTTTTCCAGAAAGGAGTCGTTAGTGAGTGAACGCGTAACATCGAAAGGGATCCCTCACTTTCGCGCACTTTTTCTTCCCTGATCCCTTTCTGGAGATTCATGTTAATGTGTTTCAAAGATAAAAAAAAATTAAAGATGAAGTGCTCACATTAATTTTCTCTCTCGTTTCGGCTGTTTCCTTGAGTGAATTATCGAGTTTCCTCTCCAATTCTCTCATTTCCTCCTCCAGAATCTGCACCTTCTCCTCCATTTCACGAGAGCTGGAGGAAGAACTGAAAGATATCCATTTTGTTTCCACTGACCACGCAAAGAGGGCTTTCACTCACAGGGAAAGATAGATTTTGTTTCTCTAAATATTTTTTAACCATTTATGTCAGTTCTTAATGATCTCTTCTGTGATCCATAACCTGTACACGGCTTTCTGGCGAGTCTATGAAAATTGAGACAGACAGTTAGCGATTGCGAAAACAGCATGAAAATCGGTAATGGTCTCACCACGAATTCACTTCATTTTATCTAGAACGCCGTGATTTAGATTTATTTCACGATGAATCGACATTCGCTCCCACCTCGCCAGTAACATGTTGTGTTCCTTCTTCACACTCTCAGCTGCTCTTCTCTCCTCTTCAATTTCCATTCTCAGCCTTTCCAATTCTGCTTTCGACCCATCGTCTTTCGGCTCCTATTAAGATAATTGTTTTAATTAATTATTTTAAACAATATTCAAATAAAGATTGGCGATGATCGTTTCAGTGAGCTGAACTCCTAGAAATACATAACAATAAATGAAAAAAATATACCTTTACAATCATCTGCAGACTTTGCAATGCAGCTCCCTTCATACTCAACTCCTTGCCGAGAGATTCAACCTCGCCGGCAAGTTTCCGCTTCTGAAGCAGAGCTTTTTCTACCGTGATACTATGCTGAGCCTGGTTGTCAACGTGGGAATAAAAAAAATCAATAGAGGTAGAGTCATTAGTAGTAGACCATTTGTATAGAAAGTAAACGCTCAAATTATATATGGGTGCAACAGCTGATTTTGTCTTTTTGTTTCATTTCGAGTTGGAGGAAAATCGACCCTGCCTCTATTGGTCAGTATTTGAAAATCGATTGAAACTCACTTCAATCTCACTCCTTGCCACACTCAATTCCATCTCTTCGCTCTTCCTTCGGACGGCGTCTTTCTCCGATTCCAATCGAGATTCCAATGACTGCAATTATTTTATATTTTACAAATTGTCTTGATTGTCAGACGTCTTTTATCTATTGAATAGTGCAATTCTAGACATACCGGCATTCTTATTTACTCTAGTATAGATAGTGTAGTGACTCATCAATTTCCCACCTTGATATCCTTATTGAGTCTCTCAATTTCCTCCTTCTCCTTCGTCCCATCGCTGCTTTGAGCGACTTGTCCAATCAGGGCATTGATCTGACAATTAGACAAATCATCTAGAAAATGTCGGATCTACCATTTCAATCAATTCTCTGGAATGTCTCATTGTAAAACTGAAATTTTCAAAAGGTATATAAAGAAAAGTTCCAAAATGATACGATCCCAGAAAAAGTTGATGACTTCGGAATTTGATTGTCATAATTGGTGAGTGTCGAACCTGCATGAACAATTCGTGTTTTTCACTCTGTTCTCTATCCAATTGTTGTGTCAATTCTCTCTTTTGTGCCATCAAAGTCTGCATATCAGGAGGTATTTTGGAGTCAAGGAGACGGCGCTGGTGATCCCTTCAATTATTGATTGATTTTTTTAAAAATATTTATCCCTTCAATTATCGATTGATGTCCGATTCCTTTACACATCATTCCACTGCCCTTCTAGAATTCGGAAATTCGAGAGCTCGTGTAATATCGAGAGGGTTCTCTCACAATATTGTACTCTTTTTGGAGGTTTGGTATCGTTTGACAAGTGTTACGAATTTCTCTCAATTATTCTCTCAATATGTACGGGAATTTTGATCTGTTGAATCGCGATGCGCATTGCATAATCGACAGTCGGTAATCGCTGGGGCGTAAACCTTTTCTCCCTCTTCTCTCTCTCTCTCTCTCTCTCTCTCTCCCCTCCCAAAAGTTTCGGAAAGTGCCAAGCGATGACGCAATACTTCCTAGTTTGCCTAGGGATCAGCTCCGACCCGTTAACAGTAGATTAGAGAAGGAAGAAGGGAAGAAGAGACTGTGTGACCTATCGAGATGAGGGAAGAAGAAAACGAGGGATTTGACTTCTGATATTCTTGGTTTAGACAGTTTAGAATACCTTTTCCTTTTTCACCTAATCTATTTACTAGAATGCGAAATGCAAGGCCTTGAAAGAAAATACTGTATGTGCCCTATCGATGACTGAGAAAAAAAACGAGGGATTCACTTTCTTACTCAAATTTCAACAAGAAAAAGTTGGCACGGGATTCAATGGCGAAAAGATCTTAAACAAACAAAATTGTCACCTCTCATTCTCCAATCTTCCATGGAGTTTCTTGAGATCTTCATAGTCGGAGTTCTTCTTTTTCAGCTCTTTCTGAAAAAAAAAGAATTTTTTTGTGGGTGAAAATTGAAGGAGAAGATAGAAAAAAGTATAGAAAAACGGTATGATTGACATCCCTGAACACCTTCTGGAACCCCTTCATAAACACATTTCGCTACGTTTTGGGCAGAATGACAACAATAAATTCGTAGTGAGATCGCCTCCCATATACATTATATATTAGCACTCTCGGGCTGTCAATTCGCATAAAGTCAACGGTAAATATAGTGGGAAATGCCTAAAAAGGGAAGTGTCCATGATTTATATCCTGAACTCCCGTCGGAACCCTTCCGTAAGCATATTTTCCACCCTCTGAATTACCTTGAGCTCGTCAATTTCTCTCGAAGTCATAACTGGAGTTCTTATTGACGGCGAAAGGAGGAAAACATCTAAAAGGAGGATTCGAGAAGGAAAAGAAGAAGAAAAGAGGGAAGAAGAATAACAAATAAACGAGCAACCAAGTGAAAATGACTCAGATGGGATTTTTGAATGGAAAAAAGGATTGGCAATTCTAAACATTGGAATGGATGAAAGTTGAATAGCGCGTTTGAAGTGAGAAAGCGTGTAAAATCGAGAGGGTCTCTCTCACTTTTGCATACTCTCTCTTTTTCTGTTGGTTTGGAATCGTGACATTCAACTAGCAAATGACTTGAATTAATCATAATGAGGTCGGGAAAAGTTATGAGACGAGCGGAATTGTCATGAAACGATTCAAATCTAGATGGAAAAGACAGTGAATGACGATTAGAGTCGAGTCTGTCAATAGGAGAGAGAGAGAGGGAGAGAGAGAGAGAGAGAGAGAGAGACGGAGAGAGAGATCGATGAAAGGTGAAAGTAGCCCCTGAGGGTTCAAGAGGGGGGAGAATGGTCACAAGAGGAGAGAAGAAGAGGGGGAGTTCCACAGTGGAGAGAAACAGAAAGAATGGAGATTAACAGAGTGGAGAATCAATCGAACGAAGGAGAGTACATTTATGGTAGAAGAGGAGAAAGAAAAAAGAGAGAGAGAGACAACCAGTTTGGTATATGAGTTGGAGAGATTTCTGGCACAAAGTTTGCCATTCTGAGACTGGATTGAAACGTGGAAAGGAGAGAGAGAGAGAGAGAGAGATAGGGAGGGAGTTCTGAGAGAAGTGTTTGGACAATGGCAAAGGTTTGTGTTTCTACGTGGTATTGGTACCAGATTGTATGACAGCAGGGAGAGTGGGATGAGAAGGGAGCTACACGGGAGCAAATCGTTCGTAAGCCCGAGTAAACCTCCAAAAAGGGGTCAGCAGTGTGTAAAAACAAGAGATACTCACAAAAACACTGACTTATCATATGTCAAAGTCCAGGGTTAACAATAGTGTTAGAGAGCGTGTGAAGACAAGAGAGCCGTCCTCTCGTTTTAGCACGCTCACTATTAGTGCTTATAACCCTGAATTTTTTACATAGCTTTTTATTTTGTGAGCGCTCTCTCACTTCCCCATACTATCTAATGCCGACCCCTTTCTGGAGGAGTGGAATGATGTGGGCGTGTGGATGCATGGTTCCTTCCCAAATGGAGTGATGGAAGTGACGGGAGAATCGATGAGAAGAAACAGAGGGAAGTTGATAAGAGGGGAAGAATGGAGAGAGAGAGAGAGAGAGAGAGAGAGAGAGAATGTTGATAAACAGAAGACGAAGAAGAAGAGAGATCGGAGTAAACTGTGGAGTGATGTTGAAGGGACGGAAGAGTGAGCAACAGTAGGTGATCTATCGAGAGGAAAGAGGGAAAATTAAAAGAGAACGCGGGCAAAATGAAGTGCCACCCATAAAATAAGAAGTTCGCCAACATTTCTCGTCCGTTCGGGTTATTTTCGTTATATTTTGTATTCGGACATTGGATAAGACTAATTATGAATTAGGTTGAAAATAGACCTTTAAAAGGTAGTATGCCGAGATATAAGAAATTTTGGGAAACATCATTCTGTAAATTTTTAAACAATGGTCGGGAAATGTTGAACAAAGAAATGGGAAGACCGGGCCATTGTTCAAAAATTTACAGAATTGCGTTTCCCAAAAATGTCTTACATCTCGGGGTACTACCCTTAAAAAGGGAGAAAAGATGCTTGGAAAGTACACATTCTAAGTTATTATAGAGGTGTTCAGGCATAGTGGATAGACAGTGGAGGAGACATTCAGAGGGCCGAATGAATCCCCACAAAGAGAAAACGGGGAGTGGTTGCTAGGGTGGACGGAAGAGTGAAAGGACTGGTGATCACGAGACATAATTGGAAGAGAGGGGAAAGAGAGAGAGAGAGAGAGAGAGAGAGAGAGAGAGAGAGAGAGGGGGGGGGAGAGAGAACAGAGCGAACTGTCAGAACACTCCCGATAGGGATGCAAGTTCGGTATTCGTAAAAAAAGGTAAAGGTTTGACGAGCTCATTTGACTCGAAATTGAATTCTCTATCGAACTCATTCTCTGAATGTATCCTAAAATGAGCGGAACGATTTCAAAATGCGAGGGACAAATAATGAGCGTGCGGCTTCGATGTCAAATGGTCTTGATAAATCACCGCTGAAGTTTCAAATCAATTCTTGAAATTTGAACAGAGTTGCGCTTCTGACATGCCCCCCCCCGAACCGGCATCCCCAAATTCACAACATAATATAAATATTTTTTACCAAGAAAAAAATTACATGGAATTGAACAAAACGACTGTTTTCCTATAGACTAGTACCTCTGAAACTTAACCGATTGTCATTCCATCCACTAATTCAATACAAATTCACTTCAGTCCCTTTCCATTCCTTCTTCCCATCTTCTCTTCTCTTCCTTCACAACTTTCAGACACGCCAACTAATATCGTGGAATCGGTGATGCTTCCATCTACTCTCACTTAGGTCTCTCTCTCTCTCTCTCTCTCTCTCTCTCTCTCTCTCCTTCCTCTCTGTGGATGACTTCTATCGACAGATTCCATTAGTGACTTCTCTCTCTTTCATGGCCGACCTTCCAATGTATCACGAATACAGAGTCCACCAGGTCCATTTCTGTCCATTTCACCGCCCAGATTGCACTCACTTCACGATAGGCAAGAACTACCGTAGGATTCTGAAGCTGCCTAGCAATGCTACTAGATGTAACAGTATAAATTTTTCCTAACACATCATACCTATGTCAGTTTTAGCAGAATTTACTAGTAGTACTTATGTTTTTAAGTCTTTCAACCGTTTCAACAATTACATAGTCATATTCCTCTTGATTATTCATCTTCTAATTATTTCTCCAGTTACAGTTAGTCCAAGAAACAATCGATATTGTGATGGATGCGACTTCATCGATTGATTCAGAAGATGGAACGAGTATTAAGGAAGATCTGAGGAGTGATATGTCGGAGAAGGAGGTATCTCCCTTCCTCTATCGTGCATTTTACCTGCACTGACAATGCGCGTGAATACTTTTTTGAATGAGGAAGTTTTGAACTTCAAAACATGTATGATCCATTGAGATCTGTACATTTCTGTCGGACTTGCACTACAGTTCTGACCAGTTTTATGCGAAACCTAACGAGTTTATTACTTTGATACTTTGACAATGCTCGTGGGACGATTACGTACGCCCCTTTTCAAGTAGATCTTTGATCTCTCAGGGCGATTCTGACTTGGAGGCCGACGAGACTCATCTAGCACGCGCCCATTGGATACTATTGCACAAAGTGAATAAACAGGTGAGTGTTTAGAATATCGAAGGGAGGGAATTGGATGGAATGAAGAGAAAGATAGAGAAGACGTATATTCACATCATTCCATAGGCAATACCGCCAAACCGATATACTCGATACGCGAATGGCAAAAAATGAGAACCACACGAATGGATGGGATACACGAATGACCGGTCATCCGAATGGAAAAATATATGAATGGGTGAAATATATGAATGACATTCGAGTATCTACACGTTTGGCCAATCGAGTATCATTGTTCGATGGTGAGAGGGGAGATGGTGAGCGACCGCTCAGTGGGAATGAGATATTTGAATGGAAAAGTGATAGGGGCGCCATCCATTCGTGTAACAAGGGATATCGGATTGACCCAAGCTTATATCATTTTAATATCGGTTTCGCCAATTATTGGACGGTCTCTAGGCAATACCAACTCTACAGAAAGTGCTTTAGAGCGAGAGACCTTGTGAAATCGATAGGGATTCTCTCACTTTTGCACGCTTTCTCACCCTGATCCCTCTATGTTGGTATGGCATTATGTGGATCATATCGCATCCATGAATTCCAACTATTATGAGACAATCCTTCGATCGTGATAAATGTGTGATACATATCCCAAGTGACTCACTATATTATTGATGGCTCATCCCATTGTCACCTGGGAAACGATAGTGAGCAAAAAGGAGAGGAAAAAATCGATAAATTGCAGGGTACAGTAATCCAGTCGACATTCGAGCATCTCATGACTGAGTACAAACACACTCGACCAATCTGGCAATTTGGACGGAATATCGATGAGCACGTAGTGACTTGGAGCAAGGAATTGCATGAGGACTTCTACTTTAGGTGAGTGGGGAACGGAGAGAAACGAGTAGAGATCCCTTGTTGGAAGCTACTAGAAATGGGAAATAGGGGAACAAAGACACGCAAATTGCAACGCGTGCTTGAGATTGAGTGAAATGGCGAGTTCATTTCCAATACTTCCAATAAGGGAACACAAGAAACGAGACAAAGTGAAAGTGAAATGGAGTCTGGTCCAGTCTTTGTCTCTAGCAAAACTAGACACTAATGAGAGAGTTAAAGAAAAAGGGAACGGGCATGAGCACTGTCTACCCTATCGAGCAGTCGAATCAACTATTCATTTTCGAAAAGACATTTAAAAGCTTTTCACTTCAATGAGTTATTGCTGATTTTATAATTACGATCTAATCTATCTGAATTGAATGCAAAATGTGGCGCCTTTAGCGAAATGAAGAGACACATTTCGCAATTTATTTCTTCCTACTTTTAGACATCACTGCGCGTCAGTCCAAGCAGCGATCACAATGATAATGGAGAACAAAGACGATTCTCTCGCTCTCTCGAGAGTTCTTAATGAAGTCGGAGCTCACCACTTCTTCTATGATGCATTTGAACCACATCTACAGGTGAGGCATCCAGAAAGGGGGCAAGAGAGTGGGCAAAAACGAGAGGGTTCACCCTCACACTTTACCACACTCACACCTGACCCTTCGCTTGAGGTGTATAACAATGTGCAAAACTACTCCTGGCTGATAATGTGATTTTGGTAATTGCAAAACCAATTTGTGGAAGCAGAGCGCAATGTCGTTGCAAGAAGAATCCAATGAATTTAAAATGTCTAGATCATTCTTTTAATTTGCAGTTGTTCGAAGACGCAATGATAACTGCGATGAAGAAAGTTCTCACTGGAATCGACAAACTGGACGACGAAACGGAGAAATCATGGAGAATTGTGTGTTTATTTTTAATTTCAATTTATTTACCACGCGACGCTTCCCTACGTCATTTACCACTATCTAATCCCCATTTGCTCATCATCAATCTTCCTCTATTAGAAATCCACAAACACCCATGGAAAATAATACAACGTTCCGCGGCTAAAAACGCTGGCGAGAGAGCATGGCAAAACATGCCGAGGTATAGAAAGAGAATGCACATAACGAAATGGACTATCATTTAAAAATATTGTAATATTTCCTCTGAGCTGCTGCAACTCACTCGAACTCATCTCGTAGAAGGAATTTCCATCCAGCGAACCTCTTATCTCAAGCAAGCAATTACTCCACAGGAGCACACCGAAATCACTGAGGTTCAGGCAATTATCGATTTTTCAAAATATAATTCAAATTGAGATTTGGGCGCGAGTGGAGGAATACGGACTGGAAGAGGCGGGAATTCGACTGTGCAAGACTGCTTTTGAGGTAAACAGAGAGGGAACTCTAAGAAATCGACATTAAGATACTCAGTCTCTTGACGAGATAGTACTTGATTTTGAGAAAGTAGAGAGTGAAGTATCTTGAATATAACACAGATATTCTGAGACGGCGTAGGAACGCTAGTAGCAAAAACAAATTTATGTCACCGATTTCTATGAAACTTATTATAGAGATGAAAGTAAATATAAGAAATTTTTTTATGAACTTCATTTTTCGAAATTTGCATATTATCGATTTTTTTTATCTACCACTTTGAAGAGTCATATCTCGGTCATTTCAAAATATTTGTCCTCAATATTTTTCTCCAAACTGTAGCGCGAGACGAGATCTACATTTTTCTCAATTAGCACCATTGTCTATCTTTAATGGTTCTGGAGATACGCGCCGAAAACCGAATTTGCAGATACAAAATCATCTTTTCCTCGAAATAATTAGTCAAACTACCTCCGTTTTAATGCAGAATTGGATTCTACGTGTGCATTTATCTATGGTAGCATATTTTATTTATCTCATATCTGGGAATATTTTTCTGTGCCCTTGCTGAGTGCTCGGACTACATTTTTGCGCGCCGAAACACGTTTTGGATCATAACTCAGCTCAAAATGGTCGTCATGGGCCCAAGTAGTGTTCAATCGAAAGATCGTTCCGAGCGTGATAAATCATTCCATGACGTTCTAGACCAAAAAGTCAACGGTTTTTGTGTTACAGCCAAAATAGTACAGCGAGCGCTATACACATGACGCATTTGACGATGTTTGCATTAGGATCAAAACATGGCTGGAACAGGTCAAAAATCGAAATCGCTCAAAAATTGGTCCTAGGGGTAACTTTCGACGCTGAACACGCTGGCGCCGTTGATTTCGCAATAGGACGCCCGTGGGCGCCGCTATGGCGCCGCGCCGCTGTGGAGGCTTGTTGTAGTATTTTGGCTATAACACAAAAACCGTTGACTTTTTGGTCTAGAACGTCATGGAATGATTTATCACGCTCGGAACGATCTTTCGATTGAACACTACTTGGGCCCATGACGACCATTTTGAGCTGAGTTATGATCCAAAACGTGTTTTGGCGCGCAAAAATGTAAAGTCCGAGCACTCAGCAAGGGCACAGAAAAATATTCCCAGATATGAGATAAATAAAATATGCTACCATAGATAAATGCACACGTAGAATCCAATTCTGCAATAAAACGGAGGTAGTTTGACTAATTATTTCGAGGAAAAGATGATTTTGTATCTGCAAATTCGGTTTTCGGCGCGTATCTCCAGAACCATTAAAGATAGACAAGGGTGCTAATTGAGAAAAATGTAGATCTCGTCTCGCGCTACAGTTTGGAAAAAATATTGAGGAAAAATATTTTGAAATGACCGAGATATGACTCTTCAAATTGGTAGATCAAAAAAATCGATAATATGCAAATTTCGAAAAATGAAGTTCATAAAAAAATTTCTCATATTTACTTTCATCACTATAATAAGTTTCATAGAAATCGGTGACAAAAATATATTTTTGCTGCAAAAGGCTCAATTTTTCCTACACCTTCTCAGAATATCTGTGTTAAGAGAGATGTACAATCTAGATGTCGACAAATAAGAGTGTTCGTGCTCTGAGTAGGTTTCACTCCATTCTTATCCACTTTCTCACATTTGACACAGCAGTGCCGTTCTGGTTCAGTCTTCTAATTGAACAACAACAAAAGTTTAATGGATAAAACCTTAACTTGTCAGACGTACAAGGCCCTGCTCGCTCAATATGATCTCTCTCTTCCCATTCCACAAGTCCCGGGTGCTAACGATGACGTATTCAAGCAATTCTCCCACATGACCATGACGGTAGGTCGAGACCACCCAGAGAGAATAAGGCAATCCATAATTGAGGCGCTCGATCTCACTATCAACAGCTACGATCAGAATTGTGGCTTTGCGAGTCTTCCCGAGAAGTTGTCTGAATACTCGATAACATGCATGATTCTAGACGTCTGTCCGACTCTTGTGCGGAAAGCGTTCATGGAAGGTACGGTAGGAGAAGCAATCGATAACTGTAGATATTCTGTAGGTTATTCAATCGATAACTGAAGAGATTCTGTAGGCTATTCAATCGATAACTGATCAGACAAATGCAGGAATCATGGAAATGCTGCGAACTGCGCTGGACAAGCGTGAGCTGACTGAGACAGAGCGACAGACATGGTGCAAGGTCTATCGAGTACTGGAACAGGTGTGTGACCTACCGTTCTACCGTAATACTTCCCCTTTCAGTCAGTCCTCATCAACATTGTCGATTATTGATTGATTCTCACCTTGGCATCATTTAAATCTCGCTTCAAATTCGCTCCGGGACTCGATGCGTACACGCCCAGTTGAGAGTTGAGAGCGTGGTTCTGAAGGGAAGATGAAGATTACTGTATGTACCGTATTGTCCTTGTAAGTATTCACATTTGGAATGTAATTCGATGTAATTTAAGATACAAATAACATACGCATTGTTGTGCATCGTTGAGTTCTTTCTCCAGTCGTTTTATCAACAGATCTTTATTCGAGAGACTTTGCGAGTGAATCGCAATCTGGTTTCTCAACGAAATCACCTGAAAACACAAGAGATCACAAGTGATTAGCCAGATGATTCGTCTCTCTCTCTCTCTCTTTCTCTAATTATCCACAATCATCGTCTCACCTGTGAGTTTGTCTCTGAGATGCAATCGTCGTCTTCACCCGAAATGGACGAGTAGTTGGAGGATCCCGACTGGAAAAGGGAAACGGTATAAATACTGTAGGCAGGGGGACATCGATAACTTACAGCAGCAACAGAGTGCATTTGGTCGATGAGAGTTTGGGAGGAATTGAGGGCTCGAGATAATTCGGCCATTTCGATTTCCATCGTGTGAAGACGAGATTCCAGAGACTGCAAAAAAAATTAATTATTTGTTTTTAATTAACTTAAAAAGACCGCTAAAAACAATTTAAAATGGATATGCTTTAATTGTTTCATTACGGCATTTCAGCTAGCTGAAAGCTAATTCTACATGAACACAACGATTCTGCTCACTAATGAAAATGCGATAAATTCAAACAAATAAGCGGCTAATTTACGCAGCGCACACCTATTTTGATCAGTAAAATAAGAGCAACCTCTGCAGGATAGATCAATAGCCTAGATGTGAGACTGGCCGCGCTAATAGTACAATGAGTAATCGGGCGATTGATTAGAGAAAGAAACGGAGAGATGAATGGAAGAAAGTAGGATAACTTGTACTAAGGGAAGAGAGAGAGACAGAGAGAGAGAGAGACGGAATTTGCAGTGCAGATAAAATAGGGAGAAAAATACACTGTTTTGGGTTGAAATCCCAGAGCGGGAAAATGAAGGGATTAAACGCAAATTGTATGGCAACTAGCGATGTTTGATTGAGTGACAAGAGAAGAAAGGGAAAGATGAGAGAAGAGCGGCCTTTCATAGAGGAAAGTGTAATGAAATAAAGAGAGAGCTAATGACATTGGAACGGCAAATTAAGAACATCTGAGTAGAGGGATAGCTTTTTTAATTAATGGGGTTTGAAACTCTAATTATTTTTATAGTCAGATACTCGAGATAATTGGAGTTTGCAACTCTAGATGATACTATAAATGAACCGTAGAGATTTTTTCGCTGTGGGTAGAGGCAGATCGCGTCATCATTAGGCAATATATTTAGAACGATCGAAAATTGGATAACGGGGGAGTAAATCATGTGGCCACAAATGGAACTCAGAGATGATGAAGTAAGAGAAGTGATAGAGAAAACGAGTGATAAGAGAAGGAGAGAGGGTAGAGGGCAGTGGGAACTGGATTGAAGAGAGAGAGAGAGAGAGAGAGAGAGAGAGAGAGAGAGACAGGAAGAGCATTTGATTAGTACCGCTCCGAGTGTAACTGACACGAGTAGTCAAGGAAATGAACGGTTGATGAGGAGAAGGAGGGGCAGGCAGCTTTTATTTGTTATCATTAGATGCCACTAATTAGCGCTAATTAGCAGAATGGCATTACGCTTTGCAAAGGAAGAGAAGGGAGGGGCAGTCGAGACACAGCATCCGAAAGAATATCGGCGAGATCAAGTTAGGGAAAGTGAGAATCACCGAGAGAGTGCGCGAAACGAGAGAGTCAGACAACAAAAAGACGACTAATTCAAGAAAAAAGAAGAATTATTCAGAATGGAAAGGTCAAATTCGTACCTTTGCCGGTTTCCCCAATAGAGATTCTCGAATTACTTCACACGTCGCTCGAATTTCTTGCGGATCCAACTTTTCTTCCTGAAAAAAAACACAGTTTAACTTTTTGTCAATTATAAAATTGCAAGCACTCTCTAAAAGATTTTTTTTAAAACAGAAGTTGCCCATTATCTTCCTGTAAAACATTCGAGCCCCATCTAGAAATGAATACGTTTTTGCAACTTACCCGATTATTGTTGGTAATCTGCTGATTTGCTGGAATTGGAGGCGGGTAGCTGATCGGGCGACTTGCTGTAAATAGTCAGTTCTCGGTTACCATCTACAGTATGTCTTACCGTAAGCCACTGCAGATTGTTCTTGCATAACTCTCACGGGTCCTTCAGATCTCCAGACCGTCGGTTGGTCTCTCTGCAATTCTCGCTCTCTTTACATTTCTCTCATTGCGTTTGGTGTGAATTCAATGGATTTATGAGATGGAAATAAAAGTTAACGGAGCAAGAGAGAGAGAGAGAGAGAGAGAGAGAGAGAGAGAGAGAAAGGGGCGAAAACGTCGTTATGAGCACTTGCGCCCTCACATTTACGAGCTATTCTTTCGATTGTTTATTGACGGTGCGTTCCCTTGAACTCGCCGGTAGGTCACGACGTCATTATACAGAGAACAAATTTGCTAGTAGATCGGTTCTCCAAGCTTTCTTTTCTTAGAAAACGGTTCTCAGCCTCCTCCTCATTCCACACTCTCTCTCGTTTCGGTGAGTGCGTGGATTGAGGAGGTTGAAAACCGTTTTCTAAGAAACGAAACCTTGGAGAACCGTTCTTCTAACAAATTTGTGCTCAGTGTGTCATAAATCAAAAGTTGAACTTTGAAAAATCAATAACCTTCTGTGTGGGAATTGCCCGGATGGTGACTTCCCTCACAGGAACTCTTCTCGGCAGTGTCTCACTCTTGACTGGAAAATCAATCGATCGAGGTACGGTATCGACAGATTGGGGAAATGTCCACACTGTGCCTTGACGACGACCCGATCCCTTACGGATAACACAACAATCGGAAGTCCTGCAACGAAGAAGAAAATTATTGAGAAATTGATGCACTTAAAATCATGTCTAGATTGAATACTACGCAAATTCTATGGGAGAAATTCCACCACCTAATGGTAGAAAATGCGTGTGCTAAAGCTAAATGTAATCTCTCCAGCCAAAAGGGACAATGAAGTTTTTACCATCCCAATATCATTTTTTGTTGATGTAGCTTCGCTATGGAAAAAATATGAAAAAACTTGCGAAGCACAAATGCAACAGTACCTTCTAAACATCTGTCCTTCCGTCTCGAATGGTCCTCCTCTCAGAATCGTCGATGGCGTCGCTGTTATTCCAATTCCGACGATATCGACACGAGAAGAACGAGAGTGAGGATCCATTGGAGGAGAACTGAAGGGAGAAGAATTGAGAGACAGACAGAAGTGCAATCATCTTAGAGATAAAAAAATGTATGCACATCTTTCCAAAAATCCAGAGAGGGGTCATATGAAAAAGAATAAAGAAAGGAGGTTTTGTAAACTATTTTGCGCCCGACCCCTCTCTGGCAATTCAGCCTAGTTGTGGAAGAATGTGTGTAAACATAATTGTATTTCATGTCTAATTGCGATACACAAAGTTGTTAAAATAGTCGTTTGAAGTTTCTTATCCGATGAAAATTGCGCAATTTGCATGATTCTGAAAATAAAATTGGACGAACTAAAGAGTTCGTGAGTCGATGCTCTCTCCAAGTGTGACATCTCTTCTTCCCTCTCTTTCTCTTTCCTTCTTTTCCTTCCAAGACGAGGGCATAGTGGAATATCCACGGATTGAACGACGCTGCAATGAGAAAGAACATCACTAAACAAGTAAAAGGTTCCAGAAAAGGTTTGGATTGAGAGAGTGCGTAAAATGGCGAGGGACTCTCTTTCAAGCTCACTATTTCACTTACTCCCATTATTTATGCTTGAAAAAAATTGAAAGAGATGAAATATGTAAAATACTGCAATAACAGGGATGAATATCGATAGACCATCGATCAATTAATTCGGTGAATAACGACATTTAAGAAAAAAACAAAGCGATAAAGTAATGCGGTTGTTGTCAAGCTATTGTTCACTGATACGAGAAGATAAGATTAGGCATTCGACCAGAGGTCAAAGAGAACACTCAGAGTCACGGCATTCTCACGAGTATAGAAAAAGTGAAGCAGACTGTTAGAGAGTGCGAAAATAGCATGGAACTGCGCGATGGTCCCAACACGAATTCAATTATGGAATTTTGCCCAGATGCAGAGTATTCAACAAAAAAATGCAGAGTATTCAAAAAGCGGTGCAGAGTATTCAAAAAGAAGGAACGAATCGGATTCAGCTGTGGAAAAACTTAGGAGGCTGAAAGAGAAGAGGAGGATGGATAGAAAGAGAGGAGAGAGAGAAAAGAGAGAAGGAAAGATGACTAAATGGGAGAAGAGGGGAAGATGAGGATGGAACTATGAAGACGAATAGTAGCCATTGATTCATGAATGATTGGTCATCTCAATCGATGATAAGTCATCATGATTTGTAGTGATACGGTATTTTGGCATATTATTGATTATAATAGATCGTGGCGTTTTTGGCAACATACCACAATTTAATTCGTGGTGAGACCAACGGCCATTTCCTAACTATTTTCGCACTCTCTAACAGTCTACTTAAATTTCCAGACTCGTCAGAATGTCGTGAGATTACAATTTAGAAGAAAAATACAGTAACCCACCGTGTTTCCTCGTGAGAAGAGAGCTCGTCGCTGCTGTACAATTCCCGATGGAATCTGAATGGGAAGTAGATCAAGGGAGGGAAGAGAGAGAGAGAGAGAGAGAGAGAGAGAGAGATGATCGCATTGTGCTGATTCGATTATTGTGAATGCCGTGTGTTACAAGTGGCAAAACAGAAGTGATCAAAAGCGCCGCTCAATTCCATGTCGGAACACCTTCTTTGATCTATGACTTTCACTTTTTTGTCGCTTTTTGTGGAGGAAACTGTCCTTTTCCGACAGATTCCGGTGGTTTTAGATAAGGAACATGACTCCCAATCTTCAAGAAGGGGTTAGAATGAGTGAGCGTGCAAGATCAGGAGAGACTCTCTCACTTTTGCGCGCTCTCTCATCCATCTCTGTATGTGTGGAATCATATGCAACTGCATAAAAGTGAATAATGTTTGGAGAGGAGGACGGAAGGAAGCAGACCAGAGTGGATTCCGACAGATGCCGGTCATTTGAGATAACACACTTTACTACAAACCTACAGAAATGAGTCAGGGTGAGAGAGCGTGCAAGATCAGGAGAGACTCTCTCACTCGAACCCAGTCCTGTTGATTTGGTAGACTCACTTCTTTGCCTTCATTTTCATTGGAGTAGGACGATTGGACTGGCGGTTCCTTCTCCATTCTGAAGAGAAGATCAATCCTTTAAGGGAGGAGAGGGAAGAGAAGAGAGGAGGAATGAGGAGGAGACAGAGAGATATGAAATCGAATTGGGAATCGATGTGCTCTATGGCAAACAATGAAGGCACGTTGGGGCAAGATATGAATGAATGATGGTTATGGGGAGAGAGAGAGAGAGAGAGAGAGAGAGAGAGAGAGACCGGAGAGAGAGAGGGGATGGAACGGATTCATTATGGGAAACGAGTGTGACTGAGAGAGATAAGTCATGGTGGAAAGACATAGAGATAACAAACACAAAGTGATCAACTGATAAGTTATCTCAGACGGAAATGAGGAGAGGGATACGGTTATATCATAGACGTAAAGATGATTACGTAATGCAAAGAGATAACATCTAGCACCGTTCCGATAGAAAAAACACGATTTGAAGCATCGGGATGATCAAGATTTCACTGCCTGATTCCTCCACATCAAAAAGTGCCGATCCAAAGGGGGAAAATTCATCACAACGTCAAGATAATCTCATCTTCCACATCATTCCACATGCCTGTCATTGCCAGTAACCCCCCTACAGAATGCGGTTTGGAGTGCGAGAGCATGCGAAATTGAGAGAGACTCTCTCACTTTTACACACTCTTTCGCCCAAGTGATTTGATTTGATGTGGAAGGACAACACAAAAAGCATGAGTGGGCAGGGGATATGATAAGGGAGGGGAGAAGTGTTTGAGAGAGTGAGTCAAGTGGGAAAATGATGATACGCAGTTGTGAGGATGCATTACCCCTCAGGGTCAATGCGGTACTCCCTTTTCCCCTTTGGTTCGTGTAGTTTACAATATGAGCAGCTGAGATTGAGGAGGAAAGTGAGGGAGGGCTTGAGAGAGAAAGAGAGAGAGAGAGAGAGAGAGAGAGAGAGAGAGAGAGAGACCGGGAACGGTTTGTGTGGATTAAAAGAAGAGAGAGGGGGATGAGTGTGAAATGGATGAGAGTGAAAAGAAGTAGTTGACTGGGAGATTAGACAAGAAAGAAGAGAGGACTCGACTGGTCCCGAGAGAGTAGTCAATCACAATATGAACTGGGTCCCGAGGGGAAAACTACTGTAGATCACTTACGAGTGGTAATATCGATCCAGTGAATTGTAGAAGGGCGGTTGACGAATTTCCGGCCAGTATTCATACCGAAGTTGGTCGGAGAGAAGTGTCATCTCACTCTGAGTTTGAACGATTGAAAAAGGAAATGGAGATATGTCCTTGTGAGACAACTATTTGAGTGGCAGGCTTTGTAAACAAAAAAGTACATAGTACATTCTGCACACGGGCAGGCATCTCTTTCAAGTGAACCGCAATGAAAAGTTTATGAAACATCCGAATTCCCCCCCCCCTTGATATCCCAATTCATGCCCCCCCCCCATCAGCCCGGACGGAATAAAGAGAGAAAGAAAATGAAAACATACCGAATCATCAGAACATTGATAGCTTGAGGACATTATTGATTAGATTTGTAGAGTGTCCGGTGATCACTCAAGAATGGAAGCGAGAACTTCTTCTCCTTCTTTTCTCACTTCTCATCTCTCGCCTATTATGCATCTCTTCTTCTCTGTTTATCCTCGACCACTCAAGCGATGAGCGATTTTCAATTTTTATTCTCTGCAAATAGTCGAGGAACAGCTGAATAGGCAGTGAATATCTCCTCGGTGCGAAGTGGAACTGATCTGCAAAATAAATGTATTTAAATAAAATACGAAAATTGTAAAACGGAAAAATAAAAATATAAAATACTTAAATTACGGTAGGGTTTGTATACTGTAGGAGTTTTCCGTTCCGTTTCTTTCGAAATTTGCAATTCGCAATTTGCGCGGAAATTAGCATCGATTGTTCAGATTTTGCAGCTCTCAATTTTACTTTTTACATCTTCAATTACTTACTGATTTTCGACAGTTTCTTCTTATTTTCTCGTTCATATATTGCCTACATGACATCTGCTACTTCCTCTGCTGTTCATTATTGTTGCCTGTCGGGACTCGGCAGCTCATTCATTCATAACTCCTCCCGTTTCGTGTTGATGGGGAGGTGGACACTCGAGACGGCCATTCCGCAGTGTGTAAGGAGGATTCTGATCTCGCATTTCATGCAACCGACAGGTCCTCTCGTCTCAATTTCTATCTTTCTCCCGTCAGGAACCGCTAGTTGTAAGCTAGCGCGCTATCAGCCAATGGTAGATCAGTGGAGTCTGCCCGTCTCTATCGATCGATGCCCGGTTCCCTGGTTCGAGCCGGGTCAACTATCACTGATTTGCAACATGTAATCTAGTGTGGTTGATTTACGTTCCCTCGGTGTCAGCTGTCGACTGCTATTGAAACTCTCGTATGTCCTCTCTCCCTTCTCTTCTGATAGCGCGCCCTTCTACCCCATCTTCTCTCCTTTTATCTTCCACCTTTGTGTACAATCTGATATGATCTTATAACCTTCTCTCTCTCTCTCTCTTCACGATAGAGAGAAAAAGACTAGTGTTCCTTCTCTTCTGTTCGTTCTTCGTTTCTTGCCTCGGGACGCTTTCCTTTTCTCCCTCGTATCATCCATCATAATGATAATAACTGTCGTTGACCTGATATCTCTCCTCCTCCCTCTCCCATCTTCGTCTCTCTCTCTCTCTCTCTCCCTCCCCTGCCCTCTTCTCACTTTGTGACTTCCCCTCTCCGTCTCTCACAATCTCCCTTCTCCTCCCTCCATCTCTTCTCCCCTTCGTCCACTCTCACCGAATTGCAGGAAATACTTGTCATAATGCCGTAAGTTTTCTGTCCAAGCTGACCACTAGACTAGTATCTCCGCACCCCTCACTTCCCTCTATGGAGCATTAGTCTTTCTCTCTCTCTCCCTTCTTGTCTATGCATGGTTTGTTGCAATATTCCTGCACTTTCCGTTCGAGTGAAGATGAAGAATGACGTGATTAAGTTTCTTTATTGATTGATTTGAGGACTCGAAATGGGACCACCGAGGCTTCCTAGGATGCCGACTGGTAACCCGACGACGACTCGAAGTGGAGGAGTAACGAAGCGAAGATCAAACGAGAAAGACAAGAAGATCGACAGTAAGCAATTATCGATTGATTCTGTTGATTAGTCTCATACATAGGCTAGGGTGTATCCAGTAAAAGAACCCACCCGTTTTTTTTGCCGAAAACTCACCCGTTTTCGGTTCACCCATCACGATTTTGGATCAGAGCCCTACAGCTTTTCGCTCAAATTCATCAGGGTTTGTCACTGACCCTCCCGCTTTTGATCTGCCAGCAACAACCCTTGTCCATCTATGATTAGTACAATCGTACTGATGAACCTACAAGAGCCAATTGACACACTAGTGATAAGTGATTGGAGAGCGGATTAAGGACAGGGAGGGATTGAGGGAAGAGAGAGAGAGAGAGAAAGAGAGAGAGGAGGATGGGACTGATTCGATTGTTGTGATGTAGTCACGCCTTCTCTCCACAGTACTAATGAATCCACTAATTAAAAGATACGGTCGTACGGGCGGTCCAAGATCACTTGACTTGTGTTTTATAGGGCGAAAATGTGGCAAAATGCGAAAATGTATTTATTGAGCTACCATGTGCTTTAAAGTTATTTATTATTATTATGATTATTATTATTAATAATAATAATATCTCGTTGTCAGATCGTCTGCCTCGTCTGCCCAATTCCGATCCTTTGTCGAGAATGACGACGACTGGAGGAGAGAGTGGAGGAACGAGAATGAGTTTGAGTGCGATTGCAAGGAGGAAGTGAGGAATTGAGAATTGAGATTGGATCTGAGGGAAATACGTCTACGAATAGACTTTTGGGCTGCTGTGCGACGATTTTAAAAGTCTTCTTGCTTCGATCAGAGACACTTTTCAACATTTAAAGTCGTCGCTCGGTAGCCAAAAAGTCTAGAGTCGTAGACCTATTTCTCTCTGAGAACATGCGGGTAGAGAATTGAATAAATAGCTTAATTTCGCACATTGTAACCTGTCTGTAGGAGTGTGGGAAATGAAGAGATGTCTGATTATTTTCCCGAATTTCAAATCCTAGTGAGGATAGACTGTATGAGATCATAGATCAAAAGGGTGCGTAGGGGAAAGTCGGAAATGTGGGTTGAGTTTTTCAATTATGGGCATGAAAAACTAAAAATGTGTGTTTTTTTTCCATTTTTGTTTCAAAATCCAAAAATGTGGGTAGGGTTTTTCAAAAATTGGCCTTGAAAATGCCAAAATGTGGGTTGGCTTCGTCGTTTTTTACGTACCTTTTGACCTATGTATGAGATGTTGAACAAAACCTGACATTTCGAGTACATGTGGTGCATTTGGGCTTCATCAAACGATTGTATGCACGCGGGCACAAATGTTTCCAACGATCCTAATCAATCGGTGGAAATCAATTAATAATTAGTAGATCAACAATGGTTGGTTCGACTCCAACTGGTCGACCGAGCACTCTCTCGACCACTCGACTGCCTCCTCTCTCACTCAGTCCAACCAAGAGAATCGCCCAGAGTGACAACAATGTGGGTTCACGGTTTCAATTCAATTATATTTATATTATTTACACTTTTACTATTTATATGTGAGAGAGAAGATCGACATCGGGGTGTTTGATCATGTTGTGAGCTAAGAGAGCCAAACGAGTAAGTTTCAACGAGTGTTCTTACCATAGGCCAAAAGGGTATGTACCAAAGAGTCCAAAATTTGGTTTGATTTTTTCTTTGACTTTTGGCTGAAAACCTAAAACGTCGGCATATTTTTTTTCAAATTTTAAGACCTCAAAATGCTGCCAGTGCATGCTTCTTGGAACATTCCTTTTGGTCTGTGGTTCTTATAAACCGAGTGTTTCCATGGGGAATGGAGTAGACAAATGAATGAGAGTATTAATTGAAGAGTTGATTACACACATGCAGTTGGGGGGTATCCATAGAGACGATGTTCGAGAGGGGGAAAGGAAGTGAGAGTTTTAGTGCACTATTAGAGAGGGGATGCAGGGATTGATAAGGGGGGAATGGGTTTGGGAAAAAGAGAACGAGGGGTAAATTGTGTAGCCATAAATTATTCTGAGATAAATGGGGGAAGGGTTCGTAATATCCTGTGCATTGGAAAATATCACGGAGCGTTTTACGCTCGGTCCATTAGTGAACACCCATGCGTCCTGGTCACTCACTAATGTAGATACGAAAATCGGCATTCTTTAAACTTTTTTCTCTTTTGCTCGGTGTCGCTTCTGTAATGAATACGTACCAATGGGATAATTGGACGTTATAATTTATTATGATTGAAACGCCCATTATTCCACCTGATGGGTGTTCCCCCCTCTCCTTCTCTTTTCTCTTGCATCATCACTGCACATCGAATGGGTGGAAATTGCCAATGGTCAACTTCCCTCTACCTGTTTCCGCCCTTCTCGACCATTCTGCAAGGTGTTCCATCAACTTCACCCCTTCTCTCTCTCTCTCTCTCTCTCTCTCTCTCTCTCCTCCTCCTCCTCCTTCCCACGATGTCCTCACACTCGTCTTACTTACCTTGTTCCACTACGAAGGACAGGAGACGAGAGAGTGTGGCGGAAGGAGAGAGCAGAGAGAAAGAGAGTGAGGAGTTCTCACAGGGAGTGGACATAATTGGCACCACCCTTGTCTTGTCTGGATATTCTGTGCCCCCTCTATTCTTCTTCTTCTCTTTTCTTCTTCATCTCTTCTCAGGTTAAAGGGTCACCGCTCCACCAATTCGATCTCTCTCTCTCTCTCTCTCTCTCTCTCTCTCTCTCTCTTTCTCCTCTAGCTACTCATCTCACGTTCACTCTCGTTACACGGCTCTATTCGGGAGTTCCACCCCTCCGTCCCCCTCCTTCACCCCCTCGCCGTGAACCCTCGCCTTATTGTGTTGATTGATGGCTTACTTATGTAATCTCTCTCTCTCTCCCTCCCTCCAATATCCCATTCATCTATCGCATGCTCACTGTGTCGATTCTCGAGGGTTTACAAGTGTCGGAGCCCTTTTTGGGCACTGAACAGTGTTGTTTGAAGCAGTCTTTCAAGCATCGCAAAGCTCAGTTTGCTAGTCGAGATATAGGATATCTCTAATACTCCTCAGGCGTATCAGTTATCACCCCTCCTTCTCATATTATTTCTCCGCATGCTTCCTTCTCTCTTTCTCTGTCCTCTCTTCCATATCCACACTCTCTCATCTCCTTCTTCTCACTCTCTTCTCTCTCGTTCCTCTATCTACAAACAGTCTCCACTCATCTGAGAATCAGCGCACCATCGATTGTTAGATTGACAAGGTGAAGAAGGGAGGGATTGAATGGCAGCGTGTGCAACGCGGTTCAGATTGGTACTCGGATAAGTACCAATTTCTCACAGAGACAAATAACTCCATTTGTCGAGACAAACGTTTTATATTCCATTTTTCGATAGAGACCCGCTCTCTCACTTTCGCAAGCACCCTAACATTAGTGTTTCAAACTCTCCACCTGGACATATCAAGATTAGAATTTAGTTCTTTGCGAGTTGGTTCAGATGCAGAAGGGTACTTGTGTCGGTACCAACTCGTCCCTTCGTGGTACTCGGTTCCTCCTCTCTCACTCGGTCAAGTTTGTCCAATAAACCATCTCACCTGTCTCATCCTAATGGAGACTTGCAGAGTCAATCATAGTCCTTTTCTCTTCTTCTTCTTTTTCTTCTCATTCATTCATCTCATCTCCAATTCAGTATCCACTCTCTCTCTCTCCCTCACTTGTCTACCTGTTCTTTCCACTGCTCACTATTATTTTGCACCTCTCTCTCTCTCTCTCGTACTCTTGCCCTTTACCAGTAGGGAGTAGCCCCTTCCTCCCCTCTGTCAAGTGTGGTCGGTGAGATGGAAAGAACGCAGCGAGAGATGATTGCAATACCTCTCCGACTGACTCATGGACTCTTCGTTGTAGGAAATGAGTCACTTTCAATCGCAAAGCTCTGTTTTGACTCGTTCTTTCGCCGTGATCCCAACTTCTTTTTCTTGTTCTTGGAGGAATGCACATCATTTCACAAACACCTCACCATTCTAGAATGGAATCATGGGATTCTGTAGATTCCGATTCCTTTATGGAGATTTGGAACCAGGTGAATAGAAACTCAGTGATAGGGAAATTAGTTAACAACTCTATTCTTCTGGGCTGCTGCCGAGGGACGACTTTAAAAGTATGGAAGTGCACTGTAGTCTAGAGTCGTAGACTTATTTCCGTGTAGAAAGGACGTCGATGGGATCATTCATCTCGCCTGTCAGTGATGACCAGACACAATCTGGAAGTCCTCTCTCCTCCCCTCCATATTCTCATTCTTCTTTGGGGTATCGCATCTTTCGTCCCTTGAGGGTCTTCCCTCATCTGAGGAACGAGCATTTCTCACTCTCTTCTATCCACCCTTCATTGATCTACCCCATTTGTGGGACAGTCTGGAAGGGGACGAGATAGAGAGAGAGAGATGGCTAGTAACGAGATGGGTGGCAGTTCTTAATCAACGCCGCCCGTTCCTCTTCCTCTCTTCTTCCATTTTGGACACTTCCTCCCATCTCCGTTCCATCTCTCTTCGTTTCAATTCCAATTCTTCTTCCTCATTCATTCCAATTTCCTGCGGAATTGAATCGCATAAAGTTGGCCAAGCTGTGCAGTTTGCAATGTTATATTGCTTATAGGACAAATGGTGTTCTCGAAGTTTTTTGTTGTGCGTAATTGTCGCATTCGGAAGTTTATTTTAACTCATTTCGATTGTCGCAAAATTGGCAGAAATGAGCGACAATTCACATTTACCATCCGCTGCTTTGGTTTGATGATATGTAGGAGTGAGTTTCCTCACCAGCTTGAACCTATTTACCTTATGATTTACATTTTACATGTAACCTATGAAACTGTACGAACATCCCTTTTTATCTATTGTATGAATTGTTGTTTGCAGTGATTGTACTCATCTCTCTCTCTCTCTCTCTCTCTCTCTCTACCACCCATTCTACTCCACCCTCCTCATCCCCATTCTTAGAGACCATTAAAGTCTCGTCAATTGACCCTGAGGGTAGTGAGAGAGAGAGAGATCTTTCCCTTTCTCATCACTTCCGTTTCACATATTCTGACTATCCCCTTCTGCTGATATTCATAATACGAGTTGTATTATTTGTTGACCCCCCCCCCCTCCAATCTCGATTCGTCTTTGTTCATCTCCAACAGTACACCTTCTTTCCCTCACTCGTCTCTCTCTCTCTCTCTCTCTCTCTCCAGTGTACCTCCTCCTTCCTCCTCTTTCCTTCCTCGGAGACTTCTCCTTCTTCCATTGTAATGCGAACTCTCTCTCTCTCTCTCATTCCAAGGAGGTCCCGATACCTCTCTCTCTCCGATAGGTCGAAGGAGTCCTCCCCCCCAGACGGATCCTTTTTCGGTCAAGATACTCGAATTGTTTTCCATCTCTATCTCAGTCCTCGTCTTCCTGTTGTGAGTGCTGGACAGTGGGACCAGAGGGAGAGAGAGAGAGAGAGAGAGATTAGCTCCGGTCCATGGAAATTAAAGTGAATGCGAGAGGGGATCCCCCACTCCCTCTCCCCCCCACAGTCTGGATGATCACTCGTTCCCTCTCATATCTCTTTCTCTATGCCCTGATCTCAAATCCGTGTTTGCAACTCTCTCTCTCTCTCTCTCTCGGATCCAGTCACTTTTGACCGGTCACTTTGTTTGATTTGAGATTCGAGATGGATTCCGATTGAAAGGGGAAGCTATTCAATGGGGGATTGATGTGAGTTGGTGTGTGAGCGTGGGAAAGGAGAGGAGATAGGGAGTACTACTGATGGATGACATCCGAATTTAAGTTATCTACCAAATTTAAGATATCTTTATCACAACATGAAATTTGTGAATTAATACCATTTGTAGATAGCTCGGAACATACATGATTTATTATTAGCCATTTTATATATTGATGATCTTCATCTTTCTTCCCCTCCTTTCTTTCCCATACATAGAAGAAATTAAGTACCTATTTTATGTCGTGCTGTATTTAATTTAAGCGATGTAGACTGGCTTTTTTTTCCGATGATCAAATGACGTATCACTGTAGACAGAAGAAGAAGCCCCATCTCCCCTCTCCTCATTCCCTTCAGTACTCGTCAGTCCCACTCATAACTGTTATTGCCCACTTCTCCCATGTCTTCTCTTTAATCTTTCCACTTTTGCTTCTTCTCTCCACTCGTTTTGTCCTCTTTCTACTCTGATTTCCTAATGAGATTGGCCCCCCTCTTTAGTAATCTTTTCTCACTCACAACACATCTCTCAAAGTGGGAACTGAACTGGAGAGATACTACCGGTCTCTCTCTCTCTCTCTCTCTCTCTCTCTCGTCCATTTAGTACTTCTCTCTTCAAGCCCGATCCATTCCAATCCATTCATTTGGCTGCTCTCTCTCTTTCTCTCGTCCATGGTTCGAATTATGGAGATGAGATTAGTGAGGGAGGAGCAGACAGTAGCCACCATTGATCTCCGGGATGGATAGACGATAGCAAGATTGGAGAGAGAGAGAGAGAGAGAAAGAGATAGTGCCAGATTCCAGTGAATGATAGGATTGTGAATTGTAATCCGTAGTGATAGTGCCTGCAGATGATCCCAGTGTTCACTGTACCGAGAGTTGATCCGAGTCCCGAGTCTTTCCACTGTTCCATTCCTTCTTTTTCTTCCTTCTTTCCTCCCTTTCACTCTTATCACTCGCCAACCTCACATATACATGTGTACATACTCTCTCAGTGTCACAATGTTCAATAGGCCCTCTCTACTCGTTCCAAGGTTCTTATCATCTGTCTGTCTCTGTGAGGAGGAACCACGAATACATCCTTTGATGTGGATGATAGAGATACGATTAGGATGATAGGCCATGGTGTGGAGAATGATGAGACGCTTTGGAACCGCCGCTTAGGAACCCCAAAATATTTCGAAATGTTCTGAAACTTATCCCAAACAAAAAGGTTAAAAGTATGTTGAGGGTTCCTAAACGGCTGTTCCAAACGTCGTACCACCGACTGGAGGAGGGGTCTCTTTGGACCTCCCATTCTCCTCCCTCCCTCTTCTTCCTCTTCTTTGCTCGCTTCTTCTAACAATTGCTGCTCCCGTTAATGATCATGGGAAAGAGAGAGTGAATGGGTTCATTCGACCATTAGCCCGTTACTTTGTTACCCTCCCTCCCCTCTCTTCTAATTGTTCAACTTTTTAACCTGACAAGTTTGATCGAAGATAGTTTCGCACTCTCGAATTGGTTCACACCTTTTTGCTTCTCTCTCTCTCGTCTTCTTTTGGCTCTCTTCTCAGTATTTGGATACTCTTATCGATCTCTCTTCCCCCTTTTCTTCCCATCGCCCCTACAATCATTTCAATACTTCTTCTTCTTTCCTATTTCCTTTTCATTCCAATTCGCATTGATAATATCTCTCTCTCTCTCTCTCCTCCTCTCTCTCACCTCCACTTCAAACTTCCGGTCTCCTCTCCCCCCTCCTGACTCATTCCCTGTCTACTATCAGATCGTATCCACTCCATATTCTGAATAGCCCTATCGTTCATCAACACTTATGATCATAATATTATGAAAGTGTCTTCTCCATGTTGTTTCTCTCTGTTCACATGATTCCGAATCTACAGACTAGGGCGAAAACGAGAGAGTGCTCAAAAATGAGAGAGTCCATCTCGATTTCACACTCTATCTCACTGCATAGGCCTTTCTGTAAGGTTGACCGGCCTGTAACATAATGTGAAATGTTATTGAGTGTCTTCTCCATGTTGTTTCTTTGTTTCGAATCTTGGAGAACATCTGTAGACGATCAACATTCATTTTTGAATCATGTGATTGCAATTCTTCTCGAATCTGGCAATCTGCGCGATTCCCTCTTTTTCATCTCGAATATTTCTCTATTTTCATTTTCTCCATTCAATCTAGTTTGATGAGATTTCTGAGCGTGTCTGGGATAAAGGGTCTTCCTGTCCACATTATAATCATATTTTTACTTTAAAATTGCCGACCAGGGGGAAATTCGATCATCAGATTTTTTTCGGATTTGGATGACATCCACAATTTAAATATTTATTTTAAAATTTACTGGTTTTTTCATTTCATTTTTAAACTTTTGTGAATGTCATCCAAATCCATATAAAAAATTAGGGGGTAGATTTTTTTCCATGATCACTAGCTTTAATACCCTTTCTCCATAATCAGTTGGTACTTTGAAGCGCATGTAAAGTCGTTTAGCCCCTTTTCCTGTCATTAAACACATATTAATGACTCTATCACTACCTTTTTTTCTTTGAATTTTCACGTCACGGATAGACGGTCGTTATCACTAATCTGCCATGGTTCGCCCCTTTCTCTCTCTCTCTCTCTCTCTCTCTCTCTCTCTCTCTCTCTCTTCCTCGTGGAGCTCTTTTTCACTCAATCTCGTCTTCCGATATTCTATTTGTGCTTCAGATTCCGTCTCTGGGATCAATCGCCTTTTCTCAGACTTGTTCCTTCTTCTCTCACTAATTTCTCTCGTTTCTCTCGTTGCCTCTGGCGCTTGAAGTTCCGTGTGTTTTTTGTTGTTGTCG
Organism: Pristionchus fissidentatus; assembly: GCA_036245785.1. Lineage (NCBI taxonomy): Eukaryota > Metazoa > Nematoda > Chromadorea > Rhabditida > Neodiplogasteridae > Pristionchus > Pristionchus fissidentatus. The sequence continues at coordinate 17,344,165 of BTSY01000001.1, read as the reverse complement.
AAATGTCGCTAAACATCATGTCACCCATTAATGGGAAATGGTTGTTGCTCGTAGATGAAAATCGGGAGGGTCGCGAACCTGGTGAATTTGAGCAAAATGTGGTAGGGTTAGATAAAAAATAGTGACGGCTTTATCCGAAATCAAGTGCGCCTTCGATAAAAGCGAAAACTTTTGCTGGCTGCACCCTTGCTCATGTATAATGGCATCTCCTCTCTTTTGAAACATATATGCATCAATTGGAGTCGAAACGGAACTGGGACCATGTCAAAAAAACGCGCTTTGAGTTGTTTCCCTGTTGCAGTTGTATGCCATCATCCCCCAGACTTTTGTTCATTTTACCGCAAATCCGCCGAAATGCCCTCCTCCCCCCTTCGATTGTGATCGTTTCTCTCTTTCTCTTTCCCCTTTCACCTTCTGAACTGCCATTGGGATGAATTTTATAGATGAATCAGCTTCTTTTCGCCGTCTCTTCTTTCCATTTCTCTATCTTTCTTCTGTGTTTATGTTTGGGGAGTTTAGAAATGCGAAAAGGCGAGAAGCGGATAGATACTATACTGTCGCTATATTCATTATTGATCGCCGATTTGCGTTGAGATGATTTCATACTTTCAATCAAGGATAAGGGCGAGAGAGAGAGAGAGCGTGCAAAATGCTCTCTCGATTTTACACGCTCTCTCGCTCCTATCCCCTTTCTGTAAGGTTGACCGGTCTGTTGAATTATGTGCTGGATCAACAGTCACCTCTCATTTATGACCACTCACTTATCAGTAGACAAGGGGCGAATAATTGGGAGAGTCTGCTTATTCTCCATGCTTTTCTCGCTCCTTTTTTCTCTTGTTCTCTTCCCCTTTCTCACTGTTTTTCTCTCTCTCTCTCTCTCTCTCTCTCTCTCTCCCCCTCATTTCTCACTCTTTCTCTTTGTCTATTCAGCCATTTGTGCTCGCTTCCGAAGTAGTCGACGTGACACGAAAGAAGTTTGTACTGGACTTCCTCCCCGAATTCACGATTCTAGTTTCGCATTTCGATCGTTGATTTTGTAACATGTTTTAACTCAGTTTTCAATATATTTAACGATAATTGGCTAATATGCACTTTGGTACGCGAATTCAGTAATTTTTTCACAAACAACTCTTCGAGAGCCCTATTTGGTCATTGACTTTGCAACAACCTCTTGCGGGGAGGCTGTTTCCTATGTATTTGTTCGTCATTCTTGTCGATTTGGTTTGATCACGTCTCTCTCTCTCCCTCTCTCTCTCTCTCTCTCTCTCTCTCTCTCTCTCCCCTCTCGTCTCGCTGGTAGTACAATGCCATTTGAATCCTCCTCTTCCCTTTGACACACGCTTTGCTTTGTGAAATCGACCACATTTTGTAAATGGGAAAGAGGAAAGAGGAGTGGCACGATTTAAGAGGAATGAGAAATGAAAGACGAAATTACTCTAAATTATACGGGGATGGTGGAGTTTTTACATTATATTTAATCTACTTTATTCAACTTTGCTGTTTTTGGGTACTAATTTAGCTTGGTTATCATGAGAGTTCTCAATGGCGTATGATCGTGTCTTGCATGAACTGATGTCTATGTGATTTGGAGTTTCCATGTCTCTATTTGATTCGTACTTGAAGAATGGGTTCCATGAATTGCTTCCACTTCCTCCAGACGTCCCCTCTTTCCTCCTCCTCCTCTCCATTCATGGAAGTGCACCATTTGAATTGGCTTATCCCCCCCCTCTCTCCATAAGTATTCTCCCTCTTTTTCTCTAGTAGTTCTCCTTCTTTTTCCTCCATTTCGAATCAATTTCAAGCATTCCATCAGTTGTTCAATTCATTTTCCACCACTCGACGACCTTTGTTGTCACTATCGATATTGCCTTTTCTTCTCGTCCAATTTCGATTTGCACGCTGATGCCTGGTCGCCTACCGTATTCTCCTCCCCTCTTACATTAACCCTACAGTGTCCCACACTGCTTGTTACAGTACACGAACGAAGGCCGGCCTCGTCTGGCCTCTCTCCTCTCCTCCTAGAGGATTGGAGGATAAACGAAACACTAAATCATGGTGAATTGCTGTTTCATGGGCAGTTTTATTATCAAAAATTGTCAACGAAAACAGTAAAAGTCCGAAAATGGGTATCAAACGTTAAAAATACTTTTTAATATTGTAATTTCCTTTGTTGCAGGCTAAATTGGAGCGAGTTCTCGGATGCACAAATCTATCGCAAACTGCACTCGCCGTCGATCAGAAGACGGGAGCATTCGCGTATCTGGCCGGGTACGGTATTCCATCCAAGAACTGGGATAATTATTTCAAGACGTAAAATAGTATTCGTAAAATCCATAACTAACATTTTTGGTTGTTTTTAGCCAAAAAGGCACATTTTTTCTTCTAAATTCCATTACTCGGATACGTACTGTGTTTTAATTTAAAATGGTCTTCTAATATATGTTTTCTCTATTCCTTGTAATTTTTGATCTCTCCTTTGGATGTATAGGCAAAACCTTGGGGGACTGGACTACTTGCGTGAGTCGCCTCATTGTTTTCTCGATTGGAGGAAGAAGAGGGATTGAACCCCTGATTATCCCCTAAAAGTGGCTGGCGACGAAAGAAGAATGTGGAATTGAGTTGAGAAAAGAGTAGGAAGAAGTTGGAAAGGAATTGATTGAAATGGAAGACGATTGACGGCTATTAATTGAATTGATTGATTCCTACTAATTGAATTATAGCAAATATAGGTGTAACCAACAAACATTTCACATTTAACAAGTAGTAGTACTTCTTTGGTACGCTCAATGTGTATCAATGTATTTCTGTTCATAAAACCGATTCGAAGACATCAACGGTTATCCGTTTTTTGCCCTTGCATAGTTTAATTCCTGATATCCTCTGACGGAATAAATAATGAATGATTGAATGGGTGACGTCTCACCCCTTACAATATCTTTTCTCCTTTCAGTGCTTCTGTAGTGATCAATCGTGGTCGACGCAACAAGGAAGTCCATCTGACGGGCCCATCCAAGAACACTTTCTCTTGTCTCGCATTCTCCCCCTGTGGACAGTACATTGCGACTGGAGAGGTGAGTGAGAAGGGGGAGGGGATTGCGTCATCACTAGGAAATATTGCTATTCTTTCAGTAGACGAATGAATGGGGTGTTGGGCAATGATGGGGATTACTGTATACTGTGATGCTTATGCAATCTTACAGTAACTTATTAGTGGTTGAAACTGTTCTTACAGTAACTTAGTCGATGACAATATTGTTACTGTATCTTAATGTATGCGAATGGGGGTAAATGATGGTGATTCTTCGATGTCGTCATCCCTATGCAATCTCTCCACTTTCAGTTTGGTCACTCGCCATGCGTTCGTCTCTTCGAGTTGGTCGACAAGACCACGGACAAGTTTGTGGGCGCCCAGCAGAGAGAGATGACAGGACACACATTTGGAATTGTCGCCGTGGTGAGGGGATTATTGATTGATGCGGAGTGCAGTTACCTAGTGAAACGTTACAATATTCAAGCGAGTTTTTGTAGAAAAAAATACTATAAAATTCAATTTCTCTCTATACCCGTAGGTTCCTGGTCTCGGGTGTATTTTATATTTCGGGAAAATATACTGCAACGATTGCAATTGGTTATCCAGTCGAGAAAGCAAGTGCATTAATTGTGTCAATTGTAGACGTTTTTTTAAAGAAAAAATGCAAGTTTTCTCTACCCGATTCCTGGTTTCGGGAGAAAGTTTTATTTAAGAATACAGCAATTCTATGATTTGTAGTGCTCTTTGGTTTAAGAAAAATAATAATATTGATTGTGTATGTTGCAGAAGTTCTGTCCCTCTGGTTCCTCTCATCTCGTCTCCGTCGGGGAGCATCACGACCAGATGATTTGTGTGTGGAATTGGAAGACGGGCGAGCAGATTGCAACCAGCAAAGTGACGGCACATGTGAGTTATAATAGTAATATTAATAATAACATTAATTCGATTCACGGGAAAACGCGGTACACAGACAGTAATATAATACACAAGGTCATTCGAAGATTGGAGCAGAGTGGATGTTAGGAAGGGTGGGGATACGATGAGAGTGATTGGTTGTTATAGAGTTTGCTAGATAGAAAATCAATGTTTTGCTTGAATCGTGACAGCTCTTGAGCGACCCGTGCAACCAGAAGATGCCATGTGCAGCGTAGCCTAGTATTTTAGCGAAATAGTCTTTCAAATTGATATTGGCCCGAAATTAAAGAAGCCTAATCGATGTGTGGCCAAACTTGAATTCGATATTCGAAATAGATGTTGGGATCTGGGTGAATAGTGATGATGCGTTTTCAAAAAGTAATTATTGTAATTCAATTTCTCTACAACTCAGTCGTAGATGCTACGAATTTCGGTAGCCACGAAACCAATCCAAACTCGTATAAATATTTTATTAAAAAATATTATTATTATTTGAAGTTGTAATTATTGAGGTGCACGCTGTGGCGATCTCTCCCGATGGTTCGACTGCCGTCACTGTCGGACTGAGACACGTCAAGTATTGGAGCATCGGAGATATCAAGGGAAGAGGAATTATGGTGAGTACTGTAGCAATTACATCTGCGATACGGTAGTTACTGCTACTGAAATATACGTAACTTCTTTACAAGTTCCTGTTGTGTTGGATCTGAATTAACTGTGCCAGTTAATTGATTGCTCGCCCAGATAGGGGACGAAGTAGTCGTGGTTCTGTAAACTGTATACTGTTTTAATTAGACATAAGACTACTGTGTTGCAGGGTCGTTCTGCCATTCTCACCACTCATCGCAATGGTCTCTTTGTCGACGTGGCCTTCATGGGAAACAATCGAGTGCTGGCTGTGACTGAGGGAGGAGCCATTGTGGAATTGGTGGATAAGAAGGTGGGGAGAGAGACATAGACCAAAGGCGATGTACCAAAAAATCAACAATTGTGTTTTTAATCGATTTTTGGCGGAAAACCCGAAAATGTGGGTTGATTTTTCTTTAGACCTTGCGAGTCGAAAATGTAATCTTAATTTTACAAAAAAAAGAATTCACCCCAAATAGAAATGCTGCCAGAGTATGCTCCCTGGGACGTATCTTTTGGTCTATGCATAGCGTTATGCAGCCCTTGCTGGTTTTATATCCCACTTATTAGTCTTGGCTGAATCTTTGTGCCTTTTGATCAGCGTGAAATTCGTATGTTACTGGTGTATTAAAAAAAGAATTTGGAGATAATAAAGGTTTATTTCAGATCATTCGCACATGCCAATTGGAGAACACGAAGATCTACGCAATCGCGGTGATGGAGCATCTATTGCTCGTCGGATGCAACAATGGATCGGTGAGTGGACGAGAGGAGATTGCATAAGGATGATGCAATATGCGTTTTTTAAAACTATCATCTTATTTATTGTGCTTTAGAATGAGAATGTGATATAATTGTGTATTGGTCCAATTGAAATAGAACGGTTGTACAATATTTTGTGTTTTGCAATAATTAATAATTGAAAAATGTTTGAATTGAATCACTATTGTAAAATATGTTGTATTTTGTAATAATAATCAGTATCTCTCTATATTCCAGGTTGAATCACTCGATTTCTCCTCTGGAGATCCCGTCCGTCGTTCCTCTCTCTGCCTTCCTCACTATCTCACTCAAGATGTCGCCACTGCAACGACGGTTGACGATCTGCAGAATAAACCGAGTGGAGCAAAGTGAGGGAAAATTATGTTTTCCCCCATTGGGATCCCCATCGGCATATTTGATTGGCCTATATCTGCTCATATCGGGGGCACCAGTGGGAGACGAACTGGGATCCCAATGGGGCAAAAAATAGAGTGGGCAATTGAGAATTGGGCCAGGCAGATTGACGTTGTGCCAACAGTATGTTAGTCAATGGCTCGCCTAACTTTCGATAGTCTTTCCACACCTTCCGCTTAAAAAAATACCTTTAATATGTTTCCTACCTTTTATGATATAATTCTAATAATACTAAATCGCCGTGTATATTCAGATTCGCTGACGTGCATGCCATCTGCTGTGTTCCCTCAACTTCTCGAGTCACAGTTGCGTATGCCGACCACTCGATCTACTCGTGGCAAGAAGGAGAAGGAGGAGAATGCAGGAAGATTAGCTCGACTCTCGCCCATGTGGGCACCATTCATGCACTCGAGGTGAGCAGGAAAAAAATCATTATAGGGTTACATTTTTGAAAGAACGATTACGATTCCGATAAAATGGAATGAGCTGAATGGGTAATTGACTAGATTCCGAAACCATGATGTACCTGGTGTTTATTGTGTTGTTTCCCGCTCATGTTGGAACTATCTATTCACTTGAGGTGATCACAGAAATTTGTTGTTGTTGTTGTTTTTTTTATTATTCTCTCGGCATGGCTTTGAGAGCGTTATTAAAAGAACCAGCAGAATGGATAGTTGACTAGTTAGTGAAACCGTCATGTACCTGGCGTGCCCCTTATTGTTGTTACCAAAGATTTGCAGAATGTAGTAGTGACTTTGAATTTATAGACATCACATTGAAAAGCAAAGATTAAAAAATAAATAAAATTAACAAGAAACATTTCCAGAATTGCACTTTGTATCCTTGTATCCTTTTTCATTATTATGTATTCATTACATAGTCTGGATACAATTACTTGTCCTCTTAAGATGTATCCCTCCGACGGTCCCTTCCTCCCTCCCGGTTCATTTCTGACGGGCGGCGCCGATGGAACACTCCGATTGTGGAATCTGTACCATGGAGGAGCGGAGAGTACGGGAGGAACACCCATGAAGGTATGACACGATTACGGTAGTAATGAAGGTACGGTAGAAGGGATTACGGTGGCAGTGGACAATTGTGTTTCTGCGTTTGATTTACTAATAGAACTAGGATCGTTGCAAGAACTGATTGTACTCTTTACATTGTTATTTCGACCCATTAGCATAACTTGCAATCACCGGGTAACAATTTGCTCACTGCAGAATTTGCTGTCGAACGATCTGAAGAAGATGGTGATTCTCGACCACAACGCCGGGCTCGTCGCATCGAAGAGTGAGTTTATTTTTTGAGCCGAGGATTCTGTAATCGATAGAATCGATCGATAAATTGAATCTACAGCATACATTTTCGCCCGACCGAGATCTCTCATTTTCACACACTCTCTCGCCTAGCATAAACACGTCAGATATTTCATAAACACGTCAGATTTCTATCGGAAGTTCGATAAAACAGGTCAGATAGGGGACACTTCTTACTAAACTCGATATTCTACGCACTCCTAGATGGGTCGCGAGTCTCTAAACTGCCTAGTTCAAAAAAGTGTAAACCGAGAATCTCGGCCAACGAAAATGTATGAAAATGTAGATTCTACAGTATCCCCTTTTGTTTCAGGCAGTACGATGGTGCCTACGAACGATCGATTCGAGGGCGGAGTCAAGAGTTTGCGAGTGTCGAGAGACGGGCGACATTGTGCAGTCGGAATGAGGAATGGAATACTCATGTGAGGATTACTGTAGATCAATCGATATTTGTAGTTCGGGCTACAGTACTTCCCAATTAATTGTGTGCTTACCGTTTAGCGGAATACTGAAGATCAATCGATATGTAGTCTCATTCCGCTACAGTGCTACTCTCAATTAATTGTATGTCTACCGTAATCCGCTTCTCTCCTCTCAGGGTCCTCGATCTCTCGTCTCCTTCGATGGACATCATCTACTGCGAGGAAGCACAAGAGGGCGATGTCATGTGTGTCGAGTACTCCACTCCGAGCAATGGTGAGATTAGCACACATTTCTGGGAAGAAAAATAATTTTAAACGATAGTGAATGACCATAAATGGGCACATGGTAATTTAAACAATCTCCATTTACAAGTATGTATTCTACCCTGCGTATCAGCAAGGGAAACTACGCCACGATAAGTGGTGCAATATGCACCTGTGATAAACGTGCTACAACGATACTTCTTAATCATTATAGTGCAAGCAAGGGCTTACCGATTTCTGTTATGCATCTGATCTAATTGCAACCACCCAATCTCTCATCCTCTCTCTCTCTCTCTCTCTCTCTCTCTCTCTCTCTCTCTCTCTTCCTCTCTCTCTCTCTCATCCTCTCTCTCTCAGACACTCCCTTCCTCCTCGCTTGTGGTGGACGTGATCGTCTCGTCCATCTCTTCCGTCCCGATGCTCACTATCAACACGTCGTCACACTCGAAGATCACACAAGTGCTGTCGTGGCCATCAAATTCGTCAATGTGAGTAAATAGTTACTATTTATTTAATTGCCTTAATAGATTTTTTAGTATTTTACCTATTTTTACAAACTATAGCTCTTGCAAGCATACTACAAGTTAATTATTTAAGAGTCTGCAATTTTGATTTTTTGAACCTGAACTTTTGCGGTTTCGATTTGGAGACATTTAGCCGGTAGTTTTTGTACCCGCAATCTGTCCACACACTCCACTTTTCAAAATACAACAACAATAGTTACTCCTCTAATTTTGTTGATGGTTGGAACATTCGATTGGCTTAGATTTTTCACCGCATTGAACATTCCATGTCCTTTCAGTCTGCGGATGGCTTCATGATGTACACTTGCGCCGCTGATAAGATGATTATCATATGGAAACTCACCAATACGGTTTGTGCATTATTTATTGATTTACTTTGATAATCTCCCTTCTACTTTTTTGCTCTCTCACATAATAATTTAAGTGTCAATTAGATCAATTGAATTGAAGTACATTCTGCAGGACCCCTCTTCTCTCACATTCGATCGCATCAACACCATATCGTGTCCTCATTCCATCTCCGATCTCCACATCTCCATCGATTGTCTCTCTCTTCTCGCTGCGTGTGCAGACAGACAACTGAGAAGATACTCACTCGGAGGAAAGCAGATGACGACTGTCAAGGCAACCACTGATGCAGGTATGGTAGAGGCCTACTGTAATCGAGTACTGATGGCTTACTGTAGGCATAAGTTAGGGGAGAAGGGATACTGTAATGGGAAGTATCGATTGCTGACTGCCTGCTGTAGGTGTACTGTTTGGTCGTCGAATACCGATGCGGATACGGTAGGGGAGGAAAGAATACTGCAATAGGAGGTATCGAATACTGACGGATTACTGTAGGCATACGGTATGTCAATAGAGTTTTGATTTTATTTGCAGCGGGTAACGGTAGTTCATCGTGCACGCGTATGGCGATCGATCACTCGGGAACATTCGTGGCATCGATCTGCTCCGATCGATTCGTGTACATTGTGGAGGTACGGTAGGGAGAGGGGGATATTGATTGCTGGTATGATACCGTAATCCTGGTTTATCGATTATCTTGTGCAGGTGAAGTCGGGCAATCCGGTGGCTGTGCTGCGAGGATTCGGAGATCTCGCGACGAGCATAGCATTCTCCGCTGATCAACGGTGAGGAGTACGGTAGTTATCGATCCATGAAGAATTTCTCCTTGCGACTACGGTAGTTATCGATCGGTGGGATCACGGTCGTTGAATATGGTATGAAGTACGGTAATTCTCGATCGACATTTCTTTGCGACTACGATAGTTATAGATTGATGGGGTTACAGTAGTATGTCGATACTTTCTTGACTACGGTATATATTGCAGTCGATTGATCGTCGCTTCATCCAATGGCTGTCTCTACGTCTTCCGTCTCTCAGAGAGAATAATCAATCGAATCTCTGCTGCGAGAAGACTGTTTATTGATTCTACACGGTAAGGACCATTTTCTCTCTCAATTCTCAAAAGAAATATTCTTCTCAGTTAAATATACTATAGTATTCTCATTCCTTGAAACGTTTCGGATCTTGACAAGTCGAATGTCTTCATTACATAGTGACCATTCCCACTTCACCTTTCCCCTTTCTCGTTTCTCGTTATCTGTATTGAATCGCTCTCGATTTCATCTCCCTTCTCATTAGTCTGCCAGATTCACTCTCAATTCCCTTTCCGCTCTCTAATCACGATGAATTCTCTCACTTTCTCCCTCTATTTCGAATATTGAGAGTCTGGCTGAGTGATGACTAATGACGGGAGAGATGTGATAGAGAATGTCAAGCAATGAATTACCACAGATTTGAACACGAATCAATCAATAATATATGTTTCTTACAGTACACCATCGCCTGATAGCGTGCTGGGAAGTGGAAGTGAGACGGTGTCGGAGGATCAACCGAAGGTAAATATCGATTTCGTAAAAAAAAAGAATTGTTCGCAGAACCTGGATATTCTGAGCTACATAGGTATTTCCTTTACGCATTTTGGCAAAATGTGATCCCAGAGTTATTCCCAGTATTTAGAATCCAGTACAGCGCACACTAACTAGGCAACACGTTGTTTCACAAGACCGTTAATTATGCGGTTTTAATTATGCGGCGACGAGGAACAAATGATCACTCGCGCTACGCCTTTGTACATTAATAATTTTAATAATAATAGGATGCAGATTTAATCGTGCTACGATATTGATTAGATGTTGAATGATACACTATTTCGTACAATGCATACTACCTAGGCAAGGTCTTGTTTCACAAGGTCTGTATATTCTGTGGCGACGGGAAGCACTGATCAATCGTAGGTGGCCCTCGGACTTAATAATAATAATAGTAATAATAAATATTAAGTATTAACATTTTGCAGGATTCGGAGGTCGATTCCTCTCACTTTGGCTCCGTCAATTCTCTCGCAATCGACGACGATGCAGAGAGTGGAGTGGGATCGAATTCGAGTGTGGTTGTGAGTGGAAGAGGAGGAGGAGATACGATTAAGTGAGTATGGTTGGAAGGAGAGGGGTTATGGTAGTGACACTATGCTATTGCTTGGATACTGTAGAAGGGATGAGAGGTACTGTACATCGATCGCCAATAGAATACTGTAGGCTGGTATAGTAGCGCTGCGACGTGCACACCGTAGACTGGATACTGTAGGGGTTATGGTAGTGACGTGATGTGATTGCTTGACTTCTTGTGGTCGCTCTGTTGCACTTGGGTGGCTTAAGCCTTGGTTAGTGTTCCATTCACTCACCTTCTCACTAATCCTTCTTTTCTCTTTTCGTCTCTTGGTCTTCTCACTTCCAATCTCCTCTTCTTCTCCTTCTGTTCAGAGGTAGACAATTGAATCTCTCTCTCCCCCCCCCTCTCTCTCTCCTCTAGACTTTTCCTTGTTTGTCTCCCTCGCCCTCTTTGAGGCAATCGGAGAAAGAACGAACGATCGCCGTTCCCTCGCCGCGGGGCACGAAATTCCAATTGCCGAGACCCTTTGATCTACCCGTATGTTTCAATCGGTTTTTTACAGTACTTACTTTCTACAGTATACTGACTACTGTAAACTGAGTTTTTCTGAAAACGGTAGCTTTTCGCTGCCAAATGTTTCATATTTTTGGCGCTAATCTGAAATGCACGGTCATTTGAAGTGCCCCCTTTTCTCCATACCCCGCAGTCTCGTCTGCTGGTTCCTTCTCAATTCCATCATTACTCTCTCAACTCCTCACTCTCTCTCTTTCTCTGCTCCCTCCTCACTTTACCCACACTCTCTCTCTCTTTTCTCATTCTCGATTCAAATCTATCAGGAATTTTTCGGGGCGTTGCCCCCCTTCTTCTTCTCTCTTTCTCTTTCTTCTTCCTCTTCTTCCTTCATCACCTCTCGAACAACGGGCGTATACGCTATAGACCGCTTTCTTGAGTAATTGTCTGACCCTCTCAATTCTGCATGCTCTCTTGCGCTGTCTGATCGATGAGAGAGCATGTAGAATGAGGAGAGTCTGATCATTACTCGCTTTCTTCTCCTCCTTTTTCATTGAATTCTCGACCTTCAGGCATCACTTTTATCTCTTCTTGTCCCCTTTTCTTATAGAAGTGACCGTTGAATGGCACTCTCAATGGGAGACGCGCCCCAACCTTGAGATCAATTCGAGATTCCAATCTGATCGAGGAGTTGAATCGCAGTCTCTCTCTCTCTCTCTCTCATCCCTGAATTCTAGCTTCTCACTAGAAATGCCTCCGCCTCCATCGACACTCCTCTACTCATCCGCGATCATTTTACAATTGGAATGGTTCTTTGTATCTCTGGCGTCTCTTCATTTGTCATAGTCTCTCACCCACTGCAAGTACCTCCCCCAGATTTCCCCCAGATGTAAGCTCTATTCATCTCTCGATCATATCGTCAATCGGTATGGGGGACCTCACACGTGTTCTCTCTCTCTATCGAAAGCTTTCGATTGAACACGGATCATTTCACGCCTACTGTATCTCTCGTTCATAATTGATCCATTGACTGTGTTAATCGCAGGCCTCTTCTTTTCTTCTACGTTTCATGCAAGAAATGTGATAGAGAGAGAGAGATTATAATAATGAGAAGCGAGATCCATCAATTGATGGTTGTTGTTCTCATTTCTCCAATCGGTTTCCCTCACAGGAACGGGGTCAGAAAGGGGGAAGAGATTAGAGAAGAAGGGGATGATTAGGCCATTATCGTTCGTGTTGTTCTCTCTCTCTCTCTCTCTCTCTCTCTCTCTCTCTCAACAGATCCCCTTGTCCCCCCCATTCATCATCTTATCACTCGGATCAGTAGTGATAACCATGCCAATTCTCTCTAATCGGAACACTATTCCTCCCCTCTCCATAAATCAAAAGGCTGTGTATTTACCAAAGAGTTCAAATCGTTATCTGATTTTACAAAATTTGGCTGAAAGTCTGAAATGTTGGTTGATTTTTCAATTGTCATGCTCTGTGATCCTGAAATGTTTCTTGATTTTTTAAAAAAAATTCACTTAAACAATGTGATAATGCTTCCAATCAGAGGTCAAAAAGTAAAATAGCATGGAAAATTGGGCGGGCATGTTTTCGATTTTTTGATGGTCTACCGGGCAGGTTTAAACATTTCGTGGGTTTTTAAGGAGACCCTGACGGGCAGGTTTCGTTTTTGGGTGTCTAATTGATCAGGCATATATTTTTCGGGCCCGCCTTCGGCGGGCAGGTTATGTTTAAATCTACCCACTTTTTGACCTATGCTTCCAATGTTCCCTGGAGCGCCCATTTTAGTCCATGCTCATCTCGTGTGAAGAATTGGCGCACATTGTGCGTCAATTGTTCGCACAGTCTCCAATAGGAAGGAGAAGGGGTTGAAGAGGGCGCCGTCAAAGTGACTGATCAAATAGGATTGGAGGAGTCTCCATCTGATTCCCCCCGTCTCTTCTTCTTTCCGTCAATTCCCTCTCGTTTGTCTCGTTGATCTACCTGCCGTTCTGAAACATGCTTTTCCTTAGTCATTCGTGACTAGAACAGGTCGTACTTTCGATAGTGATTGCTTTTAGTTGTACGGGAGTCCCAAGTGGAATGGGCAACGCTGATTACGGTATCGATTTACCGCTACTCGATTCTATCGAGTCCCGATAGGCTGGAGGGAGCAAGAACGAACTCCCCTCTTTCCCTATCTCAACTTTGAATCTGCTGCCTTGTCTTGTGTTCCCTCCCTTCCTCTTGCTATTTCACACACAGTTTAACCTCCCTCTCTTTCTCTCTTCTCCATTTCACAACTGTCACACAGTCTTCTCCTCCCTCCTCCCTACTTTCTGTCTTTACTCATCAGACCTTTCTCTCTCTCTCTCTCTCTCTCTCTCTCTCTCTCTTCTCACCCTTCTCCTCCCTTCCGTTTACTCAACTCATAACACGATACGGGGTCATCCCCTCATGGGAATCCGCTTATATCCATTGTCTATCCTTCCTCCATCTCTTCCCCTTCTTCTTCTACTCTTTCACCTCAATCCGCGACTGTAACTCTCCGAGCCCCCCCCCTCCCCCCCAATCTCTCGATCACTCCTCTACCCATATTCGGCTACCGAAATCTTGTCAATTTACTGCAGACACTGGCGACTGATTGACAGTCCGAGGCCATGTTTACTATCAGCACGACATGTGTATGGAGCTCTCACATATCCTCACATCTCCTTATTCCTTACCTTTTCTTCTTCTTCCCTTTCCGTTCCATCACCGGGGGTCTCTAAATGGGGGTAATATCTGCCCCGTTTGTCTCTTTCTCTCTCTCTCTCTCTCTCTCTGTTCCACTGGTAGTGACTCACTTCTCCTGTCATCCTTCCTCCTCCTCTCACCCACTTTCCCTCCTTATCTCTCTCATTGTCTCACTACCCTCCCGCATTCATCCCGTGCACCCACCCTGTTTCATTCCCTCTCTCGAGATTTAACTATGAATTACCGTTTGGATTATTATAGGATGTTTTGGAACCCGAAAATTGATAAGATTGTTATGAAACGTTCCCCCAAACAAATCGCGGATAAATATGGCGGTACCAAAACGTTGTATCACCGTTTGGATATTGATGTGAGTCCCTCTGTGTGTTGTTGTGATCCCCGGTTGTGTCCACCCATTTCCCCTCAGTCTCCCTTCTACCCCCCCCCCCTCTCCCTTCCCTCTCTGAGTGTTGGTATTCACACTTGGAGTGGGAAGGGAGGAAGTGATCGGAAGAGTAAAGAGAGCCCCGAGGGGAGAGAGAGAGAGAGAGAGAGAGAGAGATCAAAGAGAGCGGGAGACAGGAGGGGGAGAAGAGTAACATACGGTCTTACTGCCAACCGATACACAGAGACTGGCAATAGTGGAGATGGCGCGATTTTGATTTTGTTGTTTACGCAAACATGGGCTATCATTTTCGCCAGGGTCATTGTGGCATAACTCGAGAAGGGAACAAGAAATCCACGGGTTGTATCACATCTGATTGCATGCTTGTATCACTCCAATAATTCATTCAGCAGTGATCAGCTGGTTCTATTTTTTGTCGCTTGCATATCCATGTGCGTCTCTCTCTCATCTCTCTCTCTCTCCATCCCCCGTCTACTTCACAATGGCATCTCTGCACAGGAAGCGTGAATAACACCTCCTATCTATCTATCGCTCGCCCCTCTTTCGAATTTCGCCTCACACCTTCGTATCTTTTGTACATGTATGTATGCATCTCTTGTATCTCTTTTTTCCAATCTGCACACTGATCCGTGTATATCGTGAGGATCATAGTGATGTGCACACGGGATGTTGGATGGTAGACTTTTGTACTCGTGCGAGTCTAGGCGAATTCGTATTGAGCTGACGGTTGAGAGTCGATATTGCACTGCAAAATATCTTTTCGATATTTTTTTTGATCTAAACATGATAAGGTACTAGATAGCAATAATATTGTTAATTGTTTTTACGCGCGTATCTAGGCGAATTGGGGTCGTGTAGGTGAGTCGAGAGTCGAGCGGTCTTTGTTGCGACGGGTTTTATAATAATAAAAATATTTTAAAAGAATATTATTATTGTAATTGCAGTATCTCGATCAGCGAGTCTTCGGTGGTCGGCGACACTCACGAGTCCACCTTTCTCATTGAGGGAACGGAGGAAAGAGAAGAAGAAGAAGAAACTGGTCAGTTTGAGGTTTCATGAAATAATTTTTAAAAAAATGTTCATTCGATCTTACTATTAGAGTCAGTGCTTTTCCCGCCTCAAAGAGTAATAGCAATGATTTTTAATCACAATCAGTTTCTGGTTTCATGAAGTAATGAAAAATATATGCTCGTTAATTCAATGATTTCTTGCAATCAGTCGTCAGTAAACTTGTTATTTATAGCTTCTGAAAGGGGAATATGAGTTTACTGTTTCACCATTCATTCAAATCTTTTATGTGTTTGAATTCAATGATACGATCAAGATCTTTTGTCGCTTTCAATCAGCCAACAAACGTGTTATTTAGCCTTCCTTCTGAAATGGGACGATGAATATTGAGTTGACTTCCCTCCATTCACTCGTTCTATTTATCTTTCCTATTTGACGCTCTCTCTCTCTCCTCATATTTGCCATTTTTGGCGTAGAGTCAGTTGACTTTTCCCCCTGTGGGAAGAAGTAGCTTCTGCCCCCCGAGTGAAGGTATTTAGTAGTCGTACGATCTCTAAATTCGCGAACCACCTTGCGTGCGAGGAGGTCGCTTTAATGGCGAAGTGAAAATAACACTCTTTTCGATAGATTTTTTTGTTGAAAATAATGTAGCGACTGATGATCCCATTTCCTGTATCGTGCGTAGGAAATGCGAATGGGTCAAAATTTCGGAATCGGATAATTTAGGGACGTTTGAGAATCACAGGTAGTAGTTGATGGAATGAGTTTATTGTAGGAGGAGGAAGAGGAGGAGGGAGGATGGTGTTTGGATTGCGATTGTTTTTGTTCACTTGGAATCAATCACTGCCTTCCTTCCCATCTACTGCTTACAGTTCTTATCTACTCCAATCCTCCCCCTCTTTACTCTTTCTTTTCGATCCTCTCTCTCTCTCTCTCTCTCTCTCTCTCTCTTTCTCTCTCTCTTTTACTTGCTATTCGCTCTTTCTCTCTGTCTCGTTTTGATAGGGGCGATAGTTCAGGCTCCACTTGGTTTTTATCTCTGCTCCATGTGATAGAGAGAAGAGAGGATAGAGTGAGGAGGTAGAGGAAACATCTCGATTTCTAGCTTCTGGGTTGAGCGAATTCTATCATCAATCACAGCGTTTTTGTGCATCTAGGAAAGAATCTGATCACTGGAAGAGCTTCTCAGAATTTTGCGCAAACGAGCTCAATTCTTTCGATGTTATTATCCCCAATTCAACGCATTACGCAATATTTTCTCTATTTTTATCGAGCTTTGTATCACTATTTCTTAATTATTAATTAGAGCATTAATTTAAAAAAAAACTTCTTGCAGCCCTCTCCCCTCCCCCTCGCTACCAATCATCCAAGTCGATGTCGAACATTCGATCAACGGCTGTCTCTGCTGCATTCATGGAGGGAGGACAGAGGGCAGCGAGTCCGAGGAGAACGAGGAGGAAATGGGGAGAGAATGGAGGAGAGATGAGAAGGGAGGAGGAGAGAGATGATGGTGAGAAGAGTTGATCTTTGATCTTTCAAGTATTCATGCATTGTACAGTGCCCAGTGACCAATTACCGCTTTCACAAATCTAGGATTTTTGAAGGAGAGGTGAAACGTGAAAATGAGGGCGATGATGAAGATATTGGTGAAACTATTACACACTTCACGAAACACTCTTCCGAAATATTTGTATTTTATCACATGTAATACTTTACCTGTGATCATACATTTTCGCCCGGCCCAGATCTCTCATTATCACACACTCTCTCGTCTAGCATTAACTGGTCAGATCTCTATCAGAAGTTCGACTAAACTGGTCAGATGGGGGGTAATTCTTACTAAACTCGACATTCTGCGTATTCCTAGATGGGACTCGAGTCTCTAAACTGCCTGGTTCAAAAAAGTGTAAACCCAGAATTTGGGCCAACGAAAATGTATGCCTGTGATCTTTGAAAAATGGAACTGTTCATTCATTTTGGAGTGCCTTCCGATCCCCGTTTTCACATATCTCTGATTTTTGAAGGAGAGGTGAAACTTGAAAATGAGGTTGATGATAGAGATAAAGGTCAGCTTGGATCTTTCAAATATTGAACTGTTCATTCAACGGCCGATGTTACCTCGATCACCCCTTTCACAAAGATTTGCTTTCAAAGAAGAGATGAAACTTGAAAAGGAGGGGAAGAACCCAGGAATAGTTTATAATCAGGGTTCGTTCTTTGGCCCGGGTTTCCGGATGTCTCTGGGGCGATTACACAACACTTTTTCACTCTGAATGGGTATCACAGACATTACATCAGATAGAAGGAGGGGGAGAAAGAGAGAGAGAGAGAGAAAGAAAGTAATACTGTAATGAGCAGAGAGAGAGATTCCGATTGTCGCCTCTATCTCTCTTTTCAACACACATTGTGCTCTTTTTTCCAGAAAGTTTCAGCCATAATTATGGGCACTAAAGGGGTTAACAATCGCTTATTCGAGGGCGGAATGAATGGAGGAGAAGAGAGATGATGGAAGAAGGGGAGAGGAGAGAGAGAGAAAGGAGGATTTCACAATCAGACATACGCACACAAGACTCCTCTGGTCTCCTTTCCTTACCTCTCTCACAATGGGACGACTGAGGGTATACCTTTTCACCCTCGTACTCCTTCTCTCTTTCTCTACCCTCTCCTCCCTCTTCCCACTCTCTCCCTCTCTCCTATGATCTGTCTACTCGTCTCAAGTAGCCTCGATATGGATTGATTCGGTCTCATACCTGCCCTTAGGTGGTCTCTCTCTCTCTCTCTCTCTCTCTCTCTCTCTCTCTCTCTTTCCTCTTCATTCTCTGACCACTCCCCTCTATTCTATAATCCCCTCATATACAGTCAGTCCAGATCCCCTCTCCTCCTCTTCCTTCATATTCACTCATTGTGCTGTCGTATCGGGTGGTGGGGGGAGGGTTGTGATGGTAACTGTCTCCTGCTCCCCTTTCCGAACCTCCTTCCCTCTCCCTTATTTCCTTTCTTCTCTTTATGTGCAAGGTGCCAGATGGCCGAATCTTGTCGATCGCTCGTTACCCAACCAATCGACTAGGAGCGATAGGATTGTCTTTGTTCGAAAGTGCGCAATATCATAGTTGGTATTTGATCGTTGGCCAGAATTTAAACCGCAGGAGCACTTGCCATCATACTTGTAGACTGGTTTTTGATCTTTCCCTATTGTTGGCTAGGGATTATAGACTTTCTCAATATTTTCATAGTGATATTTGATCTGTTCAATATTCTAATACCTTATTTATTTCCAGATCTCTCCACTCCCTTCTCTTCCTCACTCGACGGAGGAATGAAGCTGGCGCCGTCCACTCTTCCCTCCAACTTCCAGCCACAGTCGAGATGTGAGTTCCATCTTGTTTCATGTTTTAGATTTGCTATTTTGAAGATGATCATTCGAAAAATTTGTTCACATGTACTGCGATAGTAGAATACCAATCCTTACTATCTGAATTTAATGATTGGAGAAAAAAAACGCTATTGAAGTCTCTTTCTCTGGAATGCTATAATCCGAAAATGTGTATCTGATTGCTAGTCTCTGTTCCATTAGTTGTTGTCCCCAAGGGTGGCTGCCGCTATATTAGATGATGATTGGAGTAGTAGAGTCGGGTGTCTCAATTGGAAGCTTTCTGTCTGTCCCCTCTCTGCAAGTTGCACTCTCATCTCTCCATCACTCACTCATTCTTTTCTCTCTTCCTCTCCAATTACAGTCTCTTCTTCTCCTTCTCAACTTCTTGTGCTTTATTTGTGCATTCTGTGCGCGGGTCACCGACGGATGAGAACTTTTTTGGAAGTAACCTTTTCCTTCTATTTTCGATTGATGCTGCGCCAATTTCATGGGGTGCAAGGTGCAAAACAGTTTTATGCACCCTTTCATAACTTGTTTTCGTAGAGAAGCTGCATCTTCTAAACTTGATACAGGGATTGCAAGCCACGTTTGGAACATTTTCCTTTTTGATTGGTCCCTGTTTGGAAGTTGTAGCTTCACTAGGGAAAAAGTTATGAAAGTGTGCATACAACTCTTTTGTACCTTGCACCCCATGAATTCTGCGCAGCATCAAAGATCTATGTAGATAGCATATTTCGAGATAATAAACGTGGTTCCCCTTAAATCGGTTCTTACTCGACGGTGATAATTCAACCTACTACCCCCCTCTCTCTCTCCCTTCTCCTTCTGTCTCTCGTAAAACTGTCAACGCGCTCGTCATAGTCCGCCGACTTTCACAGAATTCACAGAATTTTCCCTCAAGGTGTCAATAGTCTCTCTCCATTCTCTCTCTCTCTCTCTCTCTCTCTCTCTCTCTTCATTGTACACAGTATCACTCTTCACTTCTCTCATCGCGCCCCCCTTTGATCTCATTCCTTTTGAATTTCTCCCCACCCTGGGAGTCTCTCATAACACAGTGAAAAGGTGTGTGGGAGTAATCAGTGCCTCTCTTTGTTTCACGCATTCTCTCATAGTTAAGATCAGCTGAGATAGCATGCAATAGTGAGAGAGAGGGAGTGTTCTCTCTCTCTCTCTCCACTCCTTCTCCTCCTTATCACTCTAATCACCCCCATCCATTGATTACTCTCATCCCCCCATTCTCTTCGTTTCATTCTCATAACCGTGCTTACAACCCTTCCTCCCTTTTCCTTCAATCATTGGTAGTCGTATCCAGACGTAAGAATGCTCTCTGATAGGGCAGTCTTATCAGTGAGAGCCAATGAATGACCAGTGCACTGCAGTGAGAGAGTGAGACGGCGATCCTTTTTGTCGTAGTACCATTTTTCCCGAGCAATAGACCGATGAAACACTATTGAAATATCTTTCCATACTTGAAGTTGAATTACTCATGAAACGCTGGAGCTCCATGCATTTATCTTTTGCTTTTTTGTCGTAGTGGCGTTTTTCGAGTAAAATACCATTGGAAGAAATTATTCTCATACTTGATTTTGGACTGTTTGTTTTGCCGTGTTTGCTTTTTTGGTTTAAAGAATGAATGACAGCAATATTGGAAATACGTTTTCATGTTCGACTTTGAATTATTCTTGAAACCCTTCACCGCCATGGCTAATCTCACTCATTATTGCAGTGGGAGCAGTGATCCGTCAGATGGATTCCTCCTCTTCTTCTTCTCTTCGACCACTTCCTTCCTCCTCTCCATATTCTACCACCTCCTATGCCACCTTCACTCCCACCTCTTCCACCACCTCCTCTTCGTTCCTTCCTCCCACCTCCACCCCCTCCCTTCCCCTCTCTGCCCCTCCTCTCCCCACCTCCTCCACCTCGAGGCTGAGGGAGAATCTGTTGGCGAGGAAGCAGGCGGAGCAGTATGCGAATGGCAATGGTGAGCAGTTTTTCCAATAATATTAGCAATTGAAATTAAAAGAGAATTGCGAATAGTAGTTATCTTTGGATGTTTCGATGGGGGATTAATGGATCAAAATATTTTGAAACGTAGCAGTATGCGAATAGCAATTGTGAGGAGATGGTTTACAAGAGATGTTATCGATGAAATGGAAATAGAGAGGAAATAGTAATTAGGAAATTTTTGATGTTTCGGTGGAGAAAAAGTAAAAAAAATCTGAAACAAATGAACTGTAGTGACCGAGTGATATTACGTTTCGATAAGTACTGATATTCCTGTTTCGGATCAAATTTCGTTGGATGCCTTGTGCTGGCAATAAATAATCACATTAATAATATTATTGTTGCAGGTGTCTCATCCCTCCAATCGCCCCCTCCCGCCCTCTCTCCTCCTTCTCTGAGTGCAGTGAATGGATTCAATCGAGAATCACCCGAGAGAGTCTCACTCAGCAAGAGATTCCAATTGAAGAGTGCTATTAAGGAGGTAAGCAGTGTAATTATTAATCCACAACTTAGTTGGAATCCTGGCGGGTCAAGCATAGATGGGGGTATAGGAAAATGGTTATAAAAATGAATGGTTGAGATGAATATAAGGTTTTTTTTGCGGGGACTCTAGACCTGCAGAAGAGACCCCACGTATGGAAAAACTGCATCATTCAACAGGCCCAGACCTTGAATCTTGAATATCTTGAATTTGTATGTATGTATGTATGTAGACCTATGAATACACGAGGTGAACAACTATTTTGCACCCCTGCCATGTTGATTCTCAGAGAATGCGCATTTTGTGTGGACAATGATCTCTAGGCGGGAGAAAAGTGAGAACTGAGTCATGACTCTTCTTGAAGGGAGAAGATAGATTGAAGGTTGTGAGAAGAAGTGAGGAGAAGTTGAGATTAGTCATGGAAGCCTGAGGGAAATTGAGACGAAAGAAGAAGAAGTTAGTTGATTGGTTTGAGGATGAGAGAGAGAGAGAGAGTCGACTCTCTCTCTCTCTGATATTGACTCCCATCTCAATTGAATCTGAGAGCGCGAGAGATTGACCGGTCTATCTAAGTGATCCAGTCTCACTCTCTATCTAACTTGTGCACCGAGCGGGGCAATTGATAATCTGCTCTCTCTCTCTCTCTCTCTCTCTCTCTCTCTCTCTCCCCCTCTTTCATTCAACAGCTTGATCAGAAAGGGGCGCGTTCGAATCGCGAGAGACGCGTCTCATTGGTTTTGTGCCCTCCAACCTTCTCTTCCCCTTCCTCCCCTGCCTCTCCTCCCTCCTATCTCTCCTCTATCTCTCTCCACTCTCCACTCTCCATTCTCCTCTCCTCCTAAATGGGACTCCGGAAGCGAGTCCGATTCGCCCTCACAGGAAGGCATGTTCGTGATTCGCTACTTGTTTAGTAATGCCTAGAATTACCTGAATTCGATAGTTCGTCATTCATTTACGGCATTTACCTTATTATCTGCTGAGCATTGATAGTCAGTGATTCTCAGAGTTATCTCAGGTTTCGTGGTATGCGTGAAAAAGGACTTCCTATTATAGTAACCGTGGGGTACCCATTTCCACCGTAATAACTCATCTCTCTCCTTTTGGACCAACGGTCATTGACTCTTTGGCAGGAAGCGACGCTAGGAGGAAATGAAGAATGACTGGTTAGGCAGGGGGTGGAAGGGGCTAATGTGTGACAGGTAGTAGTCTATACTTGGAGGGACCATTAGTAGTTAGAGTGGTACTGTAGTTTACTTTGATTGGTCTTTGATCTCGAAACTTACATTCCTGGAACACTGACTGTAATGCGGATATTAGGAATAAGGTGTCACATTTCAGGGTCTGAAGAATGAAAAAAATCAACACACTTTTTAAAAAAAAAATTTCAGTAAAAAAAAGTAAAATAAGACAAATTTTTGGACTTTATCGTACGCTTTTTGATATTTGATCTCTATCTCTCTCTCTATTTCAGCCCCCTCGAACCGCCTGGTCTCCTTCCCCCTCTTCTTCTTCTTCCTCTGGTTCTCGTCGTACGACATCTTCCATCGGAGTCTCTCCCACTGGCGCATCTGCAGCAGCCATCACGAGACGACGTGAGAGAAGCAGTCGATAGTCTGACCCACCGTACTCCCTACCGTACACCCCACCCAACCAATCGATGCACCACCACTTCTATACTAATACTTGCTCGGCTACAGTAACCAAATCGTAGTTGGGGGCAGAGTAGGGACGGACGGATGATTTATCACTCCTCCATCTCTTTTCTGTTCTCATTGTCTCGATGTCGTTATGAGTGTCCGTTGTTGATGAGGAGAGTGACTAACAGCTTGTGTCCCTTTCTCTTTCTCTTCTTCTTCTCTAGCTTTAGCTCTCTGGTCGCTTTCAGAGTCTGATCTCTTCGGGGGGAAAGTCAATGGAGGATTCCACTCGCCCCTTGTGAATCAAATGGAGGGAAATCCATCGGAAGTGAAGGGAATGAGGAGATCGAGAACGATGGGAGGAGGAAGAGATGGAGGGAGGTCGCCGTCGAGAGGAAGGAGAGGTGAGAGAGTGTGGAGAAAGAAGAGAGAGCAGAGAAGACAGAGGGAGATAAGTCTACGATGTCAGAAGTCTAAGCTGGACATCGAAGTCTATTAGACGTTGAAATCGTCGCGGGCCAGCTTGGACTTGTGGAGTCGTAGACTTATTTCCCCGTGAGAATCTTCTACTCTCTGAGAGGAGAAAGTGCTTGTAGATCGCCTATCGATCCATTGGATAGCTGATTGGATGCAAGGTAGATAGAGAGAATGTGTGAATGAGTATGGTGGTATGGAATGGTTCGAGTGAGTGATGTAGAGCAAGCTCCCCCTTTCCGCCCCTTCTTTCTATCGATTTATTTAATTTATTTTCTTTTCTTTCGAATTGCAGTAGAGAAGTTGATTGAAGCCTTGGTTGTTCAATCGATTTCACTACACAATTTCCGCTTGCTATTCTACTCTTTTTGGGCAGTCTGCCATTGAATGAAGCATGAAATGAGAAGGGAAGGAAATGTCTTCTCTCCCTTTCTCTTGCCCTCCTCCCGCCCTCTCTTGCTCGCCGTCTAATTTGAATGCAAAGTAGTATCTCGTGACCCCGTCAAGCATGAAACCCCGAACCACTACCGTATCCCCGTCAGTTAGTGATAGACCATGAGTAATCTCCCCCCCTATCCTACCTCCCATTGAGTGAAATTGGTTCTCTTTCCCTCTCTTTCGGGACAAGGGATTGATTGGCAGAGCGGGAAGATTTGAGTTTAGACTGCCCCCCCTCAGTCGAAATGTGATGTGAGCAGTGGGGCGAAGGTCGGAGTTGCAGTGATCGATAGACACTGAACTACCGTAATCTACTATCTCCGCCCCTAATCGATAATATCATCGCAGACGAGGATGACTCGTTCTCGGCCCTCCGTCAGCACATTCGATCTCGATCTCAGAGTCCGAATCAGCTGATGATGAATGGAATGCTGGCAACGAGCACTCCCAATGGAATGAATGCAGGATATACGAGAAAGGTGAGAAGGGGGAGGGAAAATGAGAAGAATGTTATAGCTTCCAAATAGAAGTGTTTAAAACTACTATAAGCGTAGAAAGGTGGGAAAGGGAGGAGGTTGCCTTAGATGGAGTTAGGTTTTAAAATTGTATTTGGGATGGAAAATCTCGATAAAACTGACTACATTTTAAACTGGATGGGAAGAACGAGTGGTGAAACTTGGAATGTGAAGGGTAATTGTGAAAAAAAGAAGTAAATGATTCGCATGTTTTGGAACTGGCGTTGAGGAACCCGAAAATCTAAATGTTTCTAAATGTTCTGAAGCATTTTCCAAATAAATCCTGGAAAATATTTCAAAACGTACCACGATCATTCCATTCCTTCCATACATAATAGTTTTGAATTCTCTTTTTCATAGAAAGTCGATCAGACTGACTAAATTTTAAACTATATAAGAAGAAATAGTTGTGAAACGTGAAATATTGGGGTAGCAATATTTTAAAAATTGTTCCATTCAGGACTCGGAGTCTTCGTATCCTCTCGCATCTCGTCGAACTCCCTCTCGATCCAATTTGAGAGGAGGAGAGGAGATGAGAAAGAGCAGTCAGGCATTGGATAAGATTGCCCAGACGAGAAAGTGAGGTTTTAATTATATTAATTATTTAATTATTTATATTTTTCATTAATTAGAAGCATCGAATGGTTGATGAATCCACTCAAAACGGTTGCCTGTTTTGGAATTGATTTTTTTTGTGCAAATATTATTTGGGGCAGTGATTCTCGCGTTTCAAGAGGTTTCGAAATTCGTTGAGATTGTGTGTGTGAGATTGTGAGGTTGGTCAGTTCTATCATGAGTTTAAAAAATATAATTATCAAATTTAAAATAAATATAAATGATCTTCTTCCTTCCTCAGACTTCGTCAATCGACGGAGAATCTGACGGATCTCGACGGGTCGTCGCCCATTTCGAGAGCGAGATCAATTGGGAATCTGAGAGGAGGAGGAGGATTGCTGGAGATTGGAGGAGGATTTGATATTGATGATGCAAGACCACGATTGAGGTGAGGGAGAGAAAGAGACGATAATATATTTATAAAAAGAGCACAAATTGTGAGAAGTCCGCTAGGCAGAACGGGGTTCCACGAAACTATCGTATAATTAAGGGATTTGTGATGGGATGTTTCTCTTGAAGGAAATGTAGTAAGTAAATATAACTGGATGCCGGCTTTCCATGATAGTCGTAAAAGTGGTAGAAGGCAAGGCAATGTTTATCGAATCGGAGCTTTGTGTATTGATTGATTGATGGTGATCCTTGTGAATAGTGAATGAGTCGGATGGGTGGAATGATTGGGCGTTCAATAGAAGTAATGGGGGAGTTCCGTGTCTTGAATCGTTCTATTCATCTCATCTCCTCTTCTCTCTCTCTCTCTCCTCCTTCTATGCCTCCATAGTTCTCCTCCCAATAAATCCCTCCACTCGTTCTCTTCTCATTTCAGTCAGTGTTTCTCATTTTCCCTAAATTCGGGGACGTCTCGCGCACGACATTTTACAGAAAATAGTGTGATAATACTGATGTTCCCGTTCACATGTAGGAAATGCGGGGAGTAAAAGTTTTGAAATCGTAATATTTAAGGAACCGTGGTAATAATCACTAATTTCAGTTCTCCTCTCTCTCGAATCTCTCGTAATCTTGCTCGATCGATGGGTCAATTGAATGGAGAGAACGCCGTGGAGGCGTCGCCTCCCAGAGGTTTCTTCTTTTACGGTTGATAAATAAGAGAATGCTAATCATAGATGTGTTGTGCGAAAATTGGTGAATTTATCTCCAGAGGCAAGCTATTATGGGTGTGGAAACGAAGGTAATACTGCACATAAACTGTCTTACGCAAATTGGTGAATTTATGTTCCATGATATTTTCAATTACAATTTTCTCTAAGAGCGACATTGTGAAATCGAGAACTTGTAAAAAATGCTTACTAAATGACTGTTCTGATTACTATTGCCATAGAATGCGCAAAAGTTACCCATTCCCAGTTCCCCCCTCCTCCGGTCTCCTCGGTGCAATGTCCCAACTGAAGAAGGCGTCCAATCCAGATCTGGCTGATGAGAAGCAATATGAAGAGAGGGAAGAATTCACCTCCCCCATACTCAAACCGAGGAGAGGAGCTGTACAGAAGAAGGTACGGTAGGAGTCGTGTATGGATGGGGAGAGGAAGTACGGTAGTGAATATTGACGGGACATCGGAGGGTAGTGCTGTATCGTGTAGGAAGATGTGAGCATACTGTGGCGGCTAGTGAACTGTATAAAAAAAGCCGTGATGGACTTGAAAGGAAACTGTGTACGGTAATCAATCAATAATTACCCACTTGTTCAGGTGGATCGATATCATCCCCGTAATCGTGGTGGTCTGGGTGGATCTCGAATGGAGAGTGGAAGTGGAGAGAGTGATTCGAATGCAAGTGACGCGTCGCCCCTCCATTCAACGTATACGAGGAAGGAGAGTGCAGGCAATAGGTGAGTGATGGAGGGAAGGCAATAATAGTAGTAATATATTTAATAATAACATTTTTTTATAAATATTAGTAAGGAGGATGAAGAAGAGGTGTGGTGGGGAGAGGGGGACCAACTCTGCCTTTTATCGTAGCTGGATCCCTGCCTGGCACATTTGAGTCCAGGCGGTAAATAGGCTGTGATCAAGACTGGAAATGAATACCAGGAAAGGGGTGAAGGTGAAAAGGGGTTTCAGGCACGGGTTGTTAACGTTATGATGGGAATTTATTCGTTGAGATGCTAGAGAATACTACGGATACACTTATCCATAATAATATTTGAGAAAAAAAATTAAATACTCTGATTTGTATCCTGTCCTCCCCTCAGATCTCTGGACGGTCTCCGTCTGGGTCGTCGTCTGGGTGATTCTCCTCGTCTCACGACGTCGCCCTCTTCCACTACAACGACGACTACGATGAGAAGAGTGCCCAACTATCTCTCACAGAAGATGCAGCAACCACAGTAAGTCTATTCTACCGTACTCACGGTTGAGAACTATCAGCAACTGACTTTTTAGATCTAGAATAACCTCAGTACGTTGAAACTTTTGCCTTACCGTAATCTTACGTATATTCTACGGTAACATTGTTTGCAATCGTGGTTGAGAATGTAGAGTGACTCGCTCTAACAAGATCTAGAATCTTCTGGTAAGATTTAGAATATTTATTGGAAGTAATAGAGTAGTAATTGCAGGGAATTGGAAGGCCCTGATCTCGGATCGGACGAATCTCCTCGATCGTCGATTATGAATGGAAACATTAACGATTGGGTCGGACAATTTGAGGGGAAGCCCAATGAGATCAGAAGTGAGTCATTTCTGTTTCTAGTTTCGAAAAGGCGTAGTTGTTTTGGTCTTTCGTGAGCTCTTCGTAATCTAATTGATGTGAATTGGATTTTAAATTAAATTATACCTTGCACCCGTTGGTTCTATGGTTCATGACAGCCTAGTATGTATATCAAAATCGAGCGAACGTGATCTTGTTGTCGTGTCTGCCGACTCAATAATAATAACAATAATCATAATAATAATTTATTTCCTTCTCATCTCAGAACTGGCTCATCACATCGTGCAATGCACAGAGGAGATGACGATGATGGGGAATAAGATGATGCATGCGAAGAGATTGATTAGAGAGTGCGATGGAATGGATGAAGATGATCGGTGAGTGAGAAGGGGAGGGGGAGAGAAGGAGAAGTAATAATGTATTTAGTGAGTTATGCAGTAATCAATAATCAGTGCTATGATGTTAGGCTAAAAGTAACTAAAAGTAAGAACACGAAATACGATGTCGTGCGGAGCGACACACCGGTAGGATCAATGCAGTGCTAGATATATCGATATCGACCGGGGGTTGCAACAATGCCCGTAATTTTCATAGCGGATATTTGGATGAAAGTCCAAATGGGCGTTTTGAAAATCTCCGAAACAGTCTCGACGGTCCACAAGTCGAAAGTATTCGAAATTTCTAAACCATCACTGAGGAGGGGAAGGCTGGGGAGAAGAGATAACATGCACTCGTGGCTCATTTTGCACTGCTGAACGGGATTAATGATTTCGTTGAAAGTTGTTTCGAGAACTGACTTGAAATGGGTACATTCATGTTTCGGATAAGAGTGTAGTGAGGGCGAGCAGTGGTGTGATTGATTTGAGTGAAGAGTCTGGAAGTATAATTTCTAATTAACTAATCAATGTTCAGTGCGACTCTTCTCGACGCGGTCAACAATGCAGCCGATGCATTGAGCGCTCAATTGAGAGGAGAGAAGAGTGGAATGGAGAGAGAGAAGGAGAGACACACCATTCATCCATTGAATGGACAGACTAGACTAAGGTAGGTATCAATCGATATAACGTCTATGCTGTAACATTGTTTACTTACTTGAATAAGTAATGCTATAGTTAGTTCAACAGTATTATTGAGTATTTAAGTGAGTACTGTAAGATTAGTAGTCGGATCGATAATCTGTCTGACTACCGAAACCTATTTCTCTCTTCCTTTCAGTTCTGCCTCATCTCAGTCTTCTTCCTTCTCCTCTTCCCATCAACTCGATACCAATTCCTTCGTTCGACAGTATGGCCCCGATCTCGTCGCCCTTCTAAGGAACAACATGGCCAAGCAGAACTAATACCGTACTCTACCGTAGTGAGATACCGTACACCCACCCCTGTTTCCCCCATATCGATCGATACTAGTAGATACAGTACCCTCACCCGCTCACTCCCCCTCTGCCCCACCATATCTGTGAATACCGTAGTCTTTGCATTACATGTATACATACAGTAGTCGGTCGTCGTCTATTATCGATTTGCCTTAGTCTTGCTAATTGTCGTCTACTTCCGTTTTATCCAGTGCCTTGTACCATAATAACGACGTGAGACCGAGAGAAATCACCAATCCATTTCTGATATCATATTGTAATTATCATTGCGAACCCCGAATCACCGGTACTCCCCACTTCCCATCCACCGTTTTCATGTTTACTATGCCTTGACGTTTTAAATCCTGCTCATTTATTGATTAGTTATCACATCTAGACTTGTATCTTCCAATCCATTTCACAGTAGTTTTGACTATCGATCCTTTCCTCACTCGATCGATCGACGAGAGAGTGCACGGAAATGAGAGATCAGTCATCGATTAGTTCCCCCTCTCCTCTGATCTCTCATAGGGAAATGGATCGATAACTCTTACCGTATTCTTCCACTGAAGAACACTCACAATCACTCAATCCCCACCACCCAGTTCTAGCCATGGATCAAGAACTGATGAATTTCTTGTATCATACACCCCTCACCATTCTTGCTAACTCTCCACCCATTCCTGTCTGTTATACATTGAATACTTTATAATATATTATAAATGCTAACTTTATAAGTTGAGTTTTCCTAAGTACACGTACAATAACACATTATGACATCATGATCTCTACAATCCGGAAATTCTCTTCTGTCGTTCTTCAATTTCAAATCGACAGAATTCGTCATTCGGGAAAATTGTGAGCTTGGGTTTCGTCCATTTTGGTCGTTCTGGGACTGATTCGATCTTGAAATTGGCGGTTTTCAATCTGAAAAAGAGGGAAAGTTCGATGGATGCTTTCTTGTTTGCCGACACTTACTAGAGACACTTTTTAAACTGCATATACATTATAACATTAAAACATTAGATATATCATGCATTAGATATACATTAGATATCAACATTAGATATCATAGATATAACAGATAAGAACATTAAAAGATAAATATATCATTTTACTAGAATCAGATAAATAATAAATTAACTGACTGCATTGATTGTGCTCCTTCTTCATATGAATTCTCTTGAGCAAGTATTCGTTGAGCTGTTCGACGATGGAAAAGAGCACCGAGGATTTGATGCTGAGAGGGAAATGTTTGGAGAAGAGGGGGAGAATGAAAATTATAGTTGCTGTGTATGAGACTAGTCATGTGTCTGACCTAGCGAACTAGTCGCGCCCCAACTCAACTTCCCGTACACTTGGCGCCAAATTCAAACCGTTGACTGAGTATCACGCTCTTCATTGTATACTCTACATATTGACTGCGTAGCTGAGAGTTCCCGCTCTTTTCCTACGTAATTCAGTCTTGTCCTCCGCTCGCGTAGCGAGACGTCGTTATTCCTTTTGCTCCCATATTATAAATATATTACACTAAAACACCCGTTGTGCACAGACATAACATTTTGGCGATCAGGATTGTTTAACTAGCTTGCGCATAGTTTATTGGCTGTTTTTGCATATTTCTTTATTGAGTGTCGCCTCTAGTGCCGTTTTCCCTGGTGCTAGAGGTTCGCAGGTACTTCAAACCCGTGCTGCCAAGTTTAGCACGTGGTCGTCTACCAGAAGAGCTGCAACCTCTGTGATTGAGTGTGATTAAGTGGTGGTGAAGGTAGCCAAGTGTGGACCTTGTTGGAAGTTCCAACAAGCGAGCTAAAACCTCATTGTTGGTCAGGGTAGCCAAGCGTGGACCTTGTTGGTTGTACCAACAAGCGAGCTAAAGCCAGTGGTTTTTACTGATAGCAGCGGAAGCTATCGCCAATTTTTTTTTGGTGATAACTACTCTGCGTATTGGTTAAGCCTGAGAACACGACTGATAGTTGGAGATTGGTTGAGTGGATCAATAGCTAAAGGAAGTGGGGCTGGTAGAGAACCATGACGGCTGAAGACGAGGAGGTCTCCCCGACCATGACGAAATTATTCTCACAGATGGTAGAGATGCAGAGAAAGGTTGTTGAAATGCAAGCAGACCAGAATGAGAAATACACACAGTTATTGTCATTGGTGACTAAGGGTGGTAATAACGAGGGAAGAGCACATAATATGATGACTGTGCAGGTTCCGTCCACGTCGAATGGACCGACTCTTGATGCGATCGAAGGAAGGATCGTGGATTTTGAGTACGATGAGGAGGAGTGCACATTCGAACAGTGGTACGATCGATACCAGGATGTGTTCGTGCATGATATGAAGGGAGCAGATGATTGTTCAAAGGTGAGAGTGCTGCTGAGGCACCTCAGTGTGAAGTGCAATGCTCAGTACCGTGATCACAAGGCACCCGAAGATGTCATGGCTGAGTCGTTTGATGATACGGTAGCCACGCTCAAATCCTTATTCGGAAAGAAGGAGTCTGATTTCGAACTGCGTGTTCGATTCTTCAACCAGAAAATGTCCACGAGTGGTACTCTCGATGTGATGAAATTCGCCGCAGAGGTGAACCGTCTGTACCAGAAGGGTAATCTTAAGTCGATTACTGAGGACCAGATGAAGATTACAGTCTTCCTGGCTGGTCTGGATCTGCCAAATCAGAAGGCGATGCGCACTCAGCTGTTCAATGCAGTGAGTCTGAAGGCATCGATCACGTTCAAGGAGCTACTTGAGAAGTACTCCACGCTGAGGGCACTGGAACGTTACGTGGCAGTGGTACAGAATGTGTCGGTGAACATGGTGAAGACGTACAATAAAGGAACGACTGAAAGGAGCAAGAATCCCGAGTATAAGAGAGACAAATCGATCACATGTAGAAGCTGTGATAAGAAGGGTCACTACGAGAGTGAATGTTGGCTGACATATCCAGAGAAGAGGCCGAAGAGGCATGGAAGGAGGTCGTACCTCATCCGCTGTGGTGGAGAGAGGAGGGATCGCGTGTATGTGAACTTGAAGATCGGTGGAAAATCGATCGAGTTCCAAGTGGATACTGGTTCAGATGTCACAATCATCTCGGAGAGTGACTGGAGAGGACTGAATTGTCCGTCTCTAACGAAGTTTGTCGATCGTATTAGCGCTGCTAACGATCAGTCTCTCGAGATTCTCGGAATGTTTTCCTGTGCTATGGAGTACAGTGGAGTCAAGAGTAGCGGAGTGGTCTACGTTACTACAACCCCGATTCGACTTGTCGGTGGTGAATGGTTCTGGAAATTGAACCTGAGAAGATCATTCTTCAGGAATGATAATGCGGTAGTCGCATGCACCAAGTCTCCGGATGACTACGCAAACTTGATGGAATGTCAAGAATATTGCGAGACTGGACTGGCCAGACTGAACCCGAGAGGTAGTACTGGAGGATGTGTAGATCCTGGAACCAGCCAGCAGGTGTATGAAAAGGAGATCGATCAAAGATTAATAATGGGAGTGAACTCGCAAGGAGAACACTTGGAGCAGGCAGGAGTATTCTCTCTAGTCGAAGAGAAGAATGAGTCTGTGGAAGAACATGCTGATCCCAAAGAGGACAGAGCGTGTCTGCCTGTGATTCCGGAGGTTGACTCGGACTCTGGAAAGAGAGGGAGCAGCTTCTCCAAGATCGATTTCTGTGATGTGGATGCACGTGTAGAAGTCCAAGAGACGAGGGAACCGTGGATGAATCAGACACGTCACGGGCTGACTATTGCCGTTAACGACAGATTACCGTACAGAGATGAGCCCACTCTAAAGACGTTTCATGCGGATGACCATGATGCAGAAGCGCAATTGCTGACTATTCGTGAGAATGTCGCATACAATGGGAAGAGGAAGAGAGAGCACACGGAGAATCTGGAATGGATTCCCAATGATGGTGCCGAAGACAAAAATGTCAACTCTCTTGGTTTCGTCGTGAACGAAACTTACCGTAACCCGAGACTGGAGGAACGCACGGGTCCTGCCAGAAGCAGTGAACCAGTGTTGGACTGCACAAAGGCATTCGAGAATTGCATCGGATGTCTCTTATATGAAGATCAAAGATCAACTCACTCTCTCCGAGAAGGAAGAGGAGGGAAGAATGTGTGGTGTCGGTAGGGACAACAGAGAGTTCGTCCAGGGTACTACCGTACATCAAGAGACCAGTACTATCCGTTACCCAAGTATGGAGGAGTCTTCAGATCCTGCCAAGAGCAACGAACAAGTGTTCGTGTGCAATGAGGAGATCTTTCGCGGAAAGATCAGACATCAGCTCACTCTCTCCGAGAGGGAAGAGGGGAGTTGGAGAGGTGTCGGTAGTGGGAACAGAGAGTTCGCCATGGGTAATACCGTACATCGAGAGATCATGCGTCATGATGGACTGAGTGTCGAGAGATGGTCGATGACCATGGAGAAGTGCATCTACGGATCGTGCGAGACGAAGGACATCGTCGAGGACAACTACATCGTCTCGCGAGTCTCAACTACCACGGCAAGTGCGACTACATCGAGTGCAATCGTCGAGTCTCGACGTGCAACTTCAATCGTCGAAGAAAGATTCGAGCCCACGGAAGATGTGGAGAACGACACGAAGACAGTTACTCTGAATGAGTCCCATCATAATTGACCATCATTACCCAGTACTACGATATTGATTCTTTACTACCGGATAAGTTACCTTCGTACTATCGTAACTTCATATCGTCAGATATTCAATACTCGTATTTCATATCTTGTGGCGGAGGTGCTGTGTATGAGACTAGTCATGTGTCTGACCTAGCGAACTAGTCGCGCCCCAACTCAACTTCCCGTACACTTGGCGCCAAATTCAAACCGTTGACTGAGTATCACGCTCTTCATTGTATACTCTACATATTGACTGCGTAGCTGAGAGTTCCCGCTCTTTTCCTACGTAATTCAGTCTTGTCCTCCGCTCGCGTAGCGAGACGTCGTTATTCCTTTTGCTCCCATATTATAAATATATTACACTAAAACACCCGTTGTGCACAGACATAACAATAGTTATAAAACAAAAAAAAGAAAACTGACAGCGATACTTTCAACAAAAGCACTAATTGGTGAAAAAATTTGGAACTAACTCGATCGGATTTGAGAATGTGGACGGTTTTAAGAAAATTCTTGGCCGAAATTTTCTGGTTGCTGAGTTCGTGTAGATCTGAATCAACAATAAAATATTTTGATGATTTCTTAACCGCCTTACTTTTATTGATATCGATTTCATCAATCTCGTCAATCAATAATACAGTATCTGTCTTGGATGTGTCCACTGCGATCTTTTTCATGTATCGATGAGGATAACCCACGTTCTGAAACGTATTCTAATCAATAAAAGAAAATCGATAATTTAAACCTGATCAGTTTGGTAGACGAAATGGACTGCGAGAGCTTCGGAAAGAGAATTCTTGTTCGATTTGAGGTAATCACTGGAAAAAATTATTTTGTAAACTTTGAAAAGAAAAATAAAACAAACTTGATCTGGACTCGTTCCAAATCCGTTCCAAATAGAACGAGAATAATCGGGTCCGACCAGTCTTTCACTGAAAAAAAAAAGAATTTAAGAATATTTAAGAAAAGATCAAAGAAAAACGTAATGAAATGGCGATCAATATTTTGGCCCTTGGTCTAGACACTGACCGCCTCCCTGGGATCGGCTCTCGTCAGTAGACAAGACCAAGGGGCATGCTTTTGTGAAAAATAATTGTTGCAAGAGGAGTAAAGATCAAAGATCAATACTTACGATATTCTATCAATTCGGTCGCTCGATCGGCCAATCCATGGACTGCCAACGTCAACTCGGTCGAATTCTGAATTTTAAAAATAAATATATTGTTTATTTTATTTTGGACAAAAATCTTACATGAATAGCGGCTGCCTTCACATTGAGAAGCGTTCGAGGGTCGCGGGTCTGAAAAATAGAAAATAATTATTATATATTTTTAATTAGACGAGTAAATATATTTCCTCACATCAATGCCAATTGCATTCTGAAATCGACTTCCGTCAATTTTCTGCAGGCACTTGTAAATGTTGTTGAAGTGAGGCAGATAATTGGTCTGCTCAGACCATTTCGCTTTTCCCGACCAATGAGGAATCTGAAGATTCGTAGTTATTATCGATCCCCCCCGGGTAACCACCGTACCTTCACTTTCATGAAATCCGCCTTAGCAGGTATGCAATAGGTTTGCAGTGCGCCCTGAATTAGGTTTTGGATTAGTAATTTTCAGTAGGGCTTGAATTTCGGGTAAATATGTAATTGCATCAGATCTCTGAATTTCACAAATTCTATGCACTGATCTGTTGAGTATTTGGAATGAAGAAATATAACCCAATTATTTACCCGAATTTCAAACTTATATGTTCAGAGAGTTACTCACAGTTCCCATTTGGAAGTTGTATTCGCAAGGAAGTCTGAGATGGACTTCCGGTCGATAAACGGCCATTGATGTGAAGATATCCTGAAGAGTAATAGGAATTAGCGAGTGGAACAATACCATCATTATTCTATCGGTCATTATTCATCATTGTTCGTTACAGCTTCCTTATCGGCTTGTCCCATCTAGCGAAGTAGCTTGCTACCGTAAAATCGATTGACATGGAACACCTTTATTCGTTCGGTAGATTCAGACAACTTTATCATTTTACAACGGTTTCTCTCTCTCTCTCGATATAATGTCCATGTAATTCTCACTTGTTCAGAAGCAGCCAATGGTCCAAGCATTCTCAGTAGTCGATCAGCCTCTGCTCTCCACATTTCACTCCATCCTTCTGCATACACATAATTTATTATTATTATTTCACTCAATTCCTTCGCATTTCCTCTCTTTTTCACTTACCTTCTCTCATCTTCTTCAGATTGTACAGAGTCGTTCCCGTGTTCTCTCCATAACCCTGAATGGAAAAAAAAATTGTTTTCAAATCTGAAGGCTCACATTGTGTGGATATCTCAGTCGAGAGGGCGTTCTCTTGTACATATCTTCAGTCGTGGCGAATAAATTTCCTTTAAATGCATTTTTCAAACCTGAATTACGAACAAAATTACCATTTCTATCCATTTCATCCAAATAATTTTGCAAATCTTGAACATCTCCGAGCAGGATCATATCAGTGTCGAGGAGAATAACCTCAACTTATAATTGTTTTTAAATATTTTATGTCTGTTTGTTACCTTCTCGACATAGATCGGAAGTACTTGATCGATGATTAGTTTAATCTGTCCGAATCCGTTATGATGAGTGGAAAGGACCTTCAAAACAAATTTATAGTTTGTTTTTCTCCTTTCCCCCGTTCAATGCACCGGCTTTCCTCTTGCTATTTTCACACCTTTGACGGTTTATTCAGATGGTATCTCTGCAGAAAAATCAACCAAAGAGTCACGGAATATCAGATATTTTGATTTTCCAATTTCGCATCGGTTTAGCTCAAATTTGCATCTATTTTTAAAACTTTTAATATTAAAAAATATTTTGCAAATAGAGATAAAACTTGACGTACCCATTGCAAGCTGTCTTGGGCGGCTTCGAGCTCGTATATACTCCAACGAACTGAAATATATTTTTATTTACTTATTTAAATTTTAAAATTATTTTTCGTAATAAAATACTACAAAATGGCACTCACAATTGTGCATTGGCCAAGTCTGGAAGAGTACTGACAGCACTTCTCGAGATCTGAATGATCCATTTGAAAATACAGCATGCGGTTCTATGTAAATCTCCCGAACTAGGTCATGGATGCTGTTTTTCGCGAAAATGGGAGAACCCCTTTCAATTTCATCCATGGCCTGACCCCGACTCCTTTCTGGAGATGGTTTCTAAAGTGAATTTCGAAAAGAAAAGAAATAACTGACGGTGAGTCAGCGATGAAGTGGAAGTGAATGATTCCCTTGTGGAAGAGGAGAATTGACTTGATTAGAGTCTCAATTCGACTGCACACTCCAACACCAGCGACCACTGTTGTCATGTGGATGATGGGCGGCTGAATTTTGTTATAATTACACTAATTATAATGTACCTTATAATTACCCTAATTTTTCAGGGAATGTTTTAAAACTGAAAGAATCTAAAGCACATCTCAAACGGCACTATTTCCTTTACCGGACTTTAACCGGGGTTGGACCGTCATTCATCTTCTCACTGTGTGAATCTAGCGGTCACCTCTCATTCACCCCCGAATAACGATTAGCAATTGATTGGTCCGGTAAAGGGAAGTAGTGCCCATCTTAAAATTGTTGAATTGCTCAGACCCACCTCTGATCGCATCTTCGCGTTTATTAGAGTCAAATTCATAATGGGAGGACTGTCTCCTGAAACATGGGCTTTTTTGTCTTGTTTACCCTCAAATGGAAATATTTCTACGGCTCTAAACGTCTGGGCTACCGTATGTCGACTTTCACAGTCTAACCGATTCGTTTCCCTGTGCCTATTAGACTAAGAAGTCGTCGCTGACCAACTAAGACTTATGGTGTCGTAGACTTATTTCCCTGTGAGATATTCAGTGAAAGTAACTTACTCCACTGAGGTGGATTCCATTGTGTTGTTATGAAGAATATGAGAAGGGCAGTGAAGGTTAGAATGAAGAAAGGAGAAGAGAGAACCATCGGAAGAGGAGGAAATGAAGAGAATGAGAGGAAGAGGGGAGGGATCAACCAAAAGAACAGTCGAGAGAAAGATGAAGTGAGAAGGAGATTAACGGATTGAATCAACGGATCAACGTGTGAATATGGAAAAGAGAGATGGGAATCCAATGCACTCTGTCAAACTTATCCGACTAGAATGTACTTATTTTAATAGATTTTTCAGCCTTTGCACTTTTTTCTTTTTCTCAATAAAGATGTGTATTTTATCCCTTCTTGATCCCTTGGTGGTCCAATTTGGGTGCACGATTTATTCTTTTATTCATTGAGACAAATTTTAAAATTTGACAAAAGATTGTCGTAATCATGGTTTATTCAGTAGTCTCTGACACTGGACTGATAATGGTGAACTGATAACAAATAATGAGATCGTCGAAGGCTCGTTTGGCATCAAATCACGTGGTTTGCTGTCTCGCTGGCTGTACATTCACATCATTCAGATACGTTTTGACCTGGAACGAAAATTAAATTAAAATATCTATATGGAATGTTCCCAATAGAATTCCACAATCATCAAAGCTTCAATAAACGGCTGGTAAAACACACTGTGGCTCAAAATCTCACAAATAAAGGCTCTTGCACTCACAGTTTTGTACTCCCTGTCCTTGATAAGATAAAATACACCAGTAACGACAAGGAAACCTCCTGAAATTAAATATTTTTTTGTGAATTTAAGTTGATTGAATCTGGCCTGCAACTC
The DNA here is from genome assembly GCA_036245785.1 of Pristionchus fissidentatus. Taxonomy (NCBI): domain Eukaryota; kingdom Metazoa; phylum Nematoda; class Chromadorea; order Rhabditida; family Neodiplogasteridae; genus Pristionchus; species Pristionchus fissidentatus. Next base: position 17,305,846 of record BTSY01000001.1, on the reverse strand, counting down.
TCGTGTAAACATCTGGACCGAGAAGATCGAGGAAACAAAGAATTGAGAACACCATGTAGAGAAGACCTCGTTTGATCTGAAACAAAGGGATAAAATGCAAAATTGATGGAATTTCCGTGAAAATGAAGAGCGAAAATGCACAAACCTTATCAAAAGAGAGCACGAGAGAGAACGCGCGACAGCAAATTCCGTCTGTTCTAAAAGGAAAAAAAAGATTAATTTAAACACGGAATAATGTGAATGCAAGTTTTTAGTTTAGTTTAGAAGTCTGGATCTATCAAGAGATCAAGAGGCTATTCGGGTTCACAGGAAATCGAATGGGAGTTCTGTCGATACAAGTAGCCCTTCTAATTTCATTCTGCTCAGTTTTTCCAAAGAAAGCCGACGGAACAATTAGGTTATACTGAAGGTGTCAATGGACTCACCCACAGAAAGTCTTGAGGAGAAATCCAATCTCGAGAAGAAAGACTGGACAAGCAATGACGATGAGATATATTCCCAGTGGAATGTGGGTGATACTGAGAAGAATTCATCATTTATCGAAATAGTTACTGAACTACCTTATGAGTTCGGAGATTCCGGCGCTGAACACCACGAAAACAGCGATAATTCCGATGAGAGTTCGCAAGTATTTAACATATTTGTAGATTGGACGTCGTAACACTCGCGTTTCGCCTACCTGGAGGTGGAAAACAAGAATTTTCGCATGTTGTGAAAAGTTCGAAAGAGCGCCACGTGCTGGTGGATTTTCACCATGTCACATTTTTATAATCAACCACCAAGAGAAGGAAAAGAAAGAAGGAAAAGAAAGAATCGAACCTCGACGAGATTAGAAGTCGAGGCCGCTGAGGAGGAGTTGCCCATCTGCTGAAAATTGATAGTTCTCTTGAATCGCCGATAGCCGAACTAGTGGACGGTTGGTCGGACTAGTAGCACTTTGTAATAGGACAAGTAGCTTGTGGCCGCCCACTAGCTGACCACCTGTGGCTACTTGCTAGTCCGACCATCGGCGATTCTAGAGATAGAGGCAATATTGGATAGTATGAAACGATATCGAATAGAATAGCAATCGATTGTGAGGCATAAACAGCGAGAGGGAAGAGGGAAGGGGGTAGTAATGCTTATCTGATACAGAGTGGAATCGCTCGCCTTTCACAATTTCGTCTTGTCTCTGTTGTGAAACTCCGTTCACTCTTGGTTCTTCTGAGTCACCGTTCGCTTTTTGATCAATCGCATAGTTCCCACCTCGAAGGCGGATTTTCCTTACATATTTGGTGCATTTTCCTTATTTATATCCTCTTCAGAACCGATTATTGCTTAGTTTTTCCTCGACCGATCGTGAACATTTTTTCTGGCGTAGATCGATGGTTCTGGAAAGTAGAGAATTGTGTGTATCATTCTCCTCTTTCCTCTTATTTCTGCACTCGATAGCACACTCATCTCTGTTTACACTGCGGGGCAAAGCAATTCCATCCCCGTTTCCTCCCAATTTTCAACCATCGAAGGAAAACCAATGAATCATTCGCCTCCACTCACAAAAACACTAGAAAATTAGAGTTTAGCTATGTCAAAATCCAGGGTAATGAAAATGCATAACTTATCATAATGTTGAGAGAGCATGCTAAAACGAGAGAGTGAGTCTATTGTTTTCTCACGATCACTCAAAATTAGTGTTTAAAATCCTGGATTTTGACATAGGTAAACTCTAACTTTCAAGTGATTTTTCCTTTGTGAATCATTCCCCGTTTACTGCCAAACTACCTCTGTTGTGAACATCGAACACGGCAACTGAGCAATCACAATAGAGAATCAGAAGACAATGGAGAAGAAAAGAACGATCTGCCATTACATCCATGATCCTTCTCTATTTCACGATTTTAGCCTCGGGCTACGCTCAGTTTGAGCTCCCCAATGAGAATGACTGCGATACAAATCAAGGTATTCTTTTCTATGTATCGATTTTATCATTCCAATGAATACTTTTGAACGTTTCTGGCATTGCACTTTTTAAAATACGACCTATGTTCCTTAGTGACAAACTCGCTAGCAAAGATACGAAGGAGTGTTTCAAACGATCCTACTTGATTTCATATTCTTCCAGAATGTGACATCGCCATCCTTGTGTGTCCCTATGGCTACACTTGCTCTGCCATCGATGAAATCAACGGAATCGGATTCTGCTGCAGAAATCCTCAGAGTAAATTCTCTCTTTCTTTCAATCCTTTAATAATTATGTTTATCATGTATTTGCGGTTATGAAATGGAATAATCGAAAGCTAGGCGAAGCATGACTTATTCCTTTGTCAGAACAAGGCAAAACAGGGAGAAAGTAGGTAAAATTATAAGAAAAACAGGAGAGACTAAGAATTTGCGAACAATTTTCGATGGCGTAACTTTGAGTGCCCGTCCTTCCTCCTTATCCTCCTCATCCGACTCCTCCTTCAACAGAATGCAAAGATCTCTCAATTCCGGGTGGAATCAGTGAATGCACAGCTAAGAGTTATCTGTGCAAAAATGCCGTGTATAATGAGGTAAAGTTTTCAAGATTCCCGATCAATGCAATTGTGCGCATATATTTCCACAGGCCCGTCAGCCCTACAAAAAGGCGTGGAATTGAGAAAGTATGTAAATGCGAGAGGTGCTCTCTCACCCGACCCCTTTTTATTGTAGGCTTCGAATCATGTGTGTGACAATGTGATTGTTAATTGTAGATGGCATATATGTATAAGATATATTAAATACAATTACTATTTTCGTTTCCAGGTAATGCGAGTTCAATGCCCCAAAACATGCGGATTGTGCAACGGAGATTCGAAAATTTCCCAGCCGGGAAAGCCCTTCACAGTAATCAATGACATGTTTCCCTTCTGGAGAGGTGACGTCACTTATTTTAAAATATACAATATTTATTCCAGGAAGCAGTGGATTGGCATCCACTCAAGGAAAGGAGGAAGATTGCTATGATAAAACGGTGAGTTGAGAGGATAATGAAACAGTTAGTTGACAGTTATTCCAAATAAAAGAACGCTGTTGAACTGGCAAAGAATGGGAAGAAATGGTGGAGAAAGTGTTCACATCGTGCTAATTATGTCGTGTGTACTGGTAAACACCCCTGATTCCCTTAACATTATTCTTTCCATTCAAGAGTCACAGGCGAGACAGTGTACGATAGTGAGATGTCCCCCTACATTGGTACACTATCTCGCTTCAGACCCCTTTCCGGATAACTCTCCTTCTTCAGATTCGCGGTCGTCTCTCCGATTGTCCCGCCCGTGCTCATCTCTGTCAATCTGAAGCCCACATTGCAATCATGCATCGACTTTGTCCAAAAACGTGCAAATTGTGTTAAGTCAAGTGATAAAGAGAGAAACTGATCACACGTGGGGAAAATTATATATACCTTTGCAGAATTCTCCCATCCCGATTTCATTCGATCGCGGATTGCCCCCAATGTTTTTTTGTTTTTGCAAAATTTCATAATCGATTCACCAAAATTTCTATTTTTTACGTCTTGAACATTTGCAGAGTGACCCTTATCCGGTTTCTTGAAAATGTATAGTGCTTGATCGTGCCCACGTCTGATTGCCCACGTCTGATACTGATATGCGTGAATTGCTCTTCCAACCGGTTGCATCTCTCCCTCATATCACCCTCTCTCTCCGTAGAGTACATCAACACAGAGTCAACAATATCCCCCCACATCCTCTTCACTTTTTGTCTGTCCAGTCAACTCTTTATCCTTGCCCTTCCCCTTCTCTTTCCCTTCTCTCAAAGTGAGAACGATCCCACACTCAATTCACAGATTCATTAGATCGTCTAGGTGCCCTTCCATCTATCTCCGTTTCCTTTTCTTTACGTATGCCAACTGTCACCTGGTTCGTTTTGGAATATCCGTTTAGGAGTACACAAATGGGCGTTTCTGAATGTTCCTAAACGAATCCCAAACAAACATTGCGAAATATTCAATACGGTTACAAAAAAAATTAGGAAAAATATCTAGATCATCGAAATGCCCACTCACATTTTTCTTGAATCTTATACTAATAACTAATGTTATTCGTTAGTGGTGAAATTTCTGTTTCCGCGGATTCTCTGATCCAGATTGTGACTCATCCGATTCCTCCTCTCAACTCATCATGACACAACACTAATCTATTGGGTCAGCATCGACTGAGAGAAGGGAATCCTCCCTCTTTCCCGCATGCTTCTCGAATTCTTCTTTGTACAACTTCCATGCTTTTATTACTTGTGAAGCTTTTATTGATTTTTCTCCCTGCCCGTTGCCTTGCAAGGTCTAGCTTGATGCGAGTATTACTGTGTCTATTTCGATGTGCCGAATTATGATTGTATTTTTAAAAATAGAGGTGCATTTAGATGGCCGAGGGTTGGTTCAAATTCACTGGTTCTTCTCCTTATCCCGCTCTCACTGCGAACTCTGACCACTCCAAGTTCACCTATGGAAACAAGCAGAATCGACAGTTCAGAATGGCTTGGGTTAGAGTTCACTTTTCTCATTTTTCACTATTTTATCTTTTTTGTTGCTACCTACGCACTTGATAATTGGAAATCTCAGAAACATTGGTTAAAACGAAATTTATTTAGATTAGGGAAGTAGAATGAAAATCATCGAAACAAATATGTTTTCATAAATACAAAAAAAGTTTCTTTAGATCCAAGGAAAGCGCGACGAGGGAAAGGAGACGATGGTTCTCGATTGGATCTCTCGTTCAATTGGAGTTTCGTTTGATGACAGAGAAAACGCCGCTGAGAATTTCGCTGATGGAATTATGCTATGCGAGTACGTTTAGAATTATTTTAATGCACTATAAATAGATTATCATCATGATCACATTAGTTAAGAAAAATCGACGATGCTAACTTCAGATAATTTCAGATTTCTGCAGAGCATAAATTCTCACGCGCTAGCACGCAAGATTTCATACAAAAGTTCGAGATTCGCAGCCACTGAAAATGTCGAGAACTTCCAAGATGGTGAGTTTGGTGTTATCCTGTCGAAATAAACTAACCGCCTAATCGACTCGGTTCAAAAGCTTCATATTTTCGTACTTTTTGTTTATTTTTTTACGTTTGAAAGAGATTCAGGTCTGATATCACTCGGACTCAATCGATCGCAGCTCTTTCCCATCTCAGATTTGATAGAGAAGAAGGATATTACATCACTTGTCAACACTCTCGCTGTACTTAAGGAAATGGTCAGTAATAGATGTTGGAAAGGAGGCAAGCAGAGGAGAAAACGAATAATGCCAATCTGTAATATCAGTAAATCAAAAATTATAACTTATTTAAAGTAAAAAACCTCTTCTTGGTCTTTTTGGAAAGAATCACACCCCCAAATCAGCTGAAGTCAATTTCGTTTTCAGCTCGGCTACTGATTTCCTCCAATCTTCAATGACTCAAGACTTTTTATCACTGATTAGCATAGAATCCGATAAATTTAATGTCTATCGACAGCTCAATTTGACATTGTGACCGGACAAAATAATGATAAAGAATTATTACTCAATCGATGTAAGAAAGAAGGGAACCCGATAAGGAAATGGATAATGTCAGTCTGTGATATCGGTAGATCATAAATGAGAAGTTGAATCGATGGACTAGGAAAAGGAAATGCACCTTGAGGTTGAATAATATGAATGGAGATTCGATGCACTAAAAATTCTTTACAATACAGCTTCTGACTAGATACTTGGACCTAATCGAGATCAAATGGAAATATTGTCTGCTAGTGATTGGGATATGCGCATTGTATGGGTACGGTGGATTCTTGGGGGCTGGTCAAGCAGGTCAGATTGATTACGCCTCGATTGCTGGCGTTTCCGATGCTTCGACGCTCTTCTGGTATTGTTGATTGGCGAATTGGAGAATTTGATCGGTCGGAGCATCGAAAAGTTGCTGAAGGAGGAGTATTTGAAACAATGAGCAAGTGTAATAATTGTGAAAATAGTGGTTTAGATATTCGAAATTTGAAGTTTGCTATTCAAAAAACCACAAACTACACTTGCAGAATATCGATTGTAGACCATACCTCCAAATCGATGTCCTCTCCCAATTCGATTCCATTATCACTCGGAGTCTTCTCTCTATCGTCTCCTTCTTTCCTCATTACTCCAAGAGGAGGACGACCACGGGGCTTGGAGGCAGAAGGAGGGAAACACTGCAGAGACCAAAGATCAGAGATTGTTGCAAGGAGGCAATGGAAAAGCAGAGATCAGAGGAGATAATAAGAATGTGAGGAGGTCAAAGACAGAGATCAAATATTTTAGTAAATTGTAATGGAAAGTCTACTATAAATGGCTAGTCAAGTGAAGTCAAGAGTTAATCAATAAGCCTAATAAAATGTTTGCCAGTGTTTCGGGAAAGACCAGCGATCATAAAGAAAGATGTCATGGTACGGTAGAGATCAAAGACTATACCTGTTGTGTGTAGTGTCTCAATTCATTGCATAGATTCTTCCTGTTGTCGATGATCATGTTCTCGTCTCCGCCATGGACTGCCTGGAGATGGAAAAGATGGATGATGAGAGAAAGAGTTAATTCATGTATTAGGAGGTACTCCGGATTAGAACTATGAGGATAGAAAGCATAGTTATATCCGAGGCGATATTTCAAAATAGCTCACATGCTACCATTCAACAGAATAGATTAGATATCTCAATCGATTGAGAGGGGAAATATTCACCTTAACATGCTTGAGTACGTCGCTTTTGGCGATCGTATTCCAATTTTTGCCGCAGATCTTGCATTGGTAGAGATCCAATTTGATGTGTCTGCAATAGAATGAAGATTATTTTTGTTTTCACAATTGCGATATCAATGATCAGCGAGAAGGAGACAGTGAAGCATACTTTGTATTGGCGTGATAAACGAGTGACGAGCGCTGATTTGAGACGCTGATGCCGCACATTTGACATGTAACCATCGATTTGGCCTGCAATATCCATCATTAGGTTCCAATTCTCAAAGTTCTACACTAATTCCGATGTCCTAGTCACCATCAAAATAGGCGTTTCAAATAATTCACAGGAGAAAAAAGCGAACTGGCAGAAATACATACCTTAGTGGATGCATTGGATGAATTAGAGGATGAAGTGGAAGAATGATGGCCAGAGTGGCCTCCTCCCAATAGAAGTTGATAGTCACGGGCAGTCAGAGATTTCAGCTTGATCGACGGAATCTTCGGATGTTCTGAACAAAAAAATTCAATTATTTCCATTACAGAGAGACTCAGGACGTGATCAAATGCAAGAAAAAAATATTGTGAAACCAACCAAGGGGCTCATCATTGACGACATCGATTGCGTTGGGTCCCGATGAGGAAGATGAGGGAGAGGGAGAATCGATTACTGTAGACCCAGCACGCTCATCGCGACCGTCCTCGTCAATATCCAACTGGAAGTGGGAAGATAATCGTCAGTTCTCGATCCGAAATAAATCAGAACTCGATAGATTTACAGTATGCTACCATACCTTAATCCTCTTGTGACTCTCTTTAGTCATCGTTGGAGGAGTCGTGAGTGAGAGACACACTCGCGTCTTAGCCTCGGCCATTCGACGCTCCGTTTCCTCATTGTATTTGTACTTGACCTATAATTGGATAAATGTTATTGTATTTTATTCGTCGTACTTTACATAAATAATCGAATAGACGAAAAGAGAAGTTATTCAATGTTCTTCTTTATCGTTTGCATTTTTTGTTTGTTTTAGTTCCTTTTTTATCGAATGAGTCTCGCTTAGTATAGTGACTACCTTATTGTTAGACTGATCATGAATAAAGAGTGAAACATACGTAGAATTCTGTCATTTTGTGTTCGTCCCTGCAGTGCATCGTGTACGCATAGAGAGTGGGAAAACGACCGAATCGACACTTCTCACATCTGAAAAAGGGAAATCAAAGATCAGATATCGATATCCAAGATAAATATATTCTTTGTTTCAATACACATTCTTCAAAGGGGATTGTGAACAGGAAATTGGTAGATATTGCTAGTCACATGAAGGAAGAAAGATCAAAGAGTGGAAAAAGGTCTACTCTAGGGATGGCTTTGCAAATAAACTTCCTTCATTTCAACACTATCACGCCGGTCTGACCGACGATGTAATGCGCAGAATGAATAGGGTATTTCTTGCGAAGGCATTCCTAATCTAAGTGGAAAAGATCAACTCACTCGTAGGGAAAGAATTGCATGTGATCACTGCAGATATGGCATTCCAATTCCTCGATCGACACATATTTGAGTGCATCGGGAGGGCATTCACTGTAAGGAAAACAATTGATTTACAGTTTTCAACGTCCAAATTAAACTAATTGATATATCGTCGTGTACGCTTATAATATTGTTTCAAAAGCCTAATGCTAGCGTTTTCAGTTTCAATAAATTGGGGGTCAGTCTCTTAACTTTTTACACTCTCTCGCGAATCGAATGAGTGTGTGAAATGTAGAGAGTTTTTACCCTAAAATTGAAAGGGCATTGAGATTGAATAAAGTGACCGCTGCGAAAATGAAATTGTGTTTACTAATTCAACATTATTTCTAACACTCACCGGCACGTGAGAAATGCTTGCGAAGTATCCATTGTAGAAAGAGAAGAAGCAAATGGGAGAAAATTGAGGAGTGATGAGGATGGAAGAGTGTCCATTCTGAAGAAGGAGAGAAATGAAGGGGAAGGAATATCGTAGAAAGAGGATAGGGAATACGGTAAGAGACGAAGGGAATGGGGAAACTTGTAGGGAGAGGGAGAAGGAGGGATACGGTGGGAAGAGGGGATGTGGTATGAAGAAAAGGAATACCGTATGACGAGAGGGTTTACTGTATGAAGAGAGATAGGGATACGGTATGAGAAGGAGAAATAGAAGAGACGATGATCAGAAGAAGCTAACAGAAGAGAAATGAATCATTTGTGGGATGGGAGAGAGAAGGAGAAGAGAGAAGGATCCCCTCTCCTGATCTACTCCCTCCCTCCCCCACTCAACAATCCCAGTTAGATGGAGAGTACAAGAAATTGAGGATGGAGAGAGAGAGAGAGAGAGACGATTATTCAGGCACAAAGGGGACAAGGAGGAAGGAGAGAAAGGAAGGAGGAGGAAGAACCTTGGAGGAGATAGAGGAGGGGGAGGAACTAGATGGGGGAGAGGAATGGGGAAGGAGAGTACCTTTTATGAAGGGAAGAAGAGTCAGAGTATTGTTAGGAATGAAGAGAGAGAGACAGAACGAATTCACTCTATAATTCAGTGAAGGGAGAGAGAGAGATCGACTGACTGTAAGGGAGGGAGGAGGAATGTTGACCTGAGATGAGAGGGGAGGAAGGGGGAGAGGGGGGAGAGAGAGGAGGGGAGGGGGAGGAAGGAGGGGGAGAGGGAGAGGGGAAGGAGAGGGGTCTAAGTGGAGGTGGATCGAGAATTGAGAGGTAGACAAAGAGAAGATGAAGAAGAAGAAGATGAGGAGTGGAAGTTGAGAAGTCGATAGAAGGACAACATAGAGCGGAGGAGAGAGAGAGAGAGAGAGAGAGAGAGAGAGAAGGGGGGGGGGTGGGAGGAGAGGGAGGGGAGTTGTCCCTTCGGAGAAGAAGACAGGGAGAGAACCATCGTGAGAGGAAGCCAAATATATGAGGAGTGAGGGTGGAATCTGAAGGGTTCGGTGATGGAAGAGAGAGGATAGTAGGGAGAGAGAGAGAGAGAGAGAGAGAGAGAGAGAGGGGGGGGAGAGGGAGAGAGAGACATAGAGACGGAAAGAGAGAGAGAGAGAGTGCAACTGGATGGTATACTCATTGAATGGAAGGGACTGTAGGAAAGAAGAGAAGACAAATGGAAAATGGACTAAGATGGGGAAGAATGGAGGGAGGAATGAATAGAAGAGAGAGGGAGGGTCAGTCTATCATTGACAGAAAGGATGAAGAGGAGTGGAGAGGAGAGGGTGGAGAGGAGAGAAAGGAGTGGGGAGAGAGAGGGGGGATGACTGAGAGGTCTGAGAGACAGATCATCTTGGGTCTATTGGAGGAGACATTTCTCATCGATCAATTCCCAATAGAGAGAAGGAGGAATTGAGGGGGGGGGTGGGAGATACTCCTATTTTGATCGGTGCATTCACTGATCAATATATTTCGGAAGATCTGCATTAAGCTTGTCCTCAGCTTACTTACTTACTTACTTTGCAGATCCATCTTCGGCGGCGAATCCGCGTGGATCACAGTTCCTCCAATTGTTTCTGTCTCCAGCACGTGTCGTCCAGTGGCAGTAGGGCGCTCGTTGGGTTGACGATCGTTTGGATCGTCCTGTAGTGTAAGGCATCTTTGCGTACTCCTCGATCAAGTCCCTCCATCTCGATCGGGTGGTCGTCCTCGTGGACGAGTTAGGTTGGGAGAGAGGATATCATCTTCTCTAAGTAAGATGTCCATCGATGCTTCGCTCATGTGATGTGGTCGATCGGGTCCGATAGGAGAGAGATGCGGCGGATGTCGGCACATGACTGGTTCTTTTTCTACTGAACGAACATCGTAGTTCCAATCAGCGCACGTTCAAGGGCTCAGTGAGTCCTCCGGATGAAAGACACCGTCGTCTTCGTGAGAGACCACGTTTCAGCGGCGTAACACAGAACGGGCAATAAGTGTGAGTCGACAAAAGATGCGCATAGCTTCGCGTCTTGCAGCTGGGACCTCGCGGATGTAGGGCGCCCCATGCAGCTCGATTTCTTCTGAGTAGCTCCGAGTCGATCGATATGTTGCATCGGAGCTCTCGGCCGAGGTAGGCGTATGAATCTGTCTCCGCTAGATCGTCGCCGTGAAGTGAGACTGTAGGTCCGGTGCAGGAGGCAGTGTGTCATGTGCTAGTAGGTTGAACAGCTTGTTCATCCATGCATTGTGTCTAATCCGATAGCCCTCTTCATTCCGTCTTTCATTTAGGTGAGGTATCTGGTTAAATACACCCAAAACATGGCCGCCATCGGTATGCAAATCACTTTTTTCCTGTCGTCCAGTTCATGGATTCGATTGTGTAATACTTGTCTTTATTTCATCACTCCTTTATCATACGGTATTCCCACTGGTTGGAATCTGGTAGGGGAGAGAGAGAGAGAGAGAGAGAGAGAGAGAGAGGTAAGGTAGGGGGTCTCCGGTATCTCCACTCATCTTCAGAATGACAGTGTGCCTCCTCTCGGTTGTACACAGAAGAAGAGAGAGACACACAGAGGAACGAAAGAAGAAGAAGGAGAAGAAGAAGAGGAGTGACTGAGAGAGAGAATCTCTCTCTCTCTCTCTCTCCCTTTCTATTCTCTCCCCCAACTCAAATAGACCCTCTGGTCACGGGGAGGGGACGATGGACCATCTCCACTGACTCCCTTTCCTTTCACTCCTCGATGCACTATCCTTTATACCGTATATACACAGACACAGCGAGACTACCGTAATCGGCAGGGTAATCAATCGATAACCATCGTTAACCGAATGGACGAGTCATATAACCGCTCTTGATACCAGCGGGTTCGAGACCACCATAGAAGGATCCCCCCAAAGTGTAGAGAGGAGTTTCCCCTTCGGAAGAATCTGGTAGAACATGAAGATAGGTTCCCATTCCCTGAAGAAATCAATCGATAATTATGATATTGGAGGGCTTCATTGTTCAATCTGATATCTCAGTTCGGTGATAGGACGTTTTGGAACTGTCGTTTAGGAAGTCTCAACAATTCCCCCAGGTGTTTGAGATACTTTTCAGTATATTTAAAAAAGTTATTATATTTTTTGGGTTGCTAAACTGTCACCTCAGTTCATGTTTTTTAACAAGGCTTTCAGACTTTTCCTTGAACAACAATAATTCCGAAGAGATCAACATTGATCTAATGCTATTGTACTTCCTTCCCTCTTCTCTCGTCATAATCGGGAGAGATTGAGTAAGTGCTAATACGTGGACAGCCACCCTCTGATTCCTCTCCCTTCTTATTGAGAGAAAGAGAGAAGAAGTGACCATTCTCTGTGGACATTAGAGTGCGATCGGAAGGAGAGGAAGGAGGGAACTCGATTAGATTCTCTTTCCCCCAATCAAACCTCAAGGAAGGGGTCAGGAGCGAGAGAGTGCGTCGAATATGGAGGGACTCTCACTCCTTACCCCTTCCTGGGGGGCGAAACAATGTGAAGACTATAGGGTGATCGACAATGTGAAGATTGATCTACCTGCTTGTTTCCTCCAGCTCCCATTTCCACCATTGAATAGTATGGTCGAAGCAGTGAATTAACGTCGGAACCAACCCCGCCGACGAGAGATCCAACCTAAAAAAAATACAATATACCGATAATTTCAGTCCAAATTTCCCAGATTCACATAAATTTTAATAAAAATCTTGGTGATTGATTAAAATCCCCTGAAATCCGCCTATATTTAGGAATTTCATCGGGACCAGCTCTTACTTTTGCGGTTCCCTTGTGAATGTATTTTGAATCCTTCAATTTCTCTTCACCTCATCAAGATCCTTCATTCCTTGTTCATCGAATCCGTGATTATTTGTAGCAGTCAAATCTTCCTCTTCTCCTTCCTTCCGAGCTGAAATATGAGATCGCAAACGAAAGATCAAAGATCAAACCTGGTTTTCGCCTGTAGAGAACGGGTTCGAATTGATCGTGCCATGCGGTATCCATGAGAGCCATTGGACCATCGATCGGATGAGAGGAGAGTACTGTAGAAGAAGCAGTTACAGTATGACCATATTCAATTTGATTTACTCAGAGGGAAATATGTCTACGATACTAGACTTCTGGGCTGACATGCGGCGACTTTAAAAGTCTAACCGACTCGCTGCCCTGCACTTATTAGACGTTGAAGTCGTCGCAGGCTAGCTTAGACTTATCGATTCATAGACTTATTTTCCCGTGAGTGCTTACAATAAAATAAAATAAGAATCAACTGAAACTAACCATTGACGATAAAAGAGAAAATGAAAAGGAAAGGGAGAGTATCGAACATCTCGAGAGAAGTGTCAATTGGAAAGTGCCAATCCTTTCCCTCGTCCTCTTTTCTATCCAATCCGAGAGATTTTCCGGTATGAGCCAGCTCACTCATGTGAAAGCCAACTGAACTAATCACATTGTTGTCATTACAAATAACAAGAATCGAGAAAAATACATCCTCGGATATACATTCAAAGTGGAAACAAGGCACTTCAATTAACTTTCTTCATATTCCCCATTTTCTCTTATCACTCCACTAAAATGTCAAACTCGTCGTCTAAGAGAGACTATCGGACTCAATCGAATTACTCTTGGCACAGTACGAAAAGTGAGAGATTGAGTGAAACGTGGCATGATGCACAGTAGCCCAGGAGGAGTTGCCCCGTGATGTAAAAAGTTGCGAAATCGCTTCTACGCCTCAGTATTAGTATTAGTATATAGTATCAGTATTTACGTCATAGGAATTTCCGGATTTTCAAAAACATCACCGAATGACCAAGTGAGTGGTGCCAATCGATTCCTCATAAAATTCTAAGACTTTTTCGACTCTAGACATTTTTCGTTATTTATCGATCCAACGCCAGAAATCCCGGGAATATCATTTTTAATTTTAATTTATTCTATCTATTTCCCACCGCCAACTACAAAATTTTATTTTCGTACATCATTTCAATAACAATGACATGTCATGTAATGACATGTCAATGACATAAAAATGACGCATGTCATAGTAATATGGTAAATTTTTATTTCGGCGAAAAATTTAAACTTTGTGAAAACCATTTATGAGCCCGTTTGCGTAAGAGTCAGACAATACCCGGTACAGCAAAAAAAGTGATGGACTGAGATAATAACTGTTTTCGACACACTTCGATGGGTTGGGAACGCTGGTAGAATCTCATGATATGCAAATTTGATTGGAGATCAGTATGGAGCTCTGAAGATTAAACTGATTTGCGGTTTATTAAGAATAACTCGATACCCAATGGACGAAACCGAAATGTCTAAAGAAGGACTCTAGTTGAATTTTTGAGTGGAACATCGCTGTGTTTTTCAATTTTGGAAAATATATTTTATTTTCGAAATTCGTTTTATATAAAAATCATAACAAAAAAGAGATAGCAGAAACTTTCACAGTATCTCGAGCATACCTTAGGTGATCCATGTTATTTTTCTGGAAGCACAAAACCTACCGGAAATTGAGTTATGATTTTTTGAATGTCGAGATATGAGGGCGAGTGTTCCAATTTGAGCTAAACATGTTCGATTTGCATGGATTAGTCGCCTCATTTCTCATTTTCAGACACCGCGCGGGCTCGGGGATTAGAAATGAAAGGGCGATTTGATGCAAATCGGGCACTTTTCTCTCGAATTCGGCGTTTCATAGTTGAAATCACAACAGTTAAAAAATCATAACTCATTTTCCGGTAGGTTTTGTGCTTCCAGAAAAATAACGTAGATCACCTAAGGTATGCTCGAGATACTGTGAAAGTTTCTGCTATCTCTTTTTTGTTATGATTTTTTTATAAAACGAATTTCGAAAATAAAATATATTTTCCAAAATTGAAAAACACTGGGATGTTCCACTCATAAATTCAACTACAGTCCTTCTTTAGACATTTCGGTTTCGTCCATTGGGTATCGAGTTATGCTTAATAAACCGCAAATCAGTTGAATCTTCAGAGCTCCATACTGATCTCCAATCAAATTTGCATATCATGAGATTCTACCAGCGTTCCTAACCCATCAAAGTGTGTCCAAAACAGTTATTATCTCAGTCCATCACTTTTTTGCTGTACCGAGGTATGTTGACGCTTGTCTGACTCTTACGCAAACGGGCTCTTATGAGAGACTATCTGAGCTGATCGAAATAGTGTTGGCAGTTGACGAAATTTTGGATTGAAGACTGACAACGTTATGTTGTAGTGCATTTGGTGAGAGTTACTAATTTGCCATCCGGAAGTTCAAAAATGCTTCTACGCCTCAGGGCAAAAATATTTGTACTTGTGACGTCACAAAACTTTTTCGTCAGATCGAAATGAATCTTTCGAAATGAATCGATCGAAATGAATCGTGCGATCGATAGCCCATCGAAATACAAGATATTTTTACTCTCGCAACTTTTTTGATCAGAGTTCACGCAGCCCAGTTATTCATCAAAAACAGTTTCTCACTTAATTTTCAGTACTACTAAAGGTCCTGCAAAATTTTCCCTCGTCCTACTACATCGCTCGGCAGTGGCACACAATCTGTGAAAAATAGAGAATTTAAAAGTTTCTGGCAGGAAGTCAAATACGGAAAAGTATAAGAAATTCTTAATAAAATATGAGCCGTCCGCCTCCGGAGAGATAAAGTACTGTAAGTATTTTCGTCAAACTTTTAAATTTTATGGAAATTCTTGTATACTTTCGCATTTTTTCATTCTTAGTATACACTAATGTTACCAGAAACATTGAAAACGCTAACTAATATGAGAAATATTACAGTTAACACAGAATTTGACCCATATTGCTTTAATCGAGAACTGATTTTATTTAGATTTTTCGTATACTTTTCCGTTTTTGACTTCCTGCCAGAAACTTTTAAATTCTCTATTTTTCACAGATTGTGTGCAACTGCCGTGCGATGTAGTAGGACGAGGGAAAATTTTGCAGGACCTCTAGTAGTACTGAAAATTAAGTGAGAAACTGTTTTTGATGAATAACTGAGCTGCGTGAACTCTGATCAAAAAAGTTGCGAGAGTGAAAAACTCTTGTATTTCGATGGGCTATCGATCGCACTAAGAATCGGAAAGATTCCATCCGATCTGACGAAAAAGTTTTGTGACGTCACAAGTACCAATATTTTTGCCCTGAGGCGTAGAAGCATTTTTAAACTTCCGGATTGGCAAATTCGTAGCTCTCACCAAATGCACTACAACATAACGTTGTCAGTCTTCAATCAGAAATTTCGTCAACTACCAGCTTCCTGAAGAAATATGTCGACTCACTCAGATAATCTCTCTTATGGTGTGCCTACAGGCTGCCGGCCGAGATTTGCATTTCTGTTAAACGGCGTCAGAAGTTATCTACGGCTATTTTGCGAAATATATAAAATGGTCGGATTTCGCATAAAACTAGTCAGAACTACAGTTTGGAGAATTGAAGGGAAACTGACTATTTGATACTCCATCTTTCGAGAAGATCAAAGTGGAAGAAATCTCAGTGAGATCGAGTAGACCAGAATAGATCGGAAGTGAATAATACATCATTTAATAATTATAAAGAAAATTAACAAAAAATACCTGTCAAGTGCAATAAATACCGTACGTTAATTGTGAGGATGAGAAATGAGATAGTAAAGGCCGGTCCATAAGCGATAGATAATTGAGCAGTAAATTAGCAGAGGAGACGAATCGAACTCCCGACCTTCTCTATACCAGTACATCTCTTTAACAGCTTTACTACTATGCTATTAATGGGTGTGGGCACTCTGTTGATCTATGGATCGCGATTCTGGGTGGGGCTTTCGGCTGGACGGTGGAATTACATACGTTTGAGCAAAATATGAAGATAGATAGTACTCACACTCGAATCTCCATGATTCGCGACGCTCCACCAAGGGATATCGAGGCATCGGCCAATTGTTGATGAATCGATTCTTAGTGAATGCGAGACAGAACCAATATGCGACCTGACAATATTTTGAGCCTATTAGATTTTTCCTATGTTATTGTGCAGTTCAAGAACTTAGCAGTCTCCGCCCACTCTGGCGATACGGTCGTTAGCGCGAATTAGTTTCGGAACATTATATTCCCTACTAAGGCAGACATCTTCTCTAAAATTATTTCATTCCTATTTCATAAAACGTGCATTCTACTGCTATTGAAAGCGCATAATTAGATCACGGAAATATTGATATGGCGTGTTAGCGTTTCGCCGACATTTTGCACAGTAGTTTCGTTATTGTCGGAACGGAAAATTTACGCACAATAGTTCGGAAAAAAATAGAGATACGACAAAATCATGTGAGAATAAACTCATTCGTGAATAGATTTTTATCTTCACTTCATACCTCCTGAAGTTCAGTAGAGTGAGTAATGATCAATCGGAGACCGAAGATGACCTACAGTATGCCGTGTATTACGATTCAATCAATAGTTTACAAACCAATATGAGGATGACGGGGAGAGTTGTCGTGTTTCTCTCCTTCACTACACAATATGATACAATGAATGCAGTTACGGCAATGAGACAACAGAAGATGAAATCGATGATAATGAGGGAAGAGGGCTGAGAATTGTGAATTGAATAAGGATATGCAAAAGAAAAAGTAAAATAGTTTATATTTATGGAGAAATCAGCTTTCAAAATAATGTGCGCGCTCACGCGCTCCGGTCGCGTCGAATATTCTAAAGCGACTTTTTTCCAAAAAAAATTCTGAAACGTCCTATTCTGATGGACTCTCCGAAGTTGTATTTTCTCAAAAAAAGATTTCCTAAAACGTGTGTTCTCGTTTTGTTTCTCCCAAATTTCTTATCACCAAAATGAAAATGACGCACCTTGACAGAAAAGCAAAGAAGAACAAAGTAAGCACACGATACAACGACCAGCAATCCAGTGGAAATCCCTGTTGCTATCTGAAAATATTTTGATAAATTGAGATAACCCTGACATTCCCAGTCTTACATTGTTGCATTCAATACTCAAATTCTCGATATTGATAATGTCACGTTTGATAGAATCCTATCCATTTTCGTTAATTATTCTTTCGCAGCTTTTCTTACGTCAACCACGATATTCTTTGTGAATTTGGGATTGGAGAAACTTTCATTCCATTCGATGACTGATAGAAACTGAAAGGAACAAAGAATCGAAAAGATAGCTATGAGAATTCGAACATTTTTGATTCTTTCAACATTCAATAATGCCCAATTGAATTTGAGGAATGAGATAAGAAGAATGAGCGAGCTGATCCACTGAACCCATAGACCGAGACACTCAGACGAATAATCTAGGTAGAAGAAGATTTATGAAGACTGCAAGAATAACGAGAAATTTCACCTGGATAGACTGTGAATGTATCATTTGATGGAATCTCAGTCAAATCGGAAAGAGTAGTCAGAGTCTGCAATATAGTCGTTAGATACACAGTCAAGGATATTCCCACCTTACAAATGCCATAAAATTCAATTAATTCATGATTTGTACTACATCATTAATAATAGCATATTCACTTTTCAATATTATTCAAATAACTTACGGATAAAGTGAGGATGAAGAAGGAGGAAACAACGATTCCAATGCAGTACATCTGAGCAGATACAAAATCTCGGATGTAGGGGGAATACAATTATAGAGACGACCTATTGTTGTGTGAGTCCAACTAACAAGTGACCGGGAGAACTAACCGTGTACATTCCAATATCCACGAGCGATATCTTGTATCCAATAGTTTCGGTGTGGCGATCGTCAATACAGAAGATAATAGGAAATGAGACAATGGGGACCGTGAGCGAGACGAGAAAACTCAATGCAACAAACTGAATGAAATAATGAATACACCACTTTTACTCTCATTCAAACTGTTCAGTAGTTGCAGTTACTACGATAGAATAAGATGACTGACCCTATCAGGGATATGATTGCCGAATGTGAAGTAAGTGGAGACACCGATAGCGATAATGACTAGCAGAGGATGCATCCAAAACGAAAACTGAAAATAGTAAATAGCAATCACACTACTGTCACTTACTTAGTCATTAGGCACTGTATTCCGTAACATATCATTCTGTGTTAAAAACGTTCGGGGAAAAGAAAATAATTCCCCGCACTTATTGATTATTCCCCATAACTCTTCTAGTTTGATATACCATTTTCCGAGTCGCACTCTAAAGTTTGATATACCATATTCCGAGTCGCACTTTAATTTAAAATGTCAAGTCCCTTGCATCACTGGCAGCCGATTAAAAATCGATAAGTGCGTAACTTCAAATATGTTCTTTTCTTTTCCGAACGTTTTTTGCCAACACAGCATCACAACTAACTTTCATCCACGACAATCTATTGACGTAGTCCAGAAAGTTCTGAAATATGTATATCTTTTTTTTATAAATAAAAACAAGAACAGAAAACAAAGGTCTGAAATAATTCAATCAAAGATTCTCATGTTGATTACTCTAACCTCTTTGATCCAATTGTCAGGTGCAGATACGATAAATTCATTTCCTTCCGCGATCGACTGAAAAAGAACTCTAACATTTAGAGAGTTCAGAGAAATACATATACCGGAATCGAATATCTCTCTTCTCCTCTATTTCCCTCCACTTCTGAATAAGGAGGAGGAGGATCCATCGAAGGAGTCTCCATCTTCAATTATTGAATTTAGTATGCACAGATGAGTAAATAAGCTGCAGGCGGGTCTCGTTTTTCCAAGAAATCATCCCGAATTAGACGACCTTTCGCTGTTTGTATGCTTTTCATGGGATTGACTGTCGTCTTCATTCTCGACCTCACAAGGGGAGACCGCATAGTCGATATGGAGTTTCCGAATGAGACCTAGTGGGATCGATTACTCTCATAAAAGTAGGAAATAATCGGTGGTTTAAAACTGCTAAAGAGATCTGGTGATATCTGCACTCTCTGTGGGGAAGTGGCTAAAATTGCAGGCCCGGAAAATGTCCGGAAAATTAGCCAATCTCACTAAGGGTGGAGAAAAGGTGGGGCTTATTTAGCAGTTTTAAACCACCGATTATTTCTTACTTTTATGAGAGTAATCGATCCCACTAGGTCTCATTCGGAAACTCCATATCGACTATGCGGTCTCCCCTTGTCAGTCAACCCCTTCTGAAGCAAGGCATTATAGGATTAGAGGGAAAAATGTTTGAGAAAAAAATTATAGGTAAAAAATATGTGAGTTGAGGTAGTTCATTATGGATCCAATCATTCAGAACTCAATATTTAAACTTCTTCACAGGATCTTTATCAAAAGAGCGGTAACAACATGAGAGAGAAAATACAACAACAAAATAATGCGGAAAAATCAACAACAAAAAACAAATGAATCATTGAATAACAGAAATAAATGCGTTGTTCTGATTGTAGGCGATTGTTGAGTTCAATGAATTAGAGCATCACCGACTGCATCACATGTTTCTTCTGATTAAATAAATAAATTATGCGCACATTTAAATATCGAAAAAATGAAACACCTTCTGATTAGCATTGAAGGTGCGGAAAGTGGATATCATGTGACCGATGATACTTAGTCCAATGAAAAGAAGAATCGTGTCACGACAGGAAATAGCAACGTCAGATGTAAAATTGATGTGCGACGATAGCTCTGAAATAGAAGAGTGATGCTAAATCCGATTTGAAAAGATTATAGAACTCACTTTCGAATTTCCACGATTTGGGATCGAGCTTTTCCACCAGAGGAAATCGAGGCATTGGCCACTCATTAGAGAATCGATTCTCAATGAGAGAGAGACGGAACCAATACGCCATCTAAATTATTTTTAAATCAATAAAATTGAGAAATATTAAAATGAATCAAACGTAGCCTTCGTACATCTTGGATCTCAGAGTAGTGAGCGAAGATCAATCGGAATGCTACCATGATCTACAATAAATTTTCTTTAGTAAGATTCGATCGATTAGTCACTCGCCAAAATGAGGATGAAGGAGAGGGTAGACATGATTCGTCCCTTCACTAATTGATAGCACATAATGCATCCAGATGCGATTATGAGACAACAGGAGATAAAATCGATGAGAGTGAGGAAAGAGAACTAAATGGACGAAAGTATTAGATAGTCTAATTTATACTCTCATAACTCAAATTTACTTATTTCTCTGAGAGGTACTAGAGATGATCAACATCGGATATCATATGTTTTCTTCAGAAATTATACCTAAAGAGTCTCTAATTGAATGAGAACATTCTAGAGATCATTTTTTTACGAGAAAAAAAGTTGTCATCCGTCAGTTTTCATCCGAGTGTGATCATCCGCAACTAGTACCAACCGTACATCTGCCAGTCGTTTCGCATGCATTTTGACTTCTTTCAACATTTTTTTCAAAAGAGATAAAGGGTATTGCGTACCTGCTTCGAGAATAAATTGATAATGTACATAGCAGACAAATAGATCAATACTCCAATGTACACTATGGTGAACATCTATAATTGTGATAATTAAGTTAGTGTGGAATAAATTCAATATTTTTCATACCGTATTCCTCTCACTCATCGATTCGTCAATGGCATCCAGATTCTGTCTGATAGAGATCTGCAAATGTTATTTCTTTCTAAATTTCAAATTGTGAACTTTCAATTAGCCACAAATATTTAGAAATTGTAGGAACGCCTTCACTAACCTGAACGACTGAATTTCTGTTGAATTTTGGAGTTGAATAACTACCATTCCATTTGATCGCATTAAGGAACTGAACAAAATGAGTTAATTCTAATTGAAGAATGTTCCAGAAAATAGGAATAGAAGGAGTTGAAAAGAAATGCATGAAATAAGAGGCCGCTTGCGATAGAGTCGAACAATGTTCGGACAGCAAAACATATGAAATGTGAGATAAAAATTATTTTCCGCACTTTCGATGGTGCTGATCACGATCCAGTATGTGCCATAGTTCACTAATTACGCTCAGACAAGATATGCTAATTCAAACATTTAGCTAAGTTCACGATTATTAGCAATTTCTCTCAACTATCTTTCACCAATCTTGTCATAACTCGGAGAATAAGATATTGATGTGTTGCTATTTACACTAGCAACAAGTTGACGTCTTCAGAAATATAAATTTGCATATTTCTGGGCGGATATGAATTATTATCTCTAGTAGTTTTGATTAGAGAGGCATGAAACTCAAAAGGGATGTGTAGCACACTTTCAGTGATCTACCTTTTAAATTTGGGCACTCAAATCCGTCGGCAAGTCGAGTTATGAATTTAGGAGTGAGAGGAACTTGAACAAAATTCCCTATTTCGACCGACCGCTCTCACGAATTGCAGTGTCTAGGGGATTAAATGTATGATAATGCGGCATTCTTGGACGAAAGGATCTCATTTTCAACAAGATCCTATCACTCAAAAATTCATAACTCGGCTTGCCGACGGATTTGAGTGCCCAAATTTAAAAGGTAGATCACTGAAAGTGTGCTCCACATCCCTTTTGAGTTTCATGCCTCTCTAATCAAAACTACTAGAGATAATAATTCATATCCGCCCAGAAATATGCAAATTTATATTTCTGAAGACGTCAACTTGTTGCTAGTGTAAATAGCAACACATCAATATCTTATTCTCCGAGTTATTACAAGATTGGTGAAAGATAGTTGAGAGAAATTGCTAATAATCGTGAACTTAGCTAAATGTTTGAATTAGCATATCTTGTCTGAGCGTAATTAGTGAACTATGGCACATACTGAATCGTGATCAGCTCCATCGAAAGTGCAGATAATAATGTTTATCTCACAATTCATATTTTCTTCTGTCCGGCGCCCGTTGTGGTTTGTCCGACTCTATCGCAAACGGGCTCATAAATACAAACAAAGCCAAATGAGATGCTAACTCAGATTTGTATGCAAAATAAACACAAACCTTCTTGATTTCTCTCGCTTGGTTGAGTCCAGAGTGAATATTGAGAAAGGAAATTAGCAAAATGAGTGAAGAAACCCAGTGAATCCATAGAGTGAGACACTCAGAGGAACGATCTGAAAGGAAAGAGAGAATATGAGGAGATATAATAGGAGTGTAATTCTGCATTCATTACCGATGCACAATCATTTTGAGGGTTCAAAACTTTCTCCATTTCGCATAATCTCTCGTGTTGATTTTGCTTTGTTCTCAACTCTATTCGAAATTGAATCCACCATAACTGAAAAGTGAAAGGGGGGGGGGTATCTCACCGGGATAGAAGATATCTGTGTCATCATCGGGAATTTTAGTCAGATCATCGACAGTAACCAGAGTCTGAAACACAAAATATCGAATAGTTAAACAGTACCAATTTATATTCCTACACGATAATATCATGCGATTCCAAAATATTATAGGGTTTCAAACTAGTAGATAATAACTAACGGTGAGAGTGAGGCAGACGAAAGAAGTAACGATGATTCCGAAACAGTGCATCTGATATGAGTAGATGAGGTTAGAGAAGGACAAATAACAGGAAAAATGCATATTCGTAATTCATTCATAACGTACTGTAGCACGCGCAAACGGCTTGAATGTGAGATTGAATTGGCGCTCCATAATGAGACCGATGATTACAACGAGAATAAACGGAATTGAGAGGAAGGAAACCGTCTGGGAGATCAACAGACTAACCGCCTCCTCAACACTCATTACTATATATTAGAAAATGCTAACGTCTGTCTGTCTGTCTGTCTGTCTGTTTGTTTGTTTGTCCGTTTTTTTTCCTTCCGTCCGGTCACACTTTTTTCTCATTTTCCCTATATTTCGCTTCAAATTCGCTCTATCTTCTCAGAACCTTTTGCATATGATAACTGACCAGAAAACCTTTCAAATTTTATAAAATTTAATTAACCAAATCTATAGCCAAGTGGGTTACGCGCTTGACTAGCAATCCGAGCGACGCAGGTTCGACCCCCGCCGCGGGCAAACCTTTTGCCGCATTTTTCGCAAGTGCCGCGAGTGCTCCTGGCACGTTTTAAAGTACCGTGAAACACGTTTTCACCTGTTTTGCCGAGTTTTAACGTGAAAAATCGAAAATTTTGAAAAGTTTCAAAATGATTCAGAAAGCGTAGGGGATCACTACAAAAGTGTTTTGCGATGTCGGAAACGTGTCTGAACGTGTTCTAACGCGTTTTAACGTGAAAAATCGAAAAATTCGAAAAGTTCCAAAATGATTCAGAAAGCGTAGGGGATCACAGGAAAAGTGTTTTGCGATGTCAGAAACGTGTCTGAACGTGTTCTGACACGTTTTAATGTCAAAAATCGAAAATTTCAAAAAGTTCCAAAATGATTCAGAGAGCGTAGGGGATCACAGGAAAAAGTGTTTTGCGATGTCAGAAACGTGTTTGAACGTGTTCTGACACGTTTTACCGTGAAAAATCGAAAATTTCGAAAAGTTTCAAAATGATTCAGAAAGCGTAGGGGATCACTACAAAAGTGTCTTGCGATGTCGGAAACGTGTCTGAACGTGTTCTAACGCGTTTTAACGTGAAAAATCGGAAAATTCGAAAAGTTCCAAAATGATTCAGAAAGCGTAGGGGATCACAGGAAAAGTGTTTTGCGATGTCAGAAACGTGTCTGAACGTGTTCTAACATGTTTTAACGTGAAAAATCGAAAATTTTGAAAAGTTCCAAAAAGATTCAGAGGGCGTAGAGAATCACAGGAAACATCTCTGAAAATGTTCTAAAAGTTCTGAACGCACTGTATACTGCGTTTCCGTTGTGAAAGGCTCGTGAGGCAGAGAGCGATCGAAAAAAGTTGCCACGGAGCCACGAAGTGGCGTAGTGGCAACTTTTTTCGATCGCTCTCTGCCTCACGAGCCTTTTCCACCGGAATAAGCCAGTACTCTTAGTAGCGATTAACATTCCCCAGCATACTGCGAGGTTTAATGTAGCCCGGTGCCGGCTACCGAGCTCCCCGTGGACCGAACCTGGAGCCAGCTACAGGGCGCCCCCTGGACCGTACCTGGAGCCACCTATCGAGCTCCCCCTGGACCGAACCTGGAGCCGGCTACAGGGCGCTCCCTGGACCGTACCTGGAGCCACCTATCGAGCTCCCCCTGGACCGAACCCGCACCCAGAACTATGCATAGAGCGTAGTGTACGCATAGAGCGTAGTGCATTTAACCTTAATACAACCCCGCTAGTTAATATACAATTTCGTAAGTATTTGCTAAAAAAACATCATTAGCAATTCACATCCTAAATATAATTGAAAGAAATAACTGACTCTGCCATTAGCATAGCGAGATCCGTCAGCGAAATAGAATGAGAAGAAAAGAGAGACAACGACCAGAAGAGGATGCATCCAAAGGAACAACTAAACAGTACATGTTAATAATGGTCATCAAAATAATTTTCCCCAGTGATGCTTACAATTCCCTAAATTCGGCGACCACCCCATGCGCGGGGAATTTCTAGTACAAGGAACGGGGATATCAGTGATCGAACTATTTTGGAAGAAACCTACGAAAGTGGTGTAAGGCCCTGCTTGGCAAACGAAGTTCGATCCCCGCCCAGGTTCACCAAGCCTTCCATCCCCCTCGGTGGCGGTGAAATTGGTAGCAACATTGATTGCGTAAGGTAACGTTCCCCAGAAGCCTGGTCAGCAGCGGATACGTAGACCTGTGCAGCAACCGGCCTTACCGGTGAGCCCCGGCAGAGTGGCCGCTTGTCGGCCTAAAGTCCTCTTGATTCGGTAGCAACTTTACCTTTATCGAAAACAGTATCATTTCCACCCCTGCTTGGTCCCTCCCCCCGCGCTCGGGAGGTCGCCTAATTCCTCCACTACTAGGGAATCGAAATGTCTGTCTGTTTGTCTGTTGGTTTTTTTTCCTTCCGCGTGACGGACGTTTTTTCGTTTTTCCGCTATAATTCGCTTCAAAGTTTAGCAATCTTCTCAGATCCTTTTGCATGTGATAGGCAACGACAAAACACATCGAACTTTATATTTGAAAAATCGATAATTTCATGGCCAAGTCGGTAGCGAGCTCGACTAGAAATCCGAGGGTCTCAGGTTCGATCCCCGCCGGTGCATAGTCTTTTGCCGCATTTTTTCCAAGTGTCAAATGTGGCCAAAACCCATTTTTGAGTAATGAGATTCACATTTGAACATCTTTTGCCGATTTTTGAAGTGAAATATCGATTGATTTCACTTGATTTCACGAGATTTCATGAAATTTTCGCACATTTCGTTCCAAATCATTCCTCATGACGGCAATCTCGCAGAAATTGAGTTAGAACGAGAGTGTAAGGGAAATTGAGAGTGACTCTCTCACTTTGGCACACTCTCTCGCCCCTGACCCCTTTCTGGAGGCTGGAATCATGCATCCGGAAGCTTCCTAATAAATCGCTTCAAAATCTTCTCGGATCCTTTTGCATACAACAACAGACCAAAATCCCATTAAAATTTTGGAATATTTAATTGATCAAATCCATAGCCAAGTGGGTTACGCGCTTGACTTACAATCCGAGACCCCCAGGTTCGAACCCCGCCGCGGGCAAAACGTTTGCCGCATTTTTCGTAAGTGTCAAATGTCCTTCTAGCACGATCTTCAGTAAGATGAAACACGTTTTCACCTGTTTTGCAGAGTTTTAACTTGGAAAATCGAAAACTTCGAAAAGTTTCCAATTGGTTTGCAGGGCGTGGGGGATCACAGGAAAAGTGTTTTGCGATGTCGGAAACGTGCCTGGAAGTGTTCTAACACGTTTTAACGTGAAAAATTGAAAATTTCGTAAAGTTTCCAAATGATCCGGCGAGCGTAGGGAATCATTGGAAAAGTGTTTTGCGATGCCACAAACGTGTTCGAACACGACATGGAAATCAACACACGCTATCCTGCGTTTCCGTTGAGAAAGGCTCGTAAGGCTGAGAGCGATCGAAAAAAGTTGCCACGGAGCCACGAAGTGGCGTAGTGGCAACTTTTTTTCGATCGCACTCAGCCTCACGAGCCTTTTGCAACGGAATAAGCCAGTACTTTTTCTAGAGATGAACATTCCCCCCAACATACTACGCTCCCCCTGGACCGATCTTGGATCCGGCTACTGAGTTCTCCTCCCTGGACCGAGCCTACAGCAAGCTACCAAACTCCCCCTGGACCGTACCTGAAGAAGGCTACCGAGGTCCCCTGGACCGAATCTTAAGAATGTTACTTAGCTCCCCCCGGACCTTACCTGCAGCAGGATACCGATCTCCCCCTGGACCGAAAGCAGGTTACCGAGCTCCCCCTGGACCGAACCTAGAGCCAGTTACCGACCTCCCCCTGGACCGAACCTGCACCCGGAACTATGCATAGAGCGTAGTGTATTTAACCTCAACACATCCCGGCTAGTTTATGTACTGATTTTCCCTCTTCTCGCATCGTCAGTATTCACTAGTGTTGACAACTCGGAATAATCTTTGTTTGAGAACAAAGGCAGATATGTAGATTATCAACGAAACAACGAACAGTTCCGAAACTGAGTCGAAACGCTGTCATTTTCTTTTTCAATTTTCGTGATAATATATACAACTCACCACAATCCACCACAGCCGATTAACGTAGTCCAGAAAGTTCTGAAAAATAATTCTGAATTTCACTCCGTATTTTTTCCCAACAACCTCTTTCATTCTCCTGTCCTCTCGAGCGTCGTACAATGCGCGAATTTCGTTGATACTGATGCACAACTGAGAAATAAATAATTTGAACGTGATTACCATACAAATAACAACTACCGGATTCGATAATGTCCTTTCTCCTGTGTTTCCCTGCACTTCTGAAAACGGAGGAGGAGGATCCATCGAAGGAGTCACCATCTTCAATTACTAGTATAAGAGGACAAAATAAGAATGCTTTTAGCCAAAGTAATATAATGAATAGATGAAGCACGAACTGGAATGGTCTTTTTTTTCTACCTCAGCCAATTCCATCTAAAAATTAATTAGATTTTATAGATAAGAGATTAGCGATAAGTAGGTCATTGGGATAGAAACCCGGTGATTTCATCGATTCACTATCTTGCAAAATAATTTATTCAACTTTCGGAACTGAAAAACAACAATATGTAAACTGAACAAACATAAAGCAATATTTACATGACAATTCGAAATAAAAAAAATTGTTAGTAACAAATAAAACTTCTAGGTTTCAAGTGGATTCATAGGTAAATAAGTTCTTCTTGAGTTTCTCAAGAAGAACTTATTTTCTTTGTAGTTGAGTTTGTAAATTAAGCCATGACAGATTCCATCGCATGCTTCTTCTGAAACAAAAAAGTAGTATACCTGTCGTTAATTTAATCCCATCTGGAGAAAGAATTGAGATCATAGAGAAAGAAAAAAATTATCTGGATACCAGCTCAATTCATCGATATCTGATTCTTCGAAATATCTTTATCCGGTAAGAGCAACAAAGTCAACACAACAATGAAACAACATGAACAACGAGTCAAAACGAGTTGAACAACAACAAAATGGAACGAGATGGAAGAGAACTGTGATTAGATATTGGATTCGTCTCAGTTGAGCTTTCTTCTCACACAACTGCAGCAACAGTCGCATCGAGTTTGATCACGGGCTGAAATCAATCGATAAATTGTATATTCAGAATTCCTGAAGGTTGAATTCCTGGCACGTTCGAACAATTTGACAGCTATACACGAGTATGTGCGACCACTCGGTTGGCGTTATTCGTTTTGTCTAGGATCTTCGATCCTTCTCTCATCCCTTTCCCTTGATTACAGTAATAGTGCATTTATTTGAAAACAATGGAACCTTGTAATAGAATGCGAATTTGATGAAGTAGATGAAAGTGTGGATAGAGAGATTGAGGAGAATGAAGAATGCACCGATCGATAGAGTGAGACGAGCAACTATCGATGTTTGATCTGATGAATAAGATAATTGTACTACCCCAAATAACATAAAACACATATTTCGAACAGTACTACAGGGTAAATGTGGCACATAAGCCATAGGTATGACTGTTCACTCCCTGACGCCAAAGACATCCACACCCAGTTATCAATAGCATGGGTTAAAAATTGAATCGAATTTCTTTCTTCTATAAAGACTTGAAATATTTAAAAACCGACTGCCTGCGGCCGCTCCAACTCCCTGAGGAAATGAGAAACGTTCTTGATTCGAGATAAAGTACCAGACGAAACGAGAGAACTGAAGAATTATATTTTTTTCAAAATATTCAAATTCAATCGATTTACTCGCATTCTCCATTTCCGTGCTGTATCCGTAGATCACTCTGGCAACAACGAAGAACTGAATTAGTATTGCACTTTATTTATTTACATTATAATCTGTATTTATCGCTACACTGAGATCAAATTTACTAGGATAACGATTCTGTAGGGTTTCCTTTTTTAGAGGACGGTTCTCCAACCTATTCATTCTTCGCGCTCTCTCGTTTGCTCAGAAAGATAGGAAGGAGGGGTGGGTGGAGAACCATTCTCTAACAAAGTAAACATTGCAGAACGTGTATATCATTTCACAACTGCATTATTTTCATTATTTATTTTCATTTTATCCTTGTATAAATACTCTTAGTCTCAAATAATAACTTTGTTAATTGTAAAAAAATACTCAAATGGTTAAGGAGTAGTTTCAAACCATGAGGAAAGCAAAGAGTCGAGGACGAGGAATCGATTTCGGTCCACAGCAAGAATAGCTGATGAGACCGAGAAGAAAAGCGAAGACGAAGTCAGCCAATCCCATCCAATTGTTCACATTCTACATTTTATAGATTTATCACTTACGGTATATTATAAACGTGTTGATTCGTTCAATTCGGTCGAACTCTATGTCATCTCTATCCATGTCAACATTTTAGCCTCACATTATCGTACTTGATGAAAATATCGGAAAGTTTACCGGAAAACGTGAAAAATATTAAATTTTTGTAACCTTGCGAAAAAATTATTTACTATTCGTGCATAGGCTCATATTTTTTGTCCACCTTGATTTTCCGGAAACTACCCGGGCATGGCCGGTGAAACAAAGGAGAAAATTCGATGCGAAAACCGGCCAAGTTAGCGAATTGTCATCATTACCGTATACAGCCGGGAAATGCTAGTAATTACCGGTTCTGTCCGTTTCTTGCAATCGAGTTTGTCCCTTTGTTTTACACATTTAACCGGGCATGTCCGGGTAGATTCCGGCAAATCGATGCGGATTAATCAAATTAGCATAAAGACAAATCATGATAATGTGTACTCGCAAAGATGCAAATAGTGAATATTTTTCACGTTTTCCGGTAAAAGTTCCGATATTTTTAGCAAGTACGATAAATGGAAATCAATAGTTGACCTTGAATGCGATGAATGCAGCCGGGAAAGAGAAGAAGGAGATTATGCAAAGAATCACTTCGAACGTTTCCTGAAACATAAATAGCTCGCAGTTGGACTTGAGAAACACTGATTGCTCTCTCGGCATAACTCACTTCTCTAATATCATAAATTCGAGTGATACGTTTTCATTAGCCTCAATTTCCGTTCGAAAAATGAAGACTCGAAACTGGTCAGAAATGTTAGAGTTTTCACTAACTTTTTTAAGTCTGACCAGTTCGTAATGGCACATTAACAATATTTATGAAGACATGTTGCTATACTTAAACTAGTCATGAGAAACATCCCACCTTTGTTATCTCCTTCCATTTCTCATCACGAATCTTCTCCAATTTCGACTTAGTCTCTTCCTTCAAATTAAATAATTACAATTTAATTCCATGAAATCCTTTACTTACATTGATTACTGCATTACTCGTGAAGCGACGAGGCGACGAATGACCATCCCATTTCAATGCACTCATAATCTGAGAGAATACCCACAGATATATATTATTTTCACATCATTACACAGGCAAGTCAATCAAACAGTAAGGGGTTCGGACTGAGAGAGCGTGCAAAATCGAGTGAGCCTCTGTCACTTTTGCACAACTCTAGATCATAGCAGTCCATTTCATGAACGTATCATCCCTGACCCCTTTCTCTAATTTTAGAATCATGTGATTCTTCAATCAAATCGATTGATCTTTACCTTGACCATCTTCATGAATTCCTCCAGCTTCGATGCACTTTCACGTAGAATAGAGTCAATTAAGCAGGAGAAAAACCAATGGAGAGCGATGTTGATGCACTCCGAGGTGTAATCTAGAACTGACTCTATTAGAGCACACATTATCGTCCCACAGAAAATACGGATTATCTCGATAAAATTATCAGATTACGGACAATACGGATATGTTACGAAATATATAAAGAACTATAGTCCTAGTCCCATTAAACTGGTCAGATCTCCATTTATTTTTTACTAAACCCCTGTATTTGAAATCTAGAACTAAAACCTAAAAAAAATTTGGAACGTGAGATAAAGGAAGAATTGAAGGAAAACTGACTATTTGATATTCCATCTTTCGAGAAGATCAAAGTGGACGAAATCTCAGTTAGATCGAGTAGACGAGAATATATCTGAAGTGAATAATAAAAAATAGTAATTGTGAATAATATAATTTAATAATTAAAATAAAAATTTACAACAAACTTGTGTAAGCGCTATAAATACCGTACGTTAATCGTGAGGATGAGAAATGAGATGGAAAAAGCCGGTCTGCATGAATTCTGCAAAGAACCAATATAGAGGATACTGTCGGAGATATAAAAGGTCATTTATGATGCGTTGAAACGCTTCAGAAAACAAAAGAAAATATTGAATTCCCGCAATTACTAATTGTTCGCCATAACTCCTACGATGCAAGCGACTCGCGGAATACTGACAGCAGAGTTGCGAAAAAAAAACTTAACAATGACGGGAATTCAAATATTTTCGTTTCTTTTCCGATTCGTTTTTAACGCACCATTATATAAAAGCATTGAAATTCTCGTCGTACCACATAGTCAAACCACTGCTTAGCATTCTTGGTTGACGAAAGTCCATCACAGAAAGAGATGAATGAGAAGGGAAGAGCGATGAAAAAAGGAAGAGCGGACAACCAGAAGTTGATCCATTCCTTCAATTGAGATTATACAAAGTACAGACTAACTTAAATTATAAGATATTCACATGAAACTAACAGGGATGAAGTCATATTTTCTCTAGATTAATTGGAAGATCAGCTCACTCTTCGCACTGCGCCAGTGTAGAAGTTTAGATAGAAAGGAATTGCGAAGAGAGGAAATAGAAGAAAAGGGAAAAAAGAGAAATACTTCTGAAATCGATACAATTTCCGAGGAATATAAATATTTATGTGAACGTGAAAAGCTCACCTTAATCCACCAGAGGCGATTGAAGGAATAGACGAACATCTGATGAACATTCATTCATTTTTGACATCTATAAATTGACCTACCGCACGTTTCCACTCTGCATCAGCTGCGTCATTGAACTGCGGTGATTCCTGTAAATGAATACATTATTTGTTTTGTCAAATTGAAAGAGGAGAAGGTTATTTATAAATATCGAATTGATATATCTGACTCAATTTCATAAATAAACAATCGTCTTTGACTGACCTTCTTCACTTTATCGATCGTTGAGTAAGAAGGAGTGGCAGTAGAATTAATTCCCTGCAAAATTACATTGTAATGTGTACAACGAAATTAAATAATTCACTTTCTTTTATTGTCAGATTCAGCAAGATCTATTGATATTGTCTCTCCATAAATAACCCACCATTTCAGTCCATCCAATTTTCGGTATCTTCATATTTCCTTCCTCCACGTGAGTCAATCCCATCTCAATCGATTCTGAGAGTACTGTATTTCACATTCAAACGCGCTGTCTCCGGCCAAACCAAAATGGGTGTGATATTACGTGAAATAAATAATTCGACAACAATATGTTCATCTGAACGCGTCTCTATCTAATCTGAATTCAGCCCAATGATCAATTACCATCTCGAACGTAACTTATCTCATAATCAAATCAATATTTCACAAAATCTACACTATCTTCCTTTTGTGTTCATTTCCATATCCTCTTCACCCTCTCCTCCCCTCCCTCCTCTCTCCATTTCCACTTTCTATTCTCGACAAGAGTTGCCGCTCCCTCCACAATCACTTACACTGAAACCGTAATGTGTAAGCGATCATGGTGAGTACCCTCCTCTCCCTCCGATCTATGGTACCCTACACTACTTCCGATCTACCGTAGCCAGAGATTCGATCTTCGATCTACCGTAGCCAGAGATTCGATCTTCAATCTACCGTAGCCAGAGATTCGATCTTCGATCTACCGTACCCTTCTCTACTTTCAGGGAGATAACAACTACGAACCAATAGTGAATTTGCAAAGCCCCGCCCCTCCTCCCCCTCCTGCAGGAGGCGGTGGTGGTGGGGACAATATGTACGAGGGACTGGGAGGACCCGGACCCGATGCTGGACCCGGGACAGGTACGGACGGTATCAAGGACCGCTACAGTACCCCATGACACGACGACCGATTTGGACCATGAGTACAGTACCCCCTCCACCTCCTCCACCCCCTCCACCAAAGAAGATGACTCAATCTGAGAAGAGAAAGTCGAGCCGATTCGAGATGACGATGGAGTCGATTTGGACTCTGAGGTAGAGTACTGGCCTAATCCTAATTATTCACTAATCAATACCACATACCGTAACACAATCGTAATACGTTCTTCCTACAGTAATCCCGGTCCATTTCAGAAGCAAAAGAAGAAGGGAAAGGGCGGTGGCAAATCGAGCAAAGCAAAAGGAAAGACGGTAGAGGACGAAGAACCTGGACCAGAGCAGAGTGCGGATGTGAGTAGAAGGGAGGAATTATAGGTAGGGGTACTGTATTCCCCCTCTAACTCCGACTTTTCAACGCACGATGTGCTCCGCCACATGATGTACGCCCGATTTCACAAGCTCCACGCCAGATTCTTCAAGCTGCGCACCGTTTCAGGCCTCTCCGTTTAAGACCTTTCAACAGAACGCACGATTTTGGGCCAGATTTCACAAGACGCGCGACGGATGGGTGTAGGGTTCGGCACATGGCGCGCCGAACCCTACACCCATCCGTCGCACATTGTGCGCTTAAAAGTCGGAGAATGAGAGGGAGTACTGTAATCGCACCTCTAATGGGAGGGGGTACTGTAATCACACTTCTAATGGAAGCGGGTACTGTAATCACACTTCTAATGGAAGCGGGAACGGTAATAAAACATCTAATGGGAACGGGTACTGTAACCACACCTCTAATACTAAAACTAATGGGAGGGGTATCCACATCCGATAATGGGAATGGTACTGTAATCCACACTCGCTAATGGGAGGGGTACTGTGGTTAAACCTCTAATGATCATACCCTCAGGTTCCATCGGAGAGCAGTGACAACAAGAACAAGACCACTAAGGGCAAATCGAAGAGCAAGAACAAGAGTGATAAGGCGAGTGAATGACACCTTCCAACCTTCCATGAGAGGAAGAAAGGCTCCCTCCTCCATCTTACTCATATGAGAGAATGTCTGAGTCGATTGAGATTCTCCCAAGAGCGGCCGTACAAGCAAAAACAAACCTATGCTGAAAAGTTGTTCCTAGGGTAAACTTTGACCGTAGAGACCAAAAATCGACATAAGAAGTTGCATAGATCAAACCCGGCTGAGATATGTTTCATCAGATGTCAAAAAGTGAAATTTTAAACTTTGGCAAAACGCATTCAAACCACCTATGTAGCTATATATTTGGATAGCTCTCGATGAGAGGAACATTTTTTGTGTGGATACCCAGTTTGTAGCTCGTCTGTGAAAAAAGTTGGATTTTTTTGAAATCTTAAATTCAAAATATCCGTATCTAGACTTTGCCCAGTGCACTTTTAGCTATGTTCATTCGATTCAGCATGCGAATTTACCCCATTGTGCTTGAAATAATCCAAATCCATCGCTCCCACCTTGGTGAAAATAGTCACCGCTAGTCAGCTAGAAAATAGTCAACGTGCGCCGCTGCACCAAACCGCGAAGTGAGACGCGACGCGCGACGCAATTTCGTAAACAAATTACATAATTTTGGAGTCAGATTTAGTTTTACAATACATAAACATGTTAAAAATCAAAACTGGCTTGGTAACGCGCACCAAAACGAATGATTTAGCAAAATCCTAAAAAATATTATTTTATTTTATTTTAAATTTTTGCTATCAAATTCGCTACGGAAAAGGCATATACGATGCCCTATACATATTTTCTCACACTGCCTCACTGATTTTAACCACGTTCTCTCAAAATGACAACAAACTACTGTTTTTTATTACTTAAATTTGAAACCAATCAACGAAAGTCGCAAAAATCGCATCTTTCGAGCGGCGACCGAAATCGAATCATACTGAATACATGTTTTACTGATGCCTACGACAGCTATCCAATTTATGTTCGTTTTCTTTGTCAGCATCAGAATTATTTTGAAAATTCTGGGTTCTAGCGACCTAGCTGCACGTTCGAACAAACAAAGAACTTATCACTGCTTTTTACTTTAGAGCGATTTATAACATTTTTCATGAAACCGACCGCTTCGCACCACTGAGTCAGCCAGGAATGAGATGGCACGGTACTAACTGTAGCCAACTATATTCTCTATCTAGCAAACAAAACCACTATTCTGTATCTTTATTTTGAATCGAATTATGATTTATCAAACGTTGTCCTCTCGGCGAAAAACTCCGAAGACTCCAGGTTTGGATATGTTTCACGCAATTGCGAATTTTTTTTTCAAAATTCTGTCAACGTCAATCGATAGAGGAGGTGTTGAAATACCTTAGAAAAAAATTTGAGCCAAATTAAAAATCATGAATTTCTACGTCCTGGCCATGGTCGAGTCTCTCGTGATTCCTCTCATATATATAATTCAGCACCATTAGTCCGCGGAAATTATTTAAATGTTGTAATAAATCCTCTATCTGTCGTAGGCATCAGTAAAACAGTCAGTCTCGTTGATTGGTTTCAAATTTAAGTAATAAAAAACAGTAGTTTGTTGACATTTTTGAGAGAACGTGGTTAAAATCAGTGAGGCAGTGTGAGAAAATATGTATAGGGCATCGTATATGCCTTTTCCGTAGCGAATTTGATAGTAAAAATTTAAAAAAAAAATATAAGGGTGTCCCAAAAGTTTTGCGACTCGGGCCTATTTTAGTTTGCAACGATTGCGCAATCGATCGATATCGATGATTATATTTGGTAAACAATCCATTTCGTAATCATTCAAGCCCAAGTCGAGTGCTGTAGTGTCCTAGTTTCTACAACGTTTCTCCCGACGGACACTTCTTTCGATCATCGAACAGTTTTGCTTCACAATTTTCTTGCGGGAAAGACGGCGAAGGCAGCCCATCAAGAACTGGTGCTTTCGAAAGGAGATTCTGCCCCGACTCTATCGACCTGCTATAGATGGTACCAGCGTTTCAATTCTGGCGACCATAATATCGAAGACGAACCCCGTTCTGGACGCCCTCACAGCAAGAATCAACCCCTGGTACTCAGTGCAGTGACGGCCAAACCCAAAGTGAGTGTGCGTGAGTTGGAGATAGAGACTCATACTCCCAAATCCACGGTACAACGAATCCTCCACCGGGATGAGAGGAAGCCGAAGCTCCCTCATGTCATTCCCCACTCCCTCACCCCTGCTCAGATCAAAAAGCGTGTCGATGTGTGCCGAGAATTGCTCCACCGTAGACCCAACTTTCGATGGGTCAGCAAGATCATCGCTATGGACGAGAAGTGGATCACATACGATAACCCTGAGCGGAAATTGGAATGGTTGGGCATCGGAGAGAATCCCCAGCCAGTCCCGAAGAAGGAATTGCACGAAAAGAAGGAACTACTGAGTTTCTTCTTCTCCGTGTTGGGACCCGTCTACTGGGAGATCCTCCCCAATGGAACCACCATCAACGCTGACGTCTTCACTACTCAACTGGAAGAGGTCACCATCAGGGTCCCTTCTGGTCTTCTAAGCGATGGAAAAATCCTGATCCTTATGGATAACGCGAGACCCCATCATGCGAAATTGACCCAGATAAAGTTGAACTAACTGAATATGGAATGGCTGCCTCATCCACCGTATTCATCCGATATCAGCCCCTGTGACTATCACTGTTTCCAATCTCTTGCGAACTTCTGTCGCGGAAAGAAGTTCGCTAATCGGACCGATCTCGACTCGGCCTTCCAGGCTTGGATCGATTCGAAGACCAAGTCATTCTGGAGAAATGGAATCATGAGCCTGCCCGATCGATGGCAGAAGGTTGTGACTAAGAAGGGAGCCTACATTGATTGATCACCTTTGTCAACTGTTGAAGATGTGATGATAAAAGTTTTTATTGAAAAAAGTCGCAAAACTTTTGGGACACCCTTATAATATTGTTTAGGATGCTAAATCATTCGTTTTGGTGCGCGTTACCAAGCCAGTTTTGATATTCAACATGTTTATGTATTGTAAAACTAAATTTAACGCCAAAATTATGCCATTTGTTTACGAAATTGCGGCGCGCGTCGCGTGTCACGTCGCGGTTTGGTGCAGCGGCGCACGTTCGGTGACTATTTTCACCAAGGTGGGCACGATGGATTTGGATTATTTCAAGCACCATGTGGTAAATTCGCAGGCTGAATCGAATGAACATAGTTAAAAGTGCACTGGGCAAAGTCTAGATACGGATATTTTGAATTTAAGATTTCAAAAAAATCCAAATTTTTTCACAGACGAGCTACAAACTGGGTATCCACACAAAAAATGTTCCTCTCATCGAGAGCTATCCAAATATATAGCTACATAGGTGGTTTGAATGCGTTTTGCCAAAGTTTAAAATTTCACTTTTTGACATGTGATGAAACATATCTCAGCCGGGTTTGATCTATGCAACTTCTTATGTCGATTTTTGGTCTCTACGGTCAAAGTTTACCCTAGGAACAACTTTTCAGCATAGGTTTGTTTTTGCTTGTACGGCCGTATCTCGATCGGCTCAGATAGTCTCTCATATCTTCAGGATAAGAAGAAAAAGAAGAAAGGTTGTGGTCTCCCGCTCAAGATCTGCATCTGCATAGTCGTCATTCTGCTCTTAGGTAGGTCACCGTATTTTCCCACCGTACCGTACTTTCCACCGTACCGTACTTTCCCAAGTTACCGTAATCATTTCACTATTGATTTTCAGTGGGTGTCGTGACTGGAGGAATGTCTGCGGCCGGAGTGCTGAGAGGTGGCAACGAGTGAGATCTACCCGAATATTTCTACCGTACTCTCCATAATCTTCCGTAGTCTATCATATCATACATTCAATTCTCATACCTTTTATTGCAGAGACGATGCTGGAGCGGCCAAGCAACACGGAAACCAACAGACAACTGCAGCACCTGTGACTGAAGCATCACCAGCCGATCCAAATGCCGGACCCCCTCCACATGCACCGATCCCGGATCCCCCAGCAGTCAAGCCCGACCCAGCAATCGTCAAGCCCGACCCAGCAATCGTCAAGCCCGACCCAGCAATCGTCAAGCCCTACCCAGCAATCGTCAAGCCCGACCCAGCAATCGTCAAGCCCGACCCAGCAATCGTCAAGCCCGACCCAGCAATCGTCAAGCCCGACCCAGCAATCGTCAAGCCCGACCCAGCAATCGTCAAGCCCGACCCAGCAGTCGTCAAGCCCGACCCAGCAGTCGTCAAGCCCGACCCTGCAGTCGTCAAGCCCGACCCAGCAGTCGTCAAGCCCGACCCTGCAGTCGTCAAGCCCGACCCTGCAGTCGTCAAGCCCGACCCTGCAGTCGTCAAGCCCGACCCAGCAGTCGTCAAGCCCGACCCTGCAGTCGTCAAGCCCGACCCAGCAGTCGTCAAGCCCGACCCAGCAGTCGTCAAGCCCGACCCTGCAGTCGTCAAGCCCGACCCAGCAGTCGTCAAGCCCGACCCTGCAGTCGTCAAGCCCGACCCAGCAGTCGTCAAGCCCGACCCTGCAGTCGTCAAGCCCGACCCAGCAGTCGTCAAGCCCGACCCTGCAGTCGTCAAGCCCGACCCAGCAGTCGTCAAGCCCGACCCAGCAGTCGTCAAGCCCGACCCAGCAGTCGTCAAGCCCGACCCAGCAGTCGTCAAGCCCGACCCAGCAGTCGTCAAGCCCGACCCTGCAGTCGTCAAGCCCGACCCAGCAGTCGTCAAGCCCGACCCTGCAGTCGTCAAGCCCGACCCTGCAGTCGTCAAGCCCGACCCTGCAGTCGTCAAGCCCGACCCTGCAGTCGTCAAGCCCGACCCTGCAGTCGTCAAGCCCGACCCTGCAGTCGTCAAGCCCGACCCTGCATCATGATATATCCCCCCCTCCATCGTATACCTTGTAAGGCGAATAAAAACAGCCTCAAATCAAACTCGTTGTGATCTATTCTTGCATACAAGGCACAACACCATAGAACGGGCATGCGGGTTATGTAGTCAGACAAAAAATAGAGAGCGTTCCCTAAAGAGAGAGTAATACGGCAAAACACTAGAATGACCGGTATGGTATACTGATGGAGGACGCGAGTTACATGAGATGAATTTCGAAGGTATCACCATAATGAAGGGGTGGAGTCTCAGAGCTGCAGCCATAGGTCACCACGCCTGCGGCTCCACCCATGAATAGGGGCTCCACCCATGAATAGGGGGTCGCACGCTGCCCCAAAGGATTTCTTTGGGGCACTGTGCAAGCATGGGGTCATGGTCCAAAATGGGTTTTGGGTTGGTCCCACCAAAGCCAAAGTGGCATACTGTAACTTCACCGCCGGGGTCCCGCAGCGAAAACAGACTACCGTAACCCATGCTACCGTAACCCGGAAAAACGAAATTGACAATACAAACCCCTGGTATGTTGCATGAGGTAGACCTCGAGTCATCATTGCCTGAGGTGGATACCGTAATCATCCTACCGTACTCTCGGCTACAGTAACCCTACCGTAAGACGGATCTGCAAAAATGCCCTCGAGTAGGCAAAGTGTGTGGGGCATACCGCACCTCATCTACCGTACTCCCGGCTACAGTAAGCTACCGTAACACGAAAATACGAAAATGATCAAATCGGCTCGGAATTTTTGTAGGAGGTAGACCTCGAGTGGGCAAATTATTTCCGGCATACCATTATGTTCCTAGAGTATCCGCGGCTACTGTAACCATACATAGTCGAATTTGTCATTTTCGAATTTTAGTAGTACGGCAGGTTACTGTAGCTGTAAAAAAGCATGGATTACGGTAGTCTGTTTTCGCTGCGGGACCCCGGCGGTGAAGTTACAGTATGCCACTTTGACTTTAGTGGGACCAACCCAAAACCCATTTTGGACCATGACCCCATGCTTGCACAGTGCCCCAAAGAAATCCTTTGGGGCAGCGTGCGACCCCCTATTCATGGGTGGAGCCCCTATTCATGGGTGGAGCCGCAGGCGTGGTGACCTATGGCTGCAGCTCTGAGACTCCACCCCTTCATTATGGTGAAGGGGTGTACATGCTCTATACATGCTTGCACCGTGCCCCAAAAATCACCATGAATAGGGGGTCAGGCTTACACGCTGCCCCAAAGACTGCCTCCACTCCTGGAGAGGTATGGCT
The DNA here is from genome assembly GCA_036245785.1 of Pristionchus fissidentatus. Taxonomy (NCBI): domain Eukaryota; kingdom Metazoa; phylum Nematoda; class Chromadorea; order Rhabditida; family Neodiplogasteridae; genus Pristionchus; species Pristionchus fissidentatus. The sequence goes on along the minus strand of BTSY01000001.1, from coordinate 17,265,691 downwards.
GCAACAACTCCACCTATAATGATCTCAACAGTGTCTCTATCTAGTCATTTCTAGTCGGAAAAGCGAATAGACGAAAAAGAAAGCGAAAAAAAGAAAAAAGAGGACGGCGAAGCCTTTGCACGAAACCCAAGAATATGATTCTTAGAGGGCATCGTGCAAAAGTGCAACACAAGTTCAATTCCTCTTTTGCCAAAACCATTGCTATTTACAGTAAAGCGGAATTTTGATACTCTCGTACTCTTAAAACCCTCGTTTTCGCTACTTATTTTTACAAACGAAAGCACAATTCGAAACCGAAAATATTGATTCCGTTTTTGTTTCTAAAAATCGTTTAAAAATATAAAGAATATAATGCTTGAAGGCCGAGAGGTGTGGAATCACTCCTAACCCCATTTCTGACGTTTTCGAGTTTGTTTTCGCGGTATTTTAACATCACAAACTTGTCGTAGCATCATGGGCCTGGACGCGATCGATAGAGCTTCTCAAGAGCTACAAAACAAGCCCGAGCACGTCTCATAGCGTTTAGAATTCAGCTTGTGCTTCACCCCGCTCGACTATTCGCGATTGAGGGCCCGGTGGATTTGGGCGGAGACTGCGGGGGCTACCTTTACGTATTACAAATTTAACATGATCCGTTCATGAAGTTGACTACTGGTGGTGTGCTCTCTTTCTATACCACGGCGCGTCTCTCGCTTTATCATGCTCTCTCGCAGCCGTACCTGTTGTTTAGGAGCGGAACATTTTATTATTTTAGTTGAGTGTTTGTGAATTAATAATATAAAGATTGATTATCATCAAATTTTCCTCGATCTAACCTTCCGAAAAGAAAATGATCGGATCGATCTTGTCTACTCTAGGTCTAGCTCATACAAACTTGATGAGAGGGCGCAAAAACACTTTTTGAATTCACACTCGAACACTGAAGGTATCATTAGTGGTAGGTGAACCACTTAGGAATAGGCATGCCATTCACGAACAGAACTATTTTATCGAAACAGAAATAACAAAAGAAAATCACTTCGCCAAGAACAAAAACTGATAACAACTTCTTCAAAACATGGAACAAGTCGGGAACAAGGATATTCTTAAACGTGGAAAGAAGGATTATTGATCAATCGATCAGTGCAATCTTTGACCTTTTCATTTTCTCACACCAATTCTTCCTTCGTCTCATCGTCGATGAAAATCGAATGACGCTGCAATAATTGATATCAAAATATCTTTAAAATATCGATCGAATGGAAAGGGATTAAATAAAAGGCGATAGAAGAAAGTAACGTACATCGACATTGATGACATAGTAGATGAGAGTAGTTGGGTAGAAGAGTAGTTAGAGGGTAGAGGGATGTTTGCAGACCGTTCGTCTTGACTAGACCAGAGGAAGGATCCTCTGGTCTAATCCCTCATTCGCCTACAACTGGACACAATGGAGTGAAGAGAGACAAGACTAGAAGAAGAGACAAGAAGATTAACTTCCTCATTTCCCTAGTTACCTCTCACTCGGCGATCCCTTATAAGGACCGCCTCCCTTTCACTCCCTCTCTCTCCTACGAGATAAAGCAGTCTATCACACGTCTTTGGTTGTCTATAACACAGCAACTAACTGGCGATCAGTCTTCGAAGCTCCGCGGAATCTGCAGTATCCTGGTTGTTTTCAATTGAGACCCCTAGGATTACTGTAGTGGAGGACCCCGTTCACCCCACCTATCCGTTTTCGAAGTTCAATCATTTCTGCTTATAGATCACCAACTCTCAAGGATGAGCTCCAATCCCTCGTCATCTCAGCATCCGATGGACACGCCGTCAACATCTCGTGCGAAAAGCACCTTCTCTAATACCGTACCTCCGACATCGAGTCGTGAAAAGCCGACTGTAAGACCCGAGCCAAACCGCGGCAATGAGGGCCCGTCGATGATTTCCGTAAGACCTGAGTCCATTAGTGGCTATGATGGCAGGACGCCACTTGTAAGACTCGAGTCGAATAGCGGCAATGAGAGCTTTGTGAAGACCCTAAGACCCGAGTCGACTAGCGACCAAGACGGCAGGTACTCTGACAGAGAAAGTAGAGATGTCATAACAGCTCAGTCAATACAATCATATGCGAGCTACAATACTCACTCTTTAGTTACGAGTCATTCGAGTACTAGCGTGTTCCATATCGAGGACGAGACGCCTACCGTACACCAGACTACGAGTGGTAATAATGGAGGGGCGGCTAGCACGCAACCCCCCATTCATACCACCGTAGAGCTACCAGGGTAAACCACCTGGAGTGTACGTACCAGGCAGTGATTGGCGTATCTGGCTAAGAAGACTTGAAAATTTCATGACTCTCAGAAAAGTGGCTGTAGAGTCAAAGAAATTTGTCTTCTTAGACGAGATCGGTGATACAAACTATGCGATTCTGGAGGGGGGACCCGGAAAGAATCTGGAAGAGTATACATATGAGGAATTGAAAGCAGCAATGACCAGCAGATTTCAGCCGAAATTGTTGGTTCTCTCAGAACGATTCAGACTGACTCAACTAACACAAAAAGCGAACCAGACTCTGGCGGAATTTTTGGCGGAGCTGCAGAATGCAGCAAAGACATGCAAGTTTGAGACAGTCACTGATGTTCGAGATGCTTTTGTACAATTAGCGTTCATATCGGGTGTCAAAACCGATGACACCAGAAAGAAACTAATTGAATAAACTGATAAAGATTCGACCCAGTTACTCTCCATAGCAGAAGCACATGAGAGAGCAGGCCGCGGTGCGATAGATGTCAGACACACCAGCGAGCCAATCCACGCAGTGGATAACAGCGCGAAGCGACACACTCAAGTCCGATTCGCGAGCCACAGCAAGAATTTTGACGGTAAGTTAAAGTCGCATCACCCGAAAAAAGGGTACCAGTCCAGAAAGAGTTTTGGAAAACATCAGAACGGTAGTAATTACTCCAAATCTGATACAACCAATCGAGGTACCCAACCGCCCTACTGCAAAATCTGTCGGAAGAAAGGCCATGAAACGAGGAATTGTTGGCACAAAGATAAGAAGAAGACTCACAATGTCTATTCCGACCCCGATACCAGTGGAAATGAAGCATATGATCTGTATACCAATCTTGAGATTCACAGTATACATGGGGTAGAATACCCGAAATGTTTGATCCACACGGGAGTGGTAGGAAAAACACTCGATTTCGAACTAGACACAGGATCCAGTCTAACGATTATCGGAGCACAGATATGGGAAGCATTGGGTAAACCATTCCTAGAGATATCAAATAAGTCAGCTCGAGCATACTCAGGAACACCTCTACAGTTCAAGGGGGTACTGAGAACCATGGTGTCATGGAATGGGAAAAAAGAACCTCTGGACATACAAGTTCTGGATCGTCCGGCACCCGCACTCTGGGGCCGAGAAGCGATTGCAAGGTTCCAAATGAATCTTGGGCCTGTCTACTCAGAAGGAATCCATCAGATAGTAGATGGTTCGAAAATGACTCTAGCCGGAAAGGTTAAAAAGATCATTGAAGAAAATGCAGAGGTTTTCGGGAAAGAACTGGGAAAGTGCACTGTAGCTAAAGCTACTCTCAAGTTCAAAGAGAAAAACCCGCAACCAAAATTCTATAGAGCCCGACCAGTACCTTTCGCGGTAAAGCCAAAAGTAGACGAGACACTCGACAACATGGTAGCACAGGGTAGTCTGAAACCTGTTGACCATGCAGATTGGGCGACTCCGCTGGTAGTCGTACCTAAACCTGGAGGAAAAGTGAGGTTGTGCGGAGATTTCAAGGTAACAGTAAACCCGGTATTAGATATCAATCAGTACCCATTGCCGAAACCCGATGACATGTTCCATCAACTAAATGGAGGAAAGAAATTCTCCAAAATCGATCTAAAAGACGCATATACTCAAATTGAATTGGATGAGGAGTCTAAGAAATATCTAGTCCTGAATACCCAAAAGGGTCTTTTCCAATATCAGAGACTCCCATTCGGAGTGGCGTCAGCACCAGCAATTTTTCAAAAAGTCATGGAACAAACATTGGTCGGAATTCCCGGAGTACTCGCATACTTAGACGATATTACGATTACGGCACCAACTGATGAGGAACATCTCGAGAGGTTGGGCCAAGTTCTGGCAAGAATAAAGAGGGCAGGTTTCCGCCTAAGTAGAGAAAAATGCGAGTTTCTGGTCGAGAGAATGGAATTCCTCGGCCATGTAGTGGATCAAGAAGGCATTAGGCCATCCCCGGAAAAAGTTAAGGCCATGCTACAGATGCCCGAACCACGGAATATCAAACAGGTGGAATCGTTCCTAGGAATGATAAATTATTATGGGAAATTCATCAAAGACCTGTCCACCTTAGCAGCACCTCTAAATGCGCTCCGTAAAAAGGACGCCGAATTCATCTGGGAAAAGGAACAACAGAAAGCATTCCAAGAAATACGGAAAAGACTCTCAGAAACTGTCCTGACACATTACAACCCAGATACACCAGTAATTCTGGCAACAGATGCATCAGATTACGGTATAGGTGCAGTTATCTACCACAAGTATACCAACGGTAACGAGAAGGTGATTGCTTACGCCTCACGATCCCTCACTAAATGTGAGAGGAATTACGCGCAGATAGAGAAGGAAGCGCTGGGAATTGTATACGGAGTGGAGAAATTCAATCAATTCCTGTACGGAAGGAAGTTCACACTGCTCACGGATCATCAACCATTGGTGCGAATTTATGGACCGAATTTTGAACTACCAGTAATAGCAGCAAAACGTCTGCATAGATGGGGATTGAGACTGATGATGTACTCATTTGACATTGAATATCGGAATACAGAGGAATTTGGAAATGCCGATGGTCTGTCCAGACTTCCACAGAACACGGAATTGCCTTCAGTAAAGGCAGTAAAGGAAGAGGATGAAGTGACCAGATGGGACAGAGAAATACTCCAATGTTTACCAGTTTCTCTAAAAATGCTGATGGAGGAAACACAGAAAGATGAAACACTGAAAAAAGTAAAAGAATGTATGAAGAAGGGTTTTCAGCCCAAAGAAAGAAACCAGGAAATGAACTGTTTCAAAGAGAAAAAAGACCTCCTCAGTGAATCTGACGGCTATCTCATGATGGATGGCCGAGTAGTTATCCCCGCAAAACTGCGCATGACCATACTCAAGAATTTGCATGCAAATCACTATGGTCAGGCAAGAATGAAGTCGTTAGCACGACTCAAAGTGTGGTTTCCACAAATGGATGCAGCTATCGACAAAATGGCAAAATCATGCCCGGTATGTGCAGTTCTCGGAAAGAAACTGACTAAGACACCACTCCACCCATGGGAAATTCCAGAAAATCCGTGGCAGCGAATTCACATAGATTTCGCGGGACCGTTCCACAACAGCATGTGGCTGATTGTAGTCGACGCAAAAACCAAATGGCCGGAAATCAAGAAAATGACCAGCATTACCACAGCGAACACTATCCGAGCGCTGAGTATGATTTTCGCGACGCATGGAACACCGGACCAAATCGTAAGCGACAACGGTCCCCAATTGACCTCGAAAGAATTCAGTGAGTTCTGCAAGAAACAGAATATGGAACACATCCTGACTCCGCCCTATCACCCAAACTCGAATGGAGAAGCAGAGCGTTTTGTACAGACATTCAAGTACGGGGTGGAAAAAGGAGTCAGAGGTGGTAGAAAAGTGGAGGAAATAGTAAATGGCCTTCTACAAGAGTATCGGGCCACTCCACATCCAGCAACGGGAATGTCACCAGCAAAAATGCTAATGGGAAGACAAATAAAAACTAACATGCTCCCGGTTCCCACAGTGAAAAAAGAGACTCCCAACCCGGAAATCACCCAGAAGTACAGAGAACAAATGAAGAAAGATCATGATAGAAAGTCAACTATGAGAGATTTCCAAGTAGGGGAGGAAGTTTTGGTTTGGAACCCAAAACCCACAGGTGACAAATGGATTCCCGGTATTGTCACGAAAGTGACGCAGAATAACCAATACGAGGTACATTTCGGCTCAGGACACCGAAATTGTCATGCAAATCAAATGAAAAAGAAAGCCATTGTGAGATGGGAAGATCTAGAGTCGTTTGTATTGAAACATATACCCAAAAGGAAAGCAGAGAAACGTGCAGGAGCAGACCCTATACCGTCTGGTATCCAAGAGAAAAAGAGTAGAGACACGGAAAAGAAAAAAATTACGGATCTTACCGTAACCCGCGAGTCATCTCGATTGAGATCGAAATCTCGAGTAGATTATCGAAGTCTCGCAAAAGGGAAATTTGCACATAATTAGCAAGTAAAGAATAATCTCTAGACAAATAGTCCTTTGTCTCACAAAATTGCAACTTTTTAACATATCGATTACGAATTAAGCCACATTGACATATAAATTATCATATACGCTGAGAGGTATATATACCCCCCTCTGAACCAGAAAGAGCACAGTCGATTTCGACGCTCTCGGCAAAGATGCACCACCCCACTGGATGTCGCTGTGGACCCTGCAAGCGACCTCGTTTTCCGATGAGCAACAGGCAGGCATCAACTCCGATCTCCCTCGTGAGTTGACTGGTCTACAGTAGAAGTAGTTACGGATACGTCCAGTAAGCTGTTCCTCTATGAGACACACTCTCTCAGAATTTGGCATCGCCGTCGGACCCGGCAGTCACGCAGCGCCTCGATGAGATCTCTGGACAAGTCTCGGATCTGATGTCGATGTTCATCGCGGTTTACCCGCGCGCACAGCCACAGCAGTATCAGCCCCCCATCCACTACCCATTGTCAGTTCCCCAGTATCAGGCACCCCAGGTGGCGACCGCCCCCCAGTACCAGGCAGCCCCGGTCGCTATCCAGTATCAACCCCCCACCCAGGTGGCGGCCGCTGTGGCGCCCGCGACCCAGCCGCCCCCTCAGGTTATGACCCAGGCGACCCCTCTTTCGAGTGCGGGATCATCTGGCGGCTCGGTCAGTCCCAGCTTTTTCCTGAACCCTTAGAGTAGTACGGTAGCAGCCAAAATAGTCAAACAATAAAGAGATTTGACTCAGTAGTCGTGTACATGGCATTGCAAACAAGAGTGGGATAACCCACTAGGGGAGGAGTTGGGTAGAAGAGTAGTTAGAGGGTAGAGGGATGTTTGCAGACCGTTCGTCTTGACTAGACCAGAGGAAGGATCCTCTGGTCTAATCCCTCATTCGCCTACAACTGGACACAATGGAGTGAAGAGAGACAAGACTAGAAGAAGAGACAAGAAGATTAACTTCCTCATTTCCCTAGTTACCTCTCACTCGGCGATCCCTTATAAGGACCGCCTCCCTTTCACTCCCTCTCTCTCCTACGAGATAAAGCAGTCTATCACACGTCTTTGGTTGTCTATAACACAGCAACTAACTAGAGTGTAGATGGAATGGAGACAAAAGAGAGAAGAGACAGTAACGAACATGATGAAGGAACATTTGATAGCCATTGAAGATGTCGGGTCTGAACAGAATAGATCGACTTTGGCAGGAAAATGTCAAAAATGTGGGTAGGGTTTGCCATTCCCGACCACAAAATTCCAAAATGTGGGTGGGGTTTTTTAATTGACCTTTAAAAATGTGGGAAGGCTTCATCGATTTTTTATGCACCTCTGCTGAACAGAGATATCACTCAAATTAATAACAGCATTTGAGCAAAAAATCTGATACAACTTGAATAATAGAAAAAAAACAGATCGCATGTCTAGCTAGTGTCTAGATTGCAAATAACTTTAATAATTTCGATTTAATTTTGTTTTGCCCTGATTCCTTGTTGAATTGAATTTGTAGGCACAAAAGGGAAAATACTTTCAATACAATTAATAATAATTACATACTCTTAGCTGTCTTCAAAAAGACATTTCCAGTCGGGATGGCGTCAAAGTCAATCAAGATAGGATCGAATTCAATGGGGTCAAACTCTTCATTGTTCCATAATTCGACGCAACTTTCGTAGAACTAGAAATAGAATATAATATTAGCTTGATCGACTATTTGATTTGGATTAGAATAATAGAAAATGAGATGAAGACGAACCTCGCCGGAAAGGGCAGAGACGTAGAAAAGGGAAATGTTGAATAAAGTGATCAGCAACTGGAATAAAAATATGTTAGCGCATATGCTATACATAACTTTTGGAAGATTGAAACCTGGAATCATACTCCTTTTTTCCTAGTAGGATTCTACAGTAGAATCCTAATAGAATTATTGAACCAAAATGTGGCATTTTGCACACATTTCGTAATCATTTTAATACGGTTTTCAAAAGGACATAGTGAACTCTGAGAAGTGGTACTTAGTCAAGAATGTTCCCCAGGAGCGAAACAAATGCGAGTTAGAATAGGTGACAATGAAATAAATGCACATGGTGGTTACGAGTTTCCCATGAAACGCGTATTATACGAAAACGAACCAGAAATGCGATGAAATAAGCGAGTCTGAACGAAATTCTCTTCTCAGTGATGTGATTGAAGACAGAGACAACGCACCAGAGATGGAAGAGACAGGCGATAAGGGTCTTGACGAGAAACCAATTCATCTGCATTTTTTCTCTATCTGACAGTCTTTTTTCTCTATCTGAATGACATGGTAAACAGTATAAAGGTATTGATTGCTCACTTCAAGCATCAGTAGTCCGATTACACAACCAACTGCGGAGAAAGCAAATAGACCGAAGAGGGCGGTGTATAAATGAGCCATCGCCTGATAATTTTGGATTGAAATTCGGATAAATAAAAGGATTTCAGGTCTTCATTTCACATACTCTTTCACCTATCGACCGGTAGTACGAAAGGAAGTACCAAACGAATTATTTACCGGAATTTCAAACTTTACTGATAATCAATACACTCATTGATTCCACAACATAAATTGAAGTAACAGAAATAAACTGACGTTGACAGATTGGCCAAAGCACATGTATTCGGAAATCTCGCGAAGCTTGGTAGTGAATGCAGACTTCATCGACTTCTGCGATAATTAGGAAGGATACTTTGGATTTCTCAATTCGTTAAAGTTACTCATCAGTGTAACACAAGAAAGTTTTCACCAAAAAGGTGGGCGGGGTTTGGGCGACAAACGTGTGCACCTTCAATGGTCACGTGTGTGTAATTTTCCCGCAATATTCAAACTCGCTGCGTGCCAGGAAATTCAAATTCGGCTGACGCGAATTGAAATTTTTTGCAGTCTTTGCAGCTCGAAAACCCATATTCAGGGATTTAAAAATCAGGGATTCAAAAATTCAGGCTACTATTAGGATTGAACATCACTGTTTGAATTTAAAATGCTGACGTTCAATCACCCATTTCCTTGACATGGTATTTTAAGTTCAGTCGCTTTTCTGCCTGCCGTGATTAGGGTTGCCCGTTCGGCGTCGGTTTCGGTAATACGGCGTCTCTTTTTCTCTAGTTCTCTCCCCTTTATCAGCCGTATTACCGATCTCTCACTGAGAGGGTCGTAATACGAAAACCGAACTTGCATCCCTAGCCGTGATATACTTATAATACCTCGATGTTCTTGCAGATTCTCGTTTGATCGATGGTCGTTCTCATGGAGAGAAGAGTGAAGAAGAGACACACAAACCAATTGAGAAGAGTCACGACACACGCACTGCTTAGATCTACAATCAATGCATTCACTACATGACAATACATTCAATGTACAGTTAAATCACTAGTACTGTAAACCAGTGATACCAAATCAATTTAAAGTATCAAGTGATTGACCCCGCAAGCACACTCTCCTCTCCCTCATCTTTCTACTTGGCATACGCTACACAAGGATGTCAATCAATAATTTCAGACCACCTGGATGATCCGAATCGAGAATTTCCTTATCGACTTCCCCTAGATCAACGAGTCTGAAGATAGACTGAAAGGAAATATCGATTAATTTCAACTAAAGAAATGAATAATAAAGGAACCCACTAGAATGGAGAGGAGAATGAAATGAACGATGAATATACTCAATTCCAGTATCTGCAATATCATATTGAGTGACTTGAAGACTTCAAAACAAAGAAGTTGTTCATGCAATAAATTCTATCGTCGACATCTTACCGTATTCTCGGCCAGACATTAATCTACAGAATGAAATATACAGTAATCTAGAGCTTATACAATAATATACAACATAGAAACCTTACCGTATTCTCTGCCAGACTCTTCCATTCCTTCTTCTTCTCCATTGGATTTCTTTTCCTTGTGAGAGTGCGAAAGAAGAGAATTGTCGATTGGATCCAATGAGGAAAGAGAGTGAGAAACACGCGAATTCCCTCGGACTGAAATACTTTCAGATGCATAATGATACTATCAAACAAACTATCAAAATATTGCTTCCTGTGTTTACCTTATGCGAGAGAGCACACAAAAATAAGAGCGTCGTGCCTATTTGGTGAGCAACGGAAGTAGGTGTTCTGACTTTTGGAATGGTCGTATAATTTTATAAATGTAATATTAGATAAAGGAAGCCACAATAACTATTCAGGGGGGGGGGAGAACAAACCTTGAGAATGGATCCGAATCCACTGAAAAAGAGAGGCATGAAGGGAGCAGAAATGACGACGATTAAAGGGCAGATGAGAGAGAACCACTGCAGAGAAGCATATTACTATTACAATAATGCTGGGTTCAATGTTCACCAATATGCATCGATGTGCTATTCATGGCACTTTCCTAGATCCATGCCAGTCCCCGCCCCCTTCCCTTCCAGAGAAGAGGAGGGGAGGAGCTGACCTCCCGCCCAACCCGAGGGAGGGGCTAAAAGCGTTCAAAGTAGCCGAGCAATCACCTTCCAATCGGCGATAGCTTCGCTGCTTTGTTGCAGTACACGCCGCACATCATTGACGCGAGGGAGCACTATGTCTAGGGAACGCGCGCTTTACTCGAGACGGGTTTGACAGGATTGAGACACATCAGAGAGGGGAGGAGCGGCAAGGAGGGAGCTGCGCAAACTCCGCCCACTCATGAGCGCGCTCTCCCCGAGTGTCAACCCCGTCTCATGAGAGGTATCACCAGAGATTGTAGGTTGCTCGGAACAATTTTCAAAAAAATATTTCTGATTTCGATCAAACTTTTATGTGAGAGTACCCAGGAGATAAGAATTCGATTTATCCTGGTCCCAGGTCTCGGAGCCGGCTTTTAGGAATTCGCCGGTTCTGTCGCCGGAATCGTCATAACTCAGCTTAAAGTTGAGTAGGAAAGCTTGCATAGAGCTCAAAATGTGGGGAAAAGATTGCCGAACAACTTTTATGAAGTCAATGAGTATGTATCTCTTCATCACAAAAAGTTATGTGCCAAAAACTAAATTCCAGAATGTTTGAAAAATATTCTCCCAAGTTAGATGAGCGATAGGTGCTATTTTTATTTCGGGTTATGAAAGAGTACAACATGCTGTATTAAAATTAAAATATAAACTGGGTGATTAGGGTATCACCCGTGGGGTAAAAACTGCGTAGAATCCATTTTTCACCGTATTTTCGAGAAATAAGCTTACTCTAAGTTTGCTAAAACCGTTCAGAAACATCGGAGTTCACATTTATAATTTATATTTGAACATATTGAATTGTAATTAGCCACTTCTTGGTCATTACATTCATTTTCTCACTTGCGCATTTTCCGATGATATGTAGAAAATTCATGCAAAAAAATTTTTTACTAAAAAAATAATTCTCTTGTATTGTAATGTTTTGTATTGCTATTTAATATTTATCATCATGCATTTTATCGACACAAATAAATTCAACTATATTTCGAGAGAATAAAAGTGTTTCCGAAAAAAATATGTTTTTGCTAAATTTCTCAAAGCTTCGCCAAATGCGCAAGCGAGAAAATGAATGTAATGACCAAGAAGTGGCTAATTACAATTCAATATGTTCAAATATAAATTATAAATGTGAACTCCGATGTTTCTGAACGGTTTTAGCAAACTTAGAGTAAGCTTATTTCTCTAAAATACGGTGAAAAATGGATTCTACGCAGTTTTTACCCCACGGGTGATACCCTAATCACCCTGTTTATATTTTTATTTTAATACAGCATTTTGTACTATTTCATAATCCGAAATAAAAATAGCACCTATCGCTCATCTAACTTGGGAAAACTTTTAGTGATGACGAGATACGTACTCATTGACTTCATAAAAGTTGTTCGGCATTCTTTTCCGCACATTTTGAGCTCCATGCGAGCTTTCCTACTCAACTTTAAGCTGAGTTATGACGATTCCGGCGACAGAACCGGCGAATTCCTAAAAGCCGGCTCCGAGACCTGGGACAAAATAAATCGAATTCTTATCTCCTGGGTACTCTCACATAAAAGTTTGATCGAAATCAGAAATATTTTTTTGCAAATTGTTCCTCAAAGGTCATGTTTACCTACAATCTCTGGTGATACCTCTCTCATGTAAAGCGCGCGTTCCCTAGACATAGTGCCCCCCCAGGCAGTTCAGTGCGTACTGGACCTCTTCGGCGCAGCCATGCCCGATTGAATGCCGATTGCTCGGCTATTTTGGACTACCTCTCGCCCTTCCCCATGGATGGGCAGGAGGTCGGCTCCACCCTCTCTCGAGGGGGGTGGAGCACAGGGGGCGGGGACTGGCATGGATCTAGGAAAGTTCCCTATTCATTTCACACATTATCTCGCCTACCGCCCGGAAATGAATAGCACACCTATGAACACTGAAGGGAGCATAAGTAAGATGTTTCGAACATTCCCTAAAGCAGGAAATAGCGAAGAATGATCTCTCACCATAGCGCACTTCAGTCTGAAGAAAGTCCCCATGAATGCCTGCAAAACACAAAATTCTATCATAAACAACTATTTCATCCTGCAATTGTGAGAACGGCGTCCTTTCTCTGAATGTCTTACCTCCTCGAGCCATTTCACTTCTTTCTTGTCCAAATTCGACTTCACTTTGCCTTTCTCCACTTTGACAGCACCCATCTTAAAAGATGTTTATTTAAACATTTTAAAACGATTTTTAAACGTTTAAAAGTAATGAAGGCGACCTTAGAGATATTTCAATGGAATCATACACCAAATAGCAATACCACGAACGATATTATGAGTATTTTTAAAAATCAGAAAAAAGGAGAGCAACTTTCATTCATAGCTCCAAAAGTGGGTTGAATTCAACCTGACAGGTTCAAGTATAAGGCGCTAAAATAGAGTAAAGATACCAAAAACAAAGTCTTGTAGCTGCCACTGTCCCAATCACTTAAAGGCCGACAGGGTTAATTGTAAAAACAAGGAAGAAAAAGTCAGGAAGAAACCCTTCCAGATCTTCCAAAATTCATTTCCTAGAACAAATCAAATTTCGCAAAAAAACTGCCCTCCCGAGAAGTATGCCGCCAAGCAATATTCTTTTTAATCAGAGGGCCGTCAAAGAAATCGAAAAACGACCGGCGGGTTTTTCTTCCTGGAAAAATTCTAGTAAAATTTTGTTTAAACCGTTGGCCTAACTATTTAACCTATTCTTTTATTGCACCCAAAATTGCATTTTCTCAATGGAAAATAAAATATAACACTATAACATTCAGACAATCATGCTAATCAGCCATTCGATATAAATACTTCAATGGCATAATCAACCAATCGATCACTCATAAATCCAACAATTATGCAATAATAAATATTCCTTTAATCGGATGAGCAACTAAACACAAACAAACAGGCAGAACAAAAACAAAAAGATTCAATGTCAAACAAGGCAATTCTAAAACATCACAAATACAAACAACAAGAACACTGAGCAATCAGGGCTGATCTCCAATCTTTGATCGTTGATCTTTGGCTTTCTCCTTTTCTCAAACAAGCGCCTCTTCTGCCTAGTCATCGACAGTAGGAGAACGACACTGAAATTAAAATAATAATTTAATTAAGAAATTAAAATTCTAATCAAGTATTTTATACTCTTAGAAATTTAAAGAATCCAATTAAAATAGTCATTTGATCGATATGATATGTTCATACCACGTTGTTGATGACATAGCAGAAGATTGAGTAGAAACAGTGACAACCGAGAAGGAAAATAAGGACGAGAATCATGGTGCAGAGAGATTGAAAAGCCATGGAAGTATCATCTGATATTCGATATTATTAATAATCAATCAATCAATCAATGTATCAGGCGGTAGTCGCTCAGATGAGGATGGGTCGGTAGTCTTCATAAGTTGCAGTCCACCAGTTCGCGCCGATTGCTCCCTTTAGGTCATCTCTCCATCATGCTCTTGGCTGACCTGGGGGACGAGTTCTACTGTAGGGGGTCCACACAGTAGTCGCTCTGCACCATTTCTCTGTGTCCATACTCCTCACTTTCAATACCCATTGAGCTTTCCGTTTGAGGCTTTCCTGTACCCAGTCTTTCACTTTGGTGATTTCCCGAAGTCTTTCATTTCTCCAGCGATCTCTCAATGTCACTCCAATCATCTTCCTTTCCATTGCCCGCTGAGTGACGTTAAGCCGATTTCTCTCATTCCCTCAAATCCCATACTTCACTCCCGTAGAGCACTGTAGAAGTAATGCAGCTCTCAAACAGCCTTCTCCTGGTCTTCATAGGCAAAAGACGGGACGAAAGGAGGTGAGACAATTTTCTCCATGCGAACCATCCGAGTCGAATCCTATGTTCCACTTCTTCAGAAATATTTAGGGGAAGACTAATTGTTCCTCCGAGATAGGTGGCAGATGGAATGAAGTTGAACTTGTGGTTCTCGATCACAATGGGAGCTCGAGTCGTGGTGCATGAGGTGAGCAGATTAGTCTTCGAAGCATTGACTTCGAGACCAACTCGAGAACAGGCATCCATCAGTTTCTTCAGCATTCTTTCCAGCTCTGGCCGCGACTTGGCAATGAGGGCCACGTCATGTTGTCGATTATGCTCTCTTATTAATAATCATTGAATCAATATTATCACTTTTAATAATCAAAAACATACTAATAATCGTCTCTATTCCCCAGATGGCCGAATATTCCTTCTTCTGCTTCAATGTTTGGATACACAGAAGGGCAAACTCTCTGAGTTTGTAATTCATGAGCACGTTGAAAACGACGAAAACAATCATAGTCATCTGAAATGTAGAAAGCGCATAAATATCATCTATCGATAACTGATTTATATATTGGGGTTCCAGGGTGAGTTTAGCCTTGTTTTTCCCACAACATGATGTCTCCAACCTTCTGGCGCAATAAATATTCCAAATTAAAATTAGAACTTACAGGGATAGAGAGAAGAACTATGACGAGGGGAGATCCACTGTCATTCTTGATGTGATTACGAGATAATTTGAAGAGATGGAGCATTATGAGACACAAGACGACGCCGGAGAGAAGAGAGGGCGTGAACTGAATGAACAAATGAAGAGAATTGGTAGAGTGGAAGGACTGATGGCGGTATTTCACAAAACCATTATTTTCATTATTGTCGAATTTTGATGGGTGTCGACCAACTCGAAGTGGTAAAAAATCGAGCAGCGACACCTGAGGAAACTCTTACAAACTCCTAATTAGCCCCTTATCTTTTCAATCATCTCAAAGCAAACAACTTATTAAACTGTCAGGTTGAATTCAACCCACTTCTTTAGCTCTGAAGAGTAAGTAGATGTTGACTCCAGTTACGATTGACAGCAACATACAGATTACAGTTGCGTAGAGGAGAGCGATCGACTGGAAGGAAGGAAATGAGGATGTCGGAATACGTCCAACCGCCCCCCCCTCCCGACATATTTCGCCTTCAGACTGTTAGGTATACTTATCATTTGGACACTAAAAAATATAGAATCGCAGGTTGCTGAATTAGAGGAAGCCCCTCAAAAACGACTTCATGGTTGCTCTGCTTTTACGCATTAGTAACAAACAAACGACTGTTGGTGTATCAATGTTTGAGATTGGACCGCATAGATAATTTTTAAAAATCATGAATTTGTGTTTTTTGGGAGAGGCGCACTAGTCGGGTCACCTCTGACTAGAAGTCCTGTAGCAACCGTCCAACTAGTGCGGCAAACGGCGATTCAAGAGAAAAATAATACACATAAACGAACCTTTACGGATTGGCCGAGACACAAATAATCGAAGATTTCCTCCATCTTCTCAGTGAATGCAAACTTCATCGATTCCTGCAACAGCGACCACTCATAATCATCCTGACTACTCTATCAGATATTTATACTATACGTGGGCAGAACATTATAGGCATTTGTTGCAGAGTACTCCCATCCCGGTTTCAATCGATTCCATAATGTCCCCAACATTGACCAACTCCTCAAATCTTTAGCTTTTCCCATTTTGAACTTTTACTTTTTTATGCAGAATGCCGAATAATGCAGAATGCCCACGGGTGACTGTGCCCACTTACGTATTACACTTTGCACTCGACTTACCGTAACTTTCACAAGAATGCATTCAGGCCCCCTCTGAAGCTCTCCTTTCCACTCCAGAATCTCCAGTGCCTAAACAATTATCCATTGAGGCCGCAGGTAGACTACCGCACCTCAAGGCTTTTAGAGACTCTCCACTGATCGACATTCGTTCTAATGATGAGAAGAGTGAGGAAGAGAGAGACGAGCCAATTCACCAGCACGACTACACAAGAGAAACTCAGATCTACAAATAAAAATGTGTGAAAATATAAATCAAAAACTCAAAGGGAATTAAGTCTACGAGTCCACAAGTCAAGGACACCGAGTGATGCCTTTAATTATCGAGGCGATTTAAGTCATCCTCCGGTAGGGAAGCCTTTTGGATTCGTAGTCTTATTTCCCCGTGATGTATCTTATCAAATCCATTTCTCACCCTGATTTTCTCCATCTATTTTCTTCTCGTCAATTCCTTTGAAACGGAGTAATTGGGCAATGGACTGGAAGGAGTAAAAGATTTAGTCAATGATTATACAACGGAGAGAGTGTGTATACCAAGATTGAGATTAAGAGGAAGTGATAGAGGAAGAAATTGGCGTAGCTCTTCTGCAAAAAGTGATTTTTTTTCTACCTCATTCATAGACTTCGATACCGATTGTGGAATGATAAAATGAGCGATGAAACTCACAGTCTTCACAACAAGTCGTTCCCATTCCAGTTTGTGTTCCATCGGAGTGAAGAAAATGACGAAAGTACGGAAGAAAGTGATGGCAGAAACGAAGAAATGAGGAAGAAGTGTGATCCAGAGGAAGACACAATCATCCTGTGATGTCACTAATGAACGAATGCTAATTTACATTTAGAAATCAAATTTTTATATCGCAAAAAAAAGTATTTCATAGAGAATCTATTCAATTGCATCTAAGTTTCAAAACTTTTCTTTGTCTTGTGTTCGTTGTTTCCGAGGACGTGCGTCCAGGTGTCCCCAAACAAAGGCTAGATGATATATTTTAAATGCAATCTCACACTCGCAGGACGGTTATTCCATCTGTAGAGGAAAGTGGGAGTGTTGAGCACAACGAGGAGAGTGAGAGAAGGACAAATGATGGAGAGGAGCTGTAAATGGGCATAATTGACAAAATAGAACATGAAAAAAGTTTATAATCAACCGACTATATGTACCTTTCGGGTATAAAATCTTTTTTTAAAATTAGATAATGTAAACGAACCATAGCCAACATGAAGACAGTGTAGCTGGTATAAAAGGCCTGCAAGGAATTCATTTGAGTCATTGAGAGTGAAGAAGAATATCCTTCTATTAATCAAAGAAGCCAAAAGTTGTTGGACGACACGTATACGTACGATATGGATTTTCCCTTTTTTTATTTTTGACATGGGAATGACCGGAAGACACATATCCCGATCTCCATGAAAATTTTACGGTATAATCAGCGCAAAATTCTATCCGGAAAACTGGTTTCAAAAACTGCCAAATGACATTTTGAAATTTCCGACCCTCATAAAAAATCGATATTTAGGTCTAAAATACGTCTAAATAAAAATTCAAAAAATCATTAACCTTTCAAGATATCCGATATAAAACATTTGCAATAATATCCCGAGTCAAAAATAATTTTGCAAAATATTTTGAAATTTTAATATTTATTTTAATAATTTTAATAATACTTGAAAATCTCAGTTGGCAGTTTTTGAAAGCAGTTTTCCGGATAGAATTTTGAGCTGATTCTGCTGTAAAATTTTCATGGAGATCGGGATATATGTCTTCCGGTCATTCCCTTGTGAGAACAACGTTACTTCAACTCACCGAACAGAATGTAAATTCGAATGCCGAAAACTAAAAAAAAAACAATTCCTTCATGGGCAACAAATGTTTGATTTTTTAACAAAAACTTCGTATTTATATTTTTTTTCTGATTCCAGTGAAAATTGGCCAAAGATTTTTTTCAGGTTTTCCAAGAATATGTCGGAAAATTGTTCCGAAATGGGCCGGAAAAAAATTCTGCTCGAAAAACTTTCAGAAATGGGCCGGAAAAGTTTTCCGCACAACCCCTGTTCAGCACAGCCTACCTCCTCCTATTACATTAGCCTCAGTTAATAGCATGATAAAAATATTATTATTATTATTACCTCCACCAGCCATTTCTCATCCTTCTTGTCCAATCTTATCTCCACTTTTCCTTTCTCCACTGCAATTAAACCCATCTGAAAGAGAGATATTATATTATTTAAAGTAGGGTTTGAAATAGGAGTAAATAATTGCACTATTACTCTTTATATCACACGCTCTCTCACCTATCCGCCAGTATAAAGAGTGTGCGAAATAAAGAGTACTAATCCAGTCACTTACCCGAATTTCGAACTCTCGCTTAAAAATAAAAGAAAATATGAGGATGGTACTTAGACCATTGAATGATCAAGAGTCGAATTTCATTCTGGTGACATTTATCACTAAAACTCATAGTATTCAAATGAAATACACAAACAATATAACAAATATTGGGAGATATGAATGGTATAGTTAGCACTTACTCTAAACACAATATTCTTTGTGAAATATCAAAAACAAACAACAATAAGACGAAATAGGAAATACTAGCATTAGAGAAGACATGCACTATTGGTGATGGCACGTATTGGAACTGTTGTTTAGGAACCCGCAAATATAAAAGTTGCTAGATGTTCGGAAACGCATTCCAAACAAATCTTGGAGAAAATATGTTGAGGGTTCATAAACAGCCTCTCCAAAATGACCAATCACCGCACTATGAATTAGGTCTGAATGAACTTGTTTGGGAGGAGAACACATAATCAACGGGATAGAGTAACTCAGTTGATTACATGGATTGCATGACTCCTTCGAGTACATCTCTGATGGTTGCATCCAGATTGGAAGGACCAGCAGACTCATTGAATCCCCCCTCAATCTCAGTCGACGATCCGAACAATCTATCATCCATTGCCTGTGATGAAATAGCAAAATACAAAATGAAGCAACATGTCGGAAAATTAGACAATAAAATATAAACAATCGACCACGATTGGGTTATGTAATCCCACGTTTATTTACCGTCTAGCGTAGTAGCTTGCTACATTGAAAACACTTGACATGGAACACTTCTACCTTTAGATCGCCTACACTCCCTTTGCTCACCTGACACAACTGAGTGAGCTCGTGCTGTCTATCCAGAATGAGTGCATTATCCACTCCAACCACTCCATGCTTCTTCTGCTGATGGTGTACGATCGACACCTTTCTGTATCCTTCCATCGAACAATCGGGAACGAGACAGCGGAATCGATGGATCTACAGTATATGTTGTGAGAGAGTCGATAGACTATCACTAACGCGACAATTGATATATCCTTTCACTGATTTCTCCTATAGTAAACACTTATCTAATACTATTCTACAACGAAAATAACTGTTTCACCTCACGATTCATACATCGTCTCGTTACGCCCTCTGGCGTAGATAAAATATGAAATATACCTGATGGTCCTTCGATAGATGGAGATAGACATGCATTCCCTTCTCAGATGATTTGATCGCTTTGTGACACTGCGAGCAATTACGGAGCGAAACTGATCTGACTTTCCTGAACAAATTAGAAGTTATGGCGGGGATAGTCAAGCTCCAAACATAGCAACTATGGGGGATTCATAAAGTATCCCCATAGATGCACCACCTCCCTCCAATTCCCAATTATTCTCACTTGATTTTGAGTTTCTCGATGATCTCTCCCATTCCTCCCTCTCCTTCTCCTTCTACTTCTCCAACCATATCAGAATCGTGGACTATCGGTCCCAGACCAGAGAGGAACTGCAACGAAGGTTTCATCAGTGTAAATAATGAAGATTTTAAAAAAAACAAATTAAATATAATATGTGCCCCTCACCGACAATGGATCTGCATTCTCTTGTCTCTCCTCATTCTCCTCCTCCGGCTCTTCTACCTTCACTTTCTTCACTAACACAGCCTCGATCGATGACGAACCAGCCGGTGGCACAGCTCAAATGTTCACATTTAATACCATACATGTTCGTCCCACCCACAATACGACTTATCAGAGGTATTCTGAGAGATGGCACCTGCGGCTTTACAAAAAAATCAAAATGGCCTGATTCGTCCGTAACTATGATCAATTGATCACCTCAGTACAACAACTATTTCGCAATATTGTTTGGAGCCGTAAACTCGATGAGGCCTAAAAGCCGGTTCTCCAAATATTGAAATTTCAAAAATATGTATCTTTTTTTAAAGTTGTCGAAAAATCTCGTTCAAAAAAGAAAAAGAACCGTCATGAGAAGACGAATGAAATATCTGTTGGAACTGAATGCGCTAAGTGAGGGTAATGTTATGAAAATATCGAAAAATAGGTTTTGAGATTCAAAAACGAAAAATTCTGAAAAACTTTTCTATAAGTTCAAGCTATTTTACGACGGAATCTGATTCTAAATCAATTTTTACACCTGGAGCCGCAAAATTGGAGAAATCGATAAAGGTATTTTTTTCAGAAGCCTCGTTTAAAGTCGAAAATGCCCTATGAAATGGTCACAAGTTGAAAAAATCGAGAAAAAAATTTCTCCCAGATAGCCACCAAACATTGCTTATGTTGATTTATGAACTTTATATTTAATTTGAAGAGGTTTCCAAACGATATTAACTTTCTTAATGCTCACAAATGAACTTACGTTTCAACGGTTCAAATAGGTGTGGAATATTAACCTCCGAACGAAGTGTACGTGGCATATAGCCTCTGATTTCATAATCACTGTACATCCCAAGATGTTTGCAACTTATTTAAGACGTTTTGGAAGTAAACAATTTTCTCGATTTTTTCGACTTGTGATCATTTCATAGGGCATTTTCGACTTTAAACGAGGCTTCTGAAAAAAATACCTTTATCGATTTTTCCAATTTTGCGGCTCCAGGGGTAAAAATTGATTTAGAATCAGATTCCGTCGTAAAATAGCTTGAACTTATAGAAAAGTTTTTTCAGAATTTTTCGTTTTTGTATCTCAAAATCTATTTTTCGAAATTTTCATAACATTACCCTCACTTAGCGCATTCAGTTCCAACAGATATTTTATTCGCCTTCACATGACGGTTCTTTTTTTGTTTTTTGAACCAGATTTTTCGACAACTTTAAAAAAAGATACATATTTTTGAAATTTCAATCTTTGGAGAACCGGCTTTTAGGCCTCATCAAGTTTACGGCTCCAAACAATATTGCGAAATAGTTGTTGTACAAAGAAAATGATCATAGATACGGAGGAATCAGGCCATTTTGATTTTTTTGTAAAGGAGTTTCTCGTTTTCATGCAATCTCTCAGAATACCTGTGTTATTGCGAAATATATAAAATGGTGAGAAATCGCATAAAACTGGTCAGAACTATAGTGCAAGTCCCACAAAATTGGTCAGATCTGAATTGATTTTTACTAAACTCATTCTCCCGCGTATTTATAGATAGGTTTCGACTGTTTTTTTTAAATCTTTACCCTCTGGGCACATCTCGGTGCATTTAAGGAGGCACATTTTCCTAATTTTGAAAGAAAGTAACGAGCTATTCAAGTATGTGCACTCACTAGACTGGGAACTGGATGGATGTGACTCGTTGCTTCTCTCAGTGTCTGTCTTCGTCCTCTTTCTCACTCCCATCATCATTCCATTCACACTCTCTGGCGAGGCAGCCGGAGTGGGAGGAAGATCGACTGGAAATTAGAAGAAATGAACAGTCAGCCACAATACATCCCGGACAAAGCAAATTGACCGCTAGATTCACGCAATGAGAGATTATGAATGAGGGCCCCACACGGGTTGCTTGATACGGTAAAAAAATAAAATAGTGTCCAGAATATATTATACAAAAGGATGGCTCACACGTCTTGACTGATCCATTGGGAAGATCGATAATCTCTCCCGATGAAGCAGTTGTAGTTCCTTTCGCAGTCTCCTCCTCTTTCTTCGTCGAATTCCTACAGTACCTTCTTTTTACACACACACAGAATATCTCAATATACCTCTAAGTACAGCAAAGAAAATAAACCATAATTGGCCAACACGTGCGGTACTGCCGTTTAGGAACCCGAAAATAATAGCAATGAAACGTAGCCTCAACAAATTCCGGGGGAACCCCACATGGAAATTCCAAAACGCCCTATCACCTCCAAATTGCCTCCAATTCGCTCTTCTTACCTCTCTCCCATGAGTGAAGTGCACACAGTTTCATCCATCATCTCCCTCAATCGACGAGTCGCCGTTGCATCGTCGACGTAGTGCAACTGAATGACCGCATCGAACCATACAATCTCAATTCCACTGGATTCACGGAACACATTTTTCCCATGTAAATTTTAGTCATGCAGTGATAACAGAAAGAATAAATGATATTTTCGCAATAAATATAAATGGGGTGACTCACGATAGACTGGTGTGCTCTGTGACTGCTGTGTAGATGTTCTCTCATCTGGGAGGAGAGAGCTCTCAGAGTTCCACAATGAGGACACTTGAAGGGAAGCCAATTGAGATGCTCCGTCTTCATGTGGATCTGATGGGGGAAAGATGGGCATTAATCAATTATTTTTATTAGATGCTACTCCATGATTCTCCTCTTGGTGATAAAAAAGGTAAAGGGTCTAGGTCATATCTAGATGGGCAGTTAAAATCCAACTTTTGTGCAGGCTGTCGTCCGATCGCAATTTGGCCCTGCAGGTGGTCGTCATATGACCCCCAAAGGACCCCTTTTTAAGGTGTTTACCAGCGAAAAAAATGAATTTTTTTTGGATTTTGCTTGCAGGGAGTAGTCGTACCCCCTGCAGGCGGTAGTCAAGGTACCCTGTGCCCACCTATGGTCTAGGTCTTCTAGACGCAAGGCGGTCTCGATTATTGATTTTTTACGGTAGATTATTGATTTCTTGTTTGAATGGCCAAGAAACGAGACGAGACAAATGAAATTATCAATTTATTCTTGGCCATACAAAGCATATGTGGGCACGATCACCCGGGAGCACTCTGCATTTTGGGGAAACTTGATGACGGGGCACTATGCAAAAGTTCAAGATGTGAAAAGGTTGAAGATTTGTGGAATTGGTCTATGCTGGGGGCACTATCAAATCGAGTGAAACCGAGGCGGGAGCGCTCTGCGAACGATATCTATAATTTGCTGCCCACGTATGATACAAAGAATAAATCAATAATCAACTATTTTATAAATAATAATGGTCTCACTCGGCAAGAGAGAGAGGCAATCAACTCCGCCCCTCTTCATCCGGTGTACCAATAAAACACTTTCCCTACTTTCCCAAGTAGAAGTACCATAATAACTAGATATTAGATATCTTTACATTAAAAAGTAAGATACATATTCGATAAAAAAGTAAGAAATAAGTACCTCCATGTCCTCCATTCCACTCTTCACAATTCCACAATCCGAACACTTCAACCAAATCGATCGACCCTTCGTCTCCATTAAATCCTCCGAAAACATGGTTGCTGTAAATGTTAGATTTCTCCCTGATTAGCCGTGGAAAAGCAAATGAATAGATATGCCACATGGTTTTCAAACCAGTTGCTCAATCCAAATCCAATCCCATTATGCATCGAACGATTTATTCCAACAACAACGTAGCAAAATGTAACAGAATAATAACGAACAACATGGGAAACAAAGTGTGGTTTCAAATTAACTAGTGCAGAATGGAAACAAAACAGTTGATTTGAGCCTCAATCATTAAAATCAAACGTCCTTCTTTGCCTTCACGATCTTCTCAGTCTTAGAAACTATGGGTTCCTGAAATGGAAATGTATATATGACAGGTATCACCAGAGATAGCATGAGCCGGGGAAAAACTTTCAAAAAATATTTTTGATTTCGATCAAACTTTTATGTGGAAATACCCAGGGGACAACAATTTCATAAATCTGGGTCACTGGTTCCTGAACCGGCTTTTAGGAATTCTCCGGTTCTGAAGCCGGAATCGTGATAACTCAGCTCAAAGAGCTGCTAGAAAGCTGTTCTGATGCTCAAAAAATGCAGAAAAGTATGGCGCATGTTTTTACTGTTGGCATATTTGTATCATCTTTCGAACTCAAAATGTTGTACTTGAAAAACCGATTTTATGAGATTTCAGAAATTATCAGTATCTTCAGATGTTCCGGCGGCGCAGAATGGACAAGATATTTTAAAAGAGCACGAAAAATTACATTAGAAAAAAATTTAAAAGATGAAAAATTGATGGGTTCTCAACAGCGAAAAATCGCGTTGAAAGTTGTCAACTTGGATATTCGTATATTTTCTATATGACAAATCACCTCGTATGTCGAAAATACAATTGTGATTTCGATGAAACTTTTATTTGGCAGTTCCCTGAGCATGATTATTCCATTTATCTGGGTCCCAGGTGGCAGAACCGGCTTTTCGCTACTTTCCGGCTCTGAAGGCGGAACCGTCGTAACTTTCTTCAAAATGAAGTTAGAGCACTTACCAGAATAGACTTTTTTTTAATTTTTAAAAAGCACGAAAAATTACCCTAGCTTAGGGTACTTTTATGAACTATACTTGACTTGCTTTTTCGTATTCAGCATATGAAATATGCTGCAGTTTGCATAGCCGACATCCAAATTTTTTAAAGGGAAAGATTTTTTTCGAAATCGATTTTCATTTTTGTGTTCACAGTATTTCTTAAAATCGATTTCTATGAGGTTGCATCCAACAGAAGACTTATTCCGCAGAATTTTTCTATCATTTTGAGCTGCATCGCTCTAACTGCTAAGCGCTCTAACTTCATTTTGAAGAAAGTTACGACGGTTCCGTCTTCAGAGCCGGAAAATAGCGAAAAGCCGGTTATGCAACCAGGGACCCAGATAAATGGAATAATCATGCTCAGGGTACTGCCAAATAAAAGTTTCATCGAAATCACAATTGTATTTTCGACATACGAGGTGATTTGTCATATGGAAAATACACGAATATCCAAGTTGACAACTTTCAACGCGATTTTTCGCTGTTGAGAACCCACCAATTTTTCATCTTTTAAATTTTTTTCTAATGTAATTTTTCGTGCTCTTTTAAAATATCTTGTCCATTCTGCGTCGCCGGTACATCTGACGATACTGATAATTTCTGAATTCTCATAAAATCGGTTTTTCAAGTACAACATTTTGAGTTCGAAAGATGATACAAATATGCCAACAGTAAAAACATGCGCCATATTTTTCTGCATTTTTTTGAGCATCGGAACAGCTTTCTAGCAGCTCTTTGAGCTGAGTTATCACGATTCCGGCTTCAGAACCGGAGAATTCCTAAAAGCCGGTTCTGGAACCAGTGACCCAGATTTGTGAAATTGTTGTCCCCTGGGTATTTCCACATAAAAGTTTTATATATATATATATATATATATATATATATATTATATATATATATATATATATATATATTATATATATATATATATATATATATAAAAGGTAAAGGTGTTCCATGTCAAGCGATTTTACAGTAGCAAGCTACCACGCTAGATGGGGCAAGCCGGTAAGCCAGCTGCAACGTGGGATTACGTAACCCAAGCTTTCCCAAGGCATCTAGGGCACGTTACCTTTCGCAATCAAAGTTGCTACCAATTTACCGCCCCGGGGTGGATGGAAGGCTTGGTTGGCCTGGGCGGGGATCCAACTCGTGACCCTTCGAATGACTAGCAGTTGCTTACACCACTCGGCCATTCCGCCCTCTTTATATATACATATATATATATATATATATATATATATATATATATATATATATTTATATATATATATAAAACTGCTGCAAAGAAGATGGCCTGTGAATGGGAAGAAGACCGATCCTCTACCGCGACCCCAGCCGAAATGATCCGTCTATTCTGAGAAGAATGATCCTGACCTCGTTTTATTCTCGTTTCTGTCAGTCGTCGTGAGCGGTCCCTCTCCATTTTGCTCTGATGGAGAGGGGACTTCCCTAGTTCCATGGACCCCCTCGTCTTTCTACCAACGACTCGGAAAGATTGGAATCCCCGTCCTAGCCGGCCTGGTCACCGTGGATGGGTATGACCGTTTGATGTTGGCTACTCAGATACCAGTTTCGCTAATTCTCAATTGATTGATGTTTCGAGCTTGGTGGAATCAAGTGGAAGAAAGATGCGTCACCAGTTCGTCAGGACTGCCTTCAGCCTCACGTTACCTCCCCTTTCCTCCTACGTCCATGGTCCTAAGAGAGATCTCGTCTATTCCTCCAGCAACTTCAAAGAAGATGGTCTGTGAATGGGAAGAAGACCGATCCTCTACCCCGACCCCAGCCGAAATGATCCGTCTATTCTGAGAAGAATGATCCTGACCCCTGAAACCACATCCTCACCTGACGTTATCGTCTGACGTGATAAATATTGTAATTGTAATTGTATATATATATATATATATATATATATATATATATATATATATATATATATATATATATAAAGGTAACGTAGTCCCGTCTTCAGCATTCATAACATGCGCGGAACATTTCGCAAATCAGTGTGCACGCAATCTATCATAGTCTTAAATGGCATAATCAGTCACTCACTAGTCAGTTGCTAGACGGTGATGGTCGCCATTTACATTTACACATCAGTACCAGCATGCGTGATTATCAACAAAACAATGCTAAACTCGTACCTGATCATAGTACGTGATGCAGAAGAAAGTGTAGAGAGTGTGTACAATGAGGAGATTTAGGATTACGTCAAAGAAGATGCGAATAGAGTAGATTGATGTGAGACCGGCCACCACTGAAAGGAACACTATTTACAGATGCTGCTTCAATTGTAAGAGTAGTAAATACACGATTTTAGTATAAATCAACACACCATAACTCTAAAAGTGGGTTTAATTCAATCTGGCAGGTTCGGGTACAAGGAGTTAACCTAGAGTCGAGATAAACGTATTGTTTTGCTAATCAATAAAAAATCTGAAGCTAATTGTGAAAACCTGCTGCAGTAGGGAAAAACCTGCCTTAGTTTTAAAACGTGTTCTCTGTAAGAGCGGAGTGAAGGGTCGGGTAAAGTTGCACAACTCGGTCAAAATGATCGCTCGGGGCTAAAACTTTGGTAACATGACCCCTAGGGGTAATGTATTCTACAACCATAAAATTGACCCGAAATCTCAAGTTTTGACCTACCAAATCGATTTTTTCAAACTTTTGATTTTGATGTCGTGTTATATATCATTCGAAATAGCATGAAAAGTTATGTCAGAAGCGAGGTTTGTACTGAATTTGAAGCGAGGAGAAGACAGAAATATTGCAAAGTCGAATTTTTTTGGCTGTTTTAGTGAAACATCGATCTGCCTACCCTACTCATAATGTCGGCCCGCAAACCATTCTTCTGCATAACATATTAGAGGCATATGTGATCAAATTTCTGGTTTGAAATTGACACATTTTCGGTGCCCTCGTAGTGAGATCACTGCTCGTTTGACGCATACTCCTTTTAAATACGTTGGTACAAACATATTTATTTTATGAACCATACATGCTAGGCCTGATTTTCTTTCGGAAACATCTTCTACATGTGAAAAAATATTTTTTCGAAAAAACAATGAACCCGGGTTCATGGTCCAAAACTGAAAATCATCTACTGTTCATTACAACCGATAATTGATAGCCACTAGGTCTAAAATGGTCTAAAATGTAGTTTTGACCTCAAAACTTCTTCTGTGACGTGATTTTGAGCATAAATAAGCAAAAAAAAAATTTTCAGTTTTGGACCATGAACTTTTTTTTTTCTTCTGAAAGTTGCTATTATTTTGCCAGTTGGTGTAGTACCATAAGTGTATCATGTGTGCCAAATATCTCGCCAAACTGAATACTCATTCTTCCAGAAATAATTATTAAACTAAAAAATTTCAACCATTTCAGAGATTTTGAATTTTTTCGACTTGAAATTGTGGACCATTCAAAATGTTGTGAACAGTAAATTTGTTTAAAAACATCATATGAATATTTTGAGGCTATTCTCGAAGGAGTGGGTTCTCATAGGAACGATATTATCAATACCTAATTTTGGCGTCGTAGATTCTAGATGAAAACATTTAAAATTGTTTGATGAGTTCAATAGATGTATCCAAATTTGGGGTTTTGGAGCATGCCGCACATGTAGAAGATGTTTCCGAAAGAAAATCAGGCCTAGCATGTATGGTTCATAAAATAAATATTTTTGTACCAACGTATTTAAAATGAGTATGCGTCAAACGAGCAGTGATCTCACTACGAGGGCACCGAAAATGTGTCAATTTCAAACCAGAAATTTGATCACATATGCCCCTAATATGTTATGCAGAAGAATGGTTTCCGGGCCGACATTATGAGTAGGGTAGGCAGATCGATGTTTCACTAAAAAAAACAAAAAAATTCGTTTTTGCTATATTTCTGTCTTCTCCTCGATTCAAATTCAGTAAAAAACCTGGCTTTTGGCATAACTTTTCATGCTCTTTCGAATGATATATAACACGACATCAAAATCAAAAGTTTGAAAAAATCGATTTGGTAGGTCAAAACTTGAGATTTCGGGTCAATTTTATGGTTGTAGTATACATTACCCCTAGGGGTCATGTTACCAAAGTTTTAGCCCCGGGCGATCATTTTGACCGAGTTGTGCAACTTCACCGACGTTCTTACAGAGAGTGCGTTTTAAATCTTCGATCTGACTTTTTGGCCTACGCAACACATTCAAATGACTCACATCGTAGTTTGAGAGAGTCGTTTCCGTACATCTCATCATAGCAGAATCCACCCAAAGCGGAGGCATTCATCGTCATTTCAATCAATTCCGTCCACTAAAACATACGATCAGAAAGAGTCTTGCTGCAGAACTTACGAGTGTCACTCGAGAAAACGAATCGCAGCAGGTCGAGATGAATTTGAAGAACTGTAACGATCTATTACAGCAATTTGTAACATGACAGAATGAGAATATTTATTTAAAAATTATGAAAGTGGATCACATACCGTCATAGTGATAAGGATGTAATATCCAGCCACGTCATCATTCGTGATGTAGTCATAACAGAAGACAATGGATGCACCCAATTGAACGCCGAATTTGAAGGATGGCTTCTTCCAGAACTAAATATATTTCAATTGTACTAATATACGCTATTTACCGGTACTACCGAGCGTGGTCGAGTCGTAACATTCTTACCGTATACTCCGTATTCCCACATGCTTTCGCTGGAAGATATTCATGTGCAAAGTACAACAACGGCATCAGAAAAGTGTAGATCACTACGAGTTTCTGAATAGAGTAAATATTGATTATACATTTACATATGAATCATCACCGATACAGATACTCCCATGGCCATGTAGTTCCTGATCAAATTCATCGGTTTCGTGTACACGAGATCGATCCATTTCTACAACAAAAAAATAGTAAAGACACCATTGACACGGGGGGCTCAAAGGCGGATAACAAAACTGGTCATGAGAATCAAATTCACTTACTACGGTAATATGCATTATGCAGGCTACAAGTTTCGTGACAATAACGTAGTAAGTAAATGGAATTCATGCATTGCGGTCGTGCCCATCCTCTGTTCATTTTTCTTGTAGGGAATCGGGATTTTTGGGCCCAATGATAGATACTTCAATGACCTACCTTTTTCACTCTTTCCGATGCATTCTTCCACGTATTTCGACTCCATTCAACTACTCCATCAAACTTATCACCGAACGTATTGAGCAAAGCCGACCGATTCTGAAAAAAATTTTCAATCTCTTCAGACACCCAATTTACCTTAGTCAGGCAGTAGAGGATGCTCATGTCGAGAGTGATCTAAAAGAAGATGTATTGGAGTATTTAGAGGAGATCTCACATCTTGAAGCATAGCCAGCTTGGTGTGCGTCGACTGAATTCTCATGAGCATAATGAGATAAACGAGAGAGATGAGCCAGCTCACAGAGACCAGAGAGACATTCGAGCCTCGCTCTGCAAAGGAAGTTATACGCCATTATGATCTATCATTTTTTATTATGATCGATTCGATCGCTCTTCCCTTAACTGTGCCTTACCCCGCTGCATCCCCCCATACGTGGGCACGCCCCCCCCCCCCCGGGAGCACTCTGCACACCGTGAAAACCAGTCGGGGAGACTATGTAACTCAGAAAATAATAATGAATGACGGAGAAAGATTCATTATTGACTCTCACTGATCTGTTGAGACTGCACCAAAATAGTCCGGAAACTTCAACCCCAAGCAGTATGCAGCCAAATGGCTCCTACAACACCAGCGTTCAGACTACGGAACAGGAAGATATACACTAGATTCGGAAATACGCGAAGAAGAACCGACGATCCCCAAACAAACACCGACTTCAACGTCTATAATTTCGATATAACTCTCGAGTCCCCTGACTATCAGTAGTCGTGAAGAACCATGTTCGATTAGTCTCAAAGTCAGATAAATTAGTTGGTAAAACCGTAGTAACTTCAAAAAACACAAATTATAATATTTTTTTTTAATAAAAAAATCGAATTTTCGACATGAATTTGTTTTAAATTTCATAATATCGCACAATTGCGTGCCAATTTTGGCTTTCGCATATGCGAATAATTAGTATCCATTAAAATGCACAAAAAACGGAGCGTGGGAGTGCTCCCGAAATATTTCCAGTGATCCCGACTAAAAACACGACTTTTTGGCTTGAAAGGGTCGGGAGCACTTTATTCGCTCATTTTCGAACAATACAACGTCTGTAAGCTACAGCAGTCGTGTTCCTATGCCGGCCACCTCCCCTGTCCTTAAGAAATCAAAATATTATAGCTGATAAAATATGACACCTAAAAAAATATAAACAAAATAATCGGACGCGATCACAAATGTGGCCAAGTCTCTGATGATATCCTACCGTAGTAATCAGTTCGCAACCCTTTCAAACATCCATTCAGATATTGTTCCGTAATATTACTGCAAGTATCGGGTAATATTACGGCAAAGACGGTATCGTCGGAGCAGAGACTTGGTCACATATGTGATCGCTTCCGATTATATAGTGTTATTTCAGTATATATCTTTTTAGGTGTCCAGCTATAATATTTTGATTTCTTAAGAACAGGGGAGGTGGCCGGCATAGGAACACGACTGCTGTAGCTTACAGACGTTGTATTGTTCGAAAATGAGCGAATAAAGTGCTCCCGACTTTTTCAAGCCAAAAAGTCGTGTTTATAGTCGGGATCACTGGAAATCTTTCGGGAGCACTCCCACGCTCCGTTTTTTGTGCAGTTTAATGGATACTAATTATTTGCATCTGCTAAAGCCAAAATTGGCACGCAATTGTGCGATATTATGAAAATTTAAAAAAAATCGTGCCTAAAATTCGAATTTTTTAAAAATATTATAATTTGTTTTTTTTAAAGTAACTACGGTTTTACCAACAAATTTATCTGATTGAGACTAATCGAACATGGTTCTTCGCTTCTTCTGATAGTCGGGGGACTCGAGATTTGTATTGAAATTCTAGACGTTGAAATCGATGTTTGAGGATCCGGACTATTTTTGGTGCAGTTTCAACAGATCAGTGAGAATCTTCACAGTTAGACGATGTGAAAATAGTTGATCACCGAAAAAAAAACCACGTTCGACTTGGGAACTCGAAATTGGGAGGGAGATAATACCATCTAGAAGCCTCTTCAAGGGATGTTGCACATGTGTCGAAGTGTGTGCATAATAAATCTATATTCGGATTATCCTAACGAGAAAACAACATGGAATAATTTCCGGTCAACAATGGAAATTATCACACATTTTTTGTGATGTACTGTAACACTGAATAAGGGAGATAAAAATTCATCAAGAAACTACGCTTTATTAACGCGGAAATTATTTTTGCGAGGCTTCGGAGATTGTAGCCGGGGGCACTCTGCAAACCGTCCGAATCGGACTCGGGAGGACTGTGCACAAAAGTTCTATAATATGCTGCCCACGTATGATCCCCCCTCTGTCCTGCCCCAACCAACAACCGATTCGTGGGACCTCGTTGAAAACAGTTGAAAATCCTGACTGACCAATGAATCGAAAGATGTCGACAGTCGAATTCCCCGGTGTCTTCATGTAGCCTTCGTCCAATTCATGTGAGAGGAGGGAATGGAAATCGATTGCCATCTGTCAGTAAATATAACATATTTATGAAAACATAGCAGAATTGATACCCCTGTGGTGTACACAGCGAATCGAGCCAATTGAGAGAAGGCGACAGAAGTCTGCAAATTAATCATTTCGCACATTTAATTATTCGTGAATTACAAGTCCTCACAAACATCCCATAAGAATAAAATAGATACATAATCAACCAACCATAAGAGTGGAGAGAAATTCATCGGACATCTCTCCTCTACCAGTTACATTCCTCCACAATTTGGTTCCCACAAGAAGGCATGAAATGGCCCATAATTCGATTGAAGTCGAAGAGACGATGTGAATCCATGGCTGAAATTGAGGAAAACGATAACAGGATCAATAGACCAAATGGGGTTCTCGCAATTTTCCCATTATCACATAACAGCTCATGTAAATGGAGGTCTTCATGTGTTTGTCCTTCACTCTCCCACTATGTTAATCATATCTACGCGCAAAGTGCAGAAGTGGGTATTCTGCCTAGCGAGGATCTATTTGGCCTATGGTGGGATCTGGGACATTTGGCTAATTGAGTATTGCCCACGGTGCAGAAAAAAATAGCTTGTTGATTGA
This sequence comes from Pristionchus fissidentatus, assembly GCA_036245785.1. Taxonomy (NCBI): domain Eukaryota; kingdom Metazoa; phylum Nematoda; class Chromadorea; order Rhabditida; family Neodiplogasteridae; genus Pristionchus; species Pristionchus fissidentatus. The sequence goes on along the minus strand of BTSY01000001.1, from coordinate 17,232,558 downwards.
TTAACGCTCATAGGTCTACAAGTGGGTCGATATCGACATAACCTAAAAAAATTGCGAAAAGCGAAAAATTTATGCCTGATCAATTAGAACCCTAAAAACGAAACCTGCCCGTCATGTTCCCCTAAAACATCCCCAATTAAAAGAAACCTGCCCGGTAGACCATCAAAAAATCGAAAACTTGACCGACTAGTTTTCCATGCTACTTTACTTTTTGACCTCTGTTATCGCACCTCGTGGAATCGATTGTAGAAGAGAGCGGAAAGAGTGAGAATAGTGAGGAGAATGACGTAGTCGACAACCAGAGAGATCTGATGAAGAAAGTGTAAAGGACTGAATAATCGGAGATCGATCCGTTGTATTAAACTGGAAACTCTACAGCGATGTCAAAAACTCACCCAGTTTCTGGTGATTCTCTTATCGACTTCCAGAATTTTCTGAAATGAAACAATGATTAGAAAATTCTTCCGTTTGGTCTCACCTTCTTCAGAATGACGTCTAATCCGATCGATTTCCCACGATGATCATTCATCTGAAAAAAAAGTTCATAAAACTCTGTAATAGGATAATCAGATATCGTTTCTGGATAGTCAAACCAGATGATTCATAGAAACACTAGTAGATATCAGCAACATTTATCTGATAACAACAACTAAAGGTCACTTTCAACAACGACAATGAGCAAGTAACAGATTAAATCAATTTGAAACTGTGAGGCGTCTGAATAACAATATGTGCAAATCAATTATTGCCAAAGTAATACGAGGGGGCAGCCTGATCCACATAGAAAAAAACCGTATCTAATCCGGTTTCAACCGTGTAAAAAGGATGGGTGTAACAACGAATATTGGAGAGTCGACCAGTAAAATCAAACTTCCTTTTGCACCTTGGCGTTCTTCTCCGTTAGATAACTTGAGATCCTACAATTTCATGTATCTTTCTTTTCGACTAAAAAATTACTACAGATGACCACTAGAAAATATGAAGAAAAAAAACAAAGCGTTTCGACTCAGTTTTGGAACAGTTCTCTCTTTCGTTGTTAATCTTCCTCTGTCTTTTAACAAAGTAAGTTTCGAGTAGTCAACACTAGTCACTACCAATACAATACAGATCAAAGTGGTTAATAGAATACCCACAGACGGTGTGCAAAGCAGAAGAAAGTGTAGAAAGAGTGGACAGTGAGAAGAATGATGAAGGGACCAACGAAGAGACGAAATGGGATGACAGCGATCATTTCTGCCCCCGCTCAAACGAAATTGCCATAATTTAACGTTTCCAAAACACTCACACAGACAGATGAGCGTTTGAAATAATAGTAAGTAGTAATCTAGTATCAGAGAGAGTCTTTGAGCCTACTCGAAATTGAGTAGTGATATTACTCCGACACGAGTTTATAGAGAGCAACCAACAACTATAGCCTCCCAATGTGTATAAATGTACCTCGAAGATCCGCAGAGTCATTTATGTACAACTCAAGATATTTGGCGCCCCCCATCTCAGAGTATCCAATTGCAATGAAGATAAATTTCATCCACTGAATATCCTTACACTTTCCACATACTTTCTCAGGTCACTAAGAAAAACTGACCATCCGCATGGCGTTGACAAAGCTGTAGCAGCAAAAAAAAGAAAGTCATTGACTGCAATATGCCATTGAACAAGGAATGCAACTTCTATTTGGGCAACTACATTTTGCATCATTTAATTAAAAACATAAAATATTGACCCTATCCACAAGGGTCATATTGACTATCAAATGAAGCAAAGTGTGAACTATTGGTTTCATAATATTAAACTAAAATCGACGGATCAAAGCATTCCGTTAGCCGAGTTTCGCAGGAACGATCTATTTTAGCCAGAGCTTTGGCAAACTTTCCCGGCGATCAATTTCCGTCACTTCCATTGGTCGTTTTAGCAGAATGCGGTGAGAATTAACAAGAAGAGAATGGGGAAGTGCGTACCGAACACTCGCTGGAACAGTCCTCCACATATAATATCGACGGAAGATATTGAATGGCAGTGAAGAGCAACGGAATGAGAACAATGTAGAGACTTCCAAGTATCTGGAATTAATATTGATACCATTTGAAGACACGCAATCTGTCACCGAAACAGAAATTCCCATGCACATGTAGTTTCTGATGAAATCCATCGGATTCGTGTACACGAGATCGTCCCATTTCTACAATATACCGTGATTACTCAGACGGAAATATGTCTAAGAAACCATAAGTCTACGCTGGACAGCAACGACTTTCAACGTCTCAACGCCTCGCTCCCCCTGCACCTATTAGATTTTAAAAGTCGTCGCTGTCCAGACATATTTCCCTGTGATTACTGGCCAGTTTGGATGACCCACCTTCTTCACTTCCTCCGATGCTCTCTCATACGTATTGGTATTCCACTCGATCACACCGTCAAATTGACCATCGAATACTTTGAGAAGAACGGAAGGGTCCTGAAGAGAAGAGATCTATCCAGACCACGAATTCAGAATCATTACCTTAGTTAGAAAGTAAAGAATGCTCAAATCCAGAATAATCTGCAATAAAAATATAATGGAAATAATGTGCGAAAAAAGGTAATCCCACCTTTCGAAGCATAGCCAACTTGGTGTGAGTCGATTGAATTCTGATGAGGATAGTGAGATAAATGAGAGAGATGATCCAACTGGAAGATATCAGAGAGACACTCGCACCTCGATCTACAACGAAAGAGGAATTTAATCTGAACGTTTCTCTCTCCTTCTACATACGAGGGGTGCAGGGGCACCGTGCAAATGGGGGTAGGGGTTTTCGGGGGCACCGTGTAAAATTCATAATAAAAAAATTCGAGATGGGGAAATAATTAAAATTTTCGGGGGAGCCACGCAGTGGAATCTTCTGCTATGAGAGGGCACTGCGCAAAAAGGCTCGGATAAGTGCTGCCCACCTTTGTCCTTCTATACTAACAGTAATACACAGTACTCCATGGGGGACTGCATGTATCCGAACATTTTTGCAGATTCACTGTACTTCATTGTCCCAACTTGAACCAGTATTCCCTGCTTCATAGTGTCCATCTCATTTTCACTTTTGCACGAAAATGCCGAGTCGGCCCCATTTGCACCCACTTGCACTGCACATTTGCCCCATTTGCTCCCATTTTTACCCCATTTGCACGGTGTTCGATGCAAAATGCACTATTCTCTGCATAATTCAATCCCCTCTCTCCTCCTCCTCCCCTTATTTCTACCCTTAGCATCTTCTCGAGAGTGGTCGGACACTCTCTATTCGCCTCGTCTATGCCGTCTCCATACGATGTCTACATCAAATCAGCTCGGGTACCGTAACCTCCACCCTCTACCGTACTCTCCAGTGGACGTACCGTAATCCCCTTATCGCAATCTTTCCAGCCACTCGTTATCTCTCCTCCGAATTCGCCCTTCGACCGTACCCTTCGACTGGGACAGAAATTGATCAAGTGCGGGTTACGGTAGATCGATCGATAGAAGAGATGATCGTTACAGGACCCACGCCGCCCTGATCGAGTTTCTGCCTGTATTGTCGGAGCTCGCTGCACAACAAGGTACTGTAGTTGAGTAGTACGCTGTCTTGTGGTGTTAATCGATATTGTACATGATTACGGTACCTGGACCAACTCTTTCAGAATCGGAGGATCCTCTGACTCTCTCCCCTCTCATCAAATATCAACCATGTCTCACTGAAGATGGACTTGACATGGTTCTCGATTTCGTCTATGGAAAGGCTGCTTTTATCCCTCCTGAGATGGTTAGCGCGGATTGATCTTTGATCTCTTCTCATATATTCTTCTCTCAGATATCCGATGTTCTCGCTGTTGCTTCCGTTCTTAGAATCGATGAATTAGTAGATCAAGTGGAACAGGGACTCGTCAGAATGGCTTCATACGATGTGAGATATGAAAAATAAAGTTGGCAAACTGCCAACTTCTTATCGACTGGATATAGACACATTCATACCGTAACCCAATCCTTTCAGAACTCGGTTCTCTTCTCACTCGAGCATGCTGTACTCAACATGAATTCTCAGTCTTCAGCTCAACTTCAGATTATCGGGGTGATCTTTGATCTCTAGATTCATTTATTGAACTTTGAACTCTCAGATTGCCTGTGACCGTGTCAACTCTCTGTCCAAATTCAAAGGCTTCACCAAGATCACGTGGCCCACCTTCGAGGCACTCATGAAGGTACGGTAGTCCTATCGATTGATCGATCAATCCCATTCTACAGTAAACAAACAACCGTTGCAGGAGGCAGCCACTCGCTCTTCTCCTGCCGATTTCATGGAGGCTTTCATCACTTGGGTCGACAAGAATCGTCACAATCAGACGGTGATCTTTGATCTCTCAACTCATCTTTCATCTCTTGTGATTCAGCGTGCCTGCTCTCTTCTCATCTCTTCACCCATCCATCTTCTCTCACCTGCCGAACATTCTCTCTTCATGCAGCGGTAAGGGGCGGGGGGGGGAACACAGTAATCTCAATCGATGGCACTACTGCTGAAGCCCGGAACAGGCCAATAAATATTCGATCATAGACATAGAATGATCGCAAATGGCATTGTTCTTGGGTTCCTTTTTTTGTTGATTCCGGGGTCATTCTATGTCTATAAGCGAATATTTATTGGCCTGTTCCGGGCTTCAGCAGTAGTGCCCAATCGATAAATCAACCATCACTACAGTTCCGCCTCTCTTTATCTCCACGGAGTCTCCTTCTCTATGAGCAAGCTGTCAGGATCGACTCCCTTGATGGAAAAGAGAACGCTCACTCAGAGGCTGATCTGTGATCTCTTTCTCAATCTGATATTTGATCTCTCAGATGGTCGACTTCGTCCGATATCTCTGTTACTTCTTCAGTCGATCTCATTGCCAGTCGTGAGGAGCCCTACACTCCCTTCTCCGTTGGTGAGACCAATCGATAGCTACCGTACCCCCTAAAACAATCGATAATTATCGTAGTCTTATCTTCCAACTGGATCAGACGATAGAATCAATTTATTGCAGATCTCTCTCAATTGAGTGAATACTCAGATGATTTCGTTCCTGTTGAAATGGAAGATTCAATTGAAGATCTTAGTGAATCGATGTTGGATGATTCGTGTTTCGATGACTCCATTCAGGGTAGGTCATAAGATTATCGATTGATCTACCGTACTCCTTGCAGAGGATGGCTTTCGTCTCGGGGCAGGAGCTGACACTCCCGAGGTGAGATCTGATCTTTGATCTCTGATCTCTGATCTCTTCCCCTCTCAGTCCTCTTCTCCCTCTTCTCATTCTCTATCAACTGCCAATTCCTCTCGTTCCTTCGATCGAATTGAGACCAAAATGGTCGATTTCGGCACCATTCCAATCCCCGATGGAGGCACGAAGCAGATTCAGCTATCGGTGAGGACTCTCCTCATTGATCTTTGATCTTTAGTCCAACTTATCAGATTGTTCTTGACGACACTGAGGAGGCGATCAACTATATTCGAAAGATGAGATTCCACTTCGACATGGAAGTTGACCCCAAGAATTGAGAATAACCAGAAAACTAATCGATAAATTATTGGCGATGTATGAGTTACATATACATTGTAGGGGAGGGCCCATTAGGATCAGGCACAGAACACTAACATTAAGCTCATAACTTACTGTTTTTTTTGAATATTAGAAACTGACCAATGAATCTGAAGTCTTCAGTCGAATTTCCCGGTGTATCCGTGTAGCCATCGGTCCATTCATGAGTGATGAGAGAATGGAAATCGATCGCCGTCTGAACACGATACTATACAGTATACGAAATCATGACACACCGTACCCCAATGGAGTAGACAACGAATCGAGCCAATTGAGAGAAGGCTAGACCAGTCTGAAAAAATAAACACTTCTCTCGGGCCAAATATTACCCGACTTCCACGCATAGGCCAAAACATGTGTTCCCAGTCCCAAATTTTGTGTGATTTGACCAATTTAGGGTGAAATTCCGAAAATAATGTCTGGTTTTTCGAAATTTGATCTCAAAAAGTCAAAATGATGTCTGATTTTTCGAACTTTGATCTCAAAAAGTCAATGCTGTCTGGGATTGTTACATGCAACGAACTTTTTGGTCTATACTTCCACGGCATAACTCACCACGTCAACCAGCCATGAGAGTGGAGAAGAAATCATCGGACATTTCTCCTTTTCCAGTCCCTTTCATCAACAATTTGGATCCCACAAGAAGACATGAGATGGCCCAGAATTCGATTGGAGTAGAAGAGACGATGTGGATCCATGGCTGAAATGGAGAAAAAAAGGAATAGCTGGATCTATTATCCGGCTGCTCCTCTTACGGATCACAACTGTCAGACTGTTACGGCTGTCAAAATCAAGCGTTGAATGATTATCGCACCTCGTGGAATCGATTGTAGAAGAGAGCGGAAAGAGTGAGAATAGTGAGGAGAATGACGTAGTCGACAACCAGATAGATCTGAGGATAAAGAAAATAGAAAGAACCGAATAATCGGAGACCAGACTACCATATTCAACTGGAAAGTCTCCAGTGATATCAAACACTCACCCAGTTTCTGGTGATTCTCTTATCGACTTCCAGAACTTTCTGAAATGAAACAATGATTGAAATATCTTCCCATTTCAGGTTACCTTCTTCAGAATGACGTCTAATCCGACCGATTTCCCTCGTTTATCACTCATCTGAAAAAGTTCATAAAACTCTGTAATAGGATTATCAGATATCGTTTCTGGATAGTCAAACCAGAGGATTCATAGAAAAAAAGATATCAAAGAAAACATTTATCACATAACAAAACAACATAACACTTCTTAACAACGACAATGTAATAATTACAAATTGAACAGATTGTGACAAATTGGAAACTAAGTGTGAGACTTCTGAATGACAATATGTACAAATTCAAAAACAAATTATTTAGCATGAGGGAACAAGGGGTGAGGGTGGAGAATATTACACATTGTTTGCGAGATTCCTGACAGTTCCTCTCGCTTTGGTAGCCTGGAATTCACAGGACTCCTTCAAAGGAATATCAAAGATAGCATCACTATTTCTCTAAATAAATTTTAAAAAATCATTTTGATAAACTTGTTGCTCCTCGGGCGTAGATAAATAATAAACAAATAAAATTATTTATAAACACAAATTCATCTATCGTCTACCGTAATCTTTCTCCTGCCTCCTCTACCGTACCCTCTCTCTTCCCTCATCTACCGTACTTCCTCTCCTTCCTCCTCTACCGTAATCTCCCTCTTCAAACTCTACCGTACCCTGCTCGTCATTGCAAGGCAGAGGAAGGTGTAGAAGCAGTGAATAGTCGCGACAAGCACGAAAACTTCCAGATCCATCCAGATTCCGACTCCGGCCATAAATCGATTTGCATCTGCAAAAGAATAAATAGCTTTTCTTTCCTTCATACGAGTATTATCGGGCCATTAAGAGCACGTGTCACGAATAGATCAGTATGATATCTAACCATCGCTCAGCACGATAGTGAGACGTGATTATGGTAGCCTCGTAGAATTGATTGCTAACCTCTGATGTAGGAGTGCTCCAATCCACTGTCTCTCACTGTCTTCTCCAATTCAGCATATCGAATGGAGGAGAAATAGAGGACAGCACGGTAGAGCATGGAGAAGAAATCCCACTGTAAGAGGAATTTGAATAGTTGGCCAATGACATCTATTAGTAATAGTTTTAAATACAAGTGTAGAAATAAATAAAAAAAAATGATTATAATTATTATTTCAACGAACCGATTTGATGGCAGGGATGACATAGAAGAAAGATTTGTGAATGATTAGAGAGACCTGAATATAACAATAAGTCAGCTAGTACCAGTACCGCAATGTTGCTCACCAATAGAATGAGTGCCAGTTTGTTGCAACTGCCGATGGTTCGTTTGGTGTAATCATGAAGAGCAAAGGCAAGACACAATTGGATAAGTGACGCATGGATGAGAGACAACCAGTCGACGGTACTCAGATAGGATCTCTGCGAGGAATACGGTATGTGTAATGAACAAACGGTACCGCGCTCATTGGTCATTTTTCAAAAGTCTGTGACTACAAAGTGATTACAAAATTTCAAAATTCAGACCTCAAACTTTTATTTTAACTTCCCAAAACTTTGTTAGAAATACGGACTGGCAGTCGGAATTGTCTAGCGCTGTCCCCCGTCGAAATGGAATATCTAGCCCAATATTTTTACCAAAATCTGTGTCTGTGGTAGCTGCAAAAATAATGTGGGTATCTCAACTCTTCTTGAGCCTCCCCCCCTCCCCTGCTAGGTTGAATACAAACCACTTTTGACATATGGGCGCAGAAGATTGAAAAGTTACCAATGACTTGTACGCGGTACTGTATATCTATGCTAGCAGAAATGTTTTAGATTTGAGAATTTTTGAATGAAATCTCCCGTATTCATACATATATATTATATTTATAAATAGTTGCTAGTTGAAATAATTATAACGGATACTAATATATTCTCTGAAAAATTACAGAACACCTTAAAATCCTCCAGCTCTCCAGAAAGCATCAGAACGGGAGAGAAAATTAGAAGGACATGCATGATAGGAAGAAGAGTAAAGTAGATCAATCCAAATGACTGAAATCAACAACTTCTATTCATTAAACAAAACTTCATTAACCATAGAGGATTCGTATTATTATTGATTATTAAATTATAAAATGAATTATTAAAGTAGCAAAACAAATGACAGAAGTAGTCTGCAACTCATACATCATACCTGGACTTTGACTCCCATGCACATGTACTTCTCTCCATTCAAAATCTTCTGAGTCACGTGAGTATCAAAAGTAGACTGAAAGTAATGATAAAATGCAAGAACCTCGATAGGTCCCCCTACATTATAATTATCCCATCATATAAAAATAACTGATCATTCTCACAATGCAAATCTGCAGTACTCCCTCCCTCTTCATACTCGAGTGAAGAACACGAGTGGGATCAGAATCGTATTGATTAAACCCCTCCTGTACTACCTGAATTCGATTGGTTTAGAGAGAGAGAGAGAAATGGAGTGCTCCAACTAACCGACTCAGGATTGTTCAGCCAATATTCCACATAGCCATTGACCTGAGATAATAGTAAATATGGTAGAGCACAAGATATAATAACTTCGACTCTGTGAATTGAGTACCTCTATGAGCAGTTTGAGTTTCTTGAAAGTCGACTGAAGATAGAGAAGGGAGATTGAGTGGAAGAGACAGAGAATCCAATAAGCAGACATCATCGAGATAGTCGATCCTTCTTCTGAAGAGAAGGAGGAAAATAAGAGAATTAGAGAGAATCGAGTTTATTCTCCCATACTAATCAATTCTCAATGAGAACTATTCATTGATCGAATCAGTGACGAAATTCTGAGAGAAAAAATGGTAATGATCATACCGAAGAAGGTGTGGAAGTCGGATTCGGGAGGAATCTCACTGTTATTGTATACGACACGCCCGAATTCGATGATTGCCTGAAATGGAAGAGTACACTCCTACATCCACCTTACTAGTTAGTTCTACTCCTATCATAGGTCAAATAGTCAAATCGACGGATTTAAATTATTTTTACTAGAATGTTTCCGGGAAGAAAAACCTGCCGGTCTTTAGCTTTTTCGATTCCTCTGATGGTCCTCTTTCTAACAAAAATATCGTTTACTGGCTCGCTGCACGGGAGGGCAGGTTTTTTTCGCGAAATAAATATTCACTAGGAAATGCATTTTTGACAGTCGGGCAGGTTTATTTCCGAGTGCCGCAGATTTTCACAAGTAGCCTCAGGTTTTTAATTTATTGGGGCAATGGTAGCTACAAAACAGTGTGGGTATCTCGGCTCTAGGTAATCGCCTTGTACCCGAACCTGTCAGGTCGAATTCAACCCACTTTTAGAGCTATGACTCCTATAAATATAATACACGTAAAACTCACTCCAATCGTGAACAGAACGAATCTCATGAGATGAGAAGCAGTCAATAGATCCTGCATATAATCTGATTCAAACAGTCGGAACATTTTAAAGACTCTAAATAAGGAGCAACAAACAGAAAGTTGACGGTACAAATTTGATGTGCACTGACCAAGCATTGAGACGCGCCTTTGATGATATTCTCTCCTTTCTTCTCTCCTCTGCAGCACACAATGTACATTAGAAAGAGGACGGCAAACGGGAGAAAGAGGAAGAATTCGAGAGGAGAAGAGGCGAGAATGGAGATGAACGGCTGAGAATTAATGAGATTACAATTAGAGGAGATTACAATTAGGCAATTAGAGGACAATTAGGAATTAGAGGATTACAATTAGAGGAGATTACAATTAGAGGAATATGACTCCTACTTGTTTTCAAAGGTCGACAGACACGTTAAAAACGACGGAGCCTACCATCATTTTTGGATTTTGAGAAAAATTATGAAAACCCAGCCGCTTTTTGGCATTTGCACAGCCAATTTTGAAAACACCCACCCACATTATCGATATTTTTTGTCAATATGCTTATTTTATGAGAGGAGATCTGGATGGGTCGACATATTCTTGGCACAGGGCTAAATTTACAATGCGATACTAACCATGCTATATATTAATGCACCATGTGAGGAGTACGAATACACTAAACAGAAAGTTCAAAAACGCGTTTACGCCTCAGGCGATGAAACCGCGCGATTATGACGTCATTATCTATTTTCGCCAATTCGAACCGAATCAATTTGTACTGTGTATTTATGGATTCCTCGTCAAAATACAACTATTTTTTGGTTACGGAACTTTTTTGATTGGAGCCGATGCTAGCGAGTTATTCTGTGAAATGTGTTTCATTTAATTTTCATTAAAAAGTTTCTCGTAAAAAATAAAATTTTATTTGATAATTTTAATCGTTGAATTATTATACAAAATATATTTTTTAAAAAAATTCGAGTTTAAAAAATTCGAGTTTTCACCACACTTTTCCTGATTTGACTTCCTTCCAGGGCAAGTTTTATTTTCCTTTTAAAATATATTTTGTATAATAATTCAACGATTAAAATTATCAAATAAAATTTTATTTTTTACGAGAAACTTTTTAATGAAAATTAAATGAAACTCATTTCACTGAATAACTCGCTAGCATCGGCTCCAATCAAAAAAGTTCCGTAACCAAAAAATAGTTGTATTTTGACGAGGAATCAATTAATACACAGTACAAATCGATTCGGTTCGAATTGGCGAAAATAGATTATGACGTCATAATCGCGCGGTTTCATCGCCTGAGGCGTAGACGCGTTTTTGAACTTTCTGTTTAGTGTATTCGTACTCCTCACATGACGCATCAATTTATAGCATGGTTAGTATCGCATTGTAAATTTAGCCCTGTGCCAAGTTTCTGAACAAATATGTCGACCCACTGAGATAACCTCTCTTATCTATTTATCGCACACCGCAAGGGTGCGTCAATAAGCACAGAGATAATCGAATAAAAGAAAAGAATTCTTACCGATTTGAAAACAGAGTAAATAGAAGAAGAAACGATGATAACTGCCAGATGGAAGAGACAGTAGACAATGAGTGAGATCTGAAGAGAATACTCAAATTAATGAGATCACATTTTAAAAGCAGACTCTCGATAGACTAAAACACAAGGCGATAATTTCGATAGAAACACCATGTGATTTTTGTTAGACCAGAAATACACGGCAGATCTCTTTTCATACTCGAAAACAAGAATTAGGAGAATACGGACCGTCAGTTGGCGATACCCTTAAAATCCGTAATTTTCAAAATAACTCACCATGTTTCTCGTGAAACGTCCATTGAGAGTTGAAACAATCTGCAATGACACTGTTTATATAAATTCCAAGAGGAAATAATTTACCTCCGTTAGCTTGGCCTCTAATTCGAGGAAATTCGCACTTCCTGCAGCCATCTTAAATGTCCTTTTTTAAATGAGAAATTGCATCAACATGATAAGACCGTTCGACAAAAACACCGTGATCCAATTCCTTAGAAATCAAATGCCTATGATCATCCCACAACGTGAAAACTTAATTTGGAACAGTAAACTGCCAAATAACCGCCTCCCGGCCCAAGAACATTTCAAAAAATTCTACATTTGTTAAAAATGATCAAAATTTGTCGTTCGGATATTACATGGAGTACGGTTCCGATTTATATTGCAAAATATTTCACACTGTGGGATGATACACGCCTGATTATCAAGCAATAAAACGAGGATTAAAATGTTATCAATAGGTATCTGCCCTTGCTCTGAATACATGTGATGTTTTTAAAAATCTTAATGATGGGGATGGCGACTGAGAAAATGACTTCAACGGGTAGGAAACATACCTTCCCACCGTCGTGATTATGCGAAGTACCAACTTTTTGGTACCCCATGACCCCGGGAAAAACTGTGTTTTCGATTATCGATTGATCGACTCAAACTATGGTGGGATGGCACAGCATGATCTACAGGAACCCAAAATAGATATTCCGGATGATTGTATGCAATGCTAAAAGAACCCGATTTTATGAACTTGCGTAAAACTAGTATTTTTTTCAAAAATATCAATTCTTCTTTACACGTGAATATCGATTTTAGGTTGCTATAGATGGTACGGTGCCATCCCACTATAGGTTGGATCGACCAATCGATAATCGAATATATTAATTACAATTATGAAGGGTCATGGGTTGCGAAATCCCTACCAAAAAAAGTTGGAAGGGACTTTGCGTGCGCTGACATAAGGGAAGGACGTAAGGGTATGGTTGAAAACGTCACGATCAAAACAAACAGATACAAAGTCTGGAAAGTAACCAGAATTTAAATTCATAATTGCAAATATTCATCGAAATGATTTTATCGGCAAAACAACTGATTGTGAGCTTGAACTTCTATCAAAAATTTAACAACATAGAACACAATGAGCATTGTATTATCAACAAAAGAGTTAATGTGATAAAATGCGTCTAACAGCAACAACAAATAAATAAAGTAACAGAGTGAACAGATTGGAGCAACTTCTCAACTTCGAAACTAATAGAAATCTAGAGTGTGTGAGTGTCATGAGTAAAAACAGTTGGAAAACGATTGATTATCTAGCAAGATTACCGGGGAGGGGAGTGGGGAATGGGGGCGACAGACAATTAAGCATTGATTGTGTTATTTACCACAGTCCCTCTCTTGGTGATAGTCTTCTGAAATTCGTCTCATTTCCATAAATAATGTTTAAAAACATACATAACTACGATACCTTTCGATAATCATTGAATTCTCTCTAAAGGTATTCTCTAAAGGTATACGATCCTCATGATCGGCATGTCTTCCCCTTTAGTCTACCGTAGTCTAGTTTTATTCTACCGTACCCTGCTCCTCATTGCGTGCACTATTCTACCGTGGTCTTTCTCTATTCTACCGTAGCCTATTCTATTCTACCGTACCCTGCTTCTCATTGCGAGACAGAGGAAGGTGTAGAAGCAATGGAGAATCACGACGAGAACGAACATCTCCTTATTCACTTTAATTCCAAATACGGCGAGTCTTCCAATATCTCCTGCAAAAGAAGAGGATAAGTTGTGAATGTATCGATGGCAAACTTTTCAAATAGAATGGATTCATTCCATCCTCTCTCATATTCTTGTTCGTCGCATCAGGGAACAATTTGAAGTCCGTGCGATAAGCGAGAAACTTCATGGTGGATACCGTCCACTGTAAAGAAAAGTCCCATATCACCAACTTTCAAAGGTCAAACAACATTTAAAAGGCAACAAAACGAGAAATAAAGTGTTAAACTTACTTTAGTTACAATAGGGATGAAGAAGTAAACTTTATGAATGATGAAAGAAACCTGAACAGTAGTCCTCGTCCCTTCCACATAAATAACGAAAAGTAGCTTACCAGCAGGATAAGTGCGAGTTTGGTGGAGTTTCCGATGTAACGTCTGCAATAGCAGTGGTATGCCAAGGGAAGACAGACTTGAAGAAGTGCCAATTGGACGAGATACAACCAGTCAGAAGTCATCTGGTTCGATATCTGCAAGAGAGAAAGGCACGTTATTTAAGAGTCAACCTTATTTATTTTCATTTCTAAATTGAGGATCCTATTACAATACTGGAAATAATAAGAGTTGTGTAAAAAAAGATTATTATTGGAGTGCACAATATTACCTTCAACTCTTCATGGGCTATCGTATTAGAGACAGTCAAATCAATGAGGAGGATGAGAGGGAGGAGAGCATACATCCAACCGAAAGACTGTAATTTTATTATTATACACTATTATTATGAAATCGATTATATCCTTTGTCGATAAACTATCACACTTTAGGAGGCTCGAAGTTCAGCAGTAACATAATACAAGGACCAAATTAACCCGAACTATTTTCGTACCTGGGCTTTGATTCCCATGCACATGTACTTCTCTGCTCTCACAATCTTCTGAATGACGGGAATATCGAGAATTGACTGAAAGGGAGAAACATTATAATAGAGAAGCACGAATTCGGGGAGATGTTTCGTTTATCAGGCTGTGATTATCCACAACCTACGACGTTTATCGAGATGCAAGCTACCAACACAGTTTCACACATTTCCAAAAGTGCAGATGCACCTTGCATTTCGAATTTTGAGCTCTCATTGAAATGGATTGTTCACAATAAAACAAACTACAGACCATGTAGATGCCAAGCATGTCTCTCTTCTCCGTAGCCTCAATACGAATCAGATAAGAAGAATCGTACATCTTTCTCGCATTTTTCAAGATCTGAATGCGAGTGAGTATTAAGCATTATTGAGAGAGTAAACTGACCGGCTCGGGATTGTTCAGTGAAGCTGTTACGTAGTAGAAAGCCTGAAAAGGATGTCAAAGAATTGGATACGCCCAAAACTCCCTACCCTTTTCCAACAACCTATCGTGTGCAAGCAGATATAAATATATTATATTATATCATATTCCATTGGTAGAGCCCAGTGGGTGCAACCTACCTCCATGAGCAGTTTGAGTTTCTTGACAGTCGACTGGAGATAAAGAAGAACGATGGAGTGGAAAAGACAGAGGAGCCAGCAAGCAGAGAGCATCGAGACATCCACTCCCTCATCTGAACAGTTTTTTTTATCATTTGTAATATATGTATTACAGGAACACAAAGGAGAAGAGACCCGAACGAATATCAATATCACCATACCGATTAGGGGTCGTAATAGGAAGTGAGGATAAATCGACGAGTTATCGTTGGCGACACGACAAAGTTCAAGGAAGGTCTGAAATGGCTTAATGAGGAAGAGAAGGTATTCAACCATATTTACTTCTACTCGATAAATTCAACAATCGATCGATATTCAACTCACTCCAATCGTGAACAGAACGAATCTCGTGAGATGCGCGCTCGTCAGAAGATCCTGCAACGATTATCTTCTCCAAATTAAGAGAACGTCTTCAAGAATACGTTTAATTCAAATAATTGAATACAAGATAGACGTCAACGGAAATCCCATATTGATGCACAATTTGAAAGAGCGGAGATACTCGAGGGTTCAAATCTGAAATGAACTGACCACGAATGCAGACACTCCTTTGATGAGACCATCCCCATTGTTCTCTCTTCTGCAGCACACGTTGAAGAGAATGAAGAGAGCAGAGACAGGGAGAGAGAGGAAGAATTCGAGAGGAGAAGAAGCAATGATGAAGATGAACGGCTGAGAGGAGGGAGTTGGATAGGGATCACGGATTTTAAAGCACGGGCAATGCCATGACCACATTTTTAAAGGAGGCAGTGTTGACACTCGAAACTTATTTAGGAATCAATCGAGATATGACCAGCTTTATGAGACTTGCACAATAGTTCTGACCAATCTCATACGAAATATAATCAGTTTATAGATTTCCGTGGAACGAAAATGTATGGTGAGGATAGAAGAAACGCCAGGAGAGGATAAGTCTTACCACATCGAAGATAACATAGGCGAAGGTAGAGACAACGGCAATTGGAATGTGGAAAAGGAAGTAGATCATGAGCGAGATCTGCAGAGTATAAATCCAATTACTCACTAATTAGTCAATTCGGAAGCCAAGTAATAAGACACTGGAGTACTCACCATCATCCTCATGGAACGACCCTTGAGAACAGCCGAAATCTGCAACAAATATTCCCGAAAATCGAAGGAGAAGAACGCACGTACCTCCACCAACTTGGTGTCTAATTCGGGACAATTCACATCTCCTACACCCATCTGAACAATCAATTATAATAAGGGAATGGAGATGGGGTGGTAGAAGAAAATAGATACTGACTCCGTTAATTCGGTAGCCTGCAAACCATAATTAAAATCAAAACAAGCAGATATACGATCTGGATGATTAACCAGAGATTAGGGATACAACATTTCAATACCATTTCTGAAAACTTTATCGCCAGAACAATTGAACTTAGGTGGGCAACAATCAACAACAACGATCCAACAACAAAGCACATGCAACAAAACAACAACATGGTAAAGTGATAAACTTCAAAGATATCAATGCTCGAATTGTATTTTAGCATAGCAAAGTATAATATAACAAGATGAATGTGATATCTTCATCCTCATCCTCAGACTACTCTTTCTGCATTCTCCGTTGACGATTCAACTCGCTCATTTTCCATCCGGCGCATCTCAATTTTTTTTCATTATCACCTTTTAGGATTAAATAATAATAAACTTTAAACGTCATATGATGGCGATTAAACATAGATTAGTATTCCACCCACAAAGAGCTCACAGATAGAGACCGCAGGGGCAAAATTCAAAGCGATTCCTAAAATTGCCAATTTAAGCCTATATCCATATTTGATACTGCTGAATCCATTACGAGCCAAATATAAATGAAAACTAAGCGAAAAAAACAACTTTACAAAGATGTAAAAAAATTGCGAAAAAACCGGAGCCTACCGTAGTCCTGCCCAAATTTTTGAGTTGTGTAGTTCGATTGTGTCGGAATTCCTCCACTTATAGGAAATCAAAATGTCTGTCTGTTTGTCTGTGTGTTGGTTTTTTTTTCCGTGCGCGTGACGGACATTTTTTTTCGCACATTTTCCGCTATAAATCGCTTCAAACTCAAGCAATCTTCTCAGATCCTTTTGCATACGATAACCTATCACGAAACAAATCGAACTGTATATTTGAAAAATCGATAATATCATGGCCAAGTCGGTAGCGAGCTCGAATTCAAATCCGAGGGTCTCAGGTTCGATCCCCGCCGGTGCATAGTCTTTTGCCGCATTTTTTGCAAGTGTAACAAGTGGCCTAAACCCATTTCTGAGTAACGAGAAGCATATTTGAGCATCTTTTGCCGAGTTTAAAAGTGAATTATCGATTGATTTCACGCGATTTCATGAAATTTTCGTAAATTTCGTTGCAAATCATTCCACAGGCCGGCAAACTCTACAGGAAGGGGTTTGGAATGAGAGAAAGAGTGAAATCGAGAGAGTCTCTCTCATTTCTGCTCCCTCTCTCTCTCTCTCGCCCCTGACCCCTTTCTGGAGGGTCCGAATCATGCATCCGGAAGCTTCCTAATAAATCGCTTCAAAATCGCTATATCTTCCCAGATCTTTTTGCGAATGATAACAGACCAAAATATCTTTCAAATTTTACAAAATTTAATTGACCAAATCCATAGCCAAGTGGGTTACGCGCTTGACTTTCAATCCGACACCCCCAGGTTCGAACTCCGCCGCGGGCAAAACGTTTGCCGCATTATTCGCAAGTGTCAGAAGCCCTTCTAGCACGTTCTTGAGTAACGTGAAACACGTTTTCACCTGTTTTGCCGAATTTTGACATGAAATCGAAACTTTCGAAAGGTTTCCAATTGATTCGCAGAGCGTGGGGGATCACAGGAAAAGTGTTTTGCGATGTCGGAAACGTGTCTGAACGTGTTCTAACACGTTTTAAAATGAAAAAAATCGAAAATTCGAAATGCTTCCAATTGATTCTCAGAACGTGTGGGATCACAGGTAAAGTGTTTTGCGATGTCGGAAACGTGTTCGAACACGCCAGGGAAATCAACACTATCCTGCGTTTCCGTTGAGAAAGGCTCGTAAGGCTGAGAGCGATCGAAAAAAGTTGCCACGGAGCCACGAAGTGGCGTAGTGGCAACTTTTTTTCGATCGCACTCAGCCTCACGAGCCTTTTGCAACGGAATAAGCCAGTACTTTTTCTAGAGATGAACATTCCCCCCAACATACTATGCTCCCCCTGGACCGATCTTGGATCCGGCTACTGAGTTCTCCTCCCTGGACCGAGCCTACAGCAAGCTACCAAACTCCCCCTGGACCGTACCTGAAGAAGGCTACCGAGGTCCCCTGGACCGAATCTTAAGAATGTTACTTAGCTCCCCCCGGACCTTACCTGAAGCAGGATACCGATCTCCCCCTGGACCGAAAGCAGGTTACCGAGCTCCCCCTGGACCGAACCTAGAGCCAGTTACCGACCTCCCCCTGGACCGAACCTGCACCCGGAACTATGCATAGAGCGTAGTGTACGCATAGAGCGTAGTGTATTTAACCTCAACACATCCCGGCTAGTTATTACTAGTTTTTCGTTATCTTCAATATTTTGGTGATTGATTTCGCGCAAATTCTTCAATTTTTTTTTCATGCAGGGGAACAATTATTCAACTCTGATTGAGATAAGATAGATATTTATGCCAATTTGGAAAATTTCGTCAATTTTTTTTCTTACTCTCGGAAACTCCCTACTACACCATTTCTTGTACTTTAAATTCTCGGCGATTCCTGAATTGAAGATTATATATCTCCTTCCTAAGTCACGGAACGAATGGTTCAACCTAAACCGAGAGTAAAATACAGTACCTTTATGAACAAGTACGCGACAGTTGTGTAGATGGAGTGAACGAGAAGAACAATGGTAATGACGTAGTTAATCCATCTGAGGAGATACCTTCTCGAATAATGATGGAGACCATCTGCAATTACCCTAAGATAGACAAGACATTGCGATTTGAAAATTAACGATCTAAAGGTTAGCAAAGGCATAGGCACTTCTGCTCTTTTCATGTAAACCCGATTAACAAAGCGATAGAGTGCAGGGCAGGCACAAGAAGACCTCTACTTGCACTCTACTAACTAGGTTATTACAGTATAGATGGATAACAGTGCAATTGTTGCTGCCAGTAGCAGCTAATAAGTAAAAGCGGACAATTAGACTGACCGTAGTCGTATTTGTAGTCGAATTTATCCAGGAATGAACATGGTGTGATGATGTGGTCGATCAACGAGAGAATCTAGAATAATCAAATAATGATAATACAATTACTGTCGCATATCTTTCATTCAAATGAATGCGAGTTCCATCTAGATCTTTTTAAATGAAGATGGAAGCAACCATCATGCAATCTCACCTTATGGTCCCAACCAAACATCACAAACCGGGTCAGCATTACGAGCTGTAATTGTTCAATTGATTAATTCGATTAAAAGATTTTAAGCATCATCACCTGACAAATGACAGCGATGTAGGAAGAAGGGCTGAATCTCGACTCATCCAACGGACACATGATGTCGATGAGGTAAACAGCGATGAAAGCCGTATTGAACGAGAGGAAGTAGAATGACATTGTCACATTCTGCAGAGGATAGAATGATCCACTATATACCCCCCCCCACCCTCCCAATACAACAGTGCCAAGGAAAAGCGAAACCTGGATTCCGGATTTGTAGACACGTCTGATGAAGAAGAACAACGACATAGTAGTCATGTTGCAGAAAAAATAAGCATAGTATACGCCAAAACCCTGCAAAAATCGATTATGACATAATAGGAGGGAGTTGAAAACCTTGACTGAGATTCCAAGACACATGTGATCTTCGATCTCACACTCGAGCTCCGAAACAAACATCTGCAATAAAATTACAAAAAGGTGAAAACAATACATATTTTTGTTAATACAAATAAATATAATAAATACAACGTATGTATGCACCTCAATCTTCTTCATCTCCTTAATCGATGTTACATCCCTCATATTTTTCTCCAATACAGTGACATACTGGTCAATCTGAAAATAAAGCAAATTACAATCAACGACAAAACGAAGACCTTTTCGAGAATAATTATACGATGATCTATTCCAGGTTTTACCGTAACAATAAAACAACAAAAAACGTTCCAGAGAAGATAGACTGGCAGCATTTTGAATTTTTTAGATAACATTTCGCTAAAATCACACAACATTTACGTATTACGAGGTCTGAAAAACAGAAAATCGAACCACATTATCGATTTTTAATGCAAAAATTGTAAAATTAGACAGCATTTAGGACTTTTTCGTACATGCCTTTTAGTCTATCCCCGTAACCGAACCTTGTGAAGTGCATTCATCTTGTGTACGATTGAGCTCATGTGACATATGAGAAGAGTGAAGACAAAGCAGACGAACCAATTAGTGGAGATGGTTACCAGATATCTCATTCTTTCTCCAATTATAATATTTTGTAATTGAGGAAGTAAAATACAGTACCGTGATTATAGATGATCTCGACGTCCGATGTAAACTCATGAGCAAACGGTTGAGCCGAGTATAAAATGTATCCCACCTGTAAATAAATGGGAAATAATTTCACGAAAAGAGGTATCACAACTCACATAGTACGACGTCATCGTGAATCGCAAGACTTGAATGCAAGCGAGCAGATTCTGTAAATATACAGTAAATTTAGAAAGCTTTCTTACATGAATTTTAAATAGCAATCAGCAACATAACAACTATTTCGACTATTATCATCAACTATTATCATTTTCGAGTCACCAGTACAACATCTACTTACTAGTGAGAATGCAGCCGGTCTATGCTCACCATTCCGATGTAGACCGTTGGTAGATCATCTTTGATATTCACTCGACCGATTGCACGGAGTAACAGAATGAAAGAAGAGAAGATGAATTCGACAGGGGCTACTTGATACAGAATGAGCTGCCAAATCATACAATCCATTAAACTACTCTTTCTTTCGCTCATTAAAAAAAATATTCGATAGATCTATTTCATGCATGTAATGCGTCAATTAGCCATTTTTTTCTTGCTAAGCGCAGATAAAATTCAACCTTACCTCATTGCTTCCGATTACGCCGTAGAATTCATTGGCAGCAAAGTAAAATCCAATGAAAAGAAGATACTCGAATATTAGAGTTAACTGAAATAAAGCTATCTATATCTGTACAAAGGAACTGCTACATACACTATTCAGAAAAATGCGGCGCCTGTTAATCGAGATAATAGAAGCAGTAATCTGAACATATTTCAAGATTATGGAAATAGCATGCCCTAAATCTACTACGATCAACAGTGTACCTTAGTTAGGTCATCCATTCCCTCCACATTGGCTAAGGTTCCTCCTTTAGAATACCCCATCTGGAGTCGAAAACCATGAAATCAATCAGATGTGAGATATCACTAGGAGAGAAACCGACTCCATTGAACACGAGAAATCCACACTTCAAAACCAACTTTATTATGTACATGTAGAACAACTTCTCAACAATAACAACGAATGAAACAAAACAAAACAATGTACTTCAATTTTAAGCCTAAACAGTGATGGTATCAAAGTAAGCGAGATTTCTAGTTTAGCATTTACAAAAGTTTGGATGGAGTCTAGAAGTCTCTGTCCACATTGTCCTCCATATCGATAGAATCACGATCACACGCGTCATCACGGGAATTGTCAATGTAGAGACCAGCCACTGTTCTCTGCAATCGAGATACGGTAACATTAAAATGAAATAGGAGAAGAATGTCGATCCGATAAACTGTTGATAGTATAATACCTTGGTCATTCGCAGCGCCATGAACAATACGTAGAGAGAATGGATCATCCAGATGAGACTCATCCAAACGGCGTTGAAGAACAGACCGTGCATGGCCAGTGACACATTCATCTCTGAAAGAACAACTACGGTAAGGTCGAATTTCGTTATCCCTATTTAGTCCATAACAAAATAGCAGAAGACAAACTTTGGAATTCGCCGGGGAAGAGGCCAAAGTCGATCAAATTAGCGACGCTCTTGCTCTGCACTACAGCGAAGTTCGACAACTCGAGGAACTGAACATAACATGGTTTACATTGGAATCTTTCGAATGTAACCTTTCTAGTAAGAGGGATGACTCCTATGATTGTGAACTGAACCAGAAGCGCAATCTGAAATATCATACAGTCAGCTTCGAAATAGTTACAGATTATGATGAAAAGCCTGACTCCATCTTCCAACTAGAAGATGTCCATATTAGAATATGAAATCGATACCAGGAGAAGAGCGGTGACGATCATGAACCTCCGGGGCTTCAGATTGATAAAGTCGGAGATAGTGAATGGAATGGAGACAGCGAGAAGTACCAGAGTCAGAAGCATCATGTAGAACCCAAACGACCACTGAAGAATAATAAATGATCGAAACCGAGTGATTAACACTTATTCGAAAAGTCAGCAATGCTGCATCATCTCAACTCAGCATCATAATACCAACCACATATCCGTAAAAGACGGCGGCCATAGTGTTGATGAGCTGAGCGACAGCCAGACCGATGTATCCTCCGCAGTAGATCGCGGCGAGTAGCTGAATATTAGATAGTTAAGAAATTTGTCAGCACAAGGCAAATATGAGGCCGTTTGCGAGAGAATCGAGCAAAGCTCGGACAGTAGAAAAATCGAAGTCGAAGGAGAACATTGTTCTAGATACTCTCCAGGGTGCTGATTACGATGGAAAGTATGTCATATTATGCAAATCTATCTCCGACCTGTTATTCAAATTTCAAAATCCAGCTGAATTTACGTATTTTGGTTCTTCCAAAAGAAAGAGTCCTCAAACTATGTCGTGCAAATACTCAACTAGGGTGAAATTGCATGAGGAATCCAATGGAAGTTTCAGAAATGCAAATTTCCGTGTATTTCACGTAGCACCTGTCCATTTCCCCATGTTAAACTCAAAAGGGAGGTCTGGGATTAACACAGTATGTGGGGAACAGACACATCGTGCCGCCTCTTAAATTTGTACGCTGTCGACCTCCGGCAAATCGAGTTATGAATTTTTAAATCAGCGGATGTGGGTGGAAAAGCACCGATCTGATGAGAGAAGTCATCAATTTGCATCCAACCTCCCTCTCATTTCTCATTTGCCTGCTCGCGCGGCGTCTGAGAGTGCGAAATGAGATGGTGATCGCATGCTAATTGCGCTTTCTCTTGTCAGATCGGTGCTTTTCCACCCAGATCCGCTGATTTAAAAATTCATAACTCGATTTGCCGGAGGTCAACAGCGTACAAATTTAAGAGGCGGCACGATGTGTCTGTTCCCAACATACTGTGTTAATCCCAGACCTCCCTTTTGAGTTTAACATGGGGAAATGAGCAGGTGCTACGTGAAATACACTGAAATTTGCATTTCTGAAACTTCCATTAGATTCCTCATGCAATTTCACCCTAGTTGAGTATTTGCACGACATGGTTTGAGGGCACTTTCTTTTGGAAGAACAAAAACACGTGAATTCAGCTGAATTTTGTAATTTGAATAACAGGTCGGAGATCGATTTGCATAATGTGGCATATTCGCCATCGTAATCTGCACCCTCAAATGTGTAGGAAACCGTCTTCAACTTAGATTTCGTATTTTCACCTGTCCGATCTCTGTTGTCGCATTGTTTGATTCTCTCGCAAACGGCCTCATATATAAACAAATTGGACCCACATCAATGGAGAAGAACATGAACATGTAACTGTCCAGCTTCCAATTGACTCGTCTAGTCATGTATTCCACTTCCTGATAAAGCAAAATTCAACTTCTTCTTCAACTTCATCTGAAACATATAGAAGAAGAAACAACAAACCACATTCGTATCGACTGACGCGATGCGAAGACGTCCCTTAAAATAATACTTCCATGACAAACTTTTAAGAACAAAAACCATACCGAATACAGGTATATCAATTTCTTAGCAGTCGATTCGATGTTAATGAGAGCGATTGAGTAGATGAAACAGATCAACCAACAGTACGATACCACGACGATTATCAGATGTTCTGAAACACAACTTGGGCGGGAAAATGCAAAATTTAAAACCTTTGTTAGTGTTCGCGATCTGTTCCAATGTCGCATTAGCCGTAATCTTTCTCGTTCCAATAGAACCTCCGAACTTTGTATAACTGAGATAGATTACACCCTGAAATACCATTGCAGCAGTTCCACAGTTGCATCGAGTAACTCACGAAGAGAATGAACAAGAATGAGCGAATGAACTGCGTCGCTGCGAGAATGTGCTGAAAAGGATGGACTTGGAATTGATTAACAATTTAAAACTGAACCGTAGTGATGTAGCATTTGAAGATGGTGTAGTTCGAACTGATGAAATAATAGAGAAGTGAGACGATCCAGATTACGAAGAACTCAATGGGAGTGACGGCCAAAATGAACAACCATGCCTGTGGAGTCATTTGCATGAAGGATTTATGTAATACCATACCTTGTCGTACTGAACGTACGAGATCAGAATGCCGCTCAACAGAGGAACGACGCACACGATGAGGAAATAGAAGATAAAGATCACCTACAAACACTTAAGTTTTTTTGAAATATAAACAAAAATGCAAACCAAGTTGAAGATTGAACGATGGTCGATCCGATTCAAGACCTGGAACAGAACAAATAATGATTATGAAATCAACTTGTCCAAACGTGCCTTTTGTAACATGATATCGAAATTAGGAGTACGATTGTCGTCCATGTTCATCTTAGACGAAACTGCAATTATTCGATCGTAATCAAACGTGTTAAGGACGAACAACAATGAAGGGCCACACAAGAAGAAAAACAAGACACACAACGAAAAGTACGGTAGAAATGTCGATATCAATGTAGTGAACCTTATTTTCCGTATAAGACTAAATACGGTTTTAAAGAAAGCCAGTGAAAACCGTAATATACATCCAATTGATCACACAAGAATCCTGAATGTACAGTAATATCGGCGTAGGACCATCAAGAGGTACTGTACTTTTCAAAAATGTATTTTTTCAATGTTTTTGTTGTTGTTTTTAGATCGATTTCTGCATTGTATTTTACGATTTCAAAGCATGTTGGAGCGGCCTACACCAAGCTGTTCGCATGCACCGTGTCTCGTTATCTCTTCGCAACTTACTAAGCTTCTGATTCGTCAAAATGATGTCAAATGGTTTGTATCGCACTTTTGAAATTGCTCCTGATTGCGATTTTTCAGGACAATGCTTCACTCCTCTGATTGGCGTTCGCTAATTTTCGCTCCAGTTTCTTCAAAGGTTCATTTTAGTGCTATTCTTTAGACGTGGTTGTTAATTTCCGCACAGAGCAAAAGGTTATAGAAATGGACGGACCAAATTCCTTTTTTTCTGGTACCTTTGAGTTGTGCGGAAACGTTTATGTTTGTTTATTCGACTAGTTCAGCAGACCAGTCTACTGATTTAACAATTTCAGGGATTTGATCGATGTGTTTCTGTAGATATCGAGGTCGTATTGTCGTCTCGGAGTCGAACTGTTAGTCCTTTATGCACCGGTTGAATTTCAGAAATCGACTTACCATTTAGTTATAAAAATGGAGCGCAATCATCGCTATTTACCGTTGCAGGTGATGTCTATTTCCCTGAATTTCGCATTCGAAAGCTTAGAATCTGAAGTGGATTTTATGAACACGAAAAGGTTTCGGGTCCGCATCGACGCCTTCTTCTCATCCATTTTCAATGAAAACGAGCATCTCTGCTACTCCATCGACAATAGAAAAGTGAGTAGTTATCTCTATATGGATCCAAAGGAACATTACAGTTGTGTTCTGAGGACGAAACTAAGAAATCCACTTTCTATATGGATATTTCTCTCAATCAGAGATGGTGACTTACTGGACATTGCTAGGATATTATGCATTACTTACAGTGTATTGATGCGCATTCCAGATACTACGATAGCACATCATGTTTATTGATTTATTTCAGTTTCCGTAGAAGAACTTCAATCCTTTCTGAGATCCACTCTGACTTTCTCCTAGTGAACAACTGTGAGATCCCAGTTAGTCGCGAGGTTGTTTCTTCTCTAACTCTGCCATTATAAGTTCATCATTGTAGATTCTGTCCCTGCAATCTGATTTCTTCCTCAATCTCTTTTTCGGCGACTTTCGAGAGAAGAATTTGGCATTGAAAGAGATCAAACAGGTAAACGATTTAATATTTTACCAATCTGATACCAAATTTCAGGTGAGCGAAGTGAAGTTTCGACTCTTCATTAAGAAGCTGCATCAACACTCGGTTACTTTCTTGTCAGGTTAGCCAGTAGATTACAAAGATCAACGAGATTGCTGACTTCAGTCTCCATGGCACTGACGATTCTGAATTACTCGGATCGATTTATGGTTGTGGGACTGAAGGAGCGTGCAATGGAATATCTAATGTCACAATCAGTTCCATCGGATGTCATTGAGGAAGTTATCCTCGTCGCTGATAAAGTATATAAGGCCGATGCACTGCTGGTCAGTCATCTTACTTTCTGCGAGTTTTCCATATATGGCTGGGGCATGGCTAGCAACAGCGCCCTCCCAAAGTTGCCGTTTTCACGGAGCTTCTGGAGTTCATCTTCTCTTACCTTCCCAATTTGTCGGTCGAGACTGTTCAGAAATTGATTGATGTTTGTTTTTATCTATTGTAAGTCTCAGTGGACAAGCCATCTATTTACAGAGAACTCTAATCTTGACGAATAGAGTGAAGAGCAAGTCGGTAGAAGTGAGCCGGCAATAAACCATTCTCTCGAATTACGATAATGATATTGTAGATGCAGCAAAAACACGCTTGTGAGAAGAAAGAGAGGGAGGACCGTGATCTACTCCTTTCAACATGGATTCAATCACATCCAGTAAGCAATTGATCAATCCATCCATCTAGGGAAATAAGTCTACGACTCTATACTTCTGGGCTACCGAGCGAGGACGTTAAAAGTACTCGCTTTGTTCAGAATCAGGGAAGAGGTACTTTCGACTTTCAGAGTCGTCGCTCGGTAGCCCAGAAGTCTAGAGTGGTAGACTTATTTCCCTCTCAGATTTTCTTCTTCATCGGCTTGTCTTTTCATTCACATTCCTTTCAGTCTCTATTCGGATTCGTCATTAAGTGTCACAAGAAGTCTTATCAGAATGGACCAGTGACTACCAAGGCATTCTTCGTCTCCTCTACAACGTCTAATCGATACTCCAATTATGTCAAGATTCACCACCTATGGGATCATATCTCTGCTGATTACAAGAATATGACGATCGATGGTGTGTTGACCTATCATTCACGGGCGCTCAAATGCGGATAGAACGTGGTTCGAGAATTAAGTGCACTCATGCAGTCACGCATTGCAGTCGTGACCACCCTCTGTTCATTTCTCTTGCACCGAATCGGAATTTCTGAGCTCCCGTTTCATTGTCTTAATCATTTAATCGATAATTCAGGTCGAGACTACCGTCGTACCCGACCTCCACTCATCTGCTTTCCTACTAATTCATTCACCGACCGACGACACTACGTCGAAATCAAATCGCCCATTACCGTAATCAATGCATTCTGAACCGGCATTCGCCCACTGTAAATCAGCTAGAAGTTGTACAATTCCACTTGTTGTCCGTTTTCTGTATCGTATTTCAAATTCGACTCTGTACATTTGCTGTCACAAAGTTTTCTCGATGCTAACTTACAAAGTACGACCTCAGAAGCTATGTATAAAGTAATACTCACTACAATTATTTTGCCATGCTTGATTTGGAAATGGTTCAATTCCGTGGTCTTTATCTTTTTATTTTCATTATTATTATTCAATGTTTTTGTTTGTTTGAATAATATAATATATTCAAACAAACAAAAAGTGATCACTATATAATTCTCAGCAATTGCAAACTGGCTTGCATAGTTTGCCGTACTGTAAGATGTTTGCTCAAACTGTTCTGGTTCTTCAAATTTTCAACTTGTTTCCTTGTCCTCCTTTTAAATGCAACTAGTTGTGGCCACTCACATAGGCTGCTCTCCTATTGGTAACTTCCGCTACCTATCGAGCATTCCCATTTATCTCTTTTCCCGCTTATTCCTCGTGTCTTTCTCTCGTTGCCATGTCAATGCTTCCGCCCTTTTCGAAAGTGTTTGTTGTTCATTTCTTGTCATTGTAGTGGATGTCTCTTCCATCGGATGGGAGGTATCCACTGCCTTCCGATGGTCTCTCTCCACAGCAGCAGCAGCTGCAGCAGCCTCCACAGATGCAGCCGACACAGCAGCAATTCCAGCAAGGAATGCAAGCAATGATGCAGCAACAACAATGTGAGTGGTTTATAGTTGAAATGCGCAAGGAGTATATTGACTACTCGCTCGGGAAATTTGCCGTTGGCCTCCCGCAATAATTATTGAGAATATAAAAACGAATTTAAACTTATTTTACTCTTTGGAGCTCGTGGATACTATTCGAATTCCGTAAAGGTTTATTTCTAGTTATTTGTTTGCGTTATCTTTGTTTATCGCGATCGTAAATATACAAAATGCATGCGCCATTGCCACCATTGCCCACAGTAGTTAGTTATTGAAGCTAATAAAGCCTTCTTCCTCACCTCTTCAATATCAGATATGATGGCTCCTCCCTCTGCTCTTCCCTCAACAGTCTTCCATCCTCCTCCTCACTCCTCACTTCCCTCCACCTCATCTCCCATCACTCCAATCACTCCCGCTCTTCAATCTCCAACCTTCACTGCCCCTGCTGGTCCCTCAACTTCTTCTGCCGCTCCTCTCAAGAGAAGACGATTCAGCGGAGCCAAGATACAACCTGTAAGGACCACTTTCACCTGTTAGCGCATGTGGAATATGAAATATGTAATCGAGAACTGATAATATTATTATATTTTTTACAGACTCGAATCAAGAAAGTGATGCAGGCGGATGAGGAGATCGGCCGAATGGTGAGTCCGTCGTACTTTATCGTGTCCAAATTAGTCTTAAAAAGAAGTACGGCACTCTAAATTCTTGAGTGAATCTCGTGGCCTTATTGTTAGCGACCAGTTCATTAGATCAACCATGATTACTAAGTTATTAATATTATACGAATTTAATAATATCCCCTGTCTCTCCTCTTAGGTCGCTTCAGTCCCGGTTGCGATCGGTCGTGCAATGGAGCACTTTGCTGAGAAGTTCCTTCTCTCTGCCTCATCAGCAGTGACTGGAAGTGGAGCGAGAACACTCGCACCACATCATCTGTTCGTTTTTTTTATTTAACAAAAAAATTAAATATGAAACGCTCTCGAGGTTTGTATTTTACGAGCCTCTTAATAGTCTGATGAGCCAGTTTTAGACTGAGAACTGTGCGTGTATTTCTGTTATTGGGGTGTTCAAATCTCTAACATTGAAGTCGAACATTTAGATTCTAAATATTTAAATGGAATCTTGAATTGTGATGGAGATTCTAAAGTGCCCTCTTTCAGTAAGATGGCGATGCTGTCGAATCCTCACTTTGCCTTTCTCGAGCCGATTCTGCGTGAGGTTGGGATGCCGGTGAGAGCGGGAGACGCCTATCAATTCCCCCAACAGGCGACAGTCCAGTCAGTGCAGCACATGCAGCAGCAGGTACAATATTACAAATTCATAAACACCCGTTCGAAATAACAAAACGTTCCGTTGGTAGTCCTTTCTAAACGCAGAAATGGTTGGAGAGATACTTCAACAAAGAAAGACACACGCCCAGACATAGAAAGGGAGTACGCGCACCAGTAGTCCATTTCATACGCGTGTCATCTTAAAATTGTAATACGAGGAATCAGATGAGAGAGGGGGAGGGAACTTGGCGAATTATTGTTGCAACCTAGATATAAAGTAAAACATGTGTGCACAAAGCAGTTAGTGATGATTAGACAATGTAAAATTTAATTAACAAATTCTCATTTGCAGCAAGCGCTGCAAGCTGCAGCTCCTCCGATTCAGCAGCTGCAGCAGGGAGGGCTGGCTCTTCCTCCCTACATGGACGTCCCATCGATGATTCCATCGGGAGTACCGACAATGATGGGAGCAACGGACATGCAGCAGTTCTCAATGCACAATCCATACCTGTGAGTCTATTTCGGTTCTATTTTGTATGAAAAAAACGTTATTTTCCTTTATAACTAATTTTTATGATGGCACTTCTTCCCTTTTCCGGACCACGTAACCCGGGATGGGATCTTCCTTTATTGTCTCATTGTGTGATTTTAGCGGTCACCTCTCTCCCTATTAGGTTGCTTGGTCCGGTAAAGGGAAGACGTGCCGCATCTGATAACTTATTAATTATGAAATTTGCAGCATGCAGCAGATGTCAGGGTCGTACGACCCGCTTGCAGCCATGGGGCAGATGGGGCAGATGATTGCTGTAGGAGGAAGTGTGCCTTATCGTGAGTGGTCCTTATCGTAGAACAGTGGACACCGATTCGTCCTAAACTCACATTAGTTGCATATTTTCCAATTCGATTCAATTCTTTATTCCACCGGAGAGTTTCAATCTTCGTATGAGATGCATAGTTGATTGTCGATGTAGAAGTTGGGTTGAGCTTCGCCGCTCTCGGGTTTATGAACATTTTTCCGAGAAAAAGCAAATATTGTAGAAGGAGGAACTCTCACTTCTCCACTCACTGCATCTCCCATCACTTCTCCCACAGGAACACCCTCATCTACTCCACCCGGTAATTTGCCGCGCCCCCTTTTTTATGATAGTCGTATTTTTTGTGAGGTACAGGAATGAATATAATGTATTTAAATGCGCCTTATACTTCGGTCAGAATATTATATTTGGCGATTGAATTTTCTGTGTGTTGAGGTGGTCGCACGGCTCGTCGTAGCAGTTCGGCCGTTTCGAATGGAGGAGAAGGAGAAGTTGTAGTGAAGAAACCGAGAGGAAGACCGAGGAAGAATAAGAAGGACAAGTAAGTCGAGATTGGTGAAGGATTTAAGAGACCATCCACGAGAGGCCGGGGCTACCACACCGATGGCTTTTATGCAACCTATCTCAATAACTTGGGGGGTGAAGTTGGTATCACGAGTGCTGATATTAGGCCAAGTAACTAAGGTTCTGGGTCTCGCACGGAAAAGTTACAGTAACCCGGCCTTCCGATATCGATTTTTTCACTATTTTAAAAAGTGGGTTTTTATAGGTGTTCTAGGTGTATTTTGCGAAAAAAATTACAATGAAAATATTTTTGAAGCGATCTGACAACGATAAAGGGTCGAAATTTCAGTTTTTGTCACTTTTTCGTCCATCCTGAAAAAAAATTGGCTAAAAGGTGAAAACCATTTTGCGATTTTTAGAATCCTCATGATAAACTGTGTAAAGTTTTTCACTTCTCGGAATCCGGACTGTGTCGCCGATGGTCGTAAATGAGGTCTGAACATTCGGATATTAGCGAACCTTGGAACGTGTCTGGCGATATTTCTGATCCCGGTTGCGAAATATCACGTGTATCAAGTTATATATTACTTGCCTACGATGCCTTGAACATGACTGACTCAATTATTTCATCACCAGGTGGAAAAAATTTCAACATTTTTTTCGACCATTCATGGAATTTTCGCAAAAACTTTTTTCTCAAAAGTGGTCGTACCTGTTTGAAATGTGTTCATATCATGAAATTTAATATTTTTACACCGTATTTGACGATATGAGTGTTAGATAATTCCAGAATTAATATGTTTGTATTGAATTTTACGTTGTCATTCTCTTCCGTAGACTGCATCATGATAGTCAAATATTGCGATATTCATTGTCAAATACGGTGTACAAATATTAAATTTCATGATATGAACACATTTCGAACAGGTACGACCACTTTTGAGAAAAAAGTTTTTGCGAAAATTCCATGAACGTTCGCCTATTTTTTCATGGTTCATGGTCGAAAAAAATGTTGAATTTTTTTCCTCCTGGTGATGAAATAATTGCGTCAGTCATGTTCAAGGCATCGTAAGCAAGTAATATATAACTTGATAGACGTGATATTTCGCAACCAGGATCAGAAATATCGCCAGACACGCGCCAAGGTTCGCTAATATCCGAATGTTCAGACCTCATTTACGACCATCGGCGACACAGTCCGGATTCCGAGAAGTGAAAAACTTTACACAGTTTTTCGAGAGGATTCTAAAAATCGCAAAATGGTTTTCACCTTTTAGCCAATTTTTTTTCAGGACGGTCGAAAAAGTGACAAAAACTAAAATTTCGACCCTTTATCGTTGTCAGATCGCTTCAAAAATATTTTCATTGTTATTTTTTTCGCAAAATACACCTAGAACACCTATAAAAACTCACTTTTTAAAATAGTAAAAAAATCGATATCGGAAGGCCGGGTTACTGTAACTTTTCCGTGCGAGACCCAGAACCTTAGTTACTTGGCCTAATATCAGCACTCGTGATACCAACTTCACCCCCAAGTTATTGAGATAGGTTGCATAAAAGCCATCCGTGGATTTCCGCCCTGCGCCCCGGCTTCTCGTGGATGGTCTCTTAATTGGATTAGAGATACTATCACATCATGATGTATCGGAGTACCCGAATTTAGTTTAACTTGTACTGAAGAACAGCAAAGTTGCAGCCGAACTCTACAAATACGGCGTGTCCAATAGCCCGTTGTTGTCGGAATTATGAACATTGCAGGGTACCTTGCCATAGAAACAAGAAAGAGGAGTGCCCAAAAGCCATATCAGCCCAAAATAAATAAAAAGTTGTATTTGTTCAGATGCGTTGAGGATGATCTGGAAGTGGATGCGAGCATGGCTAACAATGGACTACTGCGACCTCCCTCACCCGGTGACATTAAAAAGGTACGATATTGGTGATGAACGAATGACGTCACAGTGCGCACTACAGTAGTCCTTTTTTCTCTTCAGGAATCAAACGAGGCCGATCGTCTCCTCATGCCTCCTCCGCCGTTTCTTCCGATGAAACCTCCTCCCTCCTAATGGGTTATTGATTGATCTACTGATGATCTAATGTATCCGTACTTACCTTCTCACTTTCTCGTCGGTATCATTTGGTGAGCAAGTGAATAGTACTCCTCATGTGCATCCCTCTAACTGTAGTGTTTAGTCGTTTTCTTGTTATTCCTAGGATGTCTTACTGTATCTCCAAGTGATCGAAACTCGATTCAAGGCAGTTATCAAACTTACCACCTGACTTCTCGATACGACGTCTCATTAGATCTAATTATCGATCGATTCTTCTCGTCTATTGATCTACGTTTCTATTATCATTCAGTATTGTTTCCGTGTTATCGATTTTTCTGCCCTATGAACTACTTTCTACGCTTTATCTCTATTATTCTGATAGTCGTCGTTTGTGTTCATGGTTTTCCTTTTCCCTTTCCTCGTGATATCGATAGTTGTGATCTACCGGTTGGTATCTCTATCTCTCCCTTCTACGCTCCCTTCCTACTGTCTCTGTCATTCTCAACCTAATCTCACAACAATAAATTAGTTCAATATTGCTCTCTCAAACCGTCCATTTATACAGGTTGCACTAAATTAGCAAACTATGTACAGCGGATAGAGGAGCATGGCAGATCAAATCAAGAAAATACAAAATGGACACGTGAGAGTGCGAAACGTGGAGTGAAACTCGTCGATCGATAGGGGATGAGGGGAATACAGTAATCCGGAACTAGAGTTATACGAGAATAACAGTCTATTTAGCTCCTGTCATTAGAGTATTCTAGAAAAGAAAAATCGATTCATCTACAGACTAATCACTTGGTTATTAGCGGGTAGATCAGGACGAGGTGAGAGGGGGAAGGGGAGGAGAGGCCAACGTGTCATAACGACAGACACAACCTGTCCAATCATATCAAGAGCATGTCAATGTTACCAGTAATGGAGGGTGGTTGTGGCTCAGAGGGAAATAAGTATGCGACTCTAGACTTCTGGGCTACCGAACGACGACTTTTAAAGTCTACTCGCGTCGATCTTTAAAGTCGTCGTTTGGTAGCCAAGAATTCAGAAAGCGCAAAATTATGTCTCTGAGGGGGGTAGGTCAACGATCTTTCATTGGCTCTTCTTCTCTCCTCTCTTTAATGCCATCTTCTCATTGACTTCAGCCGTAATCTTCTCATACACAACGAGCATCTCCTTTCTCACTCGATCGGCCAGAGCAGGCACGTCCTCCATTGTCAGCTGAACTCAAACATGATGAGAAATGAGAAGGATCGCTTGGAAAGAAATGCTATGAACGGGAACTCTCCAGTTTCGTTTACTCTGGAGATGTTGTATCCTGCTGAGAGAGCACGCAAAATCAAGAGAACGGTTTAGAGATGGTGCTAGACTTTTTTTTGAATCCTCTCTCTCTCTCTCTCTCTCTCTCTCTCAGGGAATTTGGAGAATTCCAGCTCTGAGTGCCATGAATTCTGTTATCGTCACAAGCTAGGACCTGCGCTTTGTGTGAAAGATGGCATACCAAATCTACAGATTCACTGCTCACAACCAAACTATACCCAGTATAGTTTTGATGCCGTAAATGCAATCAAAACGTACTCCAGCAGTGGGAATGGGATCCATGACTTGGACGATAATCTCTCCATCTCCGTCAAAGTAACGACCGGGATTGGAGTAGAAGCACTTGTAGGAGGAAGCGACGGTAGGGACGATCGGGATTTGAGCCTGCAGAGATACGTTTCTTCCACATTTCTAGATTTTATACATATACATACTTATTCCCAATTCTCCGTTCATTGTATTCAATGCTTCAAGAAGGGCAGTAGGGTTTACCACTTGAAATAGATTTTGTTCGAAAACTAAAGAAGATAAACAACAAAAAGCAAAAAAAAATTGTTCCGAAACTGAGTCGAAACGCATTTCCTTCATTTCATTTTCGACTGTTTGAGGGGTCATCTCTACAGGGTAGTGAGGATATTTTGAGATTAACTCATAAGTAGCAGAATAATTCCTCCGACCTGGACAGCAATATTGAATGCGCCCTTCTTGAATTCGAGCATTCCATCGAGACTTCGATTGCGAGTTCCCTCGGGGAACACCCACAACTGAACAGAGACGGTATTACATTTATGAATTGATACGATCAAACAAAATGCTGCTTCCCGTGTTTACCGAAGGCGATAGGCCACACACAAGTGAGAGGGTCACGAACCTGCTTGTTTAGTAAACCACAGAAGTTCGCGTACTACCGTACTTGCAGCAAATTACCCGTCATTAATAATTAAGATACCGTACCTTGAGACTTCTCTTCGTGAGTGCCGCAGTGCATTGTTCCACTGCCTTCATTGCCTTTTCTCTGTTGAATCGATCGACGAAGATCACTTCACTCTGTAATCAATATTATCATAAAATGGTTTTCATATTTCAAAAAAATGCATGTATGACCATGGAAAACTCCAGCCGCGGAAAGTTGTAAATATTCGAAAAAACTGATTTGCCAACTTGTCCACACATGTACAATAACTATGATTTCCCAAAGGGAGTTTGGATGCAGTCAATCGATTCTCCTGACCAGAAAAGCGGTAATGTTGAAGATGGGAACGTATGCAAGTGATCTCTTCATCATCACTGTTCCTCTCGGGGGATACGCGTGGGCCATCATCATCACATCCAGAGCAGACTGACAATTAATAATAACTAATTATCGATTTGAGGAGAATCACCAAATTTCGTGTTCACAGTCAACAAGAGAAATTGGAAACAAATTATTTGTACAGAGCAGACGATTACTGCCTTTCTTTTAATATATATTATTGTACCGCGATTTCTCGTGAGTTGTATAAATAATATTATATTAATCAATCAAGATACTTCGATTAAACAGTCATGAGATTTCGAGTTTACAATCCAGAAGATAAATAGTAAACTAAGTATTTGAATACTACCATCGACATTGTGAATAGCGGTAAACAGTGATAAATAAAACTGGATTTGAGATTACATAATGATGACGCAATCGTAATTACCTGGTGGTTGCACACTGCGACACAGGGAGTCGTCTGTTTGGAGTACACCCTCTCGTAATCACGCACTTCCACCTGACAATGAGATATTGACCGTTATCAAGATATATATTTACTATTGAAAAAAATAATTTAAATAAGTGAGAAGACTGAAAATATAAATGAAAATAATAATAATATTAATAATAGTAATAACAAAAAAGGGAGAGTGGACTTACGTTGATTCCGGTCCACTTGGAGAGGTAGGTCATCGTGACGAAAACTACTGTACAACCCTGTAAAGAAATTATTGATTGCAAGGACTGACTACTCATTTCGTACCTCCTCTGTTAAACAACATTGCAAATTAGTGAAATAACCCCATCACACGAAGTGAAACAATTTGATTCTACTTTTTCCAATGGTTGCAGGTATGCTATACGATAGTTTAGAGTTGCAACTCACATATCCCATGAAGTAGGAAGGAAGACAGATGAGCATGCAGATGAGAGCATTGAAGAGGATTGAGAAGTAGAAGATTGTGATACGGATGAAGTATCTGTAACTTTTTTGAATCGTTTCGTTTCTATGTTTAGTCCATAATTTATAAACTGGCTAGATCTCGCATAAAACTGATCAGATCTCAATTGGTCCGTACTAATCTCTTCCTCCCGCATATTTCTATATAGTTTTCGAGTGCCAAACAGCCTCCTTCAAAAATTTGATTGTCCGTGTTGTAAAATGCATGAGCTGTACAGAGATCAACAAGAGTGTGTGCACGAATCTCCTTGATAGCACCAAAGAACCGTCACGTTTCAATGAAAATTGGATAGATATGGACACGTTGCTCCACTGTCAATCACAAACTGATCGACCCACTACCAATTACGATGCACTTCGTCGCATGCATGAAGGAATTAATTACTTCTGTGAAAATCAACTGTGATTAAAGTAATAAATTATTTCGATTAGTGTTCTAGCTTAGTTCCGCAGAAGTAATTAATTACTTAAATCATGCGACGAAGTAAAATGAGCGTAGAAATTATGTTGTCGATGACAAGACTGTTTACTAGTATCCTACGATCTTTATCAAATAGAAGGTCGCGCCGCTCGAACGATCACTGTATCATACTAAACATTTTGAGTGGCATGCACAATCGTGTGCAACTATTGCAAGCTCCCTCTCGAATACTTTGACCCGTGACACTTTGATCATTGACCCGGGAAATGAACTGAATACGTGCAGAACGCTTGAATACTCAGTGCTCGTGGGGTATAGCTACCTCAGCTAGAAGACAGAAATCAGGCCTACTTCAGCTATACACAGCTGCTTCCTAGCTATTTTCTAGCTGATCTCTGTCTTTTAACTGAAGAAGCTATACCCCATGGACACTGAGTACTATGTCATCTTCTAGTGATACATCGGCCACCCATAGGTCAAAAGAGTGCGTTGGGAAAAGTAGAAAATTTGGGTTGGGTTTTTCAAAAATGGCCATGAAAAACTAAAATGTGGGTTGGTTTTTCAATTTTTTTCTCAAAATCCAAAAATGTGGGTAGAATTTTTCTAAAATTGGTCTTGAAATTGCCAAACTGTGGGTTGGCTTCGTAATTTTTTACACACCTTTTGACCTATGAGGCCACCTACGACCAGTTTACAGGAAGAAGCAAGGATAAAGAGATTGGAAAATGTTCTCACCGAGCTTTTCTATTGAGGGCATAGGCTACGACTAGAAGTCCGAGTAAGACGAGTAACACATTTGCACATGGACACTCGAATAACATCTGAAATAATAAACAATTAGAAATTAATTGGGGGAAATAAACAAGATAACCAGAAATAAGCATGAACGGATATTTGATCTTTGAGAGCGAGATGGGATAGCAATACGTGCTGATGTCTATCTCTCAAAAGTCTAACCCACGTGCAGAGGAATGAATGAATGGGAGAAAGATAGGGAGAAGAGACTGATAGGAAGGGTCGACCTCTCCTATCAAGAGACACTACGATGCCGTGGTCAATGAATGAGAGAGACAAGAAGAGAATGGAGAGAGGGACGAAGCTTAGCAATCGAACGATGAGAACAAAGTATCTCTGGCGTGATTGGAGGAGAGGAAGGAAGGAAGAGAAGGGAATGCGACACTGCACTCTTGTTAGTGATGGTGAGTAGAACTCGAAGGGGAGAAACAACCAACGTCATAACAACTGAACGACGAGGGTTCGAAAACTGAATACTGATTGTATATCGGAAGGAGATGTGAAGGGCATCTCATTACTCGTGGGATATTTCTACTTATGACGGAGAGCATAGAAAGCAGCTAAAAAGCAGCGCTACAAGCTCTGCATTCTAGCTTCTTGCTAGCTGATTTCTGTCTTCTATCTGAAGTAGATATAACGAGCGCTAAGTCAGTAGACACATGAAAAAATCAATTGAGGATGGCTCGTGGCCAAGCATGAGAATGGGCGGATGATTTATGAGCATGACAAAGATCAGTAGGAATTGTTAAAAAAAACTATGAGATGGAGATTCACGAATCTCTCCTTCTACAAATGTCAACGCTACTTAGGCACTCGGAGTACGTTCAAGAGGTTTCATGTTAACGGATAACGTGACAGCATAGAGGATGAACTAGAGATAAGAGAAGTGTAACAAGACTGGCACCTGAAGAACTCAAAACACCTCATGTTTCGGTGGGTCAGATATATGATCCGACTACAAACTATAAATAAAATATTAACAAAATTCAAAGATTAACTAGTAAATGAATTGGTTTATCTCGATGTGCGTAGCATATGTGAAGAAGAAACAGGACGAAATTCTAGATGACATCAAATAAACAACTTCTTTAATAATATTAATAAAGTAGTCCAGATCAACTGAGAGTACACCCTCTTTCTCTCTTTCTTTTCCCTCTCCAATTTCTCCATACTCTCTCGTTAGTACAGTTGGTTCACTTTCCTAACTTCCAGCTGTACCAACGTTTTCACGCCTTCCTACCGCTATTTCTTTTTATTTTTCCTCTCAAATGTCTTAATAATGCTCTTCTTCAGATGTCTCAAGGTTGGGATAATTCGTGGGACAATCAAAACCAATGGAATCAGCAGCAACAAGATCAGAATCAGTATGGGAATCAATACGGATCTCCGTATGGTGCTCCGCAGCCTCCGCAGCAAGAGCAACAACACCAGGGCTACGCACAACCGTGAGTGATTCATTGAGCCGTTTTGTTATAACCATCACGGCGGAAATCGAGTGAAATCTCGATCTCTTTGTATTCTAGGTCATTGTCTAGCAGTTTTGTTATATTTGTGTTTAGATCTGATCCGTATGCGCAACAAGGCTACGGAATTCCTCAAGGCGCGAGTCAGTTCATGGCCGATCCCATGTTCAAGGCTGCACAGCAATTCGGAGGCCAATTTGCAGAGCAGCAGAAGGATAAGGTGAGATTTGATCTATGGGCGGACACTTACAAAGGATTACCGCATACTTCATTTTAAGTTTCTAAAGGGACTCACTGAAGTCTTTTCACCTTATAAAAGATTACGTTTATAAATATGGATTCAAACTGGTAAACGATCGATCATAGTAGTATCTGCCCGTAGATCTCGTAAAGAACTAAAATAGTAAGCTCATTTCAATAAGAGCGCTAACGTCGTGGTGCTTTTTAAACAATTTAAAAGCACGACACGGTTTCATGTTACTATGACAGTCTGATTACGCAGCCATTCCTTAGTAGCTGTGTTGGACAACCCAGTTTTTCAACGCTTTATCCCATATTTGGAGTATTCTACGTTATCAATTATATTTTAGAATCTATATTTTGCAGCTGGTGAAATATCTGAATCCGTTCCAACTCAAGTATTACTTCTCCGTCGACAATGCCTACGTGGGCAAGAAACTCGGTCTCATCCTCTTCCCCTTCTTCCATTCGGTTAGTTTTTTTCTTTAAATCAATCAATTAATCAGGTTTATGATGCCAAACGTCGTTGAATGAAGTATATAATATGTGAGCGATAGATACGATGTCACATCAGGTTGACAAAAAGAAAAAAAAACAAATTATTATACTACGAACCGATTTTAGTGATAAGGATAGTAACCATTAGGAATGTGAGCAATCCCTCTTTACGTTTCGCAAGAGTTCTTTTGCACTAGAAGTATTGTATTACTATTTAACTATATCAAACTTGGACAATTCCGAATTTGTTTGCAGGATTGGACTCCGAAGTTCTCTCACGACAGTGCTCCAGTCTCTGCTCGAGACGACATCAATGCTCCCGATCTATACATTCCCCTCATGTCGTTCCTCACTTACGTACTCGTGTCCGGATTCGTCCTGGGAACCCAGTCGAGGTACGGTAATATTGATTTTATTTTAAAAAAAACATCGGTTAATAAATTTTTTTTCTTAATAAAAAAATGCTGATTCGTCGAAGTGTGTAGTTCACTCAACGTCTCTTATTTGATTTCCTCCGATAATTGAGTGATTCCTTTCAGATTCTCTCCCGAGATTCTCGGTATTCTCACTTCAAATGCCCTCGTTCTCTCGC
Organism: Pristionchus fissidentatus; assembly: GCA_036245785.1. Classification (NCBI taxonomy): domain Eukaryota; kingdom Metazoa; phylum Nematoda; class Chromadorea; order Rhabditida; family Neodiplogasteridae; genus Pristionchus; species Pristionchus fissidentatus. Next base: position 17,192,071 of record BTSY01000001.1, on the reverse strand, counting down.
TAATTGAGAACGTCATTATTAATATCGCTAAGTGAGATTTTCTATTACTTTGATGGGTAAAATTCAGTAGTTTCTTTTTTTGGACTGTGCTACTGAGAGATTAGTTTCAAAAACAATTATTTAGATTCGTGATGAACATCTCTGCTTCTCTCTCCATTTGGCACTCACTCGCATATTCGACTTACAAGTTTGTTGGGTAAGTCGGGTAAAAAATGAAGTCAGTCGATGATGCACCCTAAATACTCTTCTCCTTACAGTATGACGCTGTGTCTGCTCGCCTTCATCTTCGGGGGCAAGACAGTCTACTACGGAGTGCTTGCATACACGTCTGCCGCCCTCGTCTTCTTCTTGGTTCGTTCACATTTTGACTGACAAGCTATGTACCAAAAAGCCCATAATGTTGTCTGATTTTACGAATTTTGGCTGTGAAAAAATTGAAAATGTGATTTTTCAATGTTTTAGACCTTGTAGTTGTCTATTTTTTTATCAAAATTCCACCTCAAATGCTGTCAGGGTATGTTTCCCTGACGCACATTGTATTATTTCGGTCATAGCCGACTCTTTTTCTCCCCACTATCTGATATGATGTCTTCGGACTACAATTTTCCTCGCAACTACATTTGCGGAAAGAACTATGAATTAGAAGAAAATCACATGTGCAAGTTTCAGCTCAGATGGGGTTATCGCAGGTACTTCTTGCAGAAATTCCTTTAATTTCATGCTGATTTGCGCATTTTACTCAATTTTCGATTGCAATTGTCGTAAATGACCAAAATACATGAAACAATTCAAAATGTTATTGATGGTTAGGACGATATGCAGAAGTCCTATGAACTTTCAAAGAACTACGAATTAGAAGACAATAAGATACATGCGAATATTTCAGCTGCGAACCGTGGCCAATTTCTTCTTCGATGCTCACTATACTCCCGATGGAAGGAAGAGAAAGGGATTCCTCATTCTATTCATTCTCATCACTCAACCCTTCATCATGTGGTGGCTCACCAGGTACTGTATGCACACTGTATACGGTACTCACAAAGAAAAAAAACCCTAATCTTGGTATGCCAAGAGTGAGTGCGTGAAACTCTAATGCTAGAAATCTTTCAAAAATGAGGTATCTGATCTCTTGTTTTCCAATACTCTCTCGCAAATTGGAGTTTAAAACTCTCACTCTGGGCATATGGAGTTTCAAACTTCTATAATTTTTTTCTTTGTGAGTAGTGTCGATAATTCTTTAATCCTGAGAATTCGTAGAAATATCTCTAAAGCTACCTATTTTCAATGTTATATTCTGGGCTAAATGCAGGTTGCGTTGAGCTTCTAGTAGTACACAAGGTCAAACACTGCTTGTAGATTCGCTCTACAGTACAAAGTAGTCAGTCTGGTCGAGAAGTACGGTAAGAAAAATGTGTGAATGATTTGAAATTGAACTTTGGACTCTGAAAGTTAATTGCATGACGTGTCAAAATGAAATGAATTACTCCATATTGCAAGACTGTCCATGTTTATTGAATGATACTGTATCGGTTATCGATTGGAAGATTATGAGAAATGTGATTTATGTGTCTTTCGTTATCAAATTTATCCCAATCTTGGTAAATTTCAGTGGTGTGACCAGCTTCGATTACACGCAGTACGAATTTGCATCGAAAGCGATGGGAAAGTTGGGAATGAAGGCGAATGGTGAGAGAACTCTCATGGACTAGGGGGTGAATTGAGAGAGAGAGAGAGAGAGAGAGAGATTGTTCGGTCACGAGTCTTTGTGTGAATATCCACACGGAATCTCCCTTGGAAACGGGATGTGACGAAAGAGAGATGCGTTCTAATGTATGATGACGTCACAATACTCGAGATAGATTGATAAGTGACTCTTCTCAGATGTGCCCAAGACGGGAACTGGAGATGTCGACTACGAGGCTCTTCTCAAAATGCCCAAATAAATAACCATTTTAGTCTGCCGTTACAGTAATCCTCCTTGTGCATCTACAGTAATCCCTCTCGGTTTGTCATTCCGCCCTCTTCTCCCATAGTTTCTATCTATTTCTACTCATAATCAGCAAATTCTTGAGATATGCAGAGTGAATATTGTTATTTATTGTGTTTATTGTAAAGAGTGGAACTACTACTGGTTTCCGCTTGCCTTCATGTTCACAATAGGTCAAAGAGTATACTTTATCGATTAGCGGATACGGAATAGTCCTCTACCCTCTAACTTATCAGTTACTTGCATTGTTTATCCCACTTTCTAACTCGTCGTGTGCCAGATCGATGAATGGTAAACGTCGTCGTTGTGTGTCGATCACTCTCCCCATTTCCCACATCTCTCATCTCTTCTCGTGAGAGTGACATCTTCCCCTCTTCGTCCCCATCTAATTTGTGTGTCTCTCTCTCCTTACTCGATCCTCCCTTCCACCCCCCCCCCAATCAGGAACCTCTCCTAGTCCTCGTTAGTCTATCTCACTCCCTCATTTGCTTATTTGATCTCTCTCTCTCATTTTCTTCTGTGATCTACCTCCTCTGACGTCTAATCTATTCTTTCCCACTCCCTCGATTGTAGTTCATGAGAGCGTTCACAGCATCCGAAAGAGTATCGGGGAGAAAAGGTGAGAAAATGAAGGAATAATCGAGAGGGTGCGTGAAACGAGAGAGTCAGACAACTAAAAACGTTCTTGGCATGGCACCAACTCGATCCTGTGTTCACATAGTCAATCTGTGTAGGTGGAAGACATCTGATATCTCTCCAGGGAAGGTCGATCAAAGTTCTCTCAATGTTTCATCTCCCCTTCATCTCTCTCTGATAACTATGTCTCCTCTCCTCTTCTTCCTTTCCCTTCTTCGGGGGGTTTATCTAATCTCAACTTTCCTTCTTCTTCTTCTCCTGAATTCTCTCCTCCTCCTCCTTCTCTCATTGTGTCTGCCCCCCGTCAAGACTGCCCCTTCCCCCCCTCTCCCCCCAACTTTACTCTATTTTCATAATCGGAAATTGTGAAAATGGAAGGGTGGTAGGGGGGGGGGTTAATCCCTCCCTTTCCTTCCTCTTCCTCTCCCCTAGATGGCTACTTCTCAATAGCCCCCCCAACTATGGCCATGTCTCACCTCTCCAGTAGTGTTGTTAGATCGAAGAATTCTATTCGCGAATAGGATTATTCGATCTAGCAGCACTACTCTTTCCATTTGAGACATGAAACATATCTGAATTCGTCTATGAATATCTCTCTCTCTCTCTCTCTCTCCCTCTTTCTCTCCTTTGACTCCCTTCTCTGCTATCTCTTCGATTGAAGTCCCCCTCCATCCCCATTTTATGCCCTTACTTGGACGGGAGTCCTAATGAACCCTCCAGTCCATTTTAATATATTATTAATAATAATTTTATCCGGCCTTATTTGACCATTCCTCCGTTTCTTTCCCTCTCTTCTCCTCGGTCAACCTTGCAGATAGGGGTAGCGAGTGAGAGAGCGTGCAAAATCGAGAGGGACCCTCTCATTTTTGCACACTCTCTCGCCCTGGCCCCCATTCTGGTGGGTCGGAGTCCTCCTTATTCTCCCTCATCTCTTCCATTCTTCCTTCCATTTCTGCAACTTCTTCCCATTGTTTATCTCTCTCTCACGTGCTACTGCTCACTTTTATTCATTTTGAATTCTTTTTTTTCTGAATTCTCCCCCCCCATCCCAACCCCGTCAAATTAACTCTGCCTACTGCACATAAATTGTCCCCATCTTCTCTCAAATTCCTCCAGGTTGGGGTCGACAGGGGGAAATTGTGTTGTATCTAGACTTTGAAAGGTAACTCTCCACCAACCCGCTCCACCCCCCCCCCCCCCCCCCCCCCCGGGGGGCACCCCCACACTCCTCATTCCATCGACGTCTCTTCAGAAAAGCGATCCATTTTGCTTTACCTCGGGTTGTTGTACGTCTATCTTTCAAAGTCTACATGTGTCTTTGATTTGGTGTAATTCTCAATCGAGTCTTCATTCTTTTCTTTCTCTCCTTCAGTTATGAATAGTCGGTTCCTGGGGCTGATTGTGTGTATGTGTGGCGTGTGTACGGTTTGAGAGGAGGAGGAAGAGGAGGAGAGAGATGGGGGGGGGAAGAATAAGGAAAGAAGTGGAGGGAGAGGGGGGGGGGTGAGGGAGGAGGGGGGATCGATATTATTTTGTGTTGAGGGAAGAAGGATGTACGCATCTAGGGGGGAGAGACTTGGAGAGGAAGGAGGGAAGAGAGAGAGAGAGAGAGAGAGAGAGAGAGAGAGAGAGGAGGGAGTGTCGACTTACTGTCCAACTGTCTTGTCGAGTAACGGCGTCAGTCAATGTCGGATACTCGTGTCTTCCATCCCCCCCCCCCCCCCCCCTGTATCTCTCGTACTCCCTTCTCACTGGGGATTAAACCTACGTTTGTAAACTTATTTCTGGGCTTATAAAGTCCCCTCTTTCCAGCCATTGCCTCGAACTCTTAGCTCTTGGGTTCGGAAGTCTACTAGACGAAGCCTACTTTCATTAGGCTTTAAAAGTCGTCGACTTATTTCCCTGTGAGTTCATTTCTTTCTCTCCTCGGTCCCTCCACAATCTAAATCTCCTCTTTCCTTCCGTGCATCCGTGGTTTTCCCATCATTTTCCACTTGCTGACTTCGTTTTTGTGCTGCTGCCCTCAAGGGAATCTCCCATTTCATGCTTTCCGTCTCTCTCTCTCTCTCTCTCTCTCTCTCTCTCTTTTATCCCACCCTCTCAACCTTCGTCCATCCATCAATTATCCTACTTTATCCCCCATCTTTCTCCTTCTTTTTTGTCTGAATTATCGAAATTCTCATCATTTTCTAACTGAATTCAAAGTCGAGAGACGAACTCGCAAAGTTTTGAAGCGTGCGAACAAATTCTCCCCGAGTTCTTTCTGCAAACTTTCCATTTGATCTCTCTCTCTCTCTCACTTCTATTTATTCTCGAGGGTCTACCTCCTTCATCCTATCAGTTACTACCCTCTCCAAACACATCATCCCACCCAAACCGACAGAAAGGGGTTTGGAGCGAGAGAGCGTGTGAAATCAAGAGGGACTCTCCTCGTCTTGCGCGCTCTCTCACCCTGACCCCTTTCTGATTGGAATCTGATGTGTAGACACTTGAAAGAGACGATCTTCTGAGCTGAATGAATGCCCTTCTAACGAAAATCCTTCCCCAATCAGTGCTAATGAGCTGAGATTCAAGGAATCGCAGTGTTTAGAGTAGTATTTCGCACGCGACACTGTTGAGAGACCGTAGACACTCAAGTGATTTCACTTCCTCTCATCACATTTTTTACGGCCAGTCCAAACCCATAGATCGACAAGGAGGGTTGAAAAAGTCGAAAAATGTTAGTTGGGTTTTAATTTTTTTCTCAAAATCCAAAAAAAATGGACGTCTAGTATTTTTTCTAAATGTGGGTACATAGGTTTCGTCGCTTTTAACGTACCTTCCGATCTATGGTCAAGCCAGTAGGACGCCCGTACTGGAGATTATAATATAATATATGTATAAAATACACCTTTTCTGGAGATTTGGAATGACGTTACAATTGGTTCAATGAGATCGATTCCTTCTCATTTTCTCACGGTTCGATCACTCTTTCAATCTTTTCTCCATTCTATTCATAGAATTCGTCTTTCCCTTCGGTGTTAGTCACAATTGAATGCAAGTGTTCGAGTAATGATCAGACTCTCCTCATTCTACACGCTCTCTCATCGATCAGACAGCGCGAGAGAGCATGCAGAATTGAGAGGGACAGAGATATTACTCAAGAGTTCACTTCAATCATCTTTTTGTGATAAGTCAGTGACTATTTCGACATGACGCACATGATTTCTCTCCTTTCGTCGATTCATTCTTTCAACCGTTAACGACAGCGAAAATCTGTCTGATTTTGAGTACTTTCTCATCTTTTTGTCATCTCTTCTTCTCCATTTCGGCCCGTCTCATGCTATATTAGTGTTGTTAGATCGAATAATTCTATTAGCGAATAACATAGTTAAATTATTTATCTACGCCCGAGGCGCAACAGGATTTGAAATTTGACAAGAAAGTAGTGGAAGATATTAGGGGGGGGGGGAACTCTCCGAAATATTACAACAAAAAAACTTTGTTATTTGTGAATAGGATTATTTGTTCTAACAACACTATTCTCTATTGCGTCTATTCCACCTTCTTTTTAATTTCAAATCACCTGACATCTACGTAAATTTTGCTCTCACATACGTCCATTTTGCGTGTGAGACAGCAGAGTTCGAAATCAGAACCTTTTCGCATTCTTCGAGAACTTTCCCCTGAGAGAACAGTTTTCACTTGTTATTCAACCTCTTAATCCCCGTGTTTTCGGTAGATCAACTCTGTATTTCTTCTCCAATTATCGACTTAGTCTCCGTAATTCTGTCCATTTGTTCTCCAATTTGTGATTCCTTCCATCATTTCTTCTCTTTCCTTCCATTGCCCTTCGACTTCCTCTTTTCTCCTCCAATTACCATCACTTCCAAGATTCCTCTTTGCAGCTCAGCAAAGTACGCCCCTCGTCCGACCTCTGAGTGTCCCCGATCCGCTCCACCCCCCGCGCACCCCGCTGTCCACTCCCAGTGAAGACGCCCTCGATCTACCCCCGAGTGTCCCCGATCCGCTCCACCCCCCGCGAAGATGGCAGTCTTCAAGAAGCTGACTGGGGGCAAGAACAAGACCAAGGACAAGGCCCCGATTCTGCCCGAACCCGAACCAGTCAAGTTGTTGGACGCGAGATTGGGATTGGATAGCTATAGGTAAGGAGGGAAACATTTACAGATGTTGGTTTCCTACACTCGTTTGTTTGGTACCAGGAAGTATTGGCAACAGACTCTTATCAAGTCTATTTCTGAATTCTCGATCAGAATTGTGAATAAGCCTTACATCATTTACAGACGTTTTTTTGTATTATACACATGTGTTTTCTTCCAGGAACATACCCAATAGACTCTTATCAAGTCTTTTTTCTCATCTTTCGAACATAATTGTGCGAAATATTATGATCTCAAAAATCCTAAAAAAAATTAAAAAACTAAAATTTAAAAAAAAGTTTTCAGGGATTTCTTCACGCTGAAAAATTATTGGAAGACAATTACGCGGAAGCCGAAAGAATCGGGAGGATTTTTGTTGAATAGGTGAGATTTAAAAGAATTTTTAAAAATCATATGTTAATATTTGCCCATCGTGTTTGTGAGAGTGATGAGAGTGATGGTGGATTTCTCGGTTTAGGATCGAGCATTTTCTTGTTTGGATGGGAGTCATGCAGAGTGAAGTTGTGAGAAAAAAGACTCCATCAGCTACGTTAGACAGGATACTGTGATGCAATGAGCATGCAATTCAATCTGCCACTCGAGACAAAGTCTAATAGAATTTGCAGAAAATCTAATCGTGTTTAGCACACATGATACCAAAAATACAGACAGGGGTCAGTGCGAGAAAATGTCTAAAATGGGAAAGTCCACCTCGATTTCACACGGACTCTCTCAAAACAACCTTTCTGTAGGGTTATGTGTAGAATTATGTGAGCACAATCTAAGAGGGGGGAACGTGTTAAAGATAGCTTAGTGCTGACATCATCAAAGTAATCTCATCTATCTATAGCTGATGTGGTGTTAGTTTTCAGAAAAAGGAAACGGAAAAAGGCAAGATTTGAATTCCCGCAATTTCATATCTCAGTTCTCCGTGGAGCAATAGACTCAAAACTTCGAATATAACATTTTTCGACCCTTTTACACCTATAAACGAAATTTTGAGTCGATTGCTCCACGGAGCACTGAGATAAGAAATTGCGGGATTTCAAATCTTAGCCTTTTTCCATTCTCTTTTTCCGAAAACTAACACCACATGATTAGATATTTGTGCTTTCTCTCCATCAGTACTTTCCCTCTACAATCTCGATTCCTTTCACAGTATTTGCTGTTTTTCTTCGATTCCTCCGAATCCCCCATACGATTCTTCAATTTCTCACTGCTTCCTTGCATTCTTCCTAGTTTCCTCCCGGAAGTGATAGGAGTCCTCCGTAATCTGACTATCGAGGGGGGGCTAAATCCGATCGGTGGTCGTGGGGGGAAGGGTATCCTACCCCCTCACCCCTCCTTCCCCTCCTCCCCTCCCCTCCACCCCCGACTCCTCCCCTTCTGTTGCCTAGCGCGACACTCGTACCTCTTATATCGTCCTTGTCGTTCCCTCTCTCCTTCTCTTCCTTCTCCATGATGGGATCTGGGTCGTCGTCCTCTGGTCGTCCCTCTCCCGCCCCTGCAGCAGCTGCAGCAGCCAAGGGCGGCGACCAGCCAGAAGCTGCAGCACCCGAGTGCGACTCCCGACTGCCCTTCTCCAACTTCAGAGAGTTATTCACACTCAAGAACTACTGGAAGACAGTCAAGAGGAACGACACGCAGTGTGGAAAGACAATGCTGGCAAAGTGAGTACACGCACAAAAATATGTTTTACTTTTCATATATGCTATGGAGAGTATCCATTTCCATAAAAAATGCATGCAATCTAATACGTTTTAATGTACATGGATCCTTTCCTCGTCCATGGCACGTATTAAAAGTAATACATTGTTTTCTTTGTGTAGAGAGAGACTCTCCTTCCATTTCCATCTCTCCTCATGTCTCTGAATAGAATTATGATTGCTCCTATGTTCAGTAGTCGTCAGAAAAGAGAGAAAGAGAAGAAGGGGGTAATCATAGTCTCACAATTCGCGCCAATCTCCCAAAAGGTGTACTTACCGTCGGAATTTGTGCGTTGCTCGTTGTGATTTCGACGTATTGAATGAGAGCATCTGTTCTTGTGATACAAATCCCTTTTTGTCTCCATCAGTTCCCCTTTTTCTTGCTTTGTCTTTCTCTTTTCTCAAAGATGACGTCCTCCTGCTCCTTCTCTCAATAGACACAGACACAGCACATCTCTTTTTGTTGTTTGTCGTGATTGTGAGTAATCGTATCTCACACTCGGCAATACAAAACTCGTGTCGCTGTTTTCCCCTTGGTTTCTCTCCCAGGTTGAAACTTCTCCCATAGTAAGAGGACGGGGCGTCACAATCTCATTTTCCCCTCGATTCAGTGGCTAATCAGAAGGTAGTTGAGGGGAAAGAGAGGAGAAATTCAAGGGATCATAAGCCGATCTCTCAAAACGTGACAAATTTTACGAGAGTCGCACACGTTTGTAGCGGAAGCGGAGAGAGTTTGACGCACGCGCACCACGGGGGCTCATAAATTTGAATGTTCTCGGGACGATCGTAAACTATACTGCGCTCTGATTACGGTGGTAGTGGGTTCAGAAGACTACGGTAGTGAGATCAGAAGATTATGAAGTCATTGCAGATTCTTGAGTGAGAAGCCGGACAACAAAGCATTGTACTCCAAGTTGGGAAAGATCAATGGAATACCCGACGCGAGTTGTTCTGATCCAGCATTTGAAGCTGTCGCTGCTGCGTATTTGAAAGTGGGTTACCGTATTCTTTATCATCGACTTTAAAAAAAATTAAATATAAGAGCTGGTCTTATCAGGACCCAGTTGAAAATTATTTTCGATTGTTCTTTAGAAAATTCCACAAAATTATCCAAAACAATGAATACGACTCATGTCAATGTAATCCCACGGGTAGATCAAAGGGTTAATTGAATCATATTTTTTGACAATTAGGTACTCAAATCTCTGAAAAGAATGGTTTCATTTTTTCTAATTTTTTTTCGGATTACCCATCTGGAACATCCGAAACCGACAAACACTATGTTCATTGTGACCCTTTCCTCTCTGGAGGGAGGACGAGTAGTCTTTCTCTCTAGTCTCTCTTATCTCCTTTCGAAGTGCCTCACGTCGCTCCTGGGGGTAATAACAAGTTCTCATTACTTCTCTCGCTCGGGGAGGAAATAGTGTGGTTGAATACTCGTGTCGAATGACTTTCTGTCGATTCCGCCACTACATTCATAGAGAAAGAGAAGGAAAGAGAGAGGAGAGAATTGGAAATCGTGAGAGTTGTCTACGCAAGCTGTGAAGATCTTGTGATTATGGGAATGAATTGGGGAGAAGGAATGGAAGGATTGGAGGAGGGAATTGACGCATGTCGGAAGAACTTGAAGGGCGTGGGAACGGGAACGTAGCAAGTACAAATACAATTACAAGTACAATTTCAGGTTTTCGATGACGTCATAACTGCAGTCGAAGAGAAACCGGCAGACGTGCAACAGGCCTGCGATCGATTATCGAATGTCGGCAAGATGCATCGAGCAAAGGTACCGTAATCCTCGTGTTGTGTCAGATCAATGCTTTCAGTTTACGCTTGAGTTGTCTCAAGTCTCCGTTGATGTAATGAGTAATCCGATGTTTCTCAGGTCTCTGGAATGGATTCAGCCGCTTTCCAAGCAATGGAAGGACCTTTTCTCTTCATGATCCAAGAGATTCTACAAGATCGATTCAATGAGAAGGCAGAGACTCTCTTCAGAAAGTTCTTCCAATTCTGTCTAAAGTATCTCATCGAGGGCTTCAACAAGTAACCTCTAGCTGTGATCGCTGACCGCCGCAGTGTAGGCGACGTTTCCCGTACATCGACTTACAGTAATACACGCACACACACTTACACCAATGTTTGACAAACGGGTTGATTGAGATCGCTTGACTTGAGAATGTTTTCTATCCATGATCACGTATTGTATGCCCCTGTAGATATTAGCAACCTGACTAGGCGACAATCGAAAGAATGACTACAACACACACTATCTCCCCCTATCTACAGCTGCCATGCGTACAGCGACATACAATAATGACACTGACAGAAGGTATTAAGTCCCTCCTCCTCTCCCCCTCTCCCACACTCCAACCTCGAACTGTACTGTAAATATTTGTATGTTTGACAGCATTCTAATAGCTCAAATTGTAATTTCTTTCTTGAAAATTCACTCATGATGAAGAAAGTGGAACATACAATCTCGCGTGGTTTATGCACATTATATGATTTTTAATATATTATAAGAATTTTCTGATCGTTGCGGAGTGACCATTCTCGGACAATTACAATTTAAATAATTTAATTTAAATGATACATTTTAAACAGAAAAAACATCAGTTGATGATACATCGTGTAGAGCAAGCTGCACCCTGCCACACCGTACCTTTTCTATCGCAAACTGAAGAGCATTTTTGTTTTATTATTATTTAAACGTTAATTACGAGTTAATTATTGATTTTTGCGTCTCCAGATGTCGACAGATCGCATCTCCGCATTCTTTCGGTCCTTTGACAAACGATTTGAAATACAGGAAGACTGTTTACCCACGAAAACTAGTGAAGAACAGGTGAGTATTTTCTATTTTTTTTCGTTGCAAATTATTTTTTGTTGCTAATATAGAGAAATTATTTGTTATATTCTAGATTAAAGTGGAGGAGGAGATTGCGGTGACAGTGGGACAATTTCTCGCAACTCGCGTCGAAGGCGAGAAAGCGCCTCACTTCAATCGAGAGCTGCACATCGCTTACGTCGTTTCTTATCTCAAGCAGTTGCCTACAAGTTATCAGGTATTTGATTGTTCTCCTTATCCATTCCATCGGTCACTTGGAGGGTCTAGACTCGTCTCGACCATGGCTCTGCTACTGGGGTGTGCATTCGTTGAATCTGCTCGGCTACCAAATGTCTGAGGAGATGAAGTCGGAGATTGTCACATTTCTCAAGACATGTGTGCACCCCGACGGCGGATACGGAGGTAAGCATGTCTCTCTGCTCACTCAATCGATAACTGTTATTTCTCCCCAGGAGGACCAGGCCAACTGGGACATCTTGCCACAACATACGCTGCTGTTCTCTGCCTCATCTCAATTGGAACTGAGCAAGCGCTTGCTTCAATCGACCGGTAAGGCTGAAATAAAAGTAAAATATATTTTTTTATAATTTCTAGGGAGTTGACGTATAAATTTCTGCTAGCTCGTCATCAACCATCGGGAGCATACACAATGCACCACGGAGGAGAGGTACAATTTCGTATTTGAGTAGCCAATAACAATTGATGTTTTCGTAGGAAGATATCCGTGCTCCCTACCTCGCTTTGGTCTCTGCATCTCTGCTCAAGATAATAGACTCCAAGCTGACGGACATGGTCGCCGAGTGGATCATGAGGTAAAATTTCTATAAATTCTTGAAGATTTCTGTATTTTAGTTGTCAAACGTACGAAGGCGGTTTCGGAGGTGAACCTGGTATGGAAGCTCATGGAGGGTACGTATTTCAAACAATTCTAATTAAAATAGATTTAATTGGCATTTCTAATTATGTTCTTTAACTTTAGATACACTTTCTGTGCGTTCGCATGCCTTTGTCTACTCGACAAGGCCAAGATTCTCGATGTAAATGCTGTGTTGAAGTGAACTCAGTGTTTTCTAGTATAAACTCAACTACTTGTCTATTGCAGATGGCTTGTTCGCAGGCAGATGAAGTTCGAGGGTGGTTTCCAGGTGATTTTTTTCTATCCCATCATGTTTTGACAATGTTTTCGAATCATGTAAGCTGATGTTTTGTAGGGTCGTACTAACAAGCACGTGGATGGTTGCTATTCATTCTGGCAGGGAGCAGTGTTCAGGCAAGTTCCTTTCTTCTATAATATATTTTGTTTTATCGACTTATCCCTATTTCGTCATTGATACTGAAATGAGTCTGTTGTTGCAGATTGATAGACACAGAGTTGGAGAGAGAGGGAATGGTTCCTCTGGATGGAGCATTCGATTCTCGAGCACTCCAAGAATACATTCTAGTCTGCTGTCAGGTACTCTCACGCTTCAGTTATCATAAGGAATGGGATTCAGAGAAGTAATTTCTGGATATCTGTAACAAGATTTATGCACGTTCACAGGAAACTGTTATAAATTATAGTAAACGCCATTATTTCCACAAATATGCGGCTTGGAATGGTTATAAATTTTCCGTGCTTTCTCGTTAACTGTCTTCTGTCTTGCAAAGAAATGATTGCTCTCAGGATCCGATGGGAGGTCTTCGTGACAAGCCTGGAGTGAGGAGAGATCTCTACCACACTTGCTACGTCCTCTCTGGTCTGTCTGTCGCCCAATCATTCATTGACGACAAATCACTCGTGTTGGGAGGAGAAGAATCACTCGTCGTAAGTTTACTCATATTATTGTTTTATATTTATTGATCCTCGAATTTGAACTGAGTGTCGAAACGCTGATAGCCGTTTCTCTAGGTTGTCCCCATCATCATAGTATTATAGATTATCTCAATCAAATGAATGAATGTAATATTTGATAGAACGAACATACTGATGTTGCAGGAAGACACACATCCGATCTACAATGTGATTATACCATGTGAAGAAGCTGCTCGAGAGTACTACAGTAGTCTATCTCCCATTCACAAGTAGATTTACCGAGTAACCCGCTAATGTATATTTGTTGATCCGTTGTTGTACTTATCGCTGCCTATTTTGTTAATTATCATGTCGTCAGTCAGAAGCAATCTTAATGTTCTTGATGGGTATCGATTGATCTACCCGAGTAATTCCTACTAAATCACGTTTAACAGTGTAGCAGTGTTATAAAGCTGTTCTCGTCTAATTCAATTGTTGGTAATCTCCCACGAGGTTCGCGTCCTCTGTGATATCTGTGAGATATGTCGATGCGTTTTTGGAATCAAATGTTTTGTTCAGATGAAAGTCAAGAAGTTTTCTGGGGCGCCGAAAGGAGGAGGTGAGAAATTGATAATCTATTTCTTCCTGTATTCTAAAAAAAGATAATTGTTTCTCAGGAAACAGTGCGAAAGGCAAGCAGAATGGAGGCGTGTTCAAGAAGTACAACAAGGACGGAAAGAAGGAGAATGGAGTGAGTATATACGTCAATAATATTATATATTAATATCAATATTATGTTATTATAGCACCTGTATCACGTTGAAAACATGCGAGCATGGATATTCCCTCTTGATTAATAACAATCTTACCGCAGATCGCTCGTCCTGGACAAAATCGATTCGAAGACGACCAGCAAGTGGGAAATGTGCCTCACTTCCAGAAGGAAGAGAAGAAACAAGCAAAGCATAAGACTTTCGATGATGATGGAAACGAGACTGTGAGTGGAAGTGATTATGGAATAATATCATTTGACAATTTATATTGTTGAAGGGAGCGAAACATTCATGTCTAACGCTTTTCTGACACAGAAAACACTGTAGTACTCTCAAATAGATATAGTTATTTGTAAAACTTGTTTAATTGAACGTTGATGCTTGTTGTATGTTCTCATTTTTTCAGGCGCAGAAACCCGGAAAGAAGAACAAATTTGCGAACGGAGCTGTGAATTCGAAACCGAAACATGAGAAATTTGATGGAGGAGAAGGAGTGAAGAGTGAGACGAAGCAGTCAAAGCATAAGAGATTCGATGGAGGAGAGAAGAAGGGAGGAAAGGAGGTGAAGGGATTATATTTAATACGGAAAATAGTTTGAAAGACATCTTTATTTACTTGTACTACAGTATTCAGAGTAATGTTAGTATATCACGTAAGTAAACTTTGATGAAGAACAATAAGTTAACTGAACTTCGGTGAACTAACTAATTACCTTAACAATGATGAACTTAGGTGATTGGTTCACTCATGATTGATTTGCTTTAGCAGGACGAGAATTCGCCCACTCAGAATGAACAGAAGAAGGGAAAGAAGAATAAGAATGTGAAGAAGGAGGGAAAGGCTCAGATGAGAGAACTACCTGCTGTCAAGCATAGAGAGGGACAGAAGTGGTATCAGTACCAGGTATGGAGTACTGCAAATACTGGGTTTTAAACAAGGCTATGGTGATTGGTATTATTCGTCAATGAAAAAAATGCGAAACTGAAATATTGAGTAAAAGTTGTACGTTGTCAGATGGACGAGCGAATCAACGACCCTTCTGATCGATTGGATGTTGACAAGGCAAAACCGATTGAGGAAGAGGCCGATCTACTGCTGAGAACGGATCAGGATCTATATTCGAGATGTATGTATTTGTCATAGACAATCATGACTCATTACTGAACCAATGTGGAATTGTTTTAGACACAGCTGTGAAACATTGAATGATCAGGCTTGTTGGAATTGATAGTCGAGTAGTGTAATGGACCGTGTAACTTGCAGTGATGCGGTCTCAATCGGGTGGAGAGGCTGCTTGGCTGCAGACTATTATGGCGAAGGGAACTGCCGGAGATAGAAAGACTGCCATGACACTGCAGACGAAGAGCAGTCCGGTGAGTAGATGAGGGAAGGGGATAGTTGATCTTTGAATAATCCATAGATGAAAAGGCATGTTCCAGGGAACACACACGGGCAGTTTTTTTACTTTTTGAGGAGAAATTTCGGGAAAAAAATCATTCAATTTTTTTCGACTTTTTTAATACATGCCCTTTCGGTCGTTTGATTAGTCCCATTTGATGCCGGGTAGTAGTACTTTGACAATGAATAATCCACTTTATCTCCAGATCCACTCCATCTCATTCATCCGATCGATGGTGCACACTGTGGAGAGGCAGAATGTGAGAGAATCGATGGAGTTGATTCGTGAGTTTACTATTTATTCCCACGTTCTCCAATCTAAATCTGTGCATATCGGCTCTGAAACTTGTTTTATGGTAAGAAGATGACGCTCTATTGGTCAATTTCAGCTCTTCTCACCGAGGTCTTCATCGACGAGCTCCTTCCCACTGACAGGAAACTCGTCTCTTTCGGATCGGTGAGACTGATTACCTCCGGTAAAATTAGTGTTTCACCGATGTATCTTTTATATTGAAATTTACTCGATGGTGATTGCAGCTGTGTGGCAGAGTGATTTAAATTACTATCATTGGATAAATCTCAATCGTGTCTAATTCCCTTCTATTCAGCGTCCGCTCGCTCGCATAAATGAGATCACTGCTCACTCCGTCCAAGCGAAGCGAAGACTTCTCGTCTTGTGGAGATTCGAACACGAACTCAAGATGGTCTACGAGAGATTCACCAAGGCTCTTGAGGTGGGTAGAGATGTTAGAGACGTTAAGGAAACGATATGCCTCAGTTGAAAAATAACGTGATGCTTCTGTGATTCGCCCATGCGACTTGAGGCCATGTTTTTGATAAGATATCAATATGTTGTGTGATTTGTTTAATGAATGAACTCATTTCCTTGCAGTCTCTTGCCAGTGGAGCGATCGAGAACTTGTGCATCGCATGTGTCGTGTCTGCACAGAATCTACTCGTACAGAGGAGAGAACAGGAGAATGTGAGTGGACGGGAGGTAGAAGAGAATTATCGATCCATTTGTAGTTCCTCCTTCAACTGCTCGTCAACAAACTCGGCCATCCCAACAGCAAGGTAACGTTTGTGCTTTTATTTCTCAATCCTAGTGCTGATAATAATCACTGGAACATTTTGAGATGTGATTATGTCCCCACTGTGAAGCATGAATATAACCAGTCCTAGTTTGATGCGAATTTTAATAGTTTCTTCTCAGGTGGCGCAGCGATGCGAGAATCTACTGGGAGACCTGTCGAGGAAGCAGATGAACATGAGACCGAGCATCGTGACTGAAGTGGAGAGACTCATCTATCGGTCAGTTGGAGTTGCAAAGGGGTGTATAGAAATACAATAATATTTTATCTACGCACGATGCGCTACAGGGTTTGAAACTTGACAAGAAATAAAGGCCAAATTTTTGGGGGAGAGGAGGCTCCGAATTTCACTTGAGATAACGGAGGTGAAACGACTGAATAGTATCTCATTTGTCGTGTAATGCACACTGTGCTCAGTGTTGAATGGTTGAAATTTATACGAGAAAAATGTTGTCTACCACTCCAATATTTTTCTTCAGTCGCAACGTGAGTGAGCGTGCGCAGCAGCACGCGGCCTCGTTCCTCTCTCAACTTGTACTGAGAGCAGGAGAGGGAGAACTGGCAGTGCAACTACTCACTATCTACTTTGGACTATTTAAGGTACACCTTTTTTAAAGTCAACATTTATCCAGTTTCTCTATAGCCATAGGTGATTTTGAGATGCGTTGACACGTGATGTATCATTGACGTTTGTTGAATAATGATTTTATTCACGTGGCTTCCTCTACATTAAATTTTAGACTCTGGTAGCGGCTAAGAAGACGGAGGGAAAACTGGTGGGAATCCTGCTGGCAGGAGCAAATCGAGCATTCCCTTATGCTAAAGGTGAGTTGGAGATGCAGTGAAGGGGAGGGCAGGCAGGAATAGGCGACTTGTGATCTTGGGGCTTCACGCAGAACCTATAGGAACCTATAGCATCACTAATTAATTGTCTATTCTGAGGATAAATACCACCGTAAAACTATCGTAGGCAACTCCAATCATAGGGGTTTGTAGTGAACTGTGGGAGACTTGTAAATGTTTTGCAATTGCAGGAAAGACGGAGTCGCTGACGGAGGACATGGAGTCCCTCTATCGACTCGTCCATCAGGCTCCATTCGGAGTCGCCCTGCAGACACTCAAACTACTCCATCACGTACTCAATCTAAAGTGAGTAAAACGTTTGGATTATATTATAATATTTATACGGGTCACGAGGAAACACGGTACAATGAGATAAATTCAAATAAAGCCTCGAATCATCAATGGATTAACCCGTATGAATGAGGCTTCGTGTAGTGGTCATAGTCAAAGTGATTGAGACGTTATCAATGGTACATACAGTAGCGGACAAAAGTTTACGGACACTTCTTATTGTTGATACAACTTTAGAACCCGAGGAAGGTTTGATGCGACATCGTGGGCTCTTATACGAAATCCATTGGAGATTACGATGCAACTATTGGGGTATTGCGAAATCTTTCAGGTATTGCGTCGTGATGACGCAATCGATGCACACTTTTTTGAAGTGTCATTATTCTTACATGGATTTTTTCCTGCTCGCCTAATTTTAAGGGTGTTGAGATATGCCCACGGTCTACCTATAAAAAAAATTTCAAGTTGCTGCGGTGCCGCTACTTGGCTGCAGCAAAGCTGCAAAATGGAGACCGGAAAACCATATCTCGCCTTTCAGACATCGCACAGTCCCGATCAATGCACCTAAATGATCACCATCATGACTGCCGACGATCCTGAGAATATGGTCGCGGTAGGTCACCATTTGCCCTCAGGGCACGAAAAAATCACCTTTTCGCATTATTGTGGTCTGACGACGGGGAAGTCTATAGGACGTACTCTAAAGATCTGGTTTGGGCGTGGATTCGGTTGAGAATCTATGGGAGAACCGATTCCTAGCTGCAATAAGCGTTTCGATTGGAATCCTGCCCGCGGCGATCGATTTCCGGAAGGACACTGGATGGCCACGCCCATTTTCTGCCCTTTGGCAACGATCAGACTTTTGAGCGTATCTCAGCACTGAGCTAACGGACAAGGTTGGCAGACACATCAATGGAATCAGCGTGGCCGGCTCTATAATCTCATTCACAAATTACATCATCACTATGCAATATTGCATCATCCTTATGCAATATTCCTACTTTTTGTGTTTTTCTTGCGGTAAGTCTACAGAAAACGGTGGAAAAGGTGCAAATGAAATAATTTTGGTCTTTCCACTACTCTGACCACAAATTACCTCATCAATATGCGTGTTTTTATAATTCGCTAAAGTATTGCAGCCAAGTAGCGGCACCGCAGCAACTTGAAATTTTTTTTATAGATAGACCGTTGGCATATCTCAACACCCTTAAAATTAGGCGAGCAGGAAAAAATCCATGTAAGAATAATGACACTTCAAAAAAGTGTGCATCGATTGCGTCATCACGACGCAATACCTGAAAGATTTCGCAATACCCCAATAGTTGCATCGTAATCTCCAATGGATTTCGTATTATAGCCCACCATGTTCCATCAAACCTTCCTCGGGTTCTAAAGTTGTATCAACAATAAAAAGTGTCCGTAAACTTTTGTCCGCTACTGTATGTGGTCGATGAAAAAAGATAGTATAATATGTTTATACATATATTTTGACTTGCAGTGATTCGTTGTCCGATCGATTCTACGCGACTCTCTATCGTAAGCTCTTCGATCACGCGCCGTCCACTGCTCAGGTATTCATTTTATTTTCATCTCCCATCTGTTTGTCGTCTCCATTCGCACTTCCTTGTTGTATGCCATCTTCTGACGTAATAACTAATCAATGAATAGTACAAACCATGTTATTTCCAGTTTCTAGTGGTCATGTAGTTGCACCGCTTCTCGATACCAACAATATCATTTGGATTGCCTTGTAATATTCTCTTGCTTGCAGCACCAACTGCTGGATCTTCTGTGGAAGACACTCAAGACTGACCAAGTGGTGCAGAGAGTGAGGGCATTCGTCAAGAGATTACTGCAGGTGAGCAAAGAGAGGAAATCTATATATTTTCAAAACTATTTTTTATTAGCTTTATTGATCCCAGAAAATGACTGTTCAATTGTCCACAGTCGACAAATTGGTAGTTGAGTAGATGTCGAAACACGAGAGTGGCATGTAGTGAGAAAAGTGCAAAACGAGGGGAAAATATATTATCATATTTTATTAGAGATTTTTATTTGCTTTATTGATCCAGCTTGGAATGTCGATTCAATTGTCCACGATCAACAAGTTGCTAGTTGGGTGGACGGCGAAACATGGTCGTGACAAGTGACCATTGCAGATTGCCTCCTCCGAGTCTGCTGGTTTCGCAGCGGGAATTCTCATTCTCGTTTCTCGACTCATCGAGACGAGACCGCAGTTGATTGTGACTGAGAGAGAGGCGCAGGTGAATATTGCATATTGCCATTATTTAATTATTTTTGTTGTATTTAAATATATATATGGTTGTAAGAAAGTTAGGGTTGAATAGGAAGTAATTAATCATTACAGAATGAGCTGTTCGTGGAATCGCTCGGCCAGAAGGGAAAGACGATTGAGATTGAAGATGATGAGGAGGAGAGGTGCGTTAGACGAGAATATTGATTGATAACTATTGGTTGTGACGTCACAACCCGTCGTTATCGAAACTTTACATAAATACAACTGAATGCTTACTGTAGATACGTTGATCTGGATGACGATGGCAAGCCACTGGAGAGAGGACTCAAGGGAGAGAAGAAGGAGGAGAATGGAGAGGATAGTGATGAGGAGGTGAGATCATTTATTGTTTCTCTATTAAACTAATATCATAATTGTTTATGTATATATATTTAAAATGCTAATTATCAACTGTTCAGATCGAGGAGGTCTCGTCGACGGTGAAATCGAAGAAGGGAAAGAGTGAGGATGACAAGAACAAGGTTGCAAAGGGAAGGTTGCAGCCATTGCCGACGAAGGGATGGGTACACAGGAAGAATCAGGGTGAGGGAGAGTTACGACTAATCCAGTTAGTATGTGTTGTCAGCGGAGATTAAATTACCAATGCGACTCTAGTGATAACGATTTTTTTTGAAAATCCTATTTCGATAACTTATTGTGTGTTGTAAATTAAGCACGGTAGATTGTCGCTTCACATACCGCTCTTTTGTTGTACGGAAGATATGTACATGATCTGCTGTACCTTCTTTTCTTTCCTCACCACATCCTAATCTCCTCTCTCTCCTCTCAGCCCATCACGGTGGTGTCTCCGTCTACTCCTCATCTGCTCGTAATCCTCTCTTCATCTCAACCGATGGAACTTTCGATGCTGAACTCGTTCTGCTCACTCTCCACTATCATCCATCCATCGTTGTCTTCGCCCAGACTCTGCTGCAGGTTGGTTAACCTTTTTTAATATCTTTATCGCAACAATAAATATGCGAGTACACACTAAGTCGGTAGCTCGGAACCGAAAGGAACAATTAACGAGCGAAGAAGAAGTACCGACACAAAAAATAATTTGATTTTCTGAATAAATGATGTACATAATCATAGACCAAAAAGTTCGTTCTAGGGAACAAACTCAGACAGCTTTTGGACTTTTTTGAGGTGAAATTTCGAAAAATTAGACGTCATTTACGGTCACCCAGGCGCGGTAGCGCCTGAAAAATTGAAAAATCAGACATCATTTTCGACTTTTCACCCTAAAACCCTAAAAACCAGACATCATTTGGGATTTTCGCGAACAAACGTTTTTGGTCTATGTACATAATGGTTAATTAAAGTCAAACCTGAAGTGTACATTAGACTTTCGTCAATTATATACGCGAAAGTTAATCGATAATGAATTTTTAGGGCAAGACGATCAACTACGGCGCGGATCCACTGGAGGACTTCACCACGATCGCATTCCTCGATCGATTCGTCTACCGTAACCCGAAGACTACGGTGGCCTCGAAGGGCGTGTTGGGAGTACAGAAGAAAGGAGCGATTGGAGCGAAGGCACTAGCAATTTCCAGCGAGGTTGGTCATTCTTACATTCCATTGTAACCCTATTGGAAAATTTTGTTTAAACCAGGCGGTCGCATGTTTCGTGTGTGCTTCTTAGCTAAGTGCGAACATGGTGGGAAGTCTACGAGCACTCGATACATAAGTAAAATCAACCATTGCATTGCAGGAGTATCTGAGCAAGAGTCTGAATGAGATTCCTGCCGACGAGAGATTCCTCCATCGATTCGCCACTCTCAAGTTTGGAACCAAGGTAGTTTGCTTCTATTTTGATTGTGATTTTTGAACTTTATTGTTTCCCCAGGGTGAGAAGAAGAGGAAGGTCGACGATTATGATGATGACGCCGCATCGATCAATTCGGATGAATTCGAAAGAGTTATGGGTGAGTAAACTTACTATGAACGAGTAGTGCGAGGAACTAATGATAGTGGGCAGATTTCAGATTGAGTGATTTATATTTCATCTCAATTGATAGATATCACGAGTGCATTGTTTTGCAGAGCGATTCGAGCCAGGAGAGGCGAACGACGACTTCGATATCGACTTTGGAACGGAGTTCTCCAGTGAGAAACAGAAGAAGAAGGGAGCGGTGAGTTGAGACTGGAGGGGGTTTATGAGGAGGGGTGATTTGGTGTTGCATCGAATGGACAAATGTCATCGATATTGTCTATCGATAGTATCGCACCTGTCGGCGCTGGAACAACACATTAAACAATTGTTGCAGAAGAGAAAGATCTCGGATGTGAACGGAGAGGAGGATGAAGATGATGATGGAGAAGGAGTGAGTGAAGGGGAGGAGAGAGGGGACGGAATACTGGGCCCTAGTTTACTTTACGTGACCAAGCAAATTGATCTATCCGAGGTGGGGAAATCATTCATAATCACACTGTGTGAATCTAGAAAAGTGAACTGGTAAAGGTAAAATGCCATCCTCCCGAATACTGTATCTGTGGTGATTAAAGTAACTCGTTAAATTGTAATGAGCGCTCAACTAGTACACCATCCAATCTTCTACTGTGTTTAGGACGCTGATGGATGGTCGGATGAGGATCTGGAGGATCTTGATGATGAAGAAGACGAAGATGAGGATGAAGATGGAGAGGAGAATGAGGATGAAGAGATGGAAGAGGATGAAGATGAAGATGATGAAGATATCGAGATTGAGGGAGAGGAGAGCGATGAGGACTATGTGAGGAGAGGGGAATATTGTGGAAATAGATATCAATGACCAATCGGGGATTGACAGTTCTGGATCAGATTAGATGCCTGTGAAACCGCAGTTTGGGAGGAAGATTTCGAAGATTCATGAGAGCATGGAGTCTTTTTTTACTCCAACTCAAACTTCAGTCTTTTTTACAAATGGAAGAAAAAATGATGTTTAAATATTCTTTGGGAAATGCTTCTTTCGTGATAGGTAAAATTTGTATTCCAGGGTTTCGCTCCTTCGAAGAAGGGCAAGAGAGGAATGGATTCGGATGATGAAAGTGATGAGGAATATGGAGAGAATGATGCATTCGTATCTGCTGATAGAGTGAGTTGATGGCATTATATATATTTATGCGTATTACAAGAACAACGCGGAAGCAAAATGGAAATGCAACATTGAGATACGAGAAGATTGCAGGTTAATTCAAAGTAATGACTAATTGTAGACTGAATTACCTTCGTACCATTATTAACATCTATACCTATATCTACTTAAGTTGTGCTTGAAACTTTGAATCACGGTTTTACGCGGTATAATTTTTAAAAAAAATCCAGAACAAGAGTTATTTGTGTTCAGTTCGCTGAGGAGATGGAAGGATTCGGAGATGAGGAGACGAGAGAGCAGAGGAAGGAACGACTCAAGAAGAAGACTAAGAGAGTCAAGGGAAGAAGGGCTAGAAAATGAGGAGTACTGTAGACAGTCGACGGATTACGGTAGAGAGATACACCGTCGATTGATCAACTACGGTTCCATCTCTATCGACTGAATACTGTCGATGAGTCTATCACAGCCTTAGTTGTTACTGTTGTTCCCATTGTTGTTTCTCGATTCTTGTCGTATTTCACGGTTTTTTTGTTGTTATCCGCTTGTTGTTTTTTTGGAAAGGTTTGACAATTTTCAAGTGATAAAAATCTTGGATTTCGGAGAGCGTAAGGAGTGACGGATCATGTTTAAGTCATGTATAATATCTTGTTAATGTATTACCGCACGAAGAATTGTTAATCGTATGTTTCCAATCGATATTCTAAATGTCTACCGTAGCCAGGATCGATCGATAATGGATTCGAATGGTAGAGGCGGCGTTCCTCCTCCTGCCACTCCCTCCACTCAGAGATCAGGCACACGTCGAGGAGGTAAGCGATGCTTGATATTGGTCATAAGACGTTTTAGAACTGCCATTTAGGAACCCTCAATCTATTTTTCGGGGATTTGTTTGGAATTCGTTACAGAATATTTAAAATTGTGTTTTTTAAAAATATTTTCTCGTTCCTAAACGGCAGTTCCAAAATGTTACCTTGATATTGACTATTGATAAAAGGGATTAGCGCGTGAGATGAAACAAGCTGAGAGTATCTTATCAAGAGTGGCTATCTTATCTATTGCTTATCTTTGAGTGGAATGGTACGACTCTCCCTCCGTCTCCTTCCAGAGGAAGTGCAAGTCGGACATTCCAAAGAGTGAGTTATATTATTCTATCGCCTCATAAATATGGAGAGAATAGTGAAGAGAAAGCAGAGATCAATCGATTCCTTCTTTCACCCAGACCGTAAGTATTTTGATGATAGATTCTTAATTATTTATATTTTTAATTGTTTTGTAGGTTGAAATTTCAATATAATGGCTATTGCAGCTCCCGGAATGGAGGATGATCCGTTCTTCGGCAAGAAATTGGACGGAGAGAGCAATTCGTGTGACGGTTTCGACTCCTCTACGCGGGTCAGAATTGTTTTCATTATTTTTTTTCTAACTCATTTGTGAACTCATTCGTTTTTTCAGTTAACGAGTTTGTATAAATAACCTCAAATCATGCATTATAGTTTAATTATCGCCCGAAATACGTGTTTCAGTTCACAACGCGTAAATTTCGTCGTCGACTGCGACCGTCAATTGGATCGGATGGAATTATGAATACGCCCAAGATGGATGAGGAGAAGATGAAAGAAACGGTGAGAAGAGGGAAAGAAATGAAAACAAAACGGGTTATAATAATGTATTTATCTTGCCATGTACATTCAGTCAACTCTTCTAAAGGTGTGTTTAGTAAGTGGGCTGATGAGAATTGTGGTTAAATAGAGATCAGTTTACGATAGTGCATGCATTCAGAGTTACTTTGCTGTATTGCAGACACTGGATTCCGCCCTGAGCAGTCCCGCTTCATCTTCCAGTTCCTTCCAAGCGGGCGGAGAGGATATCATCGAATTGGGAAAGAAGACAGTTCGTGAGTTAATTTTAATCAACTTATTTAATTGACATAGTGATGATCATTTGATTAAAATCGACTTTACTTTAATCAAAGTGTTATATTCTTTGTGTGCTTGCAGTCTGTTCTGAACATGCATGCCTAATTAAAGCGATGAATTCCAGGTCTTCTCAAGAGCAGATCCAATTTGATCGTCGAAGCTGAAAGTGGTTAGTTTTAAAATATATATTGCCAGTTAACATATTTAATCTAATTAAAATGTAAAAAAAAACTGGCAAGTATGAGTTTTCTTATTTGTAGATTCGGTGGATATCTCGACGCCGACTCGGAAGAGGAAGGCGGAAGATGAGGAGATTAAGAAGGATGGAGAGAAGAGGAAGAAGGAGGAAAATGGAGACAAGAGGTCAAATATTTATAATTAAATTTTAAGTATACTTTAGATAATAATTAGCGAAATATGTGATTGCAGTTCGATAACTTTGCTCACTCCTTCGCTGTCTCGTGGATCGTCGTCAAAGAAAGGATGCATCGATGGAGTGGGAAGGTACCGTATCCTTATTGTGTTGATCGACTATTTGAAATAATATTGATGATAGCTTCTTCGGAATGTTTATTATGTTTTATTTTTGTAGTTTGAGTAATATTCCATAATTGCAGTACAACCCCTCTCTCTGGAATAGAGAAAGTGTCGATCGAAGTGCTCACTCGTCGATCGATTGGAAATCGACCATTGATGAGAGATGAATTGAGAGATACGCCAGAGAATAGTCAGAAGGAGGAGAAGAGATCGAGTGAAGAGACGAGGAGATTGAGGGTGAGTGATGACTAGCGGTTGCTTACACCAGCCATCCCTCCGGGCCGAGCGGTGTTCGATTATAAGGGTGTCCCGAAAGTCTTTGCACTTTTTAACGTTTTTGCTTCTCCATCTTTTCGCCTCACCCGTATGGGATATTGTTGTAGTATGTTAGTATGAGGGCCAGCTCTCACTACTTTTCGAGTGTTGACTAGGGAGTTGTGGTACACTTGGTGCCTTCTGTAGAACTGCAAACTTACCATACACAGACCTGAACTTCACTAGTTTTGAAATTTTATCTCGAGTAGGAGTCGAAAAAGTTCGTCCAAAGTGCCAAATGAGTCAACGGGTGATTGCGGACATTTTGTGAATAATTTCGTCATCACTACGCAATAATGAAATTTCAACGTGTTTTTTGAACCGCCGAGATTTTCTACGTAAAATCGGTGGCTATGAATTCCTATTCGCCTAGAAGTGTGTATAAGTCATGTTTGGTGGCAATTGGGGCTGAAGAAGTAGGAAATTTGAAAATGTCGAAAAAAATATTTCTGACGATTTTCGAGTTTTCATTAATGACGGAGAAATGATCAAGAGTTAGACCTGGAAATGCAAGTTAAATTCACTCTCATTACACACGTAAAGTCGTATTTAATTAGCTTCAATATTCATAAAGATTTTGAGTCTGAAAGGTATGTTTCGGAAAGCATTTCATTGCATATTGCATCACTACTAGGTAACATTCCGACAAGCCAACAGCATAATTAATTTCGTTAATTTTTTGTATTGATAAGACATGTGACAATTGGTGGCCAGGAAGTGTAATTTTTCTAAAATTTTCGAAAAATTGAAAGTGCAAAAACTTTCGGGACACCCTTATATATTTTTAAAAATATATTCGGGATCATATTTCAAAATCTTTTTACAGTAAATAGATGTAGAGTAATGGAGAAGAAGCGGTTGCGCTACATACTTATTGTATTTATATATGATTTATTTTTGTTGCAGAGAGCCAAACACGCCGACGAGCCCGGCTTCGACTCTGACGACAGTTTCTACGATTCAGATTGATTGACTTTAGGAAAGAGAACCCTTAGAAAAGTGACAATGAATCGAACATTATCAGACTCCCATAGCTCTTTTGCAAGTTTTGTAATTTTGCATGGCAGTCTATTTTCTTCTTTTTTAGACTCGGGATTACCGCTGTTATGATTCACTCATTTGTTTGTACTATTCTAGTTTTACTTCTTCAAAATTGCAGCTTTCATTATTCGATTGTTTATCGATCTACTAGGCATCTCATTATGATCTTTGATCTCCTCATATCTAGGAATGCATCATACACATCCACATTCATACCTCACACTGTTGCCCTGTGACTTGTTTAATATATAATAATCGCTATTTGACTGGTTACATTTTGTTGTACTGTAGTATTCGATTCCATGACAGCTCGAATGAATTTGCAAACTATACTTTCCTGCCCAATTTCTGATTGAGAACTGGTTAGAAACCAGATACTGTATTTTCGCACGAGTGAATTACGGTAGTCCTGTCGGGAGTACTGTACACATCCTACCTCTTACATGTGCTAAAACACGAAGTGAGGTTATAATCTCCTTGTCAACCTTGTCATGTCATTGCTACATTTTGTCATTATTTATTTTATTTATTTATTTATCGTACACCACAAGGGTGCGACAACATGTACATAAATGTGCGAGTAAAAGATCGACTAATTCACCCTCCTACAGTATTATTCATTAGACGAAAAGTGAATGGTAGACCTCTTTCGCTTTCAAAAAAACACAAGGTAGGAGAGTTTTGGCGGTCGTTTAACGGTACCTTTAAATGTGTGACTGTAGATGACTGCGGCGGGGACTTCATTGCCGTTCGAATTGTTGCATGCAGAGATGGTTATGTATGCAGAGGAGAAAGGAAAGCAGAGAGAGGAGGACAGAAAGAAGGTGAGGGGGGGAGGGTATCAATGATGACCAGTTGCATGCAACATCGCATTATCATGTTGCTCCATAATATTAAATGTTACTGTAATTCAATCAAGTTTTGGCCTGAAAAATGATCGATTGATCAATTAATTTGAAGGTTTTTCTTCTATGATAGAGCCGGTTCTCGAAGCGAATGCATATCGAGATCCTTGTGAAAGATTCAAGCTGAAACGAGATTCTCACTTGTAACTTTAATGAAATTCATATTCAGTTGTTGGAATCGGGTCTGGAGGACGAGAAACTCGTGACGAGAGCATTCGCCCATGTGAGTTATCCATATTGATCAAATTCTATTTTAATTTCATTTTTCCGCCTAAAAAAATAAAAAATATTGATAGGCGACTTGTTAATTTCTTTAAACACGTAACTATGCTTATAAATATCAATACTACTTGTAGATTAGACTGCGTTATTAAATTTCACTAAATGTTATATTTGAGCACAATTCAATAACTTATCTGGAGGGAGTTGGATGGAGAGTGGGATATGTGATGGGAGAGAAAGTGAGCAGAGAAGTACCACGATTGGCAACTGAATTGGAGGTGAGAAGGAGATTAAAGGAAGTAGTTTGGGTAACTTTTTTGTGAGTCTGTTTCCACATTATCATTGATATTCTGTAGTGATTATGAAGTGATGTAACTGAAACTAGAAATGACCAGGTGATGAAGTTCGTGTGCAAGGAACTGTGGAATAACTGCTTCGGGAAACAAGTCGACAATCTGAGGACGAACCATCAGGTAAATTGGCATTCATTTGGCTCAACGAAACCAGTTGAGATTCAAATGCGTTTAGGTTGCTTACGACGTATCATATCTGGGCATCGTTGATTCCATTTTATCAGAATACAATTAAAATTCGTTTAGGGCGTGTACGTCATGCACGACAATCATTTCATCACAGTGGCTCCATTCGCTGGAGACTCGGGATATCTCGATAAGGTGGGCACAATTGAATTGTACAGATAGATCAATGAACCTGTCCCATTCGTGTTTTACTCATCCAATTTGTTTCTATTCTTGCAGTTGTATGCCAGTGCCGCAGTTATGGCTGATAGAGGAGCTTGAAAACTAATGTTCCAACTCTTCGTTATCATGGCTATGATTCAGCAGTCTTACTAAACGTTTCCATAATCATGATGATAGTCATGTTTTGCGTATTCGACAGAAGAGTTTTATTGCAGTCCTCATCATTTCTCGCCTTTCCATGTGGACTCGTGAGAGGAGCACTCGCTGCACTCTCTATCAATGCCATTGTAAGATTATACTTTTTATTTTGTTCTTATAATCGGAATTTCGCGATTATTGACTTGTTACCTGTGAATCAAAGAATATCCATAAGCTGAAACAAATTACAGGTGACAACTACCGTGGAGACGCTTCCTCAAGTCAAGTTTCACATCCAAATCCAGGGAAAGACTTCCAAGTGAATCATGTGATAATCAATCGATAGGTTCTGTGAACTGTGATACTACCGTAACGGGTGAGGTCGAGCGTTGCAAAATATTGATTATTACGATGTTTGTAAACTTGTACAATAAGTAGTGTGATTGTATGCAAAGTATGAAAGATAAATTATCGATTTCAATCAATTTGTAATCGTTGTTTAGTATTGTTTGACGGAAGGGTTGTAGACATGGGAAATGTTTTGCTCCATCATGGATCTTCTAGTCAATTTCACTCCTTTTTCACGTTGTCGACGATTCTTGAACCAGTTTGAGATCTGAAAGTTCTTTTTTTTTCCCGCGGTATTTCTGATTTCCGCACCTGAACCAACTCCAGATCTGTTACTCGACAAATCTCCTTCTTCTGCTCCAGTGAAGGATATGGATTAGTTTTGTAGAATTGCTTGAGATACTGTAGGAGGGTGAATTAGTCGATCGACAACTGACGATTACCTTTCTCGAGTTTTCCTTGAAGCTGTATACAGTCTCTTGTCCATCCCAGATAGTAGAAGGAGGTGGATGTTTTCGGCGGATACGGTACTTCTCAACTGCACCCAGCAGTTTCTTTCGCTTCTTCTCACTCTGGTAGATAAATCAGTTGTCGATAACTAAGTTACCGTACCTCTTTGTATCGCGCTCCATACCACAGCTCCTGCAGTTCCTTGTAGTATTTGGGAGAGAATGTACCTCGAGTGATCGTCTCGAATAATCGATCGTATTGACCAGAATGGAATTGGGCAAGGAGATAACCTCAATTCAAAGGGGTTTCACGGCGTCTGTGTAATTTAAGGCAGACAGCTAGAGATTGCGAAAATAGCAAGCAAATGGACGAATGTATCGCCACGAATTCACTTTTTGCATTTTCCCAAAACGCCGTGGCTTTAAAAAAGTTTCGAGTGTCATGGGGAGTCTCACCCAGTAATACGTAGTCCGTCCAGTATTCTTCTCCCATTGAACTCATAATTTGTTCGTGTTCTCTGAATAGTTTGACCAGTTGAGCTCCCTCTCTGGCTTGGTAGAGAGTGTGACAAATGCAGTCAAACTAAAACTTAAGATTTTAGATTTAGCCTTATAGAAAGGCACTACTTAATGTTTCGTTAATAAACTAAGTGGTGGGTCAAACCTGTATTGGAGAGTAGACAGCATAATGCATGGTGAGTAGTGGATGGAAATGAAGGGAAGATTGAAATGCGAATCGAATACGGTAATGAGATGGAAGGGGGGGGGAGAAGAGAGATTCACGCCTTGCGAGACATAATTGGAAATTTGATACTTGGAGTGAGGGAGAGTTGTCTCACTCTTATAGCTCTTATAATTGCATGTATAAAAATCTGAATTTGAATTAAACTTGAATCTGAACAAGTGGTACATCACACCAAATGGAAACTTGACTTCCATCAAGTTTAATAATAATAGAAGGATCACTCAGATCAGTGGGTTCACCGCAAATGTCAAGTGTCTCTCAATCTTTACGTACTCATTTCCTTCTCTGATGTAGATGATGTGATGCAGCGTTCCGAATTTAGAGGTACTTGAAGGATGGAATGTCACAATGTAGACACGAGACATATTAATTGGCAGATTCAAGTTCTTATTCGGTAATTGGCATCTTCATCCTTTGGTCACACCTAGATGTTTTTCTATTCCCTGCTGCACTGAATTCAAGCGTTT
The DNA here is from genome assembly GCA_036245785.1 of Pristionchus fissidentatus. Classification (NCBI taxonomy): domain Eukaryota; kingdom Metazoa; phylum Nematoda; class Chromadorea; order Rhabditida; family Neodiplogasteridae; genus Pristionchus; species Pristionchus fissidentatus. The sequence goes on along the minus strand of BTSY01000001.1, from coordinate 17,161,431 downwards.
CATCCTTCAGCACATATTTCCCCTTTGGATCATTTCAGGTACCTAGGTCTTCGAGGTGAGAAGAGACTTTTGAATTGACGCAAGGGCTACGGTACTTCTAATATCGATATCGATTCAATCCAGATGGTTTTCATTGACGATCTCCAATTAATCTACGGTGACGTCATTGAACCAATCTTCTGTCTTCTCTACGCTTATCTTCTCGTTCGAATAATTATTAGCAAAAGTGCGACTCTCCACTCTCCATTCTATCTATTCTCCGTTGCCACTGGTCAGTACTGCAGAATTCCAAAAAAACCAGTCAAAAATCACGAGAATGTGTGGAAGTTAAAGAGTTCTAAAATCTACTATGTGATATTCGACCACATTTTTGTTCGTTCACTTTTCTGATCGATTGTAGAAAAGTTTTCTCCTCATCTGATATTATTACTGTCGTTATAATTAGGTGTGGCGGCAATTTCGAATGTTCTTCTCAACTACGTAACTCGTATTATCGATATTCGAACGCGTTGGTTTTCGATGGAAACGAGAGGTGAGAAGGATTGGTGGTCCGCACCTGCAAATCAGCACTGACGCTGTGAAATGTTCAGATTGCAAGAGTCGATAATTGTAGATTTCGTATGCAGTGAGTACTCAGAGCGCGAACTTTCTTACTTGCCATCATCTAGAACCGTCTTTTATGCAAGACTCCTACTCTCTCAAATTCATACACTATCTCGACAAAAGATAGAAGAGTATCTAGATTTCGATATCAAAGAGATTTCGGGAGGGTGACAAAACGGCAACGGCCAAAACGGCAACGGCGGAAACGGCAACGGGCTATAACTCGGTTATTAGTGATCCGATCGATATGGGAGTAGTACCATTGTACTCCTACCGTACCCCACTACAGTATCCACATATGGGTTCGGTGTGTCAGACAGCGGGTCAGATTCATGATTTGTGCCGTAAACTTTTGAATCATGACTCTGACCTAAAGTCTAACACACCGAACTCATCTGTGGATACTGTAGTTTTATACGGTAGCCTTACTGTGGCGCCCACGGATGTTTACGGCACAAATCATGAATCTGACCCGCTGTCTGACACACCGAACCCATATGTGGATACTGTAGTGGGGTACGGTAGGAGTACAATGGTACTACTCCCATATCGATCGGATCACTAATAACCGAGTTATAGCCCGTTGCCGTTTCCGCCGTTGCCGTTTTGGCCGTTGCCGTTTTGTCACCCTCCCGAGATTTCGCCCTCTGTGTGCGCACATTTACAAATACTCGAAAGTCGAATACGAATATATTTAGATAGAGGAAAGATTCAGGTCTTCCATGTGTTCTCATTTCGTGGTTGTCTCATTTATTCGCTCTTTCGATGACAATTGGAAAAATTCTCTCGGTTTTCACTCGATTCACAGCAATTTCCATGCCGATTAGAGATAAAATAGTGAGATATTATCAATTATTGAAATATCTTCCTACCATTCATATTTCAGATTTGGACTCCCTCTCTCACTAAACGATTGCTCATTGTAATGTTCTCAATTCCCTTCGTTCTCTACGTATTCTTTCCCTTCCAACCACCGTTATTTGTTCCAACTACAGATGGAGATGGACGATTCGCTGGTATCAATGGGGACGGATACATGGTTGCGTCATCACTAGGCAACATTGATCTAATTGACTTCGTAGGTTGCGAAAGCGATTGGGACTGCGGGGTATTTACTATTTTTTGTGACTACAATTCCAATGTGCTCAATCTCAATTGTGAGGTTGAGAAAGGAGAGAATGAGGGTAGATTCACTTTTGATAGTCAATAATTAAAACTAAATCAGGCTGTCGTAAATCGTGCCCAAGAAACGCGAATGCACGAGATAACTCTGCTGATCTCTGCAGTTATTCTCACTGTCACTCACATGTTCAAGAGTGTTATACAGGTGAGATAGACGAAGAAGAACATTTTAATCTCTCTAGAATTATATTCTCGCTTTTCATATAGATCGAGTAATGTGAGACCACAATATCTGTATTTCTCTCTCATCCACCAATCCGTGAAAAGAGTTTGTGAAATGTTCGTGGTCTCACACTTCGCACTCTACTGTCAACCTGATCCAATGCTAAACAATTACAGACAATTTGGTTCATCGCTCTCTATATCGATGACACGAATCTACAGTCTCTCATGGTGAAATACGTTAGTATTCCACCTCTTCGCTTTCAATTCTCGGCTCCATTCAGTACATGATTCCGAACACGTTGAGTTCGTTTGCCGAGCCTATTCTATTGATCTTCACATCATCCAAAGTGCGTATGGAACTGACCTGCAGAGAACGTCGTTACGACTCAAAACTTGTCTCAACAGTATCTAATCATCCAGCACAACGGCATGCAAATATTTAGTTTTAAAATTCATTTTATTACTTGTCTGTTCCAATTCGTGTCGCCTAGATGGGTTCCTTTCTCATAAATATCGAATACAAATGAATAAATATGATAAATGTTACTATTTTATGAAATAAAAAACGTATTCTTGTGAAATAAAATACCGTAACCAATATAACCAGTACGATCGTAACAGCGAAACGGTTCACGTATTCACACATTTTAGTGCAAATTGATCGTGTTACGTTTTCCATTGTTTTGCAGCAATTTGCAAGTTATTTAATCGATTTTCTTTGTTCCCATGACATGCCTTGAGGCCGAATTGGTGTCTCTCCACTCACTCACTCACAACGAGCTCTCTCTGATCGGTTATCGCCAGTGGAAAGGTCTGTTTTAATGTGAAGTCCGTGTAACAACACGTTGCGAAACATTTCCTGTCATGTTTCGACTTTCTAGCGATACGTTATGTCTTAATATAGTTTTAATGACTAACTGTATCCTTCCATATGTGTGTTCTTGACATAAACACATGTTTATTCGAAAGTGCACTCATTTCTCCGTCCCTTGAGCCGTTCTTGTTCAGACTCGTCTCCTCTCACCATCTGTTTACAACAGATCAATATGGGAAAGAACAAAGGTTGGTGGGTCCCTGTCATTTATTATTCAGTTGACATTTCGATATATTATTTCACAACTCTTCAGCAAAGAACGCGGGGAAACGGCGTATGGAAGAGGATGAAACACCAGTCAAGATTCCCAAAGGATGTCCCTGTCCCGGCATGAAGGGATGCACTATTGGTGCGAGTTGCTTATCTACTTCGACCCATGCACTAATCACATCTTTGCTACGTATATAATACCGCCAACCGATGGGGGAAAACCGGGGGCGCGGATAGTCCTACCAAAATAATATTTATCTTACTTCAAAATATGATAGCACGTGTAATCCATCTTGAGGGGCGTTATAACTAGCAATGAAATGAGGTAAAAGATTTGAACGAACAACTCATTGGTATTGTTTAAAGAGTGTGATTCCCTTCTTTCCTTAATTTCGCTCCCTCAGGTCGTCCTGTCTCACCAGAAGAAGACTCGGTCACTCTCATCTGTTCTGCTGTTTCGTGTCCATTCGAGGGAATTCCCTGTCACAAAGAATGCTTCGAGAAGTATGAAGATCAGCTACTTAAGGCACTGGGAGACAGAGGTAGGAATGAGTAATTGGAATCTAATTATGTCATAGTCTTCGAGTCCTGCAATTTTCCGCGGAAAGATGCATTGTTCATGATGGTATATGATCGGAGGAGGCCTTTTCTCGTTGAACTCGTATTGTTCCTAAGTAGTTCTGTGCAAATAACATGTTTGGAACATTTTTCTTTTTGATTAGAGGGATTTCATTCAGTTTGAGCTCAGTTCATCATTTGACAGTTAAATTCCACCCATGAAACTTGCGCAGCTTCACCCTAAAACAGTTGCCCCTTCTTTTTTCGAATGTAATAAGAAGAAAAAGCGAAGGGGAGGGACGAGAAAGGTCGATGGTTGAATGGGAGTGTGTTTAGACTGGGTGACACCTGGGTGGTCAATTGAAGAAAGGAACAGTTGCTATTGAGAGTTGAGGAGGAATGGCCACTGTAATTTGATTCCCATCGAGAAGTATAAGGGCACAATATGTAGTTGATCTGGTTTCAACAGAGAAGAACACATGTTAGCGTGATGAATGGCAATGCTAAATAATATTTATATATATTTATAAAATGTATTAAACATGAATGGCTGCAGGGTCTGCTCGTGGCTGGACTCCATACAAAGCACGTCGCAATCTGTGGAAGAACAATGGACAGGGATTGATAGCCATGTGCTGTAGATGTCTATGCTCAAAGGTAAGAGCTACAGTATCACGGCCAATGCAAAGAAGGAATGCACTCCTATGCATGCATGGTGTGCCTTTCTACCGTAGCGGGCAAAGGGTGGTTGAAACAAAGGCAGACTCTCCCCAAAAATCAGAAAGAGAAGTTGCATGGGGTCACACCACGTTTTGTTCCTACACTCTTCTGGCCAGAGTCATGATACTGTGGAGCAGAGATTGCTGTAGGACCGACCACTGGTTGCTATGAATAAACATCATTGCACTTTATCAATCGATAATGTATTGTATCAATACGCTCAGGGCAACGTTCGTCCACCCGAGGATTTCGTGTCTGCCGAAAGAATTATCGTCTCTCTTGCGGATGCAGACAAGAGGAAGAAACACAAGAAGAAGGATCTACCAGTGATCAATATGGATGGAGGAGCTAATGTCAAGCAGGTATACCGTATCCAATGGCCTATTATATACTAGAGGTACGGTAGTTTGATTACGGTAGACCATCTCAGGCTCGAATGCAAGCGCGTATGGAGAAGGAGGAGAAGGACCGCGAGAGAATGGACGGTCGAGATCCATTCAGGTGTGTTCATCTAGAAAAAAAAACGAATGTCGTTCTTCCTTGTATTTTTTTTCTTCAAATTCCCTCACTGATAATGGATATCAAGAGAATTTGCGATATGAGGATTGCCAACTCCTGATTCCTCCTCCCCCTCTTCTTTGTTCTCCTCCTTGTTGTACTCTTACAACTGTAAAGAGTGCACTTTAGTCTCCAGTCGATAGAATCTGACCGCCATTCCATTTATTCCCTCTCCTCATTTCCACTCTCCTTTTTGTCTAACGAGTAGACCGCCCCGTCTTATTCATCCTCCCCATTGACTATATTGAATAGAAGGACCCACATGATGATTTCGTCTCTTCTGTTTCATCTCCTTTCTTCTCTCTCTTTTCAACTCCTAACCCATCGTCTCTATTCACTTCTCTCATTTGACTTCTCCTCAGTCTCCTCTGATCAACCTCTCCCAAATGCCCCGTAGATATACCCTAATCTGGTACGCCAGCTCTCATCAGGCGGGACAGATCCTGAGAGAAAGGTGAATTAGAGTACCTGCCCACTTGTTTCTATCAATATCCTCGGTTACAGTACTCCTCCGTTCACTCCGCGCAGGACCCGCTCCAACTCAGTCAACTCCTTCTCCTCTCAGTCCATTGTCTCTACGACCAGCACGGTACGGGATTGTAGAATTGCGTGTTGAGCAGACACGGTATGAATCGATAATTGGTGTATCTACAGTACCGCACGGCGACAACAGAGGATCGTGCTTTGACTCACGACGAAGGTGAGATCTCCCTGTCTTTTTCCGTCACTCCGAGTTTAGATTGGTCGAGGCTGACATTTCAGTTAGATCCCAGTATGATTCACCCCCCTATTCGGTGGAAATATGAACAATCGACCCCTCTGGTGATAGGACGCTTTGGAACTGCTGTTTAGGAACTCTCAACATTTTTTCCAGGATTTTTTTTAGATACGTTTCAGAACATTTAGAAACTTTTTAAATTTCCGGGTTCTTAAACGGAAGTTCCAAAACCCATAGCATAACCTTCTCCTCTTCTCTCCAGATTCTCCTCTCTCCTTGGGAAGTCGTCGTAGAGAGTCGAGAATGAAGAGAGTGGATGAGAAGTCAAAGAGGAGAGATGAATCGAGAGCGAGACTCGACTCTGGAGTATCCATCGGAACTCCGCCCACTACTCCTGTCTGCGAAGTTGGTTCAATTAAGAATATTCACCCAATATTGGGTTGATTGATGATTTGGTCTTCGGCATTGTAGTTGAGTGGGCGAAAGAGTGGAGTTAATGAAAGAAGACGAGGACAAGAATAAAAAATGTGTTGAAAAATTAAGATAAATAAATAATAAAATTAATAATATATATTTGCAGGTGACGATTGAGTTGATTCCTGCCGGCAATCCTCCGCCTCTGGTGAGAAGCTATGCAGCAACGATAAAGTCCGATCCTGAAGGTACGGTGGAGGGTACTGTAGAGTTGGGTACGACTAGACTAATAAACTAAATTAACGTCAATGGCTTTCAAAATGATCTGGGTTTCTCTAATCTTTGTCTGCAGTTCTATGGTCGATAGTACAAACTATGAATGACTGAATGATCTGATCGTCACATCTCCATCGTCCGTGTCGTATTTGTTTACAAAATGGCTCCTTTGGGTTCCTCGATTGAGAGAATGACTCATATGAGTGATCACTATTGCGTACACAGGTCAAATGGAGTGCTCGCTGGTATTTCGTTCGGAAATGCCTAAAATCGTTTGTGAAAGTGAATGTTGTATTATTTTCGAGAATTATTTTGGCAAACCCGTCAAAATGCATGAAAAATTAAAAGTTTCCATTTGCCGACATGGTCCGGGCGCCGTGCAGAAGTGCTTTTCCTCTCTAACGAGAACCTATTTGACCTATGATTGCAATATATACTATTTATGTGAGTCACAAAGACACGCATTGCAATAACATAAATTAGAGAACGGCACGAATTGTGTGCCAAAATGCATATTGCATTATTTTCGATACATTTTTTTGGAAAACGGGCGTACTCATTGTGTTCTCCTTCTATAATTTCTCTCGTACAGTTCACTCTCATCTCCCTGCAATCTCTTCTCAAGAGGGAGAAGTCCAGGAGGTCCTTCTCCTCTCCCAATCAATCGATATTCCGCCCTCTGCTTCCTCCTCCGTTCACTCGCTGCTCACCAACTACCCGGTGAGGATTATGGTAGACGACCAGCGTCGATAATGTATTCGGGTAGATCAGAGGATACGATCGATATACATAGGCAGATATTTATACAATTTGAACATGCTATTTGAATGAAAGGGTTTAGGATTGAAGAAAATTTAAGTTTAGGATAGGTTCGGCAATATTTTGCTTTCACATAATAAAGTAATAATTGCAGCAGCCGCCCAAGTGGTGGCTTGAGTCATCTCCCGCATGGGAGATTGTCTCGTACGGTCTCTACCCTCCGGAAGTGCTGCAGTCTCACGGATCTGCAGCAGCTGCAGCAGTCGGCCAGTCGATGCAGCCATTCGACATTCACGATTGTCGTGAGTTATAGGGAGGGGGGAAACAACCGGGTCAATCAAACCGAGTGACCTCGGGGGGAACCTTCATTCTCGCTGTATGAATCTCGCGACGACCTCTCGTGGTCCGGTAAAGTAAGCTGATGCCGGCCATTTCGAGGTACTGTTACTGTACGATGGTTTGGGTACAGTAGTAGCGCGGAGATGATGTGACCTAGACTAGATCTGCTAGTTATGCCTCTATTTGGTATATCTAGATAATTGTCATCGCTAGACCATTATGTTTAGGCAGTTTGTACAAAAGTGTAGTGAGATTTGTGGCGATGGTGTAGTTTTGATCCCATTTTCCGCCTTCTCGCACTCCTCTTTCTCTCCTACTGTTCTCGTGTGTTTGAACATGCCTCTTTTCACGCTGGGTTAGAGATGGGAGAGAGGGAGAGGGAGAGAGTTGGCTGTAAGTGATCTCTACTATTTCTTCTCTCTCTTCCGATGGCCATCCCAACGGAATAAGCAACCACACTTGTACAAATAATCAAGAGTTCACACCTGGCAAACAAACCGTTTTTGTGTTTTGTGATAATGATAACAACTGACGACAGTCGACTTTCAATAGTAGGGTTCAGATTGGAAGATGACGAATAATAATAGTAATAATAATAATAATATTGATTGTTTTGCAGCCATTTGGAATCCGTGGGAGGGACGGGACTTCGATCTCGGAGACTTCGATCTCTCCATATGCGGCGTCTCTCTACCGACGAATCCCATCAAGAAGGAGAAGAAGGGATGAGAGAAGTTATCGATTGATCGATCGATCAATCCACTGTTAATATTGTATATCCCTGTTCCTGCCTTTTCCCGATTTATCTCACTTGATTGGATGACAATTCGCCCAATGTTCATTTGTCTCTTCCCCATCGTATATGCTTCCATTTCTTCTTCCATTTGCTTACCCCTTTTTCTCCTCTTCTCTCTTCTCTCCTCCATCAATGGAATCACCCATCTCCACACTGCTTTTCTCCCCTTCCCTCTTGATTCAGAGGAATCGTGTTCGTCTAGTCTAGAAGTAGCTACTAAGTAGATCACTCCTGTCTAATGACCCATTCGTAGTGGTGTTGGTAGATCGAATAATTCTATTCGTGAATAATGCATTGTTATTCGCGAATTATTCGATCTAACAGCACTAATTCGTAGACTCCGTTCCCCTATCTCACTCCTCCCATCCTTCCTCACCCCCTCAATCCTAATCCCAACTCGACCTCTTTGAAGTTTCATTGTCACCATCAATTCCATAATTCTAATATCGCGCTCGTTTCAAATCTAGAAGTATTCATACCGACAAAATACCATGCTCAATTCTAATTCCTCAACTTTCGATAAATATAATAAATGTCTTCGCTGTTGTCCTTTTTAATCAATCAATCTTAATTAATAATTCATCAGTCCTCTCTTTTAGATCTGCACATGTACTCGTTTAATGGAACGATACATTTTGATCCCCAATTGGCCTTTTTTTGGTTCCGTGCACATTCTATTATTGTTTATGATAGACGGGGGATGTTTTTGTCTATTTTGTGCCACTCTGTCTGTAGGTTCTGTCTGGTCTGCAGGGCTCTTCAAATCTTTGTGTAACGACGAAGATTCGATGAATTTTTGGTTCCAAAATTTTTGTTCCCGAAACTTTCGGACGGGAAATATGCAATCGAAGCACTAGATTCATTTGTTTACATCGACGGTCAAGAGTCCATCGTTTTTCATGTGCAGTTATGGAAGAGTGCAAATTGGTCATTTGTCATGCAAGAATAGTCAAAATAGAGGGTGCTGATCACTCATGACTAACTGCACCGAGAAAGAGAGAGGGAGGAGGGAGGATCAACGCCAGAGAGGAGAGAGGGAGGGGATAGAGTAGGAGAAGGGGGAGGGGAGAGATACCTCATACTAGGTGGTATAAAGGGAAGATCTGACTCAGTTCCCGTATTATTCTCGATCATTTCTCCCTTTTGTTCGCCATTTGATTCGTCACATCATTGCACAATCTCTACACATCAACCTGTGCTTTTCGTGTGCCTCGTCGAGTATGGTCAGACCCTCTCCATTCCACACTCTCTCTCATCGGTCAGACGGTGAGAGAGAGCACGTGAAATGGAGAGAGCCAGACACTTGCTCATCTCGTCTATCTTTCGTCCTCTCTTTTCATCCCTTCGCTTCTCCTTTCTTCTCTTTCTCAATGGAATCAGCTAGTCGTTCCTTACTTCCAGAGGAAATGGAAGAGAATGGAGATCTGTCTAACAATAAGTACGAGATTCCGATGAGTGAGACGTCATCAATCGCAGAAGAGGAAGATCTCCCTTCAGTGAGACCATCAATAGCTCGTCGATCTCTCATCGGCCCTTTCTCTCTTCTCCTCACTTTCTCCGGATTGGACTTGCAACGATCGTTGTGTGGAATTAAAGTGAGTTAAAATGCAGCAGTTGGCACCATGCCAAGAACGTTTTTCGTTGTCCGACTCTCTCTCAATCTTGACCTCACAGTTACTCCTGCGGATGATCTGTGAAAATCAATGAGAGACTCTCCTGAATTTGTAATAGCTATTGGAAGCGTCAAGTGCAAACACGTAGTGTCCTATTCATTTTCCAATCCACACAATTTTCCAGACACAAAAATGTCGATCGATAACATCTACCGTAGTCTTCACCATCATAGCCCTTCTCTTCTTCGGAAGATTCGCATTCGTTATGTCGAATAGCTCTCCTGTAAGTTAATTTTTTAAATATTATTACATTTTTTTTAAATCTTCTGCACTTCTCTCACTCGTACGTCTTTGTCACCTAGCAGTGAAATCGTAAATAACTTCATTATATTGCATACTACTACAATTCAATCAAATGTTTGGAATGATAAATCATTGATTGATTGATAGGCAAATATAAATCTCTCGAAATCTCTTCACCGATTTGCTTTTTTTCATTCCACTTCAAGCCACTTTTGCAGAGGCGCCTGTGAAAACTCTGAAATCGGATGAGTGTTTGATTTTGGCGAACTTTCGTTACCGCTTTCCCAGAGTGCCTAGATTGTGCCTCGTTTCAACCCCCTCTATTGAGCGAATGTTTTGATCGGGAAATGTTCTATAGACTTACTGGTCCCTTATCAGTTTCCAGATGATTCCAAACCTCAGGGCTTGGAGTGAGAGCGCGTGTAAAATCGAGAACGAATGTCTCAGTTTTACATTCTCTACCCCCCTTTCTGTGGGATTGGAATCATGTGCTTTTGAGCGGATGTTTTGATCAGAAATAGTCTATTGATGACTGTCTTACTGGTCCCTTATCTCTCTCCCTCTCCGTTCTCTGATTTAGTCGGAAGTTATCAGTCAAGATGAGTCGGGTCGATAGCCACTATGGAAAGGGCCCGATAGGAGAGAAATAGTGCTCCCCCGAGAAAAGACAAATGAACACTGAACGAACGTTTCTATAGGGTCCAACTCCCTATTCTAAGTAAACCCACTCTGGCTCACAAATAAATGACTCTAGCCTTTATATGCCAATGAGCGAGAGTTTGAAATTAAATTTTAATGCTAGAAAGTGTGTGGAAATGAGAGATCGATCTCTGGTTGTAGTGCACACTTTCGCAGATGAGATTTGTAAACTCTCGCTCGGGGACTAGAGTTTCCCTCTTGGCGACTAGTCAGACGAGATGAGAGAGTGTGTAAAACGAGGAGAGTTTCATGGATATCTCAATTGCAGTCTCTATCATGGGGATGGGGAGAGGCGAATATCATCGGATTCACGGCTGCTCAATCATTTGTCGCTCTTATTCTTCTTGCGAGGCAAGTTCACTTTTTTGAAATACGTATTTTCAATATTGCAAACAAATGTCTAAAAAAATTTTTGTTTTACTGAAAAGGAGTATCTGGAAATAGAGTTTTATATTCTACTCATCCACTTTTTGTACAGTCTGTGGAGGTTTAAAAGTAAAACGTTGACTGCGCTGTAAAATGACGCTGATGTATCTAGTAATCTCTTCTCGTTATTTTTTGTTTCCGATGTTTGGTGGAGAGAGAGAAGTTCAAACTTGTGAGTCAATGAGAAATCATCAGAACAAACTCATTCGAAAACGACGCCACTCAATGAGTAAGTGAGAGAGTTTACAGTTAGGATAACACGGAGAGAGAGAGAGAACGAGAGAGAATCTCCCTTGCTTCTCTCTTTTGTAGACGAAAAACAGTGTTGATCGGCCAGTAAAACAAGCGATTAGAATAAGTGTGGGAACGCGTAGTCAAATATCACTATGCAGCCGAATAGGAATCAAAACAATCGATTATCAACAAGTGAGAATGTGAGTGACATGTAAAAGACGTGAGAGATGCGAAGAGAAATATTTAAAAAGTGGATTCGTGTAATTTCAGATGGACTTGCTTGGGAATGTACAGCCAAATCTACACTGAATTGCTGCGAGTGAAAAGTTTCTACAGTGTGAGTTTGAAAACTATCATTTACAATATTAATTGATTAGGACGATAATTTGTCCCAGACAGTAGTATTTATATATTGTGAGATAGCAGTACATGAAGTAAAACTATCTGTACTTTCTATTTCCGTCCCTTGTCACAAATCTCGCGAGAGTAGAAAATCGATAAATGATCAATCAATTTATTATCGATCGATTGCAGACTACTGTAGTCACTTCAATTCACGAGAGATCTCAATTCATCGGTGCCCTGGTTCTCGGTGTTTTCTACATTTTGATAACTCTCGCGAGTAGCATCAAAACCTCGATCTACGGTCGATTCTCAGTGGAATTGAATGGAACGACCGTCATGCTCCATCCGTTAGTTCCAATATCGATTATTGTTACAACTATTTTGTATTTATTTTCGGGCTGGATCCCGCTATATCTCCAGTGTGAAATCAGAATACATCATGGAAATTATACCGGGATTCTGGTAAATAGCGATACGGGGAAGGTCGCGATCAACAGGGATCCAGCCTGGAATAAAGTAGAATGAAATCCACGAGTTAGAATCTCTTTCAAAACATACAATAATGAATATTGTCGCATGAAATATCCCCTCTTCTCCTTCAGTGGATACTTCGTCTTCTCAATGGACAATCTATTCGGGGCAGAACTCGTGTTGGGAGTGTGGATGGCCATGGCTACGGTACTCGCCACTGCGGTAAGCGGCGATTATCGATTGATTATCTTTCTCAAGAGAGCTAATAATACAAAATTGCATTCTATGATAATAAATCAAAATCAAAATCAAAAATTAAATTAATTAAAATAATCAAAATTAAAACAAATTCTAGTCGTTCGTTTTCATCCACGCGGCAGTTCGAATGGAATTGACCAAATACAATGAGGATCTAAGAGAAGCAATTGACAAGAAAACACTGCTGGTGAGTGACTAATCAGTTAGTGATATCAATCTACCTACCGTATCAACCAAGATAAATCTAGTGAACATTTCTTACTGTATTATACTGAACGCAAGTTTGCTAGGAGAACGGTTCTCCATGATTTCATTTGTTAGAGAATGGTTGTCCACCCTCCTTGTTCTCTCTCTCTCTCGTTTGATCGCCGAGGCGAGAGAGTGTGCGGAAGGAGGAGGGTTGGAGAACCGTTATCGAACAAATGAAACCTTGAAGAACCGTTGTCTTAGCAAATTTTGGTCTCTGAGCTCAACTGTCTGCATATTTAGCTCCCAAAGTAATCTTCAGGATTCACTGGAGAAATTCAATATCCGTCACATCGCAATACTCAAACTCGTCTCTCTTCTCACTGATAAACTCGCTTCTTTCGCGTCATTCTCCACTTTCACCATTCTTATTGTGAGTTTATCACAATTTAACTTGAAAAAATAATTCTTTCAGGCGAACGTCAACGCTCTGTATCTAATGTCTTTCATGGCAACTACTAATGCTTTCAGCACAGTTAGTGAGTGTCTTTCGCATTGAAACTGATAAATTGAAAAAAAATGAAAACCTATTGATTTCAGTGTGTGTTCTATGGATGCTTTGTACGGGCAGTCTCATCTTTATTATTCTCAATCCACCCGCGACTATTCAACAATTGGTGAGAACTACAAAGATCAATCGATAAATTACAGTAAATTGATGAATTTGTGTTGATTCTCTCTATTTCAGCTGGTTGAAGCAACATCTCTGATAGTCAACCACAATGAACTTATCGCCCATCCCGATAAGGTATTTATTTATTGCAATTTTACATAATTAATTATTATTATTATTATTATTATTATTATTTCATCATCAGATCGCGCTCGCCCAATTGATGGTTACTCGTAATCGAGTGACTCCAACTCGAATGGCAATTATGAATGCAATCGTCGTTAATACTCACACTCCTCATCTCGTCAGTTTCTCTCTAAACTTTCAAATTCTGGTAAATAGTTGGATTAGATCTCACACAATGCCGATCGATGAGTCGGCGAATTGAGTGTGCGAAATAAAAAAAGGATAAAAAATTCAACCCACCACCACCTTTATTCACCTCAAATTCCCCAAGGAAATTCCTATAACAATAATAACCACTGCGAGAATTGAATTCATATTTTTCTCGTTCACGAGAACGCGGAAATTTCGCGGAAAAGCGAAGGAAATGGTCTTTGTCTGTCGTGTTTTCGCCTATTTTTCTTCCCTTCCAAACATCGTCAAAAGCACTTTCAAGAATCCTCTGAATAGCACCAAAATAGGCACATTCAGAATAGCACAAACGCAGAATTTTGAAGTTTTTAAAAATGTCTCTCTCAGTAATTTACCCTATTTTCAGATAACTCTCATCGTTCCTCTGATCGTCGCTGTTCTATCGTACGCGAGAAAATTCCAACAGTGATTGGGTTGTTCGAATGGACTCTCTCCATTTCACACACTCTCTCGTCCGTAATAAGACTGAGAAGACTGGAAAGACGTCTGGTATTCATCCTCTTCTGTCTTTGACATTTCCCTTCATCCTTCCCACGTGTATTCTCCCTCTTCTTCTCCATCTCAAATACGAGTAGTCCTCTTCTCTTTTATCGTATTATCACGGTCCTTTCCACAGTAGAATGAGAGAGTTCACAGAACTCTCCGTATTCTGTACATATAATGAAGTTGTTGCTGACCAGATGGGAGATTTTCTCATTCATTCCGATTACATCGTCTTTCGAATTGTATCCACTGATAAATTTGTATTTATTCTCCAATCCTTCCATCCCCCTAAAGTTGGTAGCAACTTTGATTTCGGAAGGTGACGTGCTCCAGAAGCCTGGGCAGCGTAGTTACCGGTAGTAACCTTATCTTTCCTTTACCTTCTTTTCACTGGAGGCGTGGTGTCAATGCTCGAATTCTCCATAATTCACAGTACGTCTAAACCATGGGAGTTTCTCACGTCACACCATTTCACTTCCAGACATTTCCCCCTTCACTAATTTACGTCAGAAGGCAAGGGCAATCCATCATTTCACTGGAAGTGAATTCACATCTTGAGCGAACACTCAAGAGTTCCTCCCTCAATTTGTGAACTAATCCACGCCCGAATTTATGTTATTCCCGTTCGGATCTCTAATTGGTGCCACATGGTTCGGATCTTTTCACGGTAGATATCAGATTGCAGAATTCCTCCTCCTTTCTCTCATTTCTTCCACTATAATCTAGTTCATCTCTCGTTTCACAGTCTAACGAACACAGAAAAGAAGAAGAATCTGCACAAAAGGAAGGAGAAGGAGAGGGGTTCCACGAATTGTACAATACTTCCTCCCTCCCTCACGCAATCTCACTACTCATTCTTGTCTTGTCTTGCATTTTAACAGTGATTTCGGAATTCCGGAAAAATAATTGGATCAGATTTCTTCAATTCGCACAGTCTCTACGCTGGGTGAGAGAGTGATAGAAATGAGGAGGCTTTTCCCAATTATTTACCCGAATTTCAAACTCTGGTGAATATTTTTCTGTTCACTCTAATTGTTATGATCCTTCGCAGTTCCTCGTAGAAATGACAGCCGCATCGATCATAATCTTCTAGTGGTGTGATTCTGATGCAGAGTGGCCAGGGCTGTGCAAAAATTTCCCGTTCTCCAGAATTTCGCCAAGCTCTCTCGCCGGTTAGAAAGCACGAGAGGGCTTGTGAAATCGAGAGTGCGGGAACATTTTCGCCTAGTTCTGATGGCCGTCTCGTTAGATCTTTCTCAAATCTTAGAACACTTTGAGACTGAACTGCCATTACAGTGTTCATGGAAAAATGCGTTCTGGCAAAATGCTGGACATGAGTTCGTGTGGAGACCAGCGCCCATTTGTATTCTATTTCTCACTCCCTGACTGCCAGTGGTTCCATCGGCTAAAGTTTCCATGAAAGTGCATGTTTCTCCTATAAATCTCCTCCGTAATGGGCAGTTCGATAGTCTCCCGACCTCTCTCTCCTTCTTAGTCCACTCCTCCTTCTCTGTTCCTCCCATCCTTCTTTCTCCTCCTCCCTCGAGACCATTCGGGGGTCATAATCTGCTCTTCTTGAAAACACACACAACATCTCTACGTGCCTCGATGCTCCACTTGATTTCTTCCTCTGATAGCCCGTCATTCGAAGAATTGCGAAGAGACCTCATGACAAAACTTATCTCAACTTAGCTAAACGTTCGCCTTTTTTTGTTTCAACCAGGAAGTCGCCACTAATCCGAAATTTGAGATCTATGGAGATGGACAAATTTCAAAGGGACAAATTTCGAAGGCGCCCTTTCCGAATGACTGCCTATTTCGAATTGTGAATTGTCTATAAGTGGTCTCCTGTCTATCTCTTAATCCTCCCTGTCAATTCCACTCACGGTTGTTTCACTTCTTCTTCTTGTTCATTGCCATTTTCAGACACTCGACTTCATTCTCAGTCTTACTTCTTTCTCAATTCTTCTCTGTACTATGCTCAACAATGGTATTGATTTCCAGGCTGGATCCCGTGAAATGGGAAAATTCCCGCCTGGAATCAAGCAGAGATCCAGCTATGAAAAATACCAGAGAATAGGGAAAGCAAAAGTCGCCGGAGACCGGTTTGAATTAGTACCCCTGGATACCCCACCCCATGTTCATATCCGTTTTCAAAAGTTCAAAAGCACAAGTATTCCGAAGGTCTCTCATTCTCAGTCGCACGTCTTTTCTCTCAAGTCTGTACTCTTCTCAGAAAGTCTCTCTTACCTCTCAAATCTCTTCTTCCACTTGGTTTCAGCACTCTCAAGTGTCCCTTTCAAGTCGTTTTTCTCTTCATCTTCGTGAGATTTCCCTTCATTCCACAGTGAACTCCTCAAATTGCCAAAAGTAAATTCGCAGTGAGACCATCGCCCCTTTACATATATTTTCGCACATTCTAACTGTCTCCATCAATATACAAATACTCACCAGAATGCCATGCCATTCTTCATTCCAATCAAATCTCTTCTCCAGTCGTCTCCCATTATCTCTCATTCCAACGCCAGCGATTCTCTGTTTTTCGAAAACGCATTCGAAAACCAAGAAAAACACAGATCCCAGTAGGATTGTCGTTTCAATTTTCCGCCTCTTAAGATTATCCACTCCTCCATATTTGCCCTGCCTAATTCCGCCCATTCTTGATTCTCAGATAATTCTAAACGCCCATAAAGAGGTCAGAAGCAAGAGTGTACACGCTTCTAATTCTGACCGGACTGTGGAATGACGTGTTCTAATTCCTTCCTTTTCGACGTTGTCATAGTTGATGCTGCTTTCTGTTGTCGAAAGAAAGAGATAAACACACAATAAGTAGATATTTGATCTCGCCCACCAAATCAAGACGAGACCTTTGAGAGGGGAATTCAACGGTACCTTTACCGTCTCTTAAATCATTCCTGATGGTACCAGGGTGTTTCCCACCTTCTCAACTCATCTCTGGTCTGGTTCTTCTCTCTTTTGTGTAGGAGACACGACAATGGACAAAAAGGAACGAAGTCGGGGGAGGAAAACAACCAATCTGACGCCAAGTTCTCACCCACTTTCTCTCCTTACAAAATAAAGCCGAAACCTGAGCAACCACTGGTCCCCTCTCCCCCCCCTCTTTTCTCCGAATTTTCGAGATTCTCGGAAAAACTGCTAAAGATCTATCTGTTTTGGTCCTCGTTTCTCTCTCTTTTTCCTTTATTCCTTCCGACTCCGATGACAATTCAATGCTGAATTCAATGGGAATCCACTCATTACTCATGCCCGATCTTCCCGACAAAACGGGGAGTCTCGACGAAAAATGTCGGGATTTCTCAGGTGGTTTCTGCACGGCATTCTGTCGAATCCACGCTGATTGAAGCAGACAGTTAGAGATCGTGAAAATAGCTTGTTAATAGGCGATGACCTCAGCATGAATTCACTTTTGGCATTTTTACGGCGTGTTCTGTATCCCAAAAGGTAAGATGCCTAGAATGCTATGAATTCCTACATTCCTTCTCATATTCTCCCCCCCCCACCCAAATAGACAAACTCGGACTAAAAAGGAATAAATAGCAATACTAAATCATCGCTTGATCCTCCCGCACTCTGATAAAATGTCTCGAGTAAACAGCCCTCATAATCTTCGGTTCCTTCTCTCATTTCACTCCTTCACTCGGGGGATCTCTCTCTATTCTCTCTACTGTCTATCACTCATTATTCGATGCGTCTTTCGAATCGTCTCTTTTGTATTATTCAACCCATTCTCTTCTCCTCCTCTCTCAATTTCCAGATGGAACTCGATCTTTCTCCTCTATTGGTTTTGTATTCCAATCGCCCACAGTCTCCCCCCACTCTGCTGTTTATTTCCAGGCTGGATCCCTGTCTGAATCCAGGCTGCAAATATGCCGTGTGGAAATAAATACCAGAGCACTAGTTCGGGATTGCCTCTTTCCCTCCTTCCCACCAT
Organism: Pristionchus fissidentatus; assembly: GCA_036245785.1. Lineage (NCBI taxonomy): Eukaryota > Metazoa > Nematoda > Chromadorea > Rhabditida > Neodiplogasteridae > Pristionchus > Pristionchus fissidentatus. The sequence goes on along the minus strand of BTSY01000001.1, from coordinate 17,143,241 downwards.
GTTCCTCCTTTCTTTCATCTCACAATTACATCGTTCTCCTACTCAATTCATCTTCATTTCGCTCTTCTCCCTTCAACTTCTCTCTTTATCTCATAACAATTCCTTCTCCTCTTTTCCTCATCGTCATATTCCTTTCCGTGTCTCCTTCAGAGTGTCAATTCTCTCTCCTTCCATTCCAGATTCTCCCGACCAACTTCCACAAGGAAATGCGCGTGAATGAGGGAGAATGACTCAAGTGAGTTATAATTATACATATGCTTTATCACCAAAGCATTCGCGGGGACAGGGATATTTAGAATATAACATTCACATGCTTCTCAAACCGTTTGATTGACTATACATAGAAGGACTGTGAATACCAGAATCAGGATCATCATTTTCTTAGCATTTGCGTTTTACTTAGAGAATTAAGGGTTAGGGAATATTTGTAGTTATTTTGGTCTATTGGCTCGCGCGAGCTTTTTCGATGGTTCGTTTTCGCAGTTCTGTGATACAATCTCAAAACTTGAATTTCATTGTTGCCTCATTCCCTCCAAATTTTCTCGCCATTTGCTCAATTAGCAGTTCTCCCTAATATTTACAACAATTGCTGAAATCGCGGGCTTTCCCCCTACCTTATCCCAATTACCGTTGTTTCCTCTCCGGTGGACCGTAAAAAACAAGGAAGTTCAAGTGTCGGAAGTTTTCCGAGTCACGTATGAAAATGTTGTTTCCCTCCCGAATATAACTAAATCATTGCCTACCACGCCTCCATAAAAGAGTCGGAGGTGTAAAATTAAGAAGAATTCACTCGCTATTCACTGCTTTCTCAGGATTTAGAAATACGTATTCCATGCTTCTCAAACCTTTTGATAGACGGTACGTAGAAATACTGTCAATCGCTTAATCACACGCATCCTATTCCCAGTTGTTTTACTTAGAATTCGATTGCATTATTTGTTCAATCTGTTTCGCTTCATATCTCTATACTCGTTAGTGAAGATATCACATGCATCATATGATTCCGAACCGCCAGAGAGGTTTAAGGGCGAGAGAGTGTGCAAAAGTGAGAGAGTCTCTCTCGATTTTACACACTCTCTCACTCCAAACCCCATACACAGTCTTTCTTTCCTCGCTCCTCCCTCCAATTCAGTTCTTTTCCTTTCCAATTTCTCTTCTTTCCCTTATTCGCCGATGGTTGGAAGATGTAAGACTCCTTGAGAAATTCGTTGGATTCATATATGATATATCTGCTTTCCTGTATAACTTCTTATATGATATTTTCCTGTATGGATCCTATATGATAGGCTATACTGGTTGCAATAAGTTGTTCATTTAAACATTGAAATGAGAGTAGTATGCTAGGTATGGTGGGCACGGAGATAGTAATATCGTACGCTAATGAGCCCGCCATAATTATCGTGATAGTTAACTACCTACTACCTTTTTCTGAGTGTTCTTTCATTTGTTTGTTGTCTGCTTTCCTTTGCATACGTTGTCCCTTTGCCCTTGTCCACTCCATTTCCTCCTCATTTTGACCTCTTTTCCGACCTCGACGGCGACTTTTCCCCTTTCCTGTTTTTGTCTTTCGAAGATTCTTTTTGATCTCGTTATTGTCACCAAGTTGTGCAAGGCTATTTTCAGCATTCACAGTTAGTTAGGGACGTTCCCCTCGAGTGGGAAGAGGAGGAGGAGAACCATTCCATTTCCCTTTTGAGACTCTGCGAAAACGTGACGCCTGTAAAGGGAAATTCGAAACCGAAAAAGGCTCCGTGAGAACGGTGATAGGACGTTTTAGAACCCTTAACTTTTTTTCCAGGATTTATTTGTGATGCGTTTCAGAACATTTAGAAACTTTTATATTTCCGACTTCCCAAACCGCAGTTCCAAAACATACCATTACCATGAGAATCAACTGATCCATAGAACCATTGTACTTTCCACCCACCCCAAGTCTACCCCGTCTATTTCAGTTTTGTTCACATCCTTTAAGCCCCCTATGGTGTCATCGTTTTCGGGTTATTTGTTCAACCTTTCTCCCTCAAAATTGGGTGGTTACTCGGGGGGGGGGGGGAGGGGGGGCTATTCATTCCTTCCAACTCTATCCAATCACTCTACTATTAGATCCACCGCCTCTTCTTCTTCTCCTTTTGCTCCTCAAACTCAAATTCAGTCCTCAATTCGATTTTGCCTATCCCATTTCATTCACTCATCATCATCATTTCTCTATTGCTTTTCTCTCTCTCTCTCTCTCTCTCTCTCTCTCTTCAAAGTACATACAGTATCCTCTCCTGTGGTCCTCGAATAACACTCAACCCATCCCATCCGCACGTTGTTCCACAACTGGAAGATCTCTGATTCGGAATTGAGAAAATATGCTTGTGCGAAAACACACGTTTTAAGTGAATAGGGTGGCAGAATCTTTTGGAACATCCATTTCAGAACTGAAAGTTGTGCCTTAATCTCCCCTAGTAATCCTGTCAAAATTTATCGGTGCAAAACACCGCTGCAAAACTCTGTATCACCTAAAACGAGCAAAAACGTCCTCTTGGTGGTGTTTCGTTCCTCGCAAGTTCCCTTCCGTGCTCCTTCTCTACTGCGACTGACGCATTCGGCCAAAACTGATTATTTTCTCCGGCGCAGATGCCGAAACCAACCAAAGTTCTGACTGTTCTATGACAACAACTCGTAGTGATTCCAATTCACTTTTCACTAGTGTCTAGACTGTGCGATCCCCCAATGCAAGACACTAATGCCATTGGGCGCTTTGGAACTCTGATGCGGTGCTAGTTTCCTGGAATGGAAATAGAAAATGGCCAAGATTTCAATTCCCGCTATTTTATCTCTGCTACTCGTCGTGGAGTCAAATAAAAAAAAATGGTTTACGACTTTTTTTCGCTTCTACATCTAAAAACAAGTTTCGAGTAGTTTGCACGTGAGGGACTGGGATAAAAAAAATTGAGAAAATTCAAATCTCGGCCTTTTTCCATTTCAGAAAAAAAACATCTCATGAGAGAAATAGGGGGAAAGGGGGATGGGGAACATTAGTATGCATTACCGCCTCATGCCATTACAACTTGGACCACATGTCTTCCTTTATTACTCGAGATGTTCACACTTCTCGTTCATTTCTCTTCCACTCTAACACTTTGATCTCGCTACTTAAATCGGGGGTTGCTGGTTTCAAGAGAATTCGCCCCATCTGGCAACAGGCCACCTAAAACCTAACTTTCAGGTGACACAAAACCAGCGCAGCTTGGTATTGGGCGAAAAATGTGAAATGATTTTTACGAGGTTTCAAGTTGAATGTAAAACCCAGTACCCTACTCAAATCTCCCTTTCAACATCTTCCCTTCCGTTGCTTGGAAATGGTCGCCCATCCCTCTCATACCCATTTGATTGTCCCCGTAACTCATCCTTCTCCTTCCCTCTTGAGAGAGAACACAAGAGTCTTCCCCACCTTCCCCCTCCTTTCTTCTTATTTTGTAGCACTGCCGTTTCTCGACCATTTCTCGCTGCTTTTGCTCATTTTCCTCTTTTTTTCTCGCTCTGTGTTTTGTCTCGTGGAATTACCGAAAATGAGAGAGGGATTAGAGTGGGGATGTCTCATCTCTCTCTCTTTTTGTCTCTCTCTCTCTCTACATAGATCAGAGACGGGTCTGGGAAGGGGAGAATCACACTGACTCCGCCCCTTTTTCCAGTTCTTCACTCTGGAATGGAGAATGGATCGGCGTGTCTATGTTCTGATCTACAGACGGAAGATTACTCCCCGCTCTACGCATGGTGAGTACTGTATGAGTACTGTAGTCTGAGACTACTGTAGGGAAAATACCGTAATCTTCACATTTTTTAAAGTTTCAAAAATTTTGAAGAAAATGCGTGTATTCTTTGTTATTTTATAAAATAGTTTGACGAGAATTGGTTTTGCTTATGACATTTGGAGTGCACAAACAGAGGCTACAATTGGCATTTTTATTGCTTTTCAGAGTAAACAATAGTGCGAAGCTCCAGACATCCGTAATTTTCCTACAATTAAAAAATCTTCTGAGACGCTGTAATACGAAGTTTTTTTCCGCTGCATTTGGATGAAAAATAGTTCTCCGTCGTTGTAGAAGAGACTTTCGCAATTTGATCTTGTTTTGGACATTGTGCTCTCAGGCAAAAAACATATGCAAAGTGGGTCCGAGATGGAATTGTATTTGGATTTGTCGTCGCGCTGGTCTAAAATCGGCAATGCGGGGCACTTTTGTGTGGGAACAGCATCAAAGTTCTCAAGGGGGGTTGCAGGTGCTAGCGAGGATTAAAATTTAGTTATCGTACTTGCATAAAGTTAAATTACGGAAGTCTCTTCTACGACGATGTAGAATTTTTTTGACAGGAAAACAAATAACTACATGTTTCAGAGTCACAAACTATATTTTCTAATTCACCTAAATTCCTATTAATTCCGGATCAATTTTACCTTTTTTGTTGCAGGTACAACTACATTCTAATCATCATCACTCTTCCCACACTTTCCGTCTTCGGAGTTTGCACCAACATCGTCAATGTCTTCGTTTACTCCAGAAAACGGTGCGTTCATTAATTTTGATAATTATTTATTTATGTAATTATAACTGTGAATCAAGAGACGGCGTCGTCAAATCGGTGGTTTTTGCTTTGGTATTGGGAGAGGGCGCTCCCTAATTATAATTGCCCTTTGCATATTTTATGAAGGATAGGATTTTATTGAATCTCGCCACCCCCACCAAAATTGGTTCCGAGGTGCACTAAAACTGGCGCGATTCTGCGAAAAAGCCTGCGTGTTTTGGCCACATTTTGAAGAAAAAATGTGAGTGAGTCCCTCATTTAACTCAGACGGTTTATGATTCCGTGTGAATTGATGAACGGACTCGAAGGAATTTAGAGACGGTGGTAGACAGAACGCACTTTCTTTGTGCATTTAGAAAAGGGGAGGGGGAGGGGGAATAAATAGTCTAGCAAAGAGCAAAAACGTGATTGAAAAAGCCAAATCTTCTTTGCTTGCAACATGTTGAGATTTGGTCGTTTAGATATCTCTCGACTTTAATTAGCATCGGTCTTTCTGATGGAAAAAGGGAAAGACGCAGAGTGTTGTTCGGCTGTTTCCACTCCCATATTGGTCATTCCGTGTAGATGTGCAGGGAGAGAGAGAGAAAGAGAGAGAGAGAGAGAGAGAGAGAGAGAGAGAGAGAATTAGAGAACCGTCTACTGAGAAGCCCCCCGGTAGACTGTCGAGCTATGCACAATTCATGAATTGGCGGGGGTTTCGCTAGACTCCCTTTCTTCCACTTTCAGAACGCTCGAAATTTGATAGCTTCTGCACATTTCCCGAGCCTGAAATGAAATCTTAGCACTTTGGATTGAAATCACACGTACCAGGGGCAAACAAGCGTCTGCAGAGATTGGAAATATTAATTATTAGTTAATTAACTAATTAATTAAAGGATGATGACGAGTGCGAATACGTATCTTCTCTTTCTCGCGTGCTCTGATTTTCTGGTAATTCTAACGGGTCTTTTCATATTCTGGATTGATTCTGCCAGAAGTTACATACCGGAGTTGGCCAGGTGAGATTCCCCATAAACCGTAGATAGTTTCAAAAATGAAACCGAATCTTTACATTTCGCACATTCTTTCCACCGGAAAGTATGCTAAATGAAATTATTCGGGCTCGTTTAAAACACACAGAGGAAACAATGTAATACTTTTAATACATTACATGGACGAGGAAAGGACCCATGTACATTAAAATGCATTAGATTGCATACATTTTTGTGTACACGAATCCTCTCCTCGTCCATGTAATGTAAAGTAATACATATTGTCTCTGTGCAGTAACTATCTATATCTAGTCTAGTGTCCGTTAGTGTAACGACTGAAGAGCTCTTCTCTCACCCCTTATTCTATTCTGTCATCACCTTTGCCCACGTCTTTTCGTCTTATCGTCCAACCCATTCTCCAGTTACCTTCTCCTCCCTCTGCATCTATCCGTGTAACGTAGCACTCTCTCGGTTCTACGTAAGCATCGACGATAACTTCTTTCCTCGCTAGTAATACAGCTGTCATTGCAAGGAGCGAGGGATATACGGAAATGAGAATATACTCAGTACTCGATTCAGGGCACCGTACACTACCGTATACACACTACCCTTCGGGTACATGGCGCAGTCGTGTTCCATCTATTTCACGGTCGCGGCTGCCTTCGACTGCTACATCAAAGTGAGTGGAAAACACAGTGGAACCTCGTTGTTTTCGAATTCCTGGTTATTCTTCTTCTTCCTTGTGGTACCATCATTAATTCCTTACTGGGAGATGCCGCGATGACATACAAATGGGCCATCGTTCCGCGTATTCTCTCTCTCTATCTCTCTCTCTCTATCTCTCTCTCTCTCTCTCTCTCTCTCTCTCTTCTTCCCCATTGTTTGGATGTCGTCTGAGAGTCCCTCTCCAAATGGGTAAATAGGTTATTAGTGCTTGACAAGGCACACAACTTTACCCATTCTGCACTATTCACTGCGACAAAAAATATTGTAAACCAATTGAATTGTTTACCATACCAGCAATTCTGTATCCCATCTTTTTCCGATCGCGATGTTCACTCTGCATCAAGAGTGATGGACTAAGGAAATACTGCAACCGAACATTAGGATATTCCCTAATCCGAAGCTCCATTTAATGACCTCATAAGGTCTCATGCACACGATATGAGTTCGTGCTCTTTGAGGGCTTCCTTATGCACTCCAATATACCAAGCTGAGTTCGGAAGTTAGGTGAAGTCCACTGTATTTGAAGTTCAAATTTTGAACGAGAGCGTCCTTAGGAAAGTTCAATGGTATCTTCTCTTCTTTCACTCCTTCGTCCGAGTGTTTTCAAGTATTGCGCAGCACTTTCCTCCCACTCTCTTCGTTCAAAATTCGAATGAGAGGAAGAGGAAATATCTCGAGTGTCGCGAAATTGAGAGGAAAAAGAAGGAGAAGACGAAGGAAAGGACTGTATTGAGAGGATTCGACAAAACGGAGAACGACACAATTACGTGCTTTTTGTGGGAGATGGGAGAACGTTCACGAGAAGAACTGAATTAGCATGCATCAATTTTTGTTCTTATTGTTGTTCAATTTCTACAATATCGAAATTGCTGCGCAATTTCGATTTTCTTCTTGCCCCCTGAAATTATCTCTTCTACCTCATGGCAGAATAATCTACGACAAAGCCTCAAACAAAAGCATATTCTTAAAATTAGTTCTGTTTCATTCACATTAGACCGTGTTGAATTCGAAACGGTCGCAAATGATCATTTGAGGTGTGTCGCAAGTTGGCCGCCCGTTCCTATTGCACCGTTCGACGCGCTCGTCAAATCTGTTTCTCCGTAGTAATCGTCTCCATTTTGTACAACTCCCTTCGATTCCCGCAATTCAATCTACGACGGTGCTTCCACGAGGGAAGCCAGGTAAGAAGATGTGTCTGACTCTCTCCATTTACCATGCTCTCTCGCGTCGTCTGACTGATGAGAGAGCGTGTGGAATGGAGAGGGTCTGACTGTAAGAAGAAGAGAAACACCGATTGTGAAAGAGAAGAAGAAGAAGATACTGAAAAGAGATATACAACGGGAGTCTGACTGTATGAAGGGAAAATAGATGTAGATATTTATAAAATACTCTGAAAAAAAAGTCACTAGGATCAGGGCACAAAGTGAAAATGCTTACTTGTATGCAAGTGAAAGTCACTAGAAATAAGAGAAATTCACTTACAAGTAAGTGAAGACGTTTACTTGAAATACTGAACCTAGTGACTTTCTTCTGAGTTCACAAAGGGGAAATGTGGGTGAATTGGCAAAATGAATGCATTCAGGAGCATATCATCGAAATTTGTCCGACTTCCCTTTTCTACGCCATAAATCTCGTCTACAACGTATACATGTACATGGTACGATAATTTTACACTTTTAAATATAAATAAAATATTTTAAATTAAAAGTAAACATTATTTTAGGTCCTGATGACCCTACTTCCCTTCCTTTTCCTGCTCATTCTCAACGCAGTTATCGTCTTTAGGCAGAGTATGAATGAGAAGAAAGAGAAGGCGAACAAGTGAGATTAGTTGGCAACGTGCCAACATTTAAATTTTCATGGTCTTGAAGCGAGCTTGTTTCAACCGGGTATTTAAAATTATTTTTGGTAGCACGTGGTGAGATTTATCACAGATTCTGAAACGGGAATATTGTATCCGGGGGCCAAACATGCTACACCTCTCCTTTCCCGCACGATCCATTGCATATTCAATAGATCGTTCATCGGATATCTTGTTTTCTGGTGAATAAGGGATAGTTTGCTGCCACGTGAGAATCTCGCCCATTCGGAGGACCATAACATCTTTAGGGTGGATTAAACGGTACGGATACGGAATTCATCCAAGATACATGTGCGAAAATAATTAATTTCCTTTTTTTATTGCACAGGGCGCGCATTTTTTAGAAGAATCACATGATTCCAAACCTACAGACCAGGTTTAGAGCTAGAGAGTGTACAAAAGTGAGAGAGTCACTCTCGATTTCACACGCTCTCTCACTCCAAAGGACTTTCTGGATGGTTGACCGGCTTGTGGAATGATGTGGAATGGTTCTCCAACATCCTCATTCCACGCACTCTCTCGTTTCTTCACCGAAACGGGAGAGTGTGTGGAAGGAGGAGGGTTCGAGAACTGCTAAGAAAGTAACCTAGGGTTTTCCTGGCAAATTTTTATCTCAGTGTGATATGACTAAAATCAATTTTATTCAGAATCACCCGGGTGGACAGTGACTTGCTCGAATCTTCTTCGTGCCTTGAAGAGGAGGGAAAAGCTGCGAGTGGAGATGATACGATAACTATGATTATGGTTGTCGTGCTGTTCCTCGCTTGCAACACTCTGGTGAGATTCCTCTACTATATACTAAATATTTAGTATCTGTCTGTTTGTCTGTTGTTTCCTTCCGCGTGACGGAAGTTTTTTTTTTAAATATGGGATTTTCTATTCCTGTGTCCTGGTGGAATTAATCATTGACCTCGTTCTTATTCTTACATAAGCGGTGGAACATATCGTGAATTGAATAGGAAGACTTCATTGTTTAGAAAATAAAAATGAGAAAACGATTGGTATATCCCATTGGATGTACCTATCGCTTTCTTGGAATTCATTGGAATTTATTTGCATCGATCAATATCAGGCTCTAATCGTGAATGTGATCGAGACCTTCTTCGATCCCGATCCAGTTCTTCTCAATCTTCTATCCGATGCTTCCAATTTTCTCGTCATCTTCAATTCCTCTGTCAATTGTGTCATCTATTTCATCTTCAACACGGAGTACCGACTCGTATTCCAGTTAGTTTTCTTTCATTCACATCCTATTAGAGGTTTCAATATTGTTCCAGCGAAATCAAAACTAAAAACTACAAACTACAATCTAAGTTATCCTCTTCCAGAGAGTATTTCCATCGCGTCTCAACGATTCTCGTCAACGAGTACCTTCCCTGCTCCAATTCAAGACGGTTTGTTAACATTATTATCAGTTCACGATTAGAATTTTGTAACCGTGAAATAGAGCCCATCATCAACTAATGTTCTTCCAGTCCTCCCTCTCGTCCAACACTCGAGTATCAACCAGTTTCTCTCCATTCCAAGATCACGCGACCCTCAATAATCGTTAATCGAGCAAATCCATTTAGTTCGTTCATTATATTTACTAATTTATTTTGTTGAAAAAGATCGAATGCGCACTATCATCTCTCGTCTACTCTCATATTGAGCATTGGGTGAAACGCATTCATTAATTAATTTATCGTAATCTACAAATGTGCGAATAAAAGAAAGAAATGATATTTAGATCTCTTTCATTCTCTTCTTCAGGTTCTCCCTCCAATTCCCCTGTCTGGCAGCCTCTCACTTCTCGCTGCGTCACTAATCTCGACTGGGAATTGTCGTATCTCCATGATACAACCAATGGAATCAACGGAATAAAGAGGGACGATGACGTCGATAGTGGATGCTCATTACAGGTGAAACCTTTTGATGGCAGAAAAAAACCCTCTAGATAAGATCGTAGAATCCATGGTCCTAGCGGAATCGAACTACATCGCGGGGAATAAGCTTACGACTCCAGGCGCCTAAGTTGTCCAGCGATGATTTCAAATTTAAAAGGCAGAGGAGCCGTTTAGACTTTGAAATTCTCATTGCAGCCCGTAGACTTATTTCCTTCTGAGACAAGGGATGGGATTCGTTTGAGGTAGGGGGGTAGTTAGACATCGTGCTCAGTTGAATTGAGACAGTGCGTCGGCATGCGACCTAGTGACGACAAAATATCAAAGATGTCAGGCTCATTCCTCATTCCATTCATAGTCTCTCCACTCTCTTTTCTCTCTCTTTTCCACTGCAGTTTTCGACTGCGTGCCAAAACAGCAGAAAAAATCCTCACAATTCGATCGAGAGCGAAGAACAAAAACGAGATTAATCATTGGTCAGAGGAGTGGGAAAAGAGACGACATCCACGTACTTCTATTACCAACCAATCGAGAAATGAGCTGCTAATAGGGGAGAACAAAAAATACCTGACAGATTAATCTTTGGCCAGACAAAGCGTTCGCTTCAGAATTAGATCCATTTCATTCAGTTTGTATGACATTCGAAGTTATCTCGAAATGGTCGAATAATCATACTGTAATTACTTTATATCGTATTGAATTCGAAATGATCGCAAACTGGTTGAGTAAGTATACTGTAATCGCAGACTCGTTCAAATGGAGGCTATGCCACTCGATGGTTGGCCGAAGTCGAAATCGTCGAAAGACCAGAAGGAGAACGACGACCGCATATTTATGTGAAGGCATTGGGAGAGAAAGACACAATCTCCATGACGGCACTTTGATCTTTGATCTCTCCATCTTCACCCCTATTACATTTATAAAATGATACGATCATGCCAAAAAGCTAAAAGACGGACTTCCTCAGGGGGTGCGTCACAAGTTGTAAACAAACGCGAAAAAGCCGTTACAAGTTGTAAACAGGGCTGTTTTAACCTTGTTTTCCCACTTGTTTACAACTTGTAACGCTTCAAAAACGGTTCTCCCTTTACACTACTTCCGAGTCATACGCGAGACGGGTTAGACACGAACTTTACAAGTTGTTAACAAGTGAGATTACAAGTTGTAAACAAGCGCACAATTACAAGTTGTAAACAAGTGAGATTACAAGTTGTAAACAAGTGGCCGTTCCAAACCCGTCTCGTGTAGTGCGCGCGCTCTATTCATAAGAAATTCGCTCGTAGACACTATTACAAGTTGTAAACAAATCAGATTACAACTTGTAAACAAATGATGGAAAACAAGGTTAAAACAGCCTTGTTTACAACTTGTAACGGCATTTTCGCGTTTGTTTACAACTTGTGACGCACCCCCTGAGTCCGGTGTTTGCAAAATAGGAACGACACTTTTGTGTGGTAAACACAGGAAGTACCATTTTGACATTTTGTTTGATCGTGTAATTTTATAACTGTAATACTATCTCTCTCGATCGTGATAATTCATCTCAGCTCAATCACTGGCATGTATCACTCTTCTCTGGCTGGTAGATCACTCCTTCCTTCTTATTTCCCCCTCCCCTTTCCTATCTTCTCTTCTCTTCTGTCCATATCTGAGTGTGTTTCTATGTGTGTTCTATTTCTCATTTGCTTGTTTGAGTGGGAATAAAACTCGAGTATTTGTACGTCGACGGATCTCTGTCTGAGGAAAAGAAGAATTGGTTTCAAACTAGAGAATCAAGTCGCAACTTTATTTGTCTAGACTGATTCCACGCGTGGAAAGACTGAAATACGACGAGGTCGATGGGAGAGGAGAAATGAGAACGGAAGACGGAGAATGGAGAAAAAGTGATGACGATAGACTTTGAAGGAGATGAGAGTGAGAGTGTGCAAGAGAAGAGGAGGCAATGCGTAGAGCACTCAAAGGAAACAAATTAAAGTCATTTTGTAGTTATTTGTCGTACGCATTGAGAAACAACTCACCAACCGTGGTCCATGTGAGTACATTCAGCAAGAATTCAGATCTGTCTATCACTGAAATGAACACAAAGTGGAAAAGAATGAAAATGCCTGAAATGATTAAAATAAATTGCAATTATACATGTTTTATGTGTTTGTTTGCTGATGAGGTCAACATCAATGCATTATTTTGTGTCACTGCAGCACTATTCCTAGTCTATCATCCATATCATTCAATATTCTGTGACGTACGCGTATTTCTTTAGTATTCATTTACTCTTACATGTAGGAATTATGAATGAGACGATTGGTTGGATGGCGATGCCAAGGAAAAGAAGAGAAGTGTGGTGAAGAATATCCCAAGTACGAGGGGAAATCGAAGTTCGGATCTGATGGGGAAGATACATTTAAAAATAGGTTTTATTCTTAAAGACACTGCTCTCATCCATTTAGTGTCATGCTATCCTCGTAGAGACCTGAGAAAGATGTTCTTCGAAAGCGAACTCACTTCATTCAATTGCTTCCAAATTCCCCAGTTGAGGTAGAGAAGTTGAGTGAAATAGAAAACGATGAAGAATGTGAAGGAAGTCCCGAGGATCTGAGACGACGTTAGTAAATGAACATTCAAACATTTGGTTACATGGATATTGTGATGAATGACATCACTGCGTTAAGATACTCACCATCAATGAAATACTCCGCGAACCGAGATGTACCATTGAGTAGTTGTCCCGAAGAAAATCAAGATACGGATTTGTATAGTCTATCTGGAAACTTTTCTCTAAAATGTGAAGCTTAGTTTATTAATTACTCTGAAATCAATCGAGATGAAAAGTGAAATTCCGCTCCAGAGAGCAACGAACAAGTGACTACAGGCGTTTATGATCGCTTTCGCTCGAAAAGTCCGTCTCGCGTACCAATCCATTACTTTGCCACGTTGTCTGTAATATGTAATGCGAGGTATTCGTTGGTTTTATAAGACATGTGACTCACTCACCTCATTCCTTCCATCGTTCCGAGATAATGGGAAAGGGAACTCATCATGGCTGAGTTAGTCGTGAATGTGGTATTTGCAACCCTTAGAGGTCTTATTCCATCCCCCAAATTTCGGCATTGACCTACCACAGAACATAGATGATCGCAGATGAACAAATGCCAATGTGACGTAGTGGGCCAGTGAAGATTAGAACCTGTGAATAATTATGGAGTATACGAATGCTTGCGATAGTGAAACTTTGCTTACTCGATGGGGGAAGAGCGGAACTGGTTGAGAGATAGAGTATATAACTGATTGGGTCATGCAACCGATCAATTGAGTGATGATATTTGCACGACGAGATTCTAGTTCATCTGGAGTCGACCTACGTAGTGTATTTATGCTTCTATACAACTTTAAACTTCGCTAGCAGCGAGTTTTTACCATAAAGTAGAATGAAATATTTTAGCTCACTTGATGACAACGTAGAATAAGATGATTGACATCACGAAAGAAAGGAAGCCAATTGTGAGTTGGAAGTAGAAATTAGATTGAATAAGAAAGGAAAGATGGTCAAATGTCCATTGAATCTCCCCGTCCACAATTTCCATTTCTGTATTACTGCTAGTGAGCGAATGTCCAGAGAGTTCGGAATGGAATGAATGGAGGTAAAGGAGATTAGTATCTCATTCAAGAACGAAGTATCGTCGTCGAGTAGAAAAGGAGTCGGATATGTGATTATCCCGTTGATTGGCGGCTTGAAAGACGCACGTGAATAGAAGAACGATCGAGACTCGGAATGGTGCCGATTCTGGAGTGAACTCCAAAATCGGTCTCCATTAGAGTGAGATGACCGAGATCTTTTGGACTTCTCTTTAACTCAATTCCCTCGCTGACATAACGAACGGAGTAGCATCACCCAGCCCACTTTTAAAGCGACGCGAGAATATACACGGCAGATCTCAAGGGACTCGCAATAATTTTGGCACTCGCTGACGCACTTGTGATGACCAATGGGATTGAGATGAATATCGAGATACTCACGAAGTAGATGATGACTGTTATCTGACAATGTACATCAACTTTCGACCAACGAAGATGAAGAAGAGCAATGATAACAACGACGACGTCCAAACTATTTCTATACGAGTTAGAAAGACACAGTGCCGACCATCTGAAGAAGATTCAGATGGTGACGAAGGAGAAGGAAGCACTTCTGAGGCGTGTCTGCACTCCGTGTTCGACGATCTTCCTCATCTGAAGAATAATTTGAAACTATCACCTAATATTACTAATAATTATTTCTGAAATATGAAGTGCACCGGTAGCAAAAGAGACCGGGAGTACAGAAGTACGCAAAAAGAGAATAGTTCTTGAAAAAGATGAGTACACGGACTACGGAAATAAGTATCACATCCGCAGTGTCTATCCCCATTCGATGAAGTGCATCAAGTGCAGTAGAATTGGACTCGGACGACGGAAGGACAATTGACTGTGCTGTCGTGGACCAAGATGAGACAACTCTTCAGGATATGATTACCAAACCCAAGATGGGAGGAAACGTGTTCATTCGTACAGCTCTCCATGGCAGTGAAGAAGGCTGACATCGCAGCGGTGGATACTAGCAGAAGCAGAATCCGAATCTTCGTACAGCACGCACAAGCTGACAGAAAAGTTCAAACGAATAGCGGCGCATCGACAGAATTATAAAAACACCGGATCAAGGAGGGCGACAATTTGAAGTTCCTCAAGTGCATTTTCGTATGAAGGTTTGTTCCCGAGACGTATGACACACACGTGGCCTTGGATATTCTAGGACGAAATTGCCAGTCACCCCTTGTGCAATGCAAATACGTTAACGAACTCATTGAATGTTTCGACTCGACGACTACGATTGACTGTACAGAAGATCGACACAGATACATCCAAGTAAACACTTCTAAGTCATCTAGAAGCATCTAAAAGAATCGAACGGGATTCCGTGAACTGTAGTCTGGTACCACTACACGAAAGGGCTGAAGCTCTAACGTTTCAGCACACTGAGCGAAAGTTCGTCTGAGGAATGGTTGCCCAAACAACTCGAATTTATCACGCCTTGTCCTTTACTCGACGAAACGAATAAGAACGAGGCGGATGGAGCACAGTTCTAAAAGTAACGGGATATTGGAGAGTCGTTTCTCTGGCAAGGATGCGCTCAGTGCATCTGTCTGCTCTTCGGAGCCCGTCTCATCGCTCCTCTCGAGGGTCATAAGAGAACTACACATGCATTTTAAAGGATTGCTTTTCTTTCGAGCGAGAAGCAACTTCGTCTAGCCAGGAACGAACTGGGAAATCGAATCTTCATCTGTGAACTCGAAGACTACGTTGTCAAGGTTACGATTCTAAGTGAAAAGTGGTCGTTCCAGACAACAGCTAACTTCGGAACTGTCCGGACAAATGTAAACTAGCGAGCGAGTCTCTCGCCGTAGTATCTACGATCAGTAGGTTGATGAGGACTAGCGGGCTCCGCTGCGGACGTATGTGGAAATAGTCTTCGGCATTCGCATAGCGGACTATGCCTATTTATATTTAGACATTTTCGTACGTCAACGGTAGTAAGTACGTCTGCTGCACTAGAATGATTGAAACGAAATGGTCTCTTCATGGCGCTCCTTTATTAGTATCAACTGATTCCAAGTGCGGAGCGACTGAAATCCGACGATGTCGATGTGAGAGAAGAAATGAGAATGGTGAACGGAGAATCGAGAAGAAATGATGACGATAGACTTTGAAGGAGATCAGAGTGAGAATGTGGAAGAGGAATGGAGAAAGAGTGTAGAGCACTGAATTGAGGAACTATTGATCATACTCAATCAATCAACTTACCAACTGTGCTCCATGTGATTAGATTCAGCAGTACTTCGGATCTGTCTATCACAGAGGTGAAAACGAAGTGGAAAAGGATGAAGAAGGCTAAAATAATATTTTTCTGTTCCTCACGTATTCATTTTACTTGCGAGAGCAATAGAGCGCAGACAAGTTACTTTTTGTCATGCCATCCCTAGTGACCATTTGATTCCGAATTCTGTGACGTACAAATAGTACTCGATTATTAATTTACTTGTGGGAATTATGAAAGAGACGATGGGTTGGATGGCGATTCCGAGGAAAAGAAGAGAGGTGTGATGAAGAATCTCCCAAGTACTGGGGGAAATCGAAGTTCGTATCTGATGGAGAGAAATGTAATTAGATATAAATTTCATTCTCTACTTATATTGAAAGTGGACAAGAACGCATGAACTAGACTTTCCCCTGTTCTAGATAGATTGTCTGAAACCAATCCGAGAAAGGTGAAAAGAGGTTCACTTCATTCAATTGCTGCCAAATTCCCCAGTGGAGATAGAGAAGTTGAGTGAAATAGAAAATGATGAAGAATGTGAAGGAAGTCCCGAGGATCTGAAACATGTTTTTTTAGGATCTGAAACATTTTTTTTAAATTGTGGGGTTTACTCCTGTCAAAGTCGCCAAAGTATTCTCACCAGTAGTGCAACACTCCTCGCCTTCAGATGAACCATAGCGTAGTTTGCTCGAAGGTAAGCAAGATCCGGATCTTCGTAGACAATCTGAACCTTGTTGTATCAGAATAATCACTTGTACATATACTGCTAACCTTGAGATCGATCGATACAAAAAGAGTGATTCCACTCCAGAAAAAGACAAACAAGTGACTGCATGTTATCATGATCGATTTGGTTCGAAATGTTCGTCTCGAATACCAATCAAGAATTTTGTTTCGCTGCCTGCAAGACGCGTTTAGAAAAGAAGTATTCTTTAAATTATTGATTTTAAAAAAACGAAATCTAGCCTACCTCATTCCTTCCATAGTTCCGAGATAATGGGAAACGGAGCTCATCATTGCTGAGTTGGTAGTGAACGCGTTATTTGCGATCCTAGGGGGGGTCTTAATTTTCATTTCTTCTTTCACAATTAACCTACCACAAAACGAATATAACCGTTGAAGGGTAGATTCCGATATGACGAAGGGGACCCGTAAAAATTACTACCTGTGATAAGAGTGCGGATATTTTAGGGTGAAAACGAGTTGTAACATTGCACCCAGCATGTACGCACTCACAATTTATTCTATATTTTTCCTGATTGCCAGGATAAACTATTATTAATATTGAGAATAAAGAAATGCACTTACTCGATGAGGAAAGAGCGGAATTGGTTGGGAGGTTGAGTAGAGGATCGATTGAAGAACACAACCCACTAATTGAGTAATGATATTTGCACGACGAGACACTAACTCATCGGGTGTAGACCTACATCAATGCTTTTATTTGCATCGCCACCGTTATCATTTTCGAAATGGTCTAATAATGTTGCTAGGGAGATGAAAAAAAGGAACTTACTTGATGACAACGTAGAAAAGTACGATTGAAATCGCAAGAGACACGAATCCAACTGTGAGTTGGAAGTAAAAATTGGACTGAACGAGTAGAGTGAGATGGTCGAATGTCCACTCGATCTCCCCGTCCACAATTTCCATTTATAATCAGAGTGAACGGTCGTCAAATTGGAACGACTAGAGGTAAATGCGACTGGATAACGAGTCTTTTATGTGGACTAAATGTGTCGGAAGTGAGGAGAGACTTGAGAGAAGTGAATAGAGAAGGAGAGGAAAGAGGTGGGAGAAGAAGGTAGATTGACTACGGAGTGGACTTCACCCCTTTTCCTGATGAAATCAATCGAAAGACCGACTCAATTTCCCGCTGACTCAACTGTTTAATCCGAATGTGCATGCACATAAACAACCATAAGTGTAAATATTTATCGTTTATATTTTATGTCGTAATGGTCGAATGTCCACTCGATCTCCCCGTCCACGATTTCCATTTATATCTAATCAGAGCGAACGGTTGTCAAATGGAACTGTTTACTCCGAATGCCGTTTGACCAGTCTATATATTTTTAAAATATTTTATGGTTCTTCAATATTTTTCTCCGCTGCGGCGACTCGCCGAGGCCGCTGAGACATCAGAAAAGTAATGGGAGAACGAAGGATTTGAAAGAAATTATGACGGTAGACTTTGAATGAAATCAGAGTGAGAATGTAGAATACGAAAGGAGATAATGTGTATAGTCCTGAAAGGGCACCAATCACTTTCGAAATGGTCGATAGCCGTACCGATAGTGCTCCACGTGATTATGTTCAGAATCAATGCAGATTTATCAATCACGTTGGTGAACGCAAATTGAAATAGAATATAGCTGCCTAAATGTTTTGGGCTCTACAACGTTTTCGTCATGATTGAGCATCGTATTACTCACAAGTTGGAATGAAAAATGAGAAGAGAGGTTGAATTGCAATCGCGCGAAAGAGACGTGAAGTATGATGAAGAATCTCCCAAGTACGAGGGGAAATTGAGGGTTTTATCTGATAACGATTATCATCTTTCAAAATTTCAATTGCTTTTTCTCAGACTTCTTCTAATTGCTGCCAGACTCCTTTATTCAGAAAGAATAATTGTGCCGAATAAAGTACGAAGAAGATTGTGAAGGAACTACCCAAGACCTGAATTGAATTACTCTTCATTCACAAGCCAAAACGTGAAAGAATTGACACGATTGAACTCAGACTCCAACTGTAGTTTCTGCTAAATCCAACTCACAATCAGAGACACACTACTGCCTTTCATACGAACGAATGCAAAGTTCTCCTGTAGGAAAAGGACAAATTCATCATCGTAAACTCCCTGAATTAAGGATAATTAGCATGCATTTAAAGAGTATTAATTCACCTTCCATTCGATTGATATGATTATTGTAATTGCCATCAGCAAAATGATGAAAGTATGCGTGCATATGGAGATGAATGCTTTGGTCCGAAACGAAAGCTCTGAGTACCAATTGAGAAAACGATTTGACTGCCTGAAAATCAGTGAGTAGAGTTCGAAATACGAGACCTCGGTCTCTTTATATCACACACTCTCTTCACTGGTCTTTGGGTGAGAGAGAGAATATATATTTTATCGACGCCCGAAGGCGCAACGGAATAATGTGTGATTACACGAACGATGTACAGTAAAATGAAGAGATTTCGCACTCTATCAGCGAGAACCACTCTTAATCTTCACAATCAGTCTCTCACCTCATTCCATCCATCGTATCGAGATAATGTGAAACGGAACTGGATAACGCCGAATTAGCCATAAATGTTAGGTTAGAGATCCTGATGAGGGGCGAGACAATGATTTGGAAATGAAACAATGGCCTACCACACGATGAAAATAATTGTGGATGGAAACATTTCGATGCGACGCAATGGACCAGTAGAGATTAACGCCTATGATATTCGTTAAATGGTCGATAAAGACTATTTATTTGATTTTTAAAATTAGATACGCACTCGATGTGGATAAAGGGGAATAGTTTGAGCAAAGGAGTAAACGACTGAATGAATAATGCATCCAATCAGTTGTGTTATGATGTGAACTCGACGAGCAACGAGTTCTTCTGGCGTTGACCTGTGAAAGGAACTTCATTGATACAGGGCTCCGGGTTTTTAGCGCAATTCGTTCTCAATATTGTTGTTTCCCAAGACGTGCACTTTTTGTTTCGTAAACGTTCAACAGAAACGCAGCATGAACAACGTATTGTTGCATGGTTTGTCGCGAGATGCGCAGATCCCTACAACAATCTGGCGTGCATGCTTAAAAACCGAAAGTAATTGAACACTTAGTGTGAAACTCACTTAGTCACCACGTAGAACAGTACAATTGAGATCAACATGGAAATGGCTCCAAGGGGAAGCTGTAGATATGTATTGTACTTGAGGAAGACGATATTGTCGACAGTCCATTGTAGATCTTCATCCATTTCAGCCATCTTGACTGAGTTGTGCCGGTTGTGTGATGGAATACCAGAGAATCACGAGAAATGAGCGACACTACAGTGAATGGTCACTAAATGAAGAGATTGAATGCGCCAATCTATACATCTATACACGTGAGTAGTAACCAGAACATGCCTATATTTACCGAGATGATGTGCTTATCAACGAGGGGAGACATGAGATAAATTATAGGTTGATCTCATGACACATATATCAATCGTATTTTTTCCAAGGGAAAATCTTCTGCTAGCAGACGTGATTCTATCGTATTTTACAAAGTTGCATTGCATGAAAGTAATTAACTTAATGGCTTGCTTGAGGCCAATATGAAGAGGTAAATGGAGAGGGAGAAATCGTGGAGCGAAGAAAGTAAAGCTCGTCACATGCCAATTTCCTTCCCGTTCATATGAAAATCTAGTAGTCGCTCGATTGGTCTCATTTGTATTACGGCGCAAAAGTAGATTACCAATCAGCTGAGGCAATCTATTTCCTCCACTTTTTAGTCTTTTCTTTAACTCCCTTCAAAAGGTTCAAAAAAGTTATTGTTGGCCCAATTCGCTTGATGAAATAACGGAGATGTGGATGTCGAATGCGTTTTGTGATTTCAATCAGTGATAATCAGACAGTGATTCTGTCTCAGATGTGATTTTTTCCCATAATTTGAGGGTTGTGTAGGGTTGCGATACGTATTTATTTCTCTCAGCTGATGCCACGCGCTGAGGACGATGACACAGTAGAAAAGTAATGGGAGAACGAAGGATTTGAAAGAAATGATGCCGGTAGACTTTGAATGAAAGCAGAGTGAGAGCATAGAATAGGAAGGGAGATAATGTGAACAGTCCTGAAAGGGCAAATGTATTGAGGAAAAGAATAAAGTCTTACCAGCAGTACTCCACGTGATTATGTTGAGAATGAGTACTGATCTACCAATGACGTTGGTGAATGCAAATTGAAATAGAATATAGTTGCCTGAGTGCACAAAATTAACAATTTTGTTAATTGTTCTAATGCTCACATGTTGGAATGAAGAAGGAAAAGAGGGGTTGGATTGCAATAGCAAGAAAGAGTCGTGACGTATGATGAAGAATCTCCCATGTGCGAGGGGAAATCGAGGGCTTGATCTGATGAAGAAATGGACCGCCGTATCAAGATGATATAATATCTAACTTCATTTAACTGTTGCCAGACTACTTTATTTATAAAGAATAATTGAGCCGAATAAAGAACGAAGAAAATTGTGAAGGAACTGCCGAGAATCTGAAGAGAACGACATGATCAATACTCTAAAAGAGAGGAAAGGGAGAGAATCTCATTTGAACTCTAAATGAGAGGAGCACTATATAACCCACAACGAGGGAGACACTACTTGCTTTCATCCGAATAAACGCGTAGTTCTCTCGCAGAAATGCAACAAAAGTGTCCTCAGTATCAACCTAAAATGTCATTTTCGTCAACGATTACAAATTTCTTCACTACCTTCCATTCAATAGACATGAATTTGGTAATTCCCATTAGCATAATTATGAAAACATGTGTGAATATTATTAAACAAGTTCTAGTTCGAAAAGAAAGCTCCGAATACCAGTTGAGAAAACGATTAGATTGCCTGAAAATTTGATTTAAACATACTAATTTTCAATATTCTCTTAAGAATCGCACCTCATTCCATCCATAGTATCGAGGTAATGTGATATGGAACTGAATAACGCAGAATTGGTCATGAAGGTGAGATTAGTGATCCTCAATAGACAACTATATCTTCAGAATCGGACCAGTGATATACCACAAAAGAAAAATAATCGTAGACGGGATTATTTCGATGTGGCGCAGTGGACCAGTTGAGATTAATGCCTTAAATGGATTGATAAGGTCAATGAATATTTGAGTAAATTAATTCACTCCATGTGGAAAAAAAGGGCAACCGTTTGAGCGAGGGAATAAGAGACGGAATGAATAAAGCATCCGACGAGTTGAGTTATGATGTGAATTCTACGAGCGACAAGTTCTTCCGGAGTCGATCTAAGAGATTTTATCGAATAATTTCAATTATATTACCGATTTTCTTAAAATTCACTTAAATTAATAACGTGAAGCTCAACGAAACTCACTTGATCACTACATAGAATAGCACACTCGAGATGGCAAGGGAAATAGCTCCGAGTGGTAATTGTAAATATGTATTGTACTTGAGGAAGAAGATATTTTCGACCGTCCATTGCAAATCTTTATCCATTTCAACAATACTATCTGAGTTACCTTGATTGAGTGATAGAATAACAGAGAAATTCGACAAATAATTTATAGGACAGTGAATACAAACAAAAGAGGTAGCTGAATTGCACTTTGAAATTTTTCACATTCACGCAAGAATTTGAGTGCACGCGCGCTTTACTTTATCAAATGGGGATAATTAACGAGTGTGGCGAGAAATGGCCGGTTACGTTTTATGCCAAAAATATTACATTTCTCCCCTATTTTTCTACGAGAATCGACTATTAGTGGGGGTGTTTTTCGAATGGAATCTGTGAAAAGTGAGAATTTGGAAGAGCGCGAGGCGATATTGCTTGAATCCAATAAGAAGGAAGAGATAAATGGAGAAGGGAAAGAGACCGTAGAGCGCTGAAAATCACGTGCCAATTTCAAGTCGCTTCAAGCTGAAATCAACGAATCAGTCTGTTAGTCTTACTATTGGTCTACGCGAAAACGAAATTATCAAGTTGTGCTCGATTTGCCGCTCATTTCTACTCTCGTGATGTGTTAACCTGTGACGAGAAGAGTAATGGTCAGAAGCCATTCTGGAGTTGAAACAAGTCCAGGCCATTGGAAATTGCAGATATTGAAGATTACTGAAAGATGAGATAACTTAAGTAGTTCTAAGTAGTAAGTAATAAGTACTATCTGAGTAGAGTTAGTTCATACGATGAGGAAAGAAGAAGAAAATGAGAGGCGCTCGAACGAGTGAGAAGAAGATGTAAGACATTCTGGATAGGAGGTCGAATGTTTTTGGTGAAATTGTCGATTTTAGCTGAAAGTGGAACCACGATAGTTCTGATTTCTAGACTCAACGTGGCAATCTTTGCGACGTCGTTTCAACATGTGCTCTAAATGTCACACCTCTTTCAATTGCTTTTTAATTGAGTGATTGAGGTATAAGACACCACTGATGTAACCGAGAACCCACATGAAGAAAATCAGAGTTATCATCTAAAATGGCATAACATTGTGATGAAAAAGCAAGATAATTTAACTATTCCAGTGTAGGAATGATTCTGCAGCTGAATCATTGCATATTCTTGCTGCAGTATTTGTTTGACTGACATTTTATCTGGTACGTACTGAAATTTGGTTGGTAAAAATCATAAATTATTTGACTCACATCGAAATCTATGTAAATTAGTGCAACTGTTGCCATTGAAACGATGAAATTTTGAAAATGTATATATTTGAATAGCAATATTCTTTTGGTGAGTGAAATGCGGCGAAGATATCGGAAAATTCGGTTTTGAGAGCTGCAATCGGAATGATCTTCACAAGATGAGAGGGGAAAAGCGGAAATGTTTGTCGTCTGACCTTAGTCCATTGGTAAGATCCAAGTAATGAGACAACGAGGCAATTGAGCATCCGTTTCCAATGAATGTCATGTCAGAGAACCGGAAACGGAATTGTAAATGACTATTGTAATTTGTAGCCAGTGTTGGTGCTCACAGTCTTTGACCATAATCTTACAGTACTGACCACAGTGCGTACTGTATCGATGCTACCGTAGATCCGAGAGACCTCAGTGGTCCAGTGAATAAAATAATCTGAGATGCTCAATATGATTTACTGATTCATGAAATATTCGAACTCTGAAGGGGAAGATGGGCAGAGGCTGTGAGAGACCGTAGAAAAGAGAGAGAAGAAAACATCCAAATAGGAGATTGAGGAGACAAATCTTACGAGAAAACATTGAGGGAGGAGTGTGACTGCAATCATTTCTTGAGTCACATAATGCGTAGCCAGAGAGGAGTCAGGGCGAGAGAGTTTGGAAAAGGAGAGAGTCTCGATTTCGCCGCTCTCTAGCGCCAAAAATTTTGTATGGTTGACATATCTTTGGAATCATGGGAGATCGTGGCTTTTCAAATACTCACTGGTATACGACGTTCGATAGAAGTATGCAGAACACAAAAGAGACTGCAGCAGTGGAATAGATAACAACAACGAAGTAATCTACTATTGGATCGAGAGTGGAGAGAGTTTCATCTAGAGAGAAATCCATTGGAGAAATACACCGTGGACAGAAGTTGAGGTGCTCGTCCAATCTCATACTCTATTCATGAAAGATTCACAGCTAAAAGAGAGTAATCTGATCTTTCATAGAAACTTCAACCTCGAATTCTGACAAGTGGGTAAGGAAGCGCATACTGACTACGAAAACCTTAGAAAACAGCCGAAGAGATAATCGAAATTCAATCAATCAATTAATCCTCTTTGCATATGAATAACACATTTCCGATCTCAATTCACTCCCCACTTTACTCTTCTCTTCGTGTCTCCACCGGTCGAATGGACGTAAGTTGCACTCCGGTTTATAGTGAAAAGTGTTTTTTCTCATTTATATCGTTTCATATAGGAATATGGAATACGAAATTTGTCTTAGTGTAAACATGAAAAGATAAGATGCCACTGGGTAAGTGTTCCCTGTGGCAGTAATATCGTCTATCAGCTGATAGTTTCGCGGCTCATGCGCGATGAGATCATCATTGATCACTTCCTAAACAGTCCTTCCATTGAGTATTGACCATATATTTGACTGCAACTCTCATTATTATCGACTTGGGAATCTACCGTATCCCTCTCTTCTTGATCAATTTTGACATATACAGTCATCTCAAGAACCCCTCTTATCTTGAGCGATTTTGGCATCTACAGTATTCTTATGATCCAAAAACCAATAAATATCTATTCAGGTCTTTTCTCGCCGAATCGAGAGTGCAGTAGACAATGCAGTAAGTGATTGCACTCAAATTGCATTATTCAATGTAATTGTGATTTCATGGAACAATAGAGAGAAAACCAGAGTTGTTCGTTTATGCAACTGAATCATTTCAGAATACCGAACGAGGCAAGGAGGAGTACGCCACTGCAGTTACGGAGATGCTGGAATTGGTGAGTTGACCGGACGCATAAATATAGAGTGTAGTATTTGTGTGTATCATTAAAGGGAGTTTGCAGCCAAAAAAGCATACTTTTATATTCTTTTATTTTTATTCAAAAGGGCTGAAAATTCTAAGAATAACTGTGAAAACCGCATATTTTTACGATTTAAAAAAATAGGAATTTTCAAAAATTCGTGTTTCAAGGTACTGTGGCTCCTGCATCCTCAAAACTTACGCTGTTTAGCGGCTGCAAAAGTTTGAAAAAGCAAAGCAAAGTGAAAATAAGTGTTTTTGCAATTGATTAGACAATGGCGAGTATCTGTGAGGACAAATCAGTAGAAAGAAACGCAAACATATTACGTCATTATCCCTTTTGAGATTCTACAGCCGCTAAACAGCGTAAGTCCGCGAATGCGAGAGCTACCGTATACCTAAATTTTATCATCTTTGAAAATTCATAATTAGAATTTTCTGATTTTTTAAATAAAAAAATAACTTATTTTTCGATGCCGTATCCCTTTAATCGATTTCAGGCTGCTGCAACGGAGAGTCTGCCGCCTCGCGTATCTTCTCGAGGAACGAGATGCGGTTTGTTACTTTTCATTGAAAGGCAATTGTGAAAGATCAATTCGCGATGAGACCATCGCCCATTTTCATACTACTTTTGCGCCCTCTAACTGTCTGCTTCAGTTTGTCACAGACTAGCCAGTATTTAGTGATATCACATCCATCAATGATAATATTTTTGGAAATTATTGTCTGTGCATTGGCAATCGTGCGTATTTTCAGCCCAGGTGGTGAAATTTGAGTTGATGACGGAGAGAGAAGACGCGAGAAGACTCGCAGATTCTGTCATCGGGTGCAAGGCTGCGCAGATCATTAAAGATGGGCAGGAGTACTATGCACAAGTACTGATGAGGACTGTGCAGGTGGGGTTTCAACGATCAATCAGATATATAACCTAGAAAATAACGTTATTAACTATTTTGGTACGATACACATTGAACTTACGGTTTGTTTTTTTTTGCAATAGCAATACAGAAAGGGGGCAGGGAGAGAAAGAGTGTATGTATGTGTGTGTGTCAAAGTGGGAGAGTTCCTCTCGATTGCACACGCTCTCTTGCTCCAAACCCCTCTCTGTAAAGCTTAACTTTAAAGTTGACCGCCCTGTCGAATGATGTGTAATGGTTCTCGTGCATTCACAGGAGGCCACTCGTCTCGTTATCAATGGAGTCCGTGGCAAGGGCAAAGTGTACAAGGCGAGAAACTACTTCACAAGTGAGATACCATTATTGTATTGACAAAGTACAATCCATTTTTTTACATATCTTTTTTTTCTAAATTTGCTGTATTATTTGAGAGAAGACGGTGAGTAGTTGGAAGCACGTGCAATCGATAACTCTGCGAGTCGATCAGCTCCCACCCTCAAGTACCGGTAATAATTGTTTAAATATATCATTTTTGTAAAATGTTCTTTTGGCAAATTGTATTACATTGGAATTGTATGACGAGTTGTATGCTTTCGAAGACACCTTATGATCGTGAAAAATAACTAGAATAATATTTTTGCAACTGGAATGCTGAAAAAAATACATCAACTGACTCCTTTTTATCAAAATTTGGTTTCATTCCTTCTTCACTTTTCACTCTGCATTTTGTTCCCTTAAATGCAGAGGATCTGCTGGGTCGCATGATGCATCCTCTTGGAGCCGTTGACGTGGACTACGTCGTAAGTGACTAATGATTCCATTTTTGAAATTGTTTTTCATATTCAGGACGGAGTAGGCCTCATTGGGTTCGACGATGAGGAGTCGTGCGGTCGGGCGGGGGAATTCTTGGATTCGCTCGTTCTCTTCGGACTCGAGGTCTATCCATCTCTCTAGGTAAAGGTACACACTCTAGGTACACTCTCTAGGTACACACTCACAGCCGGGCACCCATCCCCAGCGCCGACAGCGCAACCCCCAGCCACATGCACAGAGTGAGGGGGGGAAGAGTCAGTGAGGAACACAGAGAGAAACATCGATATGTTTCAGTATTGTATCAAGAATAAGAGCATTACCTTGTGTGGGCGGGTGGGGGAGGTGGAAGCACACACTCACAGCCGGGCAAGACTTCCCGTCTTCGAGCTGGGCTCGCCGGAGAATGTAAACCATTATTATCGAGGTTAAAATGTTGGCAAATTCAGATCGATTTCCAAGTCCGGATGGTGCATGAAGGGCTGTTGAGAAGAGAGGGTTATTGAAATTTATGTATAAAAGAATGCAATATATTTGTCATCTTGCGCATACAAATACAACATTTACTCTAGAAACAAAGGGAAAGGACATATTGAAAGCTGCAGACAAAAGCAATCGAGGATAGGATTGAGAGTAGAGTACCATTTATAGTTAGAGAAAAATCTATTTGAAAAATATGCATAATGAATCATCATGTTCTCTCCTAATCCATTTCTCACTTTACTCTTCTTTCTACACATTGTTCGGTGAGATGACCGTGAGTTTACAATTAATTTCGTTAAACCGACATTCTTTGCGCGTTTCAGAAACGGTATGTACGCCCATATGAAGGGAAGAAAATACGCGAGGTGAGCGAAATATTTAGCGCTAATTATATTATGGAAGTAATTTCACTGCCCTCTGTGATTTAGATTTAGTTACTGACGGATAAACGATTGAAATTTGTTTGCAGAATCGGAAGAGAGGCAAGGAATATAGACTAAAAGTCGAAGAGTTCAAATCGATGGAGGGAAGCAATCACACAACATCTATAGTGAGCACATTTTGCATAGTAATTATAACGAGGGAGTCTGGGAAGTATTTACTTTATTTGTTCCTTGAGTAGATCCATCTTCAGAGGCGAGGTCGTTTGGATCACGCGGCCTTGCTTCTTTCTCTATCGAATGCTAGAAGTCGTTAATGGTGATGAAGATAGATCTTCTTGAGATATTCAATTGAGCTCGTCGATTATTACCTTCTGGATTACTCTTGTGCACTTATCATTTCTTGTCTTTTTTTGGATGCCAAAAAGTAGGCGGATGCTGGGGTCCCTACCCGTTATGCGCCTGTGTCGCGAAGTACTAGTTTTGCTCGTTTCTGTACGGAAAGTGTCCCCCCTATATCTATCTCTAAGATTAACTATCTATTACGATTAATCTTCAATCTCTATCATTTCAGCACTTTCCTGTTTAGTGGGATCGGCGATTTATAATCTTTGATCTTTCCTCATCCCAGGTCCCTTCTCTTCCTTCCGGCACTGCTTATTCTTCCACTGGTCCACATCTTCAAGTCTCTCATGGGAAAAATGTGGTTGATGACGATGTAAATCCATTCACGGATGAAGATTGGCAGTATGATGATGAGTTGGTTAGAGTCGTTTAATTTAATAGTTTAATTCTTTTATTTTTTTATCCCAGAAATTGGGGAAATGAAATTGTATTTTTTCAAAAGAGTCGCGCGGCTTCCTGTGAGCTAACCAATTGATTTCTAGCTAGGAAATCGAAAATTGGGCGCCTTTATCAAACCTCCGAAAGGGAAATGCGCGCGCAAAAATTTTTTCGCGAATAACCTTTGTTATTCACGAATAGAGTTATTCCAAATAGCAACACTACTGATCAGCAGGGGATAAGTAGATCTGTGCAGCAACCGGCCTTACCGGTGAGCCCCGGCAGGGTGGTCTGTTGTCGACGTAAAGTCCTCTTGATTCCGGTAGCAACTTTACATTTACCTTTGCACAGGGAAAATACAATGCACGGGGAAAATCAGGGTTAAGTGTCGCCTAAGTCAACGG
The DNA here is from genome assembly GCA_036245785.1 of Pristionchus fissidentatus. NCBI lineage: Eukaryota > Metazoa > Nematoda > Chromadorea > Rhabditida > Neodiplogasteridae > Pristionchus > Pristionchus fissidentatus. The sequence continues at coordinate 17,114,457 of BTSY01000001.1, read as the reverse complement.
GCGTGACTCCACTGATTTTGGTCTTTGATCTTTGTTTACCTCAGATGCCGTATGTTGTTATTCCCACTACTTCCTGTGCTCCAGTCCATCAGAAGAAAACATCCGAGATAGGAAATGATCTCATCTCGGTACAGGAACTGCAACAGTCTGTTAGAAATAGTTCATAATTCGTTTAACTTGATCAACTTGGCTTTTTACAAGTTACTTTGATTATAAGCACAAAATAGCTTTTATAGTATGGAGGACTTGTCGAGAAGTAACCAGTCCCGTAGAGAAGCATCATGTAGAGTGACATACCACATTCCGTTCTTATTCTACAGATATACTCGTTCAGACACTTACCGTTCTATTCTTGATAAATGATATTTTTATAGATGTATGGATATTTGTTCCTAAAGTTCAGTCATCTTCATCATTTAGAGATAAATAAATAGGAGAAATACTGAATAAAATTGGAGACAGCTCGCGAGTTTTTTAAAACTTTTAATAAAGCAATAGAGAAGAAAAGATATGAGAAATGTACCCGTGCAAGAGTCTAAATTTGCAAAGTCATTGCGAAGTCATTGTATCCTCTTTGCATAATGAATATCATCTTGTTTCAATTTCGCACTTCAGAAACCATATGTAAGCGCATACGTAAGAATGAAGATTGCCGAGGTAAGAAAAATATCGAACGCCAATTATCAGATGGAAGTGATTTCAGGCTAGAAAGAGACAGAAGGAAAAGAGATTGAAAGCCGAAGTGAATAAATCAATGGAGGGGATCGATCACAAAGTGAGTAAATTAAATTGAGTGAACCTGGGAAATACTTACTTCATTAGTTCCTTTAGTAGATTCATCTCTGTTTATTCATTAATGATCTTTGATCTTTCCTCCCCTCTGCTCTCTTCCCTTCCTTCCGACACTCCTTCTACTTCGACTAGTCCTCTTCTTCCAGTCGTCTCCCATGACAATAATACAGTGGATGACGACGTCAATCCATTCACGGATGAAGATTGGCAATATGATGATGAATTGGTTAGATGTCGAATTTAATAGTTTAATTCTATTAATTTATTATCCCAGAAATGGGGACTATAGAAATTGGATTTTTCAGCGCAGCACGGCTAGTTTGTGATCTAAACAATTGATTTCTAGCTAGGCTATCGATGTACACTTGAGTTCATAGCAGGAACAACAAAAAATGAATTATTATTTAATTTTTTATTCGCTCATTTCCCTGAACGATAAGGGAAAGCCAAAATTGGGAGCGTTTATCAAATTTCGAACGAAAATACGCGCGCGCAAATGAACTACAATGAACAGGGAAAATCAGGGTTATATGCCGCCCACGTAAACAAAGCGCGATTCCACTGATTTTGATCTTTGATCTATGTTTACCTTAGATGCCGTATGTTCCTAATCCATCTACTTCGTGTGTCCCAATACGTGAGAGCAAAACAGTCGAAACCGGATGCGATCCCATCCTGGAAGAGGAGTTCAATCAGTCGGTTAGATTTAGTTCATAATTTATGTTTAAATTGCTTAACTTTTCTTTTTAAATCATATTTTACTTTCATTATAAGCACAATGTAGCTTTTATAGGTTGGAGGAGTTGCCGAGAAGTAAACAGTCATGTAGACAAGCACCATGAAGAGAGGCATACCACATACCCTTCTACTCGTTCAGACACTTACCCTTCATTAATGTAATTGTTATCGAGTATTTTGGTAATCATCTTATTCATGGCCATTGCAAAAATAAGTGAATCTAAGTATTCAGGCAGAAAAGGTTACCCCGACCAAATCGAAAGTGCTAAGTGTAAGGATTGCTTCGAACTTTACTCCTTTCGATGGGATAAGTGTTTGATGTATCGCGACTTTAAATGTGCAACTCATGTAGAACAAATGAAACATCGGTCTTTATTGAATATCAAAACCGGAAAGTAGAAGTGATCTACCAAGAGAAAAAGGCTATTTGTAATACATGACATGTAAAGTATACGGTAGATAGTCGAGTGAATTTGTAAACTCAGATGAGATCTCTTCTCTGCATATTCACAATCATTGTGATCATATCGTATTCCCGACGAGACTGAAAATATATATAGTTTAGAACATACGTATTTTAACGATTAATGGAGATTTGTTACGAATTTCCAAATCAGAGGGATATGAAACAACGAATATTGTCGCCTGACCCCTCATGCCGAGCGCTCAGATGATCATTGGGTTGAGTCAGAAGTAATGCAGTGTTAATTTTCCGGAAAAAGCTCTTGGAAAAGCTAAAAGGAGAGTTAGTTTTCACTTTTCCATTTCTCACTGTGTGCTCGAAAATGCTAAATATTTGAACTCCCTCAAATATTGATTTTCGGCCATAACTCCGCTCCCAGTGCAGCTATGCTTACCAAACTTGGACCATGAAATCTAAATGCGAAAAATAACCCTAGAACAAATTTTCTAATTGCTAGCTTCAATAGAAGCCGAGATACAGCAAATGCGGGAAGTCAAATCTAAATTTTTTCCGGAAAAGCTAGCGGAAACACTAACACTCTCGATTGCTTTCCAAGAGCTTTTCCTGAAAACTGACGCCACATGAGGTTCGCTCATTCTGACCACTCAGAATGACAATAAACACAACATTAGAATTATCCCCCCCTCTCCTGAGAATAATCTGACACTAATTTCGATAGATCTTCTAAATAATCTCCACTCACCTTCCAGATTCCCTTGACATGAACGGGACTGATGAGATGTCTGTAGTATTCCTCACGAGTTCCCGTAATCAATCCACAGTAGGAACACGCAGTCTGTAAAGGAATTGAATCAATCAATAAATCCAATTGTAGATACCGTATAACTCCCGATGTGCTCATCGATTTCTCTGATGATTCCACGGCCGGCGTAGCCCTGCAAGACAAATAACATGGCCATCATACCGGTGAAACCCCATCAACTGGGCTTCCAATGAAAACTGCAAAATTTTGGCAGCAATAATAAATATAATATACCTTCATCGCCTTGTAGAAGAGCTGCTCCTTATCTCAAAAATGAAAACGGTTCAGTATTTTGCATTTCAGATTTAACATTAGACTCTGTAACATAAAAGCGAATAAACTTACTATGTGCTGACTGTTTATCGTTGAGAACAGCGAGACATTTCATCTTTACTTCATCGAAGAATCTCGGAGTGGGACGAGTCAACTCTTTGACGAAGACCTTTCCGTTCCTGAACACAATATCACCACTTTCGGGCACTAGTTTACTCTACCGGACCACAAGAGGTAACCACTAGATTCACACAGTGAGGTAATGAATAATGTCCCCAGTCCGGGTTAGCCCGATTTTCTTGGTCCGGTAAAGTGAACTGGTGCCCTCGAACGAGATAATGTGCACAAGCGAATAAATATCAAAACCAACCAGGCGTCGTTCACTCACCTTGCAATGCAGTTGTTCACATCTTCGTTGGCACGATTACCCCATCTCAAAGAATTGATCGATTCCAAAAATTATACTGTACTTCTGCGAATACTCCAAACACATAATTATGGTAATTTAACTGACTCAGTCGGCATTTCAGTGAAGAGATCGATGAGACATCTCGCATCCAGGAAGAATTCCTTCCTTTTTGCGATCTCCTGAGATGCGAAATATTGACACACAGCTCAAAATAAGAGAGTGGGTGAAAAGCATCTAACTTCCTACACTTCGAAATTTGGCTGTAAACATAATGGACTCCAAAGATCGTTTCGTTGAATGAAGGGTATAAGTAAAATTCCACATTAACTATGAATATCAAACAACAAAATCTCACATTCTGTTCATGTTCGGCTTCCCAGAGATGACAGAGGAATTGCTTGTGATTGAATGAGATCGTATCGCAGAGACAACAACGAAAGGCCTGGAAAGGAGATATCAGACCCCTTTTACGACAGTCGCAAAAGTGAAGTGAGCAGGCTTTCGAACTAGAGAATTACATTTTTTTTCTTAAAAGGAAGTGTGAAACTGACATCTCTCAACTTCATTCTCTTGATCAACTCATAGAAACAGAGGTCGTTTCTCATCTTTCCTTCCTTTCCCTTCGGAACACTCGACATGAAAGAAGCCACTGCAAAAATTAAGTTTATTTGAGAGGAACAATACAGTAGAGTTTTGAAAGTGAGATAATCCGACACTTTCCAAACCCGCCTCTCAGAATGAGAGAGAGTCCAAATCCGACATCTCATTGTTTCCCACGCCCATTATCCGATATCTAACAGATCAATTGGTGATTTGTTATGATTGAATTGGTGATATCTCAATCAGGGTTATTCAATTGCATAACCCTGATTGAGAAGAAATAACATTTTCGCCTATGAATCTCTAAAGAATTGGTTGTTGAAAGGTTGGAACTGTAAATCCTTGTTTCTGACATTTCCGTAGAGCTAAATAGCTTGACTCCCTTCGAAAATCTGCGCTAAAGCATATCGGATAGTGAATCATTTCCAACTCTGGATATCGGATTTGTCTCATTCCGCGCTAATTGGCAAAAGAACCGGTCTCTACCCGAATACCGGGACCAAATAAAAAAAACCTCTACAATACAGTTCGAAAGGTGCGATTAACTGACTTTCCTAAATATCCTATCTCATATTTCATAAAGCGAAAAAAGTGGTCAACCTTTTTTGAACAAATAATTAGCAAACGCAGCCAACAACATAATTTTTAATCGCATTTATCACCCCTTCCATGAATTTCAAAAATTGCTCATGGTACGTAATTAATGTGAGGGAACTAATATCATCATCCATGTTTGTGCCAGCCGATATACATACTCCTTCGCGGCATGTATGCCACAAAATATATGTATACGTACGTACCAAATTTCCTCGATCTAGCGAGGTCCCACTTGAAATCACCAAATTCGAGTTGATCGAAGGCGTTCATGAGATACTCTGCGACTTCGATAGCGATCTGAGAGAATTGAGAGTAGACGAAAAGAGGGAACGGATTAGATTACGAAAAATTAACGGCTCTATTCGAGATACAAATCATAATATTCTTGGGCCCAATCTATTTCTATGATCCCAAGCAACTCGAACACAGCAAAATCAACTGCATCTCATATTCATTTCGGCGATACATAATGTACACCATACATCATGCGATACATCATACATTACATGTGTTGTTTGAATGCAACTTAAAATATTCCAAAATCGACCTTTCGGTAGCTCCGCCAGAGAACAATGGAGAGATCGTGAGGCTTTAATGTGTAATATAAAATATAAAATGGAGATTCAATATAATCGAACATAAGTAAATTTATTATTGTGCAAACCTTGGTGGGATCTGGATTATCGTCGATTGCCGTCGACGTTTCCTTCGGTTCCTCTTTAACAGACTGCACACACTGAATGTTAGCAGTTCTATGTGAACTAATTGAACATTTTTTTTAAACCTCATAATTACTTGGGGGTGGGGTGAAATGTATCTTTTTTTAAATGATGCCTTACCTCACTCTTCTCCTCAATCTCCACTGTTTTCTTCCCCTTTTTCTTATTCTTTTTCTTCTTCTCCTTCTCTTCTTCTTCCTCTTTCTCTTCCTTCTCACTCTTCACACAATCAGTCGACACCATCTGAATATCGAGTTATTCGGTTTTGAAATTAATTTTCTTCTATTTATTTCCATTTAAATATTCGAATAAATTATCGCTAGTGGGTTGGCTGTGTAGCGCTAAGGAAACGAAATAGTCATACGAGTAACACTTTGAAAGTATAATATCTTGATGTGCAATTCGAATTATATTTGAAGATGTAAATACATTTAAGACGTATCATCTTCACCACCTCAATAATTCTCTCCACTTCCTCCAGTCGATTGCTCAATTTGAGAATTTGCACACATTTTTCACGAGCTGAAGAAATCTCCTGCCATTAGAAAATATTCCAGTGTACCAAAGTCTTCGAAATTTACTATTCAAGAAGATTTGCATAACTAATTACATTTTTTAATGAGAAAATAACGCATATTCACCTCCTCTATCTCCCTCAATCTTTTCTCTCTTCTTCTACTCATCGATTCTTCTTTACTCAATTCGATAAATGGACATCCAATACCATTTATCGATCGCATTTCATCTGAATCAATCAAAAGTGCTCACATTAAAAAATTAAATCCGGGGATATTTGAAACGCTTCCAGTGAAATATTGCCCACATTCATTTTCATATACCTAAAGAAGACCTACGAAAACAATAACTTAAACTTTTGTAAAAAATATTTTTTGGAAAATACCATGAACCCGGGGTCATGGTCCAAAAATAATTTTTCACCATGAACCCTGGTTCATGGTATTTTTCAAAAAAAATATTTTTTCATAAGTTTAAGTTATTAGTTTTAAAGTTCTTCTTCAGGTATAACAAAATGAATGTGGGCAATATTTCACTGGAAGCGTTTCAAATATCCTCAGAATCAATTTTTTAATGTGATAAATTTGAGCACTTTTGAGTTTTCTATTTTTTTCGAGGTCAAATCATGGTTAGATTTGAATACTGTCAACTACAAAATGATTCAATGAAACTCTCCGAACAATTTGACCTGCGCCAGGATTCGGTAAAGATCCAGATTTCTGAGATCTGTGTGAAAAAGTGAAATAATTTTCGAAAAATACGATAATTGCTCTTTGAGAAGGCTTTCAGACAAATATTAGAAAACTTAGTTGTTGTAACTCCCCACGATGAAGAGAAAGATACTCACTTTCAATTTTCCGACTGCTCTTAGCATGATGAGAGAAATTCTAAGGGTATGGTTAGCGGTGTAAAATAAAAATAAATAAATAAATAAGAAACCGACCATCACACGAAGAGTGTTGGAAACGCGATAACCATTTTACTATCTGCATGTATCTGCACAAATATTCTCACGAGCATCTTATCTTATGATTATGACAACATTAGTACACAATAGGACCTTGGAAAGTACAGTTTCTTCAAAAGTGAAATTCAGCCCTGAAATTTCTTTCAAAAAGTTCGCTTTAAAAACCCCCCTAAAACAACTTGTATGGTGTTTTTAAATTGTTTATGAATATTTACACTGCAAATGACACTATTTGTGACAATGGCATTAAAAAAAAATTTTCAAAAAAAAGTTCGGCTTAGCGCAATTGCCACGCAAGATCAGATTTTACCGATTTCTGGGTTATAGTGAGCAACCTAGCTGCACATTCGAACAAACAGAGAACCTATCACTGCTTTTAACTTTACAGCGATTTACAACATTTTTCATGAAACCGACCGCTTCGCACTACTGAGTCAGCCAGGAATGAGTTGGCACGGCCCGAACTGTAGCCCACGATATTATCTCTCTAACAAACAAAACCGCAATTTTCTATCTTTATTCTGAACCACGTTATGATTTTTCAAACTTTGTCTTCTCAGGCAAAAGCTCCGAAGACTCCAGGTTTGGATATGTTTCACACGATTGCGAAATTTTTTATTAAATTTCTGTCAACGCCAATCGATAGAGGAGGTGTTGAAATACCTTAGAAATTTTTTTCAGCCAAATTAAAAATCATGAATTTCTACGTCCTGGCCATGGCCGAAGTGGTCGAGTCTCTCGCGATTCCTCTCATAAAGTGGTCAGAAATTTGGAACTATAGTGCAAGTCTCCATAAATATGGCCGCATTTTAATTTCCTACTGTTCCCGCGTAATCCTATACACAGGTTTCGAGTGTAAATCTGGCTCTTTTTTCGAATGGAAATACTGGAATTTTTTCACGGAGAATTCATGATTTACAAGTAATAAGGATAAATTGAACGAACGTCGAATTCCTGATGACATTCAGTGAGATGCACGATAGTCTGCTTGTAGTTGTACGTAATCATTTGACAAATTGAGCAGTTGAAGAACTGGAATTGGGATTGTTCAAGGTGTCTTCAATGAATCGCTCACTCACCTCTTTCTTCTCAATTCGATCGCGCAGAACGAAGAGAATAATCTTGTCCCTGAGTCTTCTCGACTCTCCGTAACACGAAAAATTCCAGCCCATGACACTGAACTCTGAGCAACAAACAATTACAAACGGGAAAACAAATGGACAATAGGGTATATTTTAAATAATATTTTGCTTCTATATTTCCCGAGTTAAAGTTAATTATCGCCCCTGCCCCCAAATTTTTTCGATTTAATTACAGGTCTTCACTCACTTAGATTTTCCATACCCACTCGATCCCATTTGTCGAATTCTCCAGTCTCAATCAATCTCAGTGCACTCATGATGAAATCAGCAACTTGATTTGCCATCTAAATAAAGAGATTATATATTTGACTTCGAAGAGAATGATACCTTATAGTAACCATTGCATTCCTCGTTAGAGATGCTCTGCGGCTGAAATTGTATATTCATTAAGAATTATTTTATTCTGATAAAACATCTAAATGCTGATAGATGATGTTGTTCAATACCTTTTCAGGCTTCTGATTGCTCCCCTTCACCACTTTCTTATCCTCAGTTGCCATCACCTCAAACATCACTCTGATAACTTGTCAACGAAAAAAAAACGTTCAAACTCCTGTTTCCCTTCGTTTCTTCCCCGTATCTCACCTCAGTCTTCTCCTCACTCACTAACAGTTTCTTTCCCCTCTTCTTTTTATTCTTTTTCTTCTTCTCCTTCTCTTCTTCTTCCTCTTTCTCTTCATTCTCACTCATCACACTATCAGTCGACACCATCTGCATATCGAGTTATTCATAGCCTACTCTGCCTGTACTACTCTGCTATTTATTCCCAAACTGGATCCCGGCATGGCTCATTCTTTCCCGGTATAATTTCGTCCCGGCTGGAAATATACCGGAACCTAGTCTGGAAATAACTACCAGAGTACGCCGGATGAATCACCTTCCGAAGATCAATTTGTGGGTGAGAGTCAACAACAACCAATCGGGGAAATGCAACTTTTCGTTGAGAGAGTACCTTTTCGAAGATTTTTTTAACAGTAACAGAGGTTATCATCCGATGTCGTGCCATTTTATCGGTAGTTATCCGGTAGAATGACACGGCCATATTCGAACTAACTTATATTGAAGATAAAAAATCAAATTATTAAAATAAGAGATTTATATTCACCTCAATAATTCTCTCCACTTTCTCCAGTCGATTGCTCAATTCGAGGATCTGCACACACTTTTCACGAGCAGAAGAGATTTCCTGCAATTAGAAAAAAAATTGCGGTGTATTTCAATAGGTTATAGTCTTCGAACATTTTTCAACTCAAAACAATATTTACGCCACTGATTACAGGATGCAATGAAAATAACAAATATTGACCTCCTCTATCTCCCTCAATCTTTTCTCTCTTCTTCTACTCATCGATTCTTCTTTACTCAATTCGATAAATGGACATCCAATACCATTTATCGATCGCATTTCATCTGAATCAATAATTTTAAATGAGAAACAATCAATGACCTACCCAATGTGAATCCTTTCGACGATTCAGTCACATTGTCGACGCTATCCGTGAACTGAAGAACATATTTTCCATAACAACTAATACTTTATAAATTTCAAGCCTGAGAGAATCATTTCTCCTAATATTAAAAAAATGAGTTTGTAACTCACATAGAATGGGAAGTTGCTCTCGAACCATCCCTTCCTATACCACTCCTGAATCTGTCGTTCTGTGAAGGGACCTCTGAAAACGTTACACACTATTAAACGTGATCCGGAAAAGTGAAGGAGGCTCAGGTTAGCAAGAATATCCCAGCAAGTATACGAATCTGATCGGTTTTGCACATTTTTCAACAAAAATAAGTTTCAAAATATCTAAATTTCTGATTGGATTTCTGGGGATAAAATTTGATCTGAACAGGAAGACTCCGGTTCCCTACAAAGAACCTCATGATAAGGTTAGAGAGCGGAAGAACTAAGAAGTAAACTCACCTGACTTCGCCTTGTTTGTCTCTGAAGAAGACACGACTCATGACACTGAAATTATTACTCATACAAATATAATTTGGACTAATCGTAAATGTGATTTTCACTGATTGTGAGAAGTACACAGTGCGATTATTACGCCGTACGCCATCATCGAAAGAGTCATGTTTATTATCTTCAAATTTTTATCTCAACTATAACAGAGATAGACGAGCATATAGCAAGATGAAACAACTTCTGGGAATAACAAAGCACATAAGATGAAGGAATTTAACAAGAAAATAGTTTCATTAGATATTTACAGCTAAAGAACTCAGATGGGATCTTTTCTCATGAAGTTGAGGAGATTGGTGAATAGTTCAAATGGAAGCTGAAATTAAAACGAAAATGTTACGGCATTTTACTGTCGAGAAGCGAATGTCTTTTTTGCACTGCCAAGAAACGAGACGAGAAGGATGAAATAATCAATTTATTAGATGAGACGTCATCTAATAAATTGATGATTTCACCCCTCTCGTTTCGTTTCTGGGCAATGCAAAAAATACATCAGTATCTATCACCATGACGAGAATCACGGAGTACCATCTAGTAACCGTCGAGGGGTTAGTTTATTAAGGAGAAAATGATATATCCGAAAAAAAGATTACTCAAAACTAACCATGAGTCTGCCGACAGTCTGGAGATGATGGAAACTGACGAGATGCTTGTAGTACTCATCACAAGTTCCAGTCAAAACTTCACAGAAAAAGCAGGCAGTCTAACAAATGAAGAATATGCAATTCATACATTTTCGCCCGGCCGAGATCTCTCATTTTCACACACTCTCTCGCCTAGCATAAACACGTCAGATATTTCATAAACACGTAAGATTTCTATCGGAAGTTCGATAAAACAGGTCAGATAGGGGACAATTCTTACTAAACTCGACATTCTGCGCATTCCTAGATGGGTCTAGAGTCTCTAAACTGCATAGTTCAAAAAAGTGTAAACCGAGAATCTCGGCCAACGAAAATGTATGATGCAATTACAATTTTAATCACTTATTTTTTTGCATTTACTAATTTCTAATTTAAATATTAAAGGGAGAGATACCTGAGACTTTCCAATGTGATCGTCCAACTCAGTCATCATCTTGCAGCCGAGACCTCGCTACAATCCATTACCATTTATGACAAGAATTTAATCAAATCTCGCAAAATCATCAAAGTGGGAAGATTAAGTGAGTGAAATGACTTACTTTGAAGTGATCCATCATAAGAGGCACACTTGCTGTAACAGGAATGGATCCACCTGAAAGGATTCAACGTATCAGTATAATAATAGTAGTTGGAATTGCATAATGTTGGTCGTAGAAATGGGTGTAAAGGTAAAATAATGTACCCATTCTCAAATCGGTGTAATCTGAATCACATTTTAATGAATCAGAGATAAACACCGAATTGGCAGTAATCCATCTATTCTTCGTATCATAATTATCATATCCTACATTTCTTCGTATCCTAATAATATTTTATCCATATATGCACTTGATTTCCGAAATGAATGGGTGAAATACTGACACTTCTTCACTTAACCGGACCAATCAATCTATTTGAGTGAATGAGGTGACCGCTAGATTCACGAAGTGAGATGATGAATGCAGGTCCCACCTCGGGTTACTTAGTCCGGTAAAGTGAAGATGTGCCGAAATACTTACCATGTTTGGCTCGCAGCAGATTGTGCTCGGGGAACTTAGCTAGAATGGTCACGGGGGCTCCAGTGAGATAAGAAACTTTCGGACGAAGGTCATCACTCTTGCTTAGAGCGTGAAGATTACCGTACCTCAAAGGGTAGCACGAGTAAATGAAAACATGGACAGATACATTATTTAGTCACTCATACTGCATGATAACAATATTTGTATGACTCACACACATAATACTTTCAGAATTTACAACATGAATGATGGGCTCACTTCTTCAAGTCCTCCTTCCTTTGCTTCTCGTCCTCAGCCACCCACCTGAAACCAAACACAGATATTTAGATAATAAATCACCTAAATATACAATATCTTGAGGTTTCCAGGTGCGCAAAACAAGACACCCTACCTACATGTTCTCTTTTGGAACAGAGAGCCAGGAAAGCAGGCCACAATTCGATATTTCTAGGCCCTAATCTGATTTCGGTGTTTCGCGTTCACCGACATGATCTACTCGATTGCAACAGAAATATTCTAGCTTTTATTAAACTTAAAAATACAATTCATTTAGTTTTGATTAAATGCAAAATGACTTACAGAGAGGGCTCGTTAATGAGGGAGGAGATTACGAATCCAATGGACCTCAGAATCTGTAAACGTCTATTTTTTAGAAGAAAAAACAATACAAATAATAATAAAATATAAGGGTGTCCGGAAAATTTTCGCACATTTTCGAAGGAACAACTTTTCATTGAATATCTCCAACAGCTCACAGCGGCATTTAATTATTGTATGCTCTTTTCCTACTCACGACCTTTTCCAATAGAACGGACATAGTGATGATTCCTCTCCTTTAGAAATACAGGGTTTGCTAGCCAATCCATACCTATAAGTCGTGTTCGAGATAAGTCCCATTGGGGAATTTTTTTCAACACTGGAAGAGGTGAGGAATTTTAAACTGTGATGATAGCAAGGGCTGATATAGTGTCAAGGTTGTACATGCGCGGTACTAACATCGTTCTTTCTCCAACTTCTTCTGGGTCAATTTCGAAAAATATGATCTTGCATTACCCATCACAGTTTGAATTTTTCCTTCTATTATGAGACCAGAAAGAACTCTGATGGAAACCTCTTCCCGTTCCGAAGTACACAGGACAGTGTTAATGATGGCACAATTGGATAACCTCTTTCTGTAGCAGGAATCGAATGTGGAAAAGAACAACTTTAGCTATTTTCATGCTTTCTGTTCTTTGCAACTGGTTGTGAATTCTGTCCGACACTCAGTTATTCTAATCTTCTGGCCGGTTCATCGTACGTAGTCTACTGTTCATCCATTTTGGTAATTGGGCCGAGTCATCTTCTATTTTTCTTTGAGTTGAAAAAAATCTTGGAACTCCATAGCACGAGTTTTGGGCTCAGACCGGAAAAGTCGTGAAAAAGGATTTGAGCGAATTTCGTCAGCCAACCACGCTGATTCAGGATTTTGTTCACGATTGGAAATATAGTGTAAGTGTCCACCTAAATCGGAAACATATTCATTTTGGGAGCAGTCTTCTCAATACTCTGAACGAGGGGCTTATTTAGGATATACGACGACAAAAGAGTGTGTATTCTTCGAAGATATAGTCTGTTAACTAGTCGGTTAAGTCTGTTAAGTAAATAGAAACGCTAGCAACATTTAAATTATTCTCAGACTGCGGGATCATCCTACTCTATATAATCAGCTAGTTTAGCACTAATTTAATAAGCCCAATCTTTTTAGAGAAAATTGAAAAGCAAAACTTGGATGTGATCGATCAGAGTATGCATCACGGGAATTGATGCATAAATATGAAGGATATCGCTAATAACGACTACTAGGGCTTAAAAGAATGATGAATGGATTGCCCACTTAATATATTTTTTCATTACGATAATTGTTTGCTAAAACTTTTATGAAATGACGAGTGTCAGAGTGCGAAAATTTTCCGGACACCCTTATAATAACAATAAATAATTATAAAGACGAAATACCTCCATGTCTTGATGGCAAATCGTGAGATGCATGAGAACATGTTTGTAAGTATATGCGATCGTATTGCACAGAGTGCAGTAGTAGAACTGGAAGGAGGCGGATAAACTTTACAAAGCAAACATACATTCTAAATCACAATTTTGATGGAGGCGGTGTAGACACTCGAAACCTATCTAGGTATACGCGGCAGGATCAGAACAGTAAGAATCAAATCTTTAATGTTACGGGAGTCTAGTTTTGTTTGGAAAGCCAGTTTTATGCGAAATCTGTCAAATTTAAAAATTTTAAAGAAAGCTGCATTGCCCGCGCGACGGAAATGTACGATACAAAAACATTTTGATTCCAATAGACCATCGAATACTTCAAATTGGGAACGTACGTCTTTCTTCTCGATTCGATCGCGCAAAACGAAGAGAACGACGTCGTTTCTCAGTCTTTTCTTCTCTCCCTTGCACGAAGAATTCCACGATATAACATTTCTATCTGAATAGAAGAGTTTATTTTTGAAAAATGCAAAAAAAATGAAATAAATACTGGCAATCAATATTCACCTAGACTCCTCTGAGCTGGAATGTCCCACTTCTCCAACTCTCCAGTCTCCATCAATCGCAGTACATTCATGAGGAAATCAGCCACTTGATTGGCAATCTGAACAATACGATCGTAATAAGAATGCAAGTACAGCCATCATACCTTGTGGTAGTCACTCCATTCTGCTTCAGAGATATTCGGCGGCTGGAATTACGGTATCATCATCACTAATCAGCATATTTTTCAAATAAGAGTAACTCAGTAGAAGTGAGGCCGGCATAATTAAGCTAATTATGTGATATTTCTGTATGTATGAATCAAGTCAGAGGCAGGCATGTCGGCTGGCATTGGGAAAACAGAAGGCAAGTGGAAGATACAAAACAGGCTTGTTTCGGTTATCTTCATTATTATGTAGATTTTTGTAAATGTCCTTACTCGAACATTGGTTTAAATCGGATGCAAGCAAGGAAGAGGCAGGCATGATTCAGCTAATTATACCAGATTCATGCCCGCAGCTCACAAGCCGGCATGTCTGCCTCGTATTTGAATAATGTTTATGGGGGGGAGGATCTGCCGTACCTTCACTGGTTTCTCGTTCTTCCCACCCTCAACTGTCTTCTTCTCGTCAATCTCCGCCACCTTAAATCAGATGTATTCCTCATCTAACATATCTCGATTAATTATTCAAATTATGATCGATTATCAATGACAAGATAAAGATATTATTATTATCACCTGCTCAATATCTCCTTGTCCCTTTCTATCACACATAGATGATGAATGTACACCGAGAGACTGCAATGAACAGAAATGTGTGCACACATGAAAGCACTACAGTAATCCTCATGATATAGATAGATATTGATATCTATACATGTTACGCACTTGATTTGAATATATAGTGTGGTACATGCTAGAACCAACCTTCGTTTTGCACTCAACTGCTTCAATTCTCTTCTCCAACTTCTCCACCTCATCACAATTTTGGCGGAGCACAGTAATTTTCTATAAAATGCTGAATAAACAAATAAACTACAGTAGTCTAGTAAAATCACTGGACTTGCTATGGTCTAAAAAGACCTTATGTATTCTGCTTAAAAAAACCTTATGCGATTTCAATTGAGTCCCTTCTTTCCACTCAAACAATTTTCACATAGAAGCAGTAAAATATAATAAATACCTCATCAATAATCTTCAGTCTCTTCTCTCCCTCTATCACTCCACTTCTTCCTTCCTTCTCAATCATCTTGAAGGGACATCCGATCCCGTTGTGAGCACGGAGGCTTTCTGAATAAATTATTATTCAATATTTTACAATATTGGCGATGTTTTATTTTGTACTTGATAGTAGTTATTACACTCCTACTGCAGTGAACGTTCAAGTTGTGCACAGTACATTTTTATTGCACTGTCTATTGGCGCACCCTTTAGTTGTCAACAAGCATTCTTACCGCTCTAGTACCCACCTATTGCTACGTCATTCTGAATATTACTTCGCACTCTCACTTGCGTACTTATACGTTCACTTCAAATAAGATTAATCAATGAGCTGTGACTTTTGTTATATTACTATTATTACAAAACTTAAACATACCAAGTGAGAATGACTTGGTCGAAGCACTCGGAGATTCGTTGGCATTCAGGAACTGTAAGGGAAATTCTAATCAAACAGTTTTAATGTTAAACCGCGAATACGGGAGTAATAATAACATCGGTACTATTTCCTTTGCCTTACCAATCAACTAATCACTCAATGGGGGTGAATGAGAGGCGACCGCTAGATTCATAGAGCGAGATGTTGAATGAGGGTCCAACCCCGGTTTACATGGCACGGTAAAGGGGAGCCGAATTACCTAGTTCAGAGTTAAACTACAAAAAAAAACTAAACCAAAAAACTTACGAAGAATGGGAAAGTGTCGTCGTACCATCCTTTCCGGTACCACTCCTGTACCTTTCGCTCAGTGAACGGACCCCTGAAATGCGAGAATTTGAAGATATTCTGATGGCGAATTCTTCTCCGCACATTTAAGAGCCGTTTACTCCTACACCGACACAAACGGAATCAACTTGTGAGTTGAAGAAGAGATGCGTTGACTTACTTCACATCGCCTTGCTTGTCTCTGAAGAAGATCCGATCCATGACACTGAAATGCGTTCAAATTGGATCAGCGATAGGGCCGGGGGTAATATAAAAAGATATATTATAAAAGCAACACCAGAGTGTGCACAATCGCGAATAAATAAGCGTAGAAACAAAGGACTAAATCTGCCGGAAATTCTCTGCTAATAGCTGATGATTCGAGCTGATATACAGCGTTTCAATAAGACGAAAGGAAGACCCGTGAATTAGTCAGCACTCGCGCAAGGAAAACTTAGCAAAACAATCAAGACAAGCGCGACTACTAAAATAAAAGAAAAATAATAAGATGAGAGCCGTCAATTGAAGTCAACAGAGCCGCAGAAAAGACAGTATGCAATTACCGTAAAATTAATCGCGAACTAATTTTTATTGACTGATTATCATGCAATATTGATTGATCGTCGAATCGAAAAAATTCTCTCCTCCATATTTCAGGACAAACAAATCAATGTCGATATCATGTTGTTTTGTAATAGCTCAGTAATAGCTCAGTCATCGCCAATAATTTATCGATTAGTTTTCTGGTTATTCTCAATTCTTGGGGTCAATTTCCATGTCGATATGGAATCTCATCTTTCGAATGTAGTTGATTGCCTCCTCAGTGTCGTCGAGAAAAATCTGAGATCAAAGGTCAGTTCGGCAAAAGATCAAAGATCAACTACCGATAGCTGAATCTGCTTCGTGTCTCCATCGGGGATTGGAATGGTGCCGAAATCGACCATTTTGGTTTCAATTCGATCGAAAGAACGAGAGGAATTGGCAGTCGATAGAGAAAGAATAAAAGGGGAAGAGGTCTGAGAGGAGAAGCGATCAAAAATCAAAGATCAGATCTCACCTCGGGAGTGTCAGCTCCTGCCCCGAGACGACAGCCATCCTCTGCAAGGAGTACGGTAGATCAATCGATATTCTCATGACCTACCTGAATGAAGTCATCGAAGCAGGAATCATCCAACAACGATTCACTCAGATCTTCAATCGAATCTTCCATTTCAACGGGAACGAAACCATCCGAGTATTCACTCAATTGAGAGAGATCTGCAATCAATTTGATCTGATCCAGTTGGAAGACAGGGGTACTGTAGTTATCGATTGTTTTAGGGGATACGGTAGTTATCGATTGTTCTCACCAACGGAGAAGGGAGTGTACGGCTCCTCACGACTGGCAATGAGATCGACTAAAGAAGTGACGGAGAGATCGGAGGAAGTCGACCATCTGAGAGATCAAAGATCAGATTGAGATAGAGATCAAAGATCAACCTCTGAGTGAGAGTTCTTTTTCCATCAACGGAGTCGATCCTGACAGTTTGCTCATAGAGAAGGAGACTCCGTGGAGATAAAGAGAAGCAGAACTTCAATGATTATTGATTGATTCTCGATTTAGATTACTGTATTCGAGGTTACTATATTCACCCTCACCGCTGCATGAAGAGAGAATGTTCAGCTGGCGAGAGAAGATGGATGGGAGAAGAGATGAGAAGAGAGCAGGCACGCTGAATAAGAGGAGATCAAAGATCAAATCAGAGATCAAAGATCACCGCCTGATCATGACGATTCTTGTCGACCCAAGTTATGAAAGCCTCCATGAAATTGGCAGGAGAAGAGCGAGTGGCTGCCTCCTGCAACGATTGTTTGTTTACTGTAGAACGGGATTGATCGATCGATCGATAAGACTATCACACCTTCATGAGTGCCTCGAAGGTGGGCCACGTGATCATAGTGAAGCCTTTGAATGTGAACAGATAGTCGAGACGATCACAGGCGATCTGAGAGATAAAAGATAAATAAATGAATGGAGATATCAAGATCAATAAATGAATGGAGATCAAAGATCACCCCGATAATCTGAAGTTGTGCTGAGGATCTGAAATCTGAAGTTGTGCTGAGGTGAATTCATGTTGAGTACTGCGTGTTCGAGTGAGAAGAGAATAGAGTTCTGAAAGGATTGGGTTACGGAGGAAAAGTGTCGAGTACGAAATCCCGTCAGAAAAAAGTTGGCAGATTGCCAACTTCATATATCTCATTACTCACATCGTACGGGGCCATTCTGACGAGTCCTTGTTCCACTTGATCTACCAATTCATCGATTCTGAGAACGGAAGCAACAGCGAGAACATCGGAAATCTGAGAGAAGAATAGATGAGAAGAGATCAAAGATCAATCCAAGAGATCAAAGATCAATCCAGGCTAACCATCTCAGGAGGGATAAAAACAGCCTCTCCATAGACGAAATCGAGAACCATGTCAATACCATCTTCAGTGAAACATGGTTGATATTTGAGGAGAGGGGAGACAGTCAGAGGATCCTCCGATCCTGAATTCAGTATCCTTTAAGATCACACGATACCGTAACCCTCAACTACAGTACCCTGCTGAGCAGCGAGCTCCGACAGTACGGGAAGAAACTCGATCAAGGCGGCGTGTGTCCTGTAACAGTAATCTCTCTTATATCGATCGATCTACCGTAATCCTGACTTGATCAGTTTGTCCCAGTCGTAGGGTACGGTCGAAGGGCGAATTTGGAGGCGAAATAACGAGTGGCTGGAAATATTACGGTAAGGGGGATTACGGTAGATGGACTGGAGGATACAGTACAGGGAAGAGGTTACGGTACCCGAGCTGATTTGATGTAGATATCGTACGGCATAGACGAGGTGAATAGAGAGTGTCCGACCACTCTCGAGAAGGGAGAAGGGGTAGAAATGAGGGGAGAACGGAGAGGAGAAGGAGGAGAGGGGATAGGGAGGGGAGAGAGGGTAATTCAATGTAATTGTCCAGGCAATCTTGCATTTTGCATCAAACAATATAACTTTGAACAATGAGGTTAGATTCAATCTTTTTATCATTGCATCATCCCTAACATTAAGGCATCTCTTTTCGTCTTTTCCCCCATTTTCTTCGATTTGTGTATTCCACTGTGGAGTAATGATTAGGGATGACAAAGGCAGAGCAAAATGGAGTTTTTCGCATTTACAAAATGAGCCATACGAAAGTAATTGATATAGAAACATGAGGAAGAGTTGACTTCGAATGATCGAAAATGTATCTAGGAATATTTTCAAGCTTTGAAATCAGAAAAATGTTCACGTTCTTCCGATTTACAGTCAACTCTTCCGGAAGAGTCTGCGATTTTTCATTCAGTCTCAGTTTTCATAGGAAGAGTTTATCAAATATTGTGAATCCATAGGTCTAGTGTACATGGATATGTTCTTAACCACATATTAGACCATGCCAGATCAACTCTTCCTCACATTTGAATCTGACTTGCATAATAGGGCTCATTATCGTGGAAAGGTTGGTCTTCCTTTGTCATCCCTAGTAATGATGCAACGATGCTGTAGAGATCATAGATTAATCTCGAACTGTAGTAAAGACAATTTGTAATTACCATAATATTAATTGCGAATTTATTTTTCCTGACTTATTAACGAGGAATATTCATTGATCATTGATTGGAATTTTTTTTTCGCACTCGCCATCATAATTTATTTTTTTAGCATAAATAAATCAATATTGTATCATGTCTTCGCATAAATAAATCAATATTTTCTTATATTTTATCATGTTTTAGCATAATACAATCAATATTTTATTATATTTTATCATGTGAGCGAAGGGCGGTATCGTTGCCTTTCTCTACTTCGACTCTTTTCTTTATTGGCGGAAATTAAGCCAATCGCGGTTTTTCCTTCGTAGTCAGAGATAGACTAGCAAAAGAATCCAAGTTTTCATGAGTAAGTGATAGGGCAGCCACACTCAGTATACCATCACTGAAACTGTTCCTCGTGATAATCTACGCTCCCACGTCAAACTCGACCGATGATGAATACGATCAAATCGTCGACAAAGCAGAGGAAGTCGTCGCGAAGTGCCCCCTTGGATACCGTACCTTTATCATCGGAGATTGGAATGCAAGAGTGAGAAGAGAAGCTGGAATGGAGGATATCGTTGGCAAGAGCACGTATCCAAACATGAATGAAAGAGGAAGAAGAGTTGTCGAGATGTGCACGAGATTAGAAATGCGGATTTGGAGTACGTGGTTTGCATCGAGAGAAGGAAGGTGATGGACATGGAGAAGTTCAAACGGAGTCACGAAGCATCAAAGCGATTTCATATTGGGACCAAGATCTGCCCCGGTTAGAAATTGCCAAATGATCAATCGCCTCAACTTTGAATCAGTTCATAGAATGATTAGATTGTCTCTCGCGATAGGAGGAGGCCGGAGATGGCACCACAACCGCAAAGCTCAACCAGAATTCGACAAAATGGAGTATAGGAGGAACGCTGAACTTTTGAACGATGTGACTCTTCCCGAACCTAGCAACGCAGCTGAAGCCTGCACAATTCGATAGTAGCTCTCACGGAGATACACCATCCGACTGTTGGCGACAACCAGAAGATCGGAAGAAATTGTCACCAACCACTCAGCGGCTACTCGAGAGGAGGCACCAACTGAGAGGAGATCCAAATAGAGCGGTGGAGTACTCATTAGTTTGCAAAGCTGGGTGAACTTGCTCAATGATGTCACTAAGAGAAAAGAATCAAAATTATTAGATGCAATATGAAAGGGCAGAAGTGTTACAAGGCTGACAAAAGAGGAAGGAATGATTAGAAAACGGATGCTATTAGTAGACCCAACAACAAACCTTGCTTGTCAACAATACACCGAATACGCCTTGAAGTCATTTTACGAAGCCCTATACCAACCTACAGTACCCCTTCCAATCAATATTCCTCCCTCATCTGATCAAGTTCTGCCATTCACGAAAGAAGAAATTGATTTCGCCATCAGCAAGCTAAAATGTGGCCATTCAGCAGGAGAGGATAGAGTAAAACCGGACATGATCATACTTTCTCAGTCTACAGTATCACCGATGATCACGAAACTTCTCAATGGAATTATCAGTGGATTCCCAAAGGCTTATTATCCTCAAGAGTTTCACTATTACACAAAGGCGGAGACACTAATGACATCTCAAATTTCCGGCCAATTTCTCTGTTATCAGTCATATGTAAAGTTGTTACAAAAGCTGTTCTGAACCGCATCCTACCCATTCTGGAGACAGGAGAAGATCACAGTCGAGATGGTTTCAGACCCGGATATTCGATAATCGACCATATTCACACAATACATCGGGGGGGGGGGGGGGGGTGACAATTCGGCAACCGACATTCCGGCAACGGGGCATAACTCTCTCGGGAGTGGCCCTAGGTCCATGGTAGTGGTACCATTGTAAGCAGCATCAGTTAATTGAAATTTCATAATTAATTAATTAATTAACATCCATCTCATTAATAATGTTAATTAATTAATTAATTAATGAAATCTCAATTATCTGATGCTGATTACAATAGTACCACTCCGAAGTTCGTAGGATGACTCCCGACTGAGTTATGAGCCTTATGACCCGTTGCCGAAATGCCGTTGCCGGAATGTCACCCCCCCCCCCCAATACATGTGTGTTACGTATGGCACTTGATTCAATCAATTGGGAAAAGAGCGCAATCAATATCAATGCAGTGCAATTAACGACTCTTTCTTATGCTGATGATATTATAGATAGTTGTTGCTCCGAACAGAATGGATTTGCAGCGGATGTAACAGATTTCGGGGAGATAACAAAGGAATGGAAAATGGGAAGGAAAGGAAGATGTTGAGGCTAACATGGGAAGATAAATGGAGTAATTAGAGACTACGACAAGCCACTGGCGTCATAGACTGGGTAGAGGAAGCAACGAGAAAGAAAGTAAAATGGCCGGATAGAATACGGAAGATGGGCGATCAGAAATGGGCACGACGACTAACTGTTTGGATCCCGTACAACAGACTAGACAAACGCGACGTGGGGCGACCTCGTGAACGATGGAGGAATGAGATCAAGAGAAGAATGGGAATTAATTGGTGGAGCCTCACAAACGAAGAATGGATCAGACTTACCCGATCAGTGTGAATAATGACTACTGACAAATTCTGTATTCTGTATTCTGTATTCTGTATCATGTTTTAGCACAAATAAATCAATGTCGACTGCTTGAAGGAGAACTGTTAGGCTCAAAGCGTCGAAAGGTCAGTAAATGGAAAAATGCGATCCGATATTGCTTGAATCCACACAGCAGGAACACATAGAATGAGAATGGAAATAATGCGAAGAGTGCTAAAAATATGCAAGTTAATTTAGAAAAAAAGGGAAAATGACATGCTATTGTAATTGTGACGTAAATTAGTGCATCTCTAGTTGCGACCAATTCGGGGAGGTAATAATTGCAGACGACAAAAAGAACTGAGGAATTGATTATCTATATCCGGTGAGAGTTGGAATACGTGATTCGAAACCGCCAGAAATGGGTCCAGAGCGAGGGAACGTGCGAAAGTGAGAGAGTCCCTTCATTTCACACGTTCCCTCACTCCAATCCCTTTCTGGATGTTTCAAATGTGAATCTTACGATGAGGAATGTGGAAGAAGACAATTGGAGAAGCAATGACGTAGGCAAAGAGAAGAGACATTCTTTCCAGAATGTCGAAGGTTTTCTCAGAGACTGATGGCTTCAACTTCAAAGAAACCTTCAGTCTGATCATTTTTTGCTGCTTATGGTTTCAAATGAGGGAAGATCCACACATCTTTCAACCTCCGGAAAATGTAGTAATTGAGGTACATAACGGAGCAAATGTAAATGATAACAAAGCCTCCGAAAACGATAAACTGAAAGAGCACTTTTCGTCTGGTTCTTATTGAATTCACATACTGGTCCAGTGTATGGCTCATTCTCGAACTGGATCATAGCGTATCCATGATGTAAAATTGCGAAAGTAGATTCCCTGTCCTCTTCGAACTGTATTTAGCATATTATCAATGAACGTATAGTACGGTACCTCATAATCTATATAGATGAAGAATACGGTAAGCAGTGATATAGCTGTATTTTGTAGATTATAAATGTTGAAGATAAATAATCTCTTCCGTAGTGAAATCTTTTGAAGATAGGAAAACAATTTGCTTTGTGAACTGCATGAAATGGTTTCTTTTATCTCCTTTCTGTCAAATGTTCACCTAAACCCAGTAGTGATTTCCACATAGTTCGATAATGCGGTTATGTATGCATTGTTCATTATGAAAGTCATATCGGAAAACCTGGAATTCTCTTTTGTTGATGTTCGTGAACCTTCATTTATCGGCTGCGCCCTTTTACAAGTGTCCAGAAAGGGGTCAGGATTGAGTTCGTGTGTGAAAGTGAGAAAGTTCCTCTCGAATGTATACGCTCTCTCACTCCCGACCCCTCTCTGGATGATCGGCCGGGCCGTTGAATAGGATAACTCACCAGAAAGCGTACAAAACTGCAGCCACATTCGACCCTTGTGATCGTAAGGGAACGGTGAATAGGATTCTCTGGGTATTGCTTTAAATATTGAATGAGATTACGGTATCTCCTCACCCGATATGGCAGAATCTGGATGGGTTGAGTGACTGCATAGAGAAGAGTGTGAATTGCACAACCGACGAGTAAATTGTGAAGGCAATACTTGCGAGAGTTCATAGACGATGGAGTGTGTCTGAAGATGAGAATGAAAATTGGGTGACATTGACGGTGATGGAACGGTACGGAACTGCCGTTTAGGAACCACATGATTTGTTTGGGATATGTTTTAGAACGTTTAAATTCATGTATATTTCTGGTTCCCAACCGGCAGTTCGAAAGCGTGCCATCACCATATTCACTTCTGAACAATGTAGAAGAGACTTGCACACAATACACTTGATCCGATATAGACGACGATAGAATTCCATTGAAATACATGAGAGAGGAAGGAGAGGGTGGCATTAAAGTGCGCTGAAGGCATTTTCCCACTGTTTCTCGAACTTTGAATGCTCACTCCGCATCGCCAATCAGCACTTCATTCAATGACAACGAAATGCCACACGAATTTCAGAATTCGCACTCACTTTTCAAGCCCACATTCTGTAGATTGGATAGTAGAGTTATGACGCACTTACGTGTCCGAAATCCGCAGTGCATTTGCTCCAATATTTTTTCAGTGCTTTTTTACATTCAAAATGAAGTTATCAAATCGTAATTCCATCTCTCCAAAATCTTTAATTTTTTGTTCGTTTGCTTCTCTAAACGGACTTCGAACTCTTGAATGGTTTACTCGTCTGAATGATCTCGAGAAGTGAAAGATCTCGATTTTTCAATGTAATCAACCCTTCATTCACTTCAAATCTCCCATGTCTCTGAACCTTTGGAACTCTCCGTGCGAATTCACTAATGAACACGTTCAGTTCAAGGCCAGTTGAAAAGATTCTTCAACATTCTAAATTTAAAATTTAACTTGTAGGTGACTGTTATTAAAAAAACAATTGTTCACCGTAACAACTGTTTATTGAGAAACACGAACAGAGGTGGCAACTTGGCAGTTGATTTAACGTGAAAGAGTAAGAGTTTGTACAATCGAAACGTGTTGCTTCTACAAAATCTAATCAACTGACAAATAATAAGGGACTTTTGTCTACGCTTCACAACTAGAGAAAACTGGGGGAAATAGGGGCTGACGAGGTAGTTTTCAATGGAGAAAAGTGAGGAATGAGCACCCATGGATCTTTTTGAGAGTACACGTAGATTGAATGAGAGTGTGATATGAATGATGAAATCGGGAGCATCATGGAACGATGAGAGAGAGAGACAAGATCTAATCGAGAGAGAGAGAAGCTACTCCGAATTGAGTGATTAGACAGTCGGACACCATGACTGCGAGAGGTATTGAGGAGCATTATGGATTGAAGAGAATTATCGATCGATTGAGTCGAGACGGAATATCGATTACTTGACTAGACTACTATTGATTGGATAGGGAGGAGGAGGTGGCATCGCATAGAGAGATTCACTGAAGGAATCGGAAGATCTGCAATTATCGATTGATAATTCTCGTGTTCTACGAAAAGATCGCATGTGGAAAATAGTCACTACATAATTGTATTACAGAATTATTAGAGAACATAATTTTGTTCAATTGTTCATTAAAGGTGTAATATTTAAAACAATGGTTGTGAAAATAAAAACTCACAATTGTGGGGAAGGTCGCGGTAGATCATTATGGGGAACAGATAGAAGTGCCTCATGGGGTTCATATCGAGTGAGACGAGTGACGTCAGTGAAGGGATTGAATTCACGGAAGATATTCTGAAATAGCATTTTAATTATAAAATGTAATTAATTAGTACAAGTTCGTCGAATTTCGCAGGAAAAACAGCTGTGATAGTTCCCAATTCTCACTACACCTCCTTGTCCTACGAATCCACTGTCACGTCAAGATTACTCCTATCACCTACATCGTCGTTGGAGGATAAAGCTTAATTAATATTATAAATATCCGACCTCCATGAGTGGGAATCGTCTCAGTTCCTCAATTGTGAGTGAATTGATTGGTTGAGTTGAGGGAACGGAGGGAACAGAGGAAGAAAGGACGGACGACTGAGGATACGCAGCTTGTGTTTCACCTGTAATACAAAGAATTGAGAAGGAGTGGAAATGACAATTTTGTAGCCTTGTACGTTTTGAGAATAACACAAATAGATAACAGTAAATTTAACCCAATCGATTGATAACTTGTTCACTATAGTTGTTAGGGATGCCGGTTCTGTACGCCCTCTTGCAGTCTCTTTTCTCTGCCAATCTTTCCCTTATCAGCCGCACATCATTCCACAGGCCAGGCAACTCTACAGAAAGGGCTTTGGAGTGAGAGAGCGTGTAGAATCGAGAGGGACTCTCTCACTTTCGCGCACTCTCTCACCCTGGCCCCTCTCTGTAAGTTTGGAATCATGTGGCCGTATTACATATCTTTCGCTCAAAAGGCTGTACTACGAATATCGAAACTGCATCCCTAATGGTGGATATTACATTTATAAATGATACGATCATACAAAATATCAAAATGGTAATGCCTGTGTGTACCGATACGAGAGAGCGCACAAAAGTTAGAGGGTCGCCAACGTTCCTGCTTGGTAGACAAAGAAAGTCCGTGTTTTTGCTTTTCCGTATTATCCTATCATTTTATAAATGCCATTTCTTACCTGTCTCAGCAAGTGAATAATGCGCCCTTTGCAGTGCTTGAGTCACTCTATCGTATGGGGGAGGATCACGATGGGACGAGATAGAGATGGGAGAGGAGAAGATGGACTGGAATAAAGAGAGAGTTGATCTTTGATCTCTTTGGTCTATTCCAAATTGGCTACAGCAATCACGATGCGATACCTGAGTTATCGATTGATGGGCGGGCATCGATTGGACTCGTGAAATGGAAGTGGACGGACGAATAGAGGAAATGAGATGAGAGGAGGTTGAGGAAGACTGAAATATAGAATTAGTATACAATATCATAAACTGTTTCTAAGAGTGCTAGAATATTTAATAATGATTCAGACAGTTATATGCGGTTCTCTTCGGTACTTCTAATTCCGTATTTCTGTCCTTTTTCTGTGGAGACTTGCTCGAGTGTCGATCAAGGTTTTGAAAATGTGGAGTCAAAGTGTTTTCAAGTAAAAGTCCACCTGCAACTGCGGTGAGTATATCGATCGTAGGTCAGAATGCGTGACTCCATCGAGAGAGTCTATACGGGATTCTGAGTTAGACGACAATCGGGGACCACCCATTGACGATGTTGAAGGAGTGTCTGCAATTGCGTCATCATTAGGCAATCGGGTATCTCTAAATACTATTTTGTCTGTCTTCCAGTGTGCTTGTCTGTCATAATTTCCATAGTATCTTTTGGAGTGGTTATTATCGAAATGTCATCGAATCTTGGACGTCTGTTCTTCACTAATTTATGTGTATAAATGGGTTGAATAGAGAATTAAACTCACTCGAGAATCGTATCGATTGATTTCCCCGCGTATTCGCTACCGAATTCAGGTGGAAGTCGTGGAGGGACAACGATATCGTGTGAGTCTTCGAATCCATTCCTATTCCCATTCCATCCCTCGTCGACCCTTCACTTGCAATCGATTCATTCGAAGGGAGATTGACGTATCCCGAGGAGAAGTAGACTCCCGAGTGGAATGATTCCGGGTATACGGTAGTCGGGTGCGGCGAGGATACGGAAATTGGAAGGGGTACGGTAGAGGGACCGGGTAGAGTATAGATGGGATAGGAGGGAGGAGGAACGATAGATGTATTGTAATGTAGAGGCGATGAAGAGGAAGAGGAAGAAGAGGTAGGAGAAGGAGGAGAATGAGAGGGGGGAGGAGGCATTTCCAGTGGAGGTGGAGTGGAGAGAGTCAGAGTTCGACTGAAATCGAAAAATGATTAGATTGCCTAGTGATGATGCAACGAACCTCATCGTCATCGATCCCTTATCGCCTCTTTCACTGCTCAAATCCGATTTTCTCTCCTCCTCTTCAACCTCCTCTTCTATTTCCTCAATTACTTCTCGCCGATCACATTCCGAGACGACCTGAAGGGGAGGATTACTGTAATTTCAGGGGGGAAAGATCGATAATCCCCCTAAAATCAAGCGATAATGACTGACTCCACTGGTGGAGGCTGAGATGGCCTCATCGATACTCTTCTCCTCCTCGCAAATTCGAGGGAATCGATGGATATTGAATCCAAGCAGAGTTTGATGGACTGTTCGACAGAGGGAGAGGAGATATCTGGACGGGAAGTGGATTTAGAATTTTGTATGTCAAAGTAATTTACAAACTCTTAATAAGAATGCTCCTAATCTACGACTCTATAATTTTACGCTGCGTGCTACGACTTTCAAAGAATCTATAAACTACTCGCTCCCCTGTGCCTTCGATGGCCAGCTTAGACCTAACTTGTTTCCGCGTGAGTCCTAATGAATAAAAACTATGAGTGAACCCCACCTCGTCTTCGCCTCATTCTGGGCGAAAAGACTCATCGTCGTCGAATCGAGTGAAGTAATGGAAATCTTTCGTCGATTGAAAGAAAGACGAGAGATTTTATTCCATTGGAGGTTCTTGAGAAGAACTTTGTCGCCCTCTTCGCCCACTGCGTAGATTGAAACGCCACTGCAAATATTTAATTTTTTTCTTTGTAGATAATCAATATTAAAAAATAACCGCACAAATTTGTACAAAACTTACACAGGAGAAATGGTGAATAGCGCTCGATCGACAGTATCACACTTGTGTCTCCTCATACCGTACACATGAGTGTTGAGAGCGTACGGTGGCCTGCAATATCGATCGATCACTTTAATCACCTTTCAATTATCGATTACCTCGTGGCCTCCTGGCAAAACGACTCCATCGCATCGCTTTTCGATAGATGGGAGAGATCTTGCAGAGCAGCATTCATCGCTTTTCTGAAAAATATTCCATCAAAATTTTATTTATTATTATTTCATTTTTAAGAGCTCTACAAAATTCATGGGTCAAAAATCACAGAAACTCACTTGATGAAATCGTGCCCATAATGCTCTATCAACCACAATGGAAAGTAGTTTTCAGCCTTGAAGTATCTGAAAGAAGTCAGTTTTCGATGGTTCTCACTGGTGTTCTACCGTACCCTCCAACATTGTCTCCCTTGTCTGCCCTGAGTGCTAGTACTGCCATCTCCCAGCATCTTTCCTGTGAGACGGAGTATTTTCCAGCCCATTGATCGATTAAATTCTCTCTCAATTGTGTGTAGTATTCCTCCTTCGTTCGAGTGCATCTGAATTGAGAGATCAAAAATTTAAAAAAATGAGTTTGAAGTAACTTTTATAATTAGCAATTATCCCAACTATCCTCATCGCCCAAGTGATGTGCGAGTATTGCCAAAATGTGATACGTCTCAGATCGAGATATGTTTCATGAATTGTCTAATTTTTTGAGGAATGACAAAATAGCGATCCAGTGTAGTGTTCTAGTAGAAACAAATAAATACGTAAAATAGCTCACGTTATAATGCGCGTGTCGCTGACATACGTGGCCACTCTCAGATACAGCACGAGTCTCTTCGTTTCTCCTCCTTTCCTCCCTCCAAAGGGAAGTCTCGATTGTTTCCCAATGAATTTGTGTAGGAATTGATCGGGATCGAGGAAGAGATACTCGTTACGAGGAGAATCACAACCAACCCCTTCTGAAGGAACTCTGCAAAATAGAGGAATTAATCGATTATCAATGATTCAGGTCTCTGATATTTTTATTTCCAGACTGAATCCCTGTATAATTTCCAGTTAGGACCCCTGCAAAGCACGATATCCAGCCTGGATCCTAGTAGGAAATGGGGAGATCCCAGCCTAGATCCCGGTATGTTACCATCCTGGAATCAGAGGCGATCCAGGTAGGAAAAATACCAGAAGAGTGCCCAATTCGTATCTATTTCCAAAGATTCGAGTAAAGAAAGTGTGAGAGTTCTCCATTTGTTGATTCCAATGGAAACTCTCCGTGACTCCGATGGAATCACACCAAAACAGCGTCGATTAACGACCAAAATGTGTTGGAATGCAGGTGTTTTTTCTCTTTCTTTTAATCTCTCGTTCAATTCTGTTTTCGATCTTCTCGAGTGACTTTGAACACTGCAGAAAAGACACGGAGCACTGATATCGAGTGCACTCACAGTTATATCTAGAGTGCTAAAAACCAGAAAGGGGTCAAGAGTCTGAGAGTGCGTGCAAAAGTAACCCTGACTTTTGCTAAAATACTCGCTTCTAATCCCATTCTGGAGCGTTAACTTGAATATGGAATGCGGTGTGCAGCCACATTTCACTCCCGATCTCTCTCAGAGGAATGAGGGGAAAGAGAGTCGATTCAACGACAATTTATGACGTGTCGATCTCTAGGAAACTTTGTCTGTCTGTGGAATGTCTGAGGGTGCAAAAGTGTTCTCATGGATGGGTGTGCTCTGCGCATCACTTCATTTCACAGCACAGTCGGACAGAATTGGGAGTGAAAAAGTGTAAAATCGAATTTCTAACCTTTACACACTCACTTACCCTGACCCCTTTCTGTAGTAGATGAGAAATTGTGTGGCATTTGTGTTTTAGTGCAGATGGATCTCGACTACTCGACTAACCAAGAAACAAACGCTCAATGATCATTTCAGCGATCATGTGACTTCTCTCTCTCTCTCTCTCAAAACCGATGGAATAGTTTGGAGGTTATCGAAGGAATTGATACAAGTGCGAGAGGAGAAGAGGAAAAGAGATGAGAAGAAGGGGTGATTGGAATGTCAAAAGCGGCGCGAGATAAATTGAGCTCCATTCAATAACAAGTTGATCAAATGAGGAACTCGTGATTAGCAATAGAGTACGAATCGAAAATTCTATGAATAACATCCGATAAAACGCCCAATTTGACGCTTTTCACTATGATCTTTTTGATTTTGAAAAAAAGAACATTTGAAAGAACTCGATTTTCTAACCCAGATCAATGAGAAAAAGAGGAGAAAAGAGGCCGGCACTTACTAGGCACATTTTTTTTGAATTTGTAATTGTTACACGACAAAATAAATATATTATTATTATTAATATTATTATTACAACTAACCGCATCGCCACTCCGAATAATTTCTCCTGTGCTATCCGACATTCAGTGCAGCCTACTCGTAGAATGTCCCGAACTCGGCATTTGTTCTGAAGGTTACGGTAGGTCAGTGTCAGTATACGATATAATTTGAAATTCGTGTAAATAATTAAATGTCATTTTGCACACTCTCTCACCAATCGACAAGCGTAGAAATTGTGCAAAAAGAACAAATATTGCCCATTTTTTAACCGAATCATGAACTAAAAATGCAGTTTAGTTCAAAATTCGATCTCTAAAAAATTGTGAATATCATTAGTTTAGTGAAAAAGTAAGAAGGGAGGTAAATCAATCGATATCCACTTACCGTAACCGCAATTGTGAGTACATTCCGTCCGAGAGTGTTGAGGGAGACGAATGCCTGTCCTCTGGAAGGGAACTCCATCAATATCACTATCATCTCCCTCTGTTCTCTCCTCCCAATCAGAGTCTCACCTATTTTCAGTGTACTTTCCTCTATCAGACCACAATTCTGTATTCACAAAGAAATGACTCTAATTTTGGTACCTCTAGACGCTCCCACTCTAACATTAGAGTTTGAAAAGCTATTGTCAGAGTGCGAGCGAATAAAGTAGTCTCTCGTTTTTGTACACTCTCTCGAAAATTGGAGCTTGAAATTCTCCGTCTCGAAATATGGAGACTACTTTTTTTCTTCTTTGTGAGTACTACTTCTATGTACTCTAGTGTCCCAATCTCCACCAAAGAACCGTTTCGATACACGTTTATGACGGGCGTCTAACCTGGATGGTTGCACGCGCTTTTTGCATCGTTCTTCGCTCTTTTCTGGCTAATCTCTCTCTCTCTCTCTCCTCTTTCTCACCTTGGAATGGAATGGGGCGAGGGATAGACAATCGCCGATTCCTCTCGAGTAGAGGAAACACCGATCATAGAGAGGCGAACTACTGCAATTAGCATTATCTAGTAATTAATTAATTTGTAAAAATAAATTTTGAAAATAGGGGAGATAAGGGAGTCGATCAGTCTGAGAGAAAAAACAAAGGAAACGTCGTCAGAACACAGCAACTTTTGCAGAGGGGAAATGGAGAAGATTTTGTTTCAGAATAGATAACAGAGAAATGAGAAAGGAATGAGTGAAACTGTTCAATGGAGATGTCTACTCAATCGAAATATACCATTATGAGTATTTGCTAAGTGATGATCTGATATAACTGTTTTCTATCTTATCTATCTAGATTCTGATCATCTATACGTTCATTCACCGCATGATTAGAATCTGATTTCGCATCACCAGACAACAAATAATAAACATTCTACAGCAATGCGTGACGAAACTGATAAGCGCCAGAGATATAAACGATAGCAGTAAAATAATAAATTTTATGGATGCTTTAAGGTGAGGTGTTTGAAACTGGAAACTATGCGTGCTCGTGTGTGAAATGAGTCAGATTGCGATAGACAGAGATTCTGGCATGATAAATGACTGATAAATAAGCCCTTCCGGCGGCGGAATTCACATCATTCCACGTGCCGATAAACCCCTTGGAGTGAGAGAGTGCGTAAAATCGAGAGGATTGTCTCACTTTTGCACGCTCTCTCGCACTGACCCCTTTCTGGAGGCACGGAATCATGAGAAGAATACGGAGTGGACAGGAGAAGGCAGAAGGGAAGCAGCGAGTGAGAAGGAATGTGGAGATAGACAGGGACGATAGGACAACTGGTAGAAGAGAGAGAGAGAGAGAGAGAGAGAGAGAGAGAGAGATCGGATGGATGATAATGAAGAGATGGAACGGAAGGAGAATGGCAGATATGGAAATGGAGGATGGATAAGAGATCTGAGAGGAAAGTGGACGAAACAGCTGGAATGACTGGAACCATCGTGGACACTATGCAGGTATTCGTATTACGGCATTTTGAGCGAGAGATCGGCATTTCTGCTGAAAAAGAAACTCAGGGAAAAAGAGACATAAAGAGACAGAAAATATGCCAGACTTCTCCACTCAACACAAAATTCAGATCGGGGCATGCAATAAATATAGAAATTGACCTCTCATTGAAGATAGAAGCAGAAGTGGAGGGTAGACAGAAGAAGAAACTATGCAATGAGAAGAGGGAGAAAGATGAATCAGAGAATAGAGAAGGAACGGATTGGAAGCTGTGGAATGTGAATGATGAATTGAATAGACGTCAGAGGTGATGGAATAGAAGAGGAATTAGAGGAATAGAAGATGAATAGTCATCGTTGTTAGCACTGTTTTCTGACGAGCCTACTTTAGAACTGATTTCGAGGCTGGAAATATACTGGGATCCAGCCAGGAAAAGAATAGAGTATGCAAATTGAGGCGAACATTCAGACAGTGCGAAAATAGCGTGCAAATGGACAGTGGTCCCCATGAATTCAAAACATTTTGCCGAGAACGCCGTGGTTAGAACTCAAATCGAAAAGATCTCTCGTCGGAACTTTTCTATTGACAATATGAAGGAACTGCTTCGACTGACGTTTTCGAACAGTTTTCCTTCTCGTCTCAAAGCGTGTGACTTGATTGAGAAGAGAGAGATTATGATAAGAGAAGAGAGATCAGAGATGGAGAGAGAGAAGGAGAGAGTGTAGAGATAGAGGAGACACCAGAGAAGCAGAACGGAGATCCGATATATCATTTAGAGAGGAGAAATGAAATGGAGAATAACTGAGAGAAATTGGAAGAGTTCAGAGGAGAGAAATGAATAACAAGTTGAACGATGTGAAAGAGAGAAGAAAGATCATTGAGCGCAAATTTGATAGGAGAACGGTTTTTCTGTTTTTCGTTTTTTTGGAAAACGATCCTTCAGTTTCGCACACTTCTTTGAGGAAACGAAGTGTGTGGAATGAAGAGAGTGAGGAATCGTATTCTTAGAAACTACAAATTGAAAATTCATTCTCCAGCAAATTTGCACTTGAAGGGAATGGAAAAAGAGTGCGAATTCATTGCTCGAAAGGGCTTAGAAATGAGACTGAGAACTGATCAAATTCGGTAGATTATCACTGCAAGAAAGCGGATCAAAACTTTGATCGAAGCAGGTCAGACACGAAAGATTCCACAGTATGGTCACCAGAAAGGGGTCAGGAGTGAGAGAGCGTGTAAAAGCGAGAGGGACTCTCTCACTTTTGCACACTCTCTCGCTCTGACCCCTTTCCATGTTATGCGTGGAATTCGAATGAGGCGAGAGAAATTGGAGAAATTGAGGAGGTGAAAGATCACAAATACTGACAAATGACTGTGCTTGTCGGCACAAAAAGAGTAAATGAGAGTGTAATTAGAAAGTGAGAGGAGAGAGAGAGAGAGAGAGAGAGAACTGATAGGGGTTGATGGAAGCAGCAGTCAATTGTAATTGTGAGCATGCGGAAGTTGTTATTTAGTATCGGCGCCCCCTATTTGATCTAACAAAGGAGAAGCATCAGCTGATCAACCTTCCATGAAGGGGTTTAGAGTGAGAGAGCTTGTACAATCGAGAGAGTTTCTCTCACTTTTGCACGCTCTCTCGCCCTGAGCCCTTTATGGAGGCTTGGCAACATGTGGAGAAGATAAAACAACAGTTGGAACTGGATTGAAATTTGCGGGGGAATTTGTCTCCAATCATTGGATTTCGAGGAATGTTGAGATAAAAAGGTGATCTGCCAGAGAAAATAAGAGGATTGCAAACAATGATGTGATTACTCATAACAAGTACACACAAGAAGAATCGAAAGAACGGTTAGCGATAAGGAAATCAATCGATATGGGGAATGCGGGTACAGTATGATTCATTGGAATGGTATGAGAGTGATAGGGCGTTTTCGAACTGCCGTTTAGGAACCCAACAATATACAATTTGACAAATATTCTGGAACGTATCCCTAACAAATCCGGGAAAAAATATGTTGAAGGTTCCTAAACGGCAGTTCCCGACGTACCATTAGTGAAGAATTGAAAGAACAGTTAGTGATAAGCGAAATGTGGATACGGTATGAATCATTAGAACAGTATGAGAGGACGGAAGCAATTTAGAGAATGAGACAAAAAAGATGGGGGAAAGATTGACAAAGTTGGAAGAGACGATTCGAGGTTTGGAGATAGAGAAGAAGAGAGAGATCAATGGTGAGAACCGGTGTGTGATATAGAGAGGATAAGAGAGAGAGAGAGAAAGAGAGAGAGAGAGAAAGAGAGAGAGAGAGAGAGAGAGAGAGAGAGAGAGAGACGGACGAAGAAGGCATTGAGCTGTATCGAAGAGGGGTACAGCTGAGGGTGAGGGGAAGAGGGAGGAAGGAGGAGAGAGAGAGGCAAAGGTAGGGGAGGAGGAGAGAACTCGGCATTGGAATGTGAGGTATCGTGATAAGAGACACAAAGGGTCGGGGCAAAAAGAATCGATTAGAGTAAATGATGAGAAGGGGGTTGATTACTGTGGAGAGTGAATGAGAAGGGGGTGGAGAGAGAGAGAGAGAAATGAGAGAAAAGAGAGAGATTATAGAATGAATGAGTGATTCGACGATATGCATGGAATGATTGAGAACGCTTCTGTTTGATAGGAGCGTAGAATAATAAATGACGGGAATGATTGTGGTAGGAGAGAGAGAGAGAGAGAGATAAGATATAATTTGAGTAGATTGAGGAGGTCAATTGATAGAGAGAGATGGTCACTGCAAACAACGGAAGACGGAAGGGGAGGAGAGAGGAGAGGGGGAGAGAGAGAGATAGAGATAGATAGATAGATAGAGAGAGAGAGAGAGAGAGAGAGAGAGAGAGAGAGACGGAGTCAAAAGAATTCCGTAGACCCCCCTCTCTCGCGGGGAAAACTGCTCATCCGTAATTACACGTACAGTGTCTCTCTCTTCGATTCCGGGAATCTCTTCTAATTGCTCTTTTTTCTCGTCTTTATAATGGAAAGAAACAGTTGAATCGAGGGCGATATGATGTTTTGGAACTAGCGTTCAGGAACTACTGTGATTAGATTCAATAACTTTATTTGCAAATAATGCATTGTTATTGATAGTCGCTTTAACAACACTATGAGGAACCGTGATCATAGTTTTTCAGAAGTTGTTAAGAATACATTTCAGAACTTCTAGAAACTTTTATATTTTCGGGTTTCTGACAATTCGAAAAAGTACTAAGATTGAATTGAGAAGCAAATGAAAGAAGAAAAATCTCGGATTGGAATGGAAAAGCAGCATGAAATGATTGAGATCTCGAGAGAAAAGAGGAAGTGGACGAGAAGCATTTATGATCGATCTAGTGAAATGATTGAAGAAAGAGGAGAAGAACACATCATTCCAAAGCTACAGACACGGATCACGGCGAAAGAGTGTGCGAAAGTGAGAGTTCCTCTAGATTTTGCATGTTCCCTCACTTCTCAGCCCTTTCCGTAGTGTTGGCCGTGAGGAGTTTGTTGACTGGACAAACTGACGAAAACCATGAATATGAACACAATGGAAACACACAAGGAAGTACAGCCATTCTTCAGTCTGGAGGGGCGAGAAATAGATAGAGAGATGGAAACTTGAACTGTATTCTACTCCCTCTCTCTCTCTCTCCCTCTCTCTCTCTCTCTCTGACTGTGCTCTAGCATTCCATCTGAGATAAGGAAGAGAACGAAGTTCAATTGAGGGAGAGAGAGAGAGAGAGAACTGCTGGGTAGAGAGGGAGGAGAGAGAGAGAGATAGGGAAAGTCGAGAATGCGCGGAATGTCTAGAGAAGGGGGGAAGAGTGAATGGGGTCGGAGAAGAGAAAGAGAGAGAGGAGTTATCCCTCCTATTCACACTTTTTAGTTCGTCTTTCTATCTCTTCAATGGCAATTGACAATAAATATCATTCCACAGGCCGGCTAACTTTAGAGAAAGGGGTTTGGAGTGATAGAGTGTGTAAAATAGAGAGGGACTCTCTCACTATTGCCTACTATCTCGTCCTGACCGCCTTCTGTAGGCTTAAAATCATGTGAATACTTGTTTGAGATAGTATGGAAAAGGTGATAGGACGTTTTGGAACTGCCGTCTGGGAACCCTTAACATTCTTTCTAGGATTCTTTAGGAATACGTTTCAGAACATTTAGAAACTTTTATATTTTCGTGTGCCTGACCAGCAGGTCCAAAATGTACCTTCACCATGGAAAGCTGGAGTTTTCAAAGAAATCAAAGAAATTTAAGAGTTTGGCGAAATGAACGGCATTTCTGTTTGTCGTCTAACAATTTCTCATGTGACACACTTCCCAATGAAATCAATCGACGATTTTATTATCATTATGTACAAAACAACTGGGAAACAACCAAATAAACTAATCAACGGCTACCGTATCCTATCAATAACTGACTTTTTCACTGTCTAATCACCGAGATAGTGTGTGAAACGGAGAGACTCTAATTGGCCACATCAGTAACTCTCTTGGGAGTGGAGGGATCAAAGATCAATGCGAGACATCTCGATAGATCCACCTCTGCATATCCAATATTGACTAGATTCTCATCAGATAGACTCAGATTGAGTCTTCTCGATAGATAATCTCCGTAGAGGGAAACTCGCGCCAATCCGAATCCCTCCCTCTCGATCACGGTAGTCGACGATTCGGCAATCGATAATTCCGATGGAGACAGTAGACGAGAAGAGATCGAGTTGAGACCCAGTGTGACCTGCAAGGAGTACAGTACTCTCGGGAGACACTCATACTACCGTATCATACATGGAGTGTAGCCGGCATCATAACTCTCCCGTTTTTTTGCCGAATACGCACCCGATTTTGGTTCAAGTCGTCATGATTTTTTTGGATCTGACCTTCCCGCACCAGCAATAATCAACTATACTACCGTATCCATTCTTCCATTTCGCGATTGATCCACTACCGTAACCCGTCAGACCACAATAATAGTGGGATCATCGTAATCGTTCAGTGTGCGTCTCTCTCTCCTCGGTATTTCCCATTGATGGATGAACTCATCTAATAGATTAATCTCCATCGTTCCCCTTTCTCTCTCTCTTTTCTCTCTCGACTCCTTGTTACTTTCACTGTCTCTTCTAATGAGTGCGAGAGAGGAAAGAGAAGTTATGGAGAGAGAGAGAAGGGAACATTCGGAATTGGATGGGACAGAGTGCAAAACAGGCGTGCCCCCTCTCATATAGGTGACCGTCTAAACACCAACGGGAAGGGGGTCACACAATACATTCATTCAATAATATAGATGCATATGCCGAAAGATATGCAACAACGATGCAGCCAACCAAGACATTGACATTACCCAGCCTAACGTTGAAATACACGCGCATTCCTTTTACAAATTATCCATTTTGCTTAATTAAAAGCCCCAAGATTTGGGCATTTCCTACCTGCGTACTCATACGACGTACTTGGTTAAGAAAATGAACGATCGTCTCTCCCGTTCCCATTTCTTCCCTTCCTTTCTTATCTCAGCCTCTCATCTGACATCGAATGCAACACTTCTCTTCCCTTGTCCAACCATTTTAATCACGAGTTCGAGAATAGAGAGAGAGAGAGAGAGAGAGAGAGAGAGAGAATGAGGAGGAAGTGGAATGAGTGATGGACTTGCACCGAGACACATTGACTAATTCCCTCCAGTCTACTCTGACCATAACCAGTCCCCCTCCTACCGTACTCTATCCGATCTACCGTATCCCCTTAGTAACTTACCGTATCCCATCCCTTCATTTCTCACTTAACCATCATTCTCTCTCTCCTATCATGCGCATCCCAAACCTCCTTCTCTTCGCCCATATTCATCTATCAGTAAAAAGAAAGTGATAGAGGGGGAGAGAGAGACTATCCCCGACCTTGGCAGAGGGATTGAGAGAGAGGGAGAGGGAGAGAGAGAAAGAGAGAGAGAAACTTCTCTGATCACGCAAAAGAATGCGCGATGCGGGTGCACATCACATTGTATGCAATCTGTCTCTCCCTTTCCCTCCTCTCTTCGATACACGTGAGATCTCGAATTATTGGGAGAAGAAAGGGAGACGGAGAGAGAGAGATCGAATAGAGAGAGAGGGATTGATTATGTCGTGATTCGATCGTCATTCTAAGGGAAGAGAGAGATTGTTTACGTCCATCATTCGATGATCTACCGGAAGTGAAATGGAGAGAAGAAAAACGATGAAATGGGGGAAAAGAAGAGAAAATGACGTCATTCGTGAATATGATCACCACGTAGTACTGTTTAACCACGACTTTACTCGTTGTAACAAAAACGAGCTGATAGGTAAAGCTCTTAAAACTGTACAGTTTCAAGAATAGGTCGAGGGTAGGAAAGAAAATGTCAAACTCTTGGTAACCTAATTTAGGTATGACAATGTCAAAACCTTAGCATGCTTTTCGAAATAAACTGGAGGGCACTACTGCTGAAGAAATGAGCATTCAAAATTATATTGTTCATTGTTCAGGAATCATTGTTCTTAGATTCCTTCTATTTTTTATCATTCCTGGCTTCACCAGCAGTGCCAAGTGGAGAATTGTTCAGCTCTTGGCGATGTGTTAGACCTGCCTTTCGGCTTATGACTACAGGAATGCAGCCTGTACTCAAATATGATAGCGATAGCTTCCCTCTCCTCTCTCATTGATAACCCTCGACCTCCCCGAGTGTAGATCATTGATAGTGAAAGGGAGAGCATTGTTTCCTATTAGAATTAGAATTATGCCAAGGCGGAAAAGGGCACATTAGGCAGTAGATTGAGAGAGGGGGAGGGAAGAGAGAGGGGGGATGTCACGCACATTGACCGAAAGTTAAGCCAAAACTCAAGAAGCCAACAAAGATTTTACCAATTTCCTACCTGATTCCAAAATACCAACCGATATTTTGGAATTGTATGCCTAATTTGAGTATCAACCCAATTGTGTTTTCCCGCTATAGTAATTCAGCCCGCTTCCTAATTGTGGGTTTGATAATGATTCTCCCCAAGACAGTAAGGAACTGATTGGCTCATAGAGGAGAGAGATGGGGACAATGGTCACACAACACACACAATCACATCGAATCAATGAAACAACCCGAGTCCTGTCTTGCCCCGTTGCACCCAAGTATCGAAGAAGCACACTACACGGGTGAGACTAACACATTCTCATTTCATTTGTATTTATGTATTTCAAACCTATCCCTATCCAGTACCCCTGATACCTATCAAGTAATTTGAAATCAGATGCATCTATAACAAAGCTACTTCCGTGGAGACCCCTTCCCCGGAAGTGCCTGTCATGGGTACCATGTATCGACCTGCTACATGGGTTTTAATCACATCTTTATCTCACTACTCGCTACACGGGGAGTCTCGTGGGGAGTGGGGGGATCTACTACTCTCCTCTCTCATCCTACCTACTCTCAATCTATCAGCTGCTCTCAGGCAGGGGAGGATGTGTGGCACATCGTCGAGTAGTCTACATTGCCCGACATTTTAGAGTTACTGAGGAAAGTTTTGAAAATTCAAAAACTAAAAATCACGAATAATTTCGATATTTCTGACAGCATCATCAATTGGCCATCCACAATGTGACAGAAAATAACTGACCGTGAGGTACTCGACGAGACTCTGTACGGTATTCTCCCTCCATTCTCTCGTCTCCTCTTCATTCTTACACAATCCAAGCAGACAATACTTCTCTCGTTGACGGCCATCAATCAGACGAGACGGGACACTGTAAAGATGACAATTATAGGTGGAGAAGGAGGGTAGACAAAAGGCGAAAATGGGGATCGGATTGTTCAAAATTAGCCATTAAAATGCCTAAATGTGAAAAAAATTGCCTTTGTATTACACTTTTCTCTCTAAATCCAAAAATGTGGGAAGGCGTTGTCATTTTTTGTTTAAAAATTGTAAAGCACAGGAGTACGCTAATTCATGATGACATGGCCACAATCAGCACAAAAATTGTTTCCTCGCTACAAATATTCCACACTGACAGCGCCCATTGTCTAACAATTGGTTTGGTGTCAATGATCTAATCAGAAATAGCCACAAAAAAATCATATCAAAAAAAATCAATAATCTTACTTGTAATATGCGGCTCCGGTTGATTGCATCAAAATCGGCCAGGTCTGATTGACCGAGAAACGAGCACGAATGTAGGGAGAGAGGAGAGAAGAGAGACAGTGACCTACCTAAACATTAAGTTCAGTTCAGCTAGGATAAGGCGAGAAATAAACACGAAAATCGATAAATGTGCTTTTACCATGAATGTCTTAGTCTCGAAGGGAGTTCCATCGGAGAAAGAAAGATACTCAGTCTCGTCTTCGTTCATTGCCTGACAAATTATTGATTATTCACGACAGAGACAATCCTACAGAAACCCACTCAGTCCACGATCAATAAACTAATTACAGTATGCTCACCTCCAAGATGGCTGCTCTCACAAAGTACGACGGGGACACGGTGTGTGCTTGCGAGAAAATCGATAGCAAGTCTTCTCTGCAGAAAAAAATCAATACTCGATAGATTGTGATTCATTGACCTACCGTAATTTGTTGAGAGCGAGTACGGGAGTTTCACTCATCGACAGCGATCCTTTCACATTTCGAAGCTTCCCGAGTGACTTGAGAATCTCCTCTCCGCTCGGAGTTTTTGACTGAAAAATATAGAAATTGTGAAATTTACGGTACCATTTCTAAAGTCGTAAATTGATCAATACAATTTGGCACTATACTCTCCGTTGCACAGCATCCAGAAGGAGTTTGTATACCGTATATCATGAGTGTGATTTGTCATTGGAAACTAACCCCTCCCTTCCCATACCCTTGCTGCTATTTATCGACAGCCATCAATTTCTTGCTCCCTTCACAGTTAATTTTTTCTACTATGCGACGGAGTAAATAAATAATTAAAAGAATTAAACCTCCACAATGGGTTCTCCGGTATCTCCAAGTCGATTGGGAAGAGCGAGAACATCGAGGAATGCACCGACTGAGTCACGCACTTCTTTCTTCATCTCTTTCTGGAAAATCGATAAATTCCTTCGATGTATTCATTCACGAAACATGCTACGATTCTACGTGAAATAGGGATTGGAGCACCCTCCAGAGTGTGAATAATGTGTCGTCCATGTGTGTTCACGACATAAATTCACTCACATCTCCATCTTTCATCTTCTGGAAGGCATCGAACCACTGAAGATATCGACTTCTCAATTGATTGACATCAGTGGGAGGAAGACCACGAGAGGAGAGATTGTCAGTGAG
The DNA here is from genome assembly GCA_036245785.1 of Pristionchus fissidentatus. Taxonomy (NCBI): domain Eukaryota; kingdom Metazoa; phylum Nematoda; class Chromadorea; order Rhabditida; family Neodiplogasteridae; genus Pristionchus; species Pristionchus fissidentatus. The sequence goes on along the minus strand of BTSY01000001.1, from coordinate 17,072,547 downwards.
AGAAGGAACATCTTCCAGAACTGGTCTGGAGAATGGAACGATTTACCCTTATTATAGTACATAACTCGATAAATATATTATTATACATATTGTTAACCGTACTTTCTTATGAAAAGAGTAATCATATAACCAATAAACCGTCTCTGCAGTACCTCCAATCGGGGCAGGGATCAACTACGTGCACTCCTGCTCCGCCGACGAATCGAGAAGCCAAATTGGCCATTCGACGACCGGCCATCTGACAATGAGGGAAAAAATCGATAATATATGCGATTATTCAGTAGTACCGTACTCCCATGTACGAGGTTCCAGGGGCACCGTCGATTTGGATGGTAATTTTGCGGGGCATGCTACGAAAAGTCGAAGTGAACAAAATTGAGAGGTTTTCAGCATTTTTTTCTACGGTAGCACACTGCTATTGGCTATTCTGGTATCGGGGGCTCCATACAAAAAGGCTTGGATGCATGTTGTCCCACTATGCTCGAGACAATTAATTCTAGGTTGAAAAAAAGATAGTTGACTCAGAATAAAACTGCTTTAAGCACCTGACACTTTTGTAAACAATTGGAACAAAATATATTTATTCTTCTATCGCAACAATAGTAATGTGAATCTTGGGGAGGAATCTTATAGGAACAAGACAACGTCAATGATACATCTGGATAACGGGTAAATACATCACAACACCTCATTTTGGTTTGAGAATCGATTGATTATGTTGGGGGGGGGAATTATGAAACAGATAATAATCGATAATACAGGAAGATCAACGATGGGTGAGCACGATTGACTAGTTCATTGTGAAGGGAGGAAAGGAATGGAATGAGGTAACGGAAGGGAATTAGGAATACGAGAACTTATGAATTTTCGATTTAGAGTAACAAAATTATTCGCTCTTAGTTCATCATCTCTTCTATAGGGCACATGGAGATGGGGCAGATACTTCCAATTTACTGGAAATACGGTGGTTTGACAACCTCGATACCGTACTCTGCCAGGACTGGATCGATAACTTCGTGAGTGAGAGAATATTTCGTCTCTTTCGTCGCTTTCTTCACTTGACCAATGCCTTTCATTCGCGCCTCAATATCAAATGTTTAATAACATAACTTTATATTTTTTTATATATTTATAATATTATATTTTTGATCGACTGCTATTTTATATATTTGATTAGAAAATGATAATATTTTTACAATAGTCTATTTAATTATACGAGTAGAAAACTGAAGTAAATTAAATAAACCGGTTGAATTCGTTTGCATATTCAATAATCATTTTAATCAATAATTCCGACTATACAGTAATCGGCGAACGATACCTGTTGCATTGCATCCAATACTATATCAGAGAGGAACTTCTGAGTCGCCAGAGAGACGAGTCTGCAAGTGGCAACATTAAGTCAAACAATAGTAAGTCAATAAACTAAAAATCCAGTCAATAAGTTCTGTATCCTGCATCGCATTCCGAGCTAGTTACAATCACATTAGCTGATGCGGGAAATATGAATAATATTTTAATCTCAAATAACAGTAAATAATTTATGTTGGAACACCGTGCAGTTCCCACTACTGATTACTATTCCTATTACTGAACCTATTACAGTGTATAAATTTCCAAAAAAAAACATTACACATACCTTTGTCCACCCTAATATTATTGCTAATATATTTCCCAATTCCATCAACATTTTCAGCATAATAAATGATACCGTGGCAGAATAGTTTTTACTACTTTCTAACGTGAAAATAATAGAATCCCTACCTGACGATTCTAGGATCGGAGCCTTGTACTCCTGCCTTGGATAGATAGTGCATAGTGACTGCATCTGGGATGGTCGGAGTGTACGATTCGAGAGCAACCAGGAAATCCTTCAGATTCTGACCAGGAGGAGGCTGAAAAGGAGGAAGTGGAGTTACGCAAACGTCTCTATTCATATTTTTACTCCTTTCACTCTCACATAACTGAATTTGCTGCCAACAGTTAACAAAATGTGTTTTTTTTTGTTTAATACTTTAAGCCGATGTACTCGTAAAAATATGAACCACATTTTTGGACTTCAAAGTATGAAAAGGATATTTATTTTGTGACCACCTCGTTTTACGCACGTTGTTCTCTTTTGAAATATAAAGAAATTATAAAAATGAATACCGCGACGACGGAGTTGATGAGTGTTTGCTGGGCGTTGTTGAGTGGCCGCGAGATGGATCGACTTATATTGCTCACCTCAAAGAGAAAACATTATTATAATAAAACGGTAGTCAGTCTTTCTCGGTTCCCATCATGAAACGAGAAACACTCGCCGCCAGACACAGACTCATTGCCGTTATCAACTTTAATAAATATATTACATATTTATTTAAATAATAATTATAATAAATGAAAAAAGTCTAAAGACATACGGAAGGTTCCGATGCGAGTTCCATTGGAGACTGTGACTGAGGAGGATGCTGAGCATCTTGTCTCTATAATTTAATTTATATTATATGAACCTTGAAGAATTGGGAATATAGTATATAATAGTACCTATGATATTTTACTGGAAAGTACGATCCTCTTCAAAATTACTCAAAGTTAATCGTATGCTCAACGCTTAGGTCTCACAAATAATCAACCAGATGATGGTGACAAGTGAAACATCAATAGCTATAGCAGTTTCGAACACTATTATTTGTAGTACTCTTATAATTAGCATACTAATTCAATTAGGTTGCTCAACATACCCCGATAGAGGTGATTGGATATTTAGCTACTCCTACTTAAACTTAAAACTGTAATTTAACGCATAAAAGCATAAAATCATAAAACACTGAGCTTTAGCATAATGCTAGGCGAATATGGGACCTAAACAAATTCTCAAAGGCATGGAAAAGTAAAATCTCAAAAGCTATACACCCTATAATGAATAAGGAGGCGTGTCAATTGAGATCGAATAGTTAACTTACACCAGTGATAGGGCCGTGTTGCATCTGATTCGGCTGGCCCATCGAATTCATCGCAGGAGCATTCATCCAATTGCCACTGCTGCCTTCCATTGTGCTAGAAAGAAGATTTAAAGTAAATACGGGCGCGCATCGGCATAAATCGATTGAAAGCCGCTTTACATTACAGAACAATATCCGGACGAGCCACCTAACATCGAAACACAATATCGCATCAAGTAAATAACGAGTAATAATTGTTAGAAGTAAGTAAATCGGCGTCATTAGAAAACAACGCAAGTTTGCGATTTGTTGTGTGCCAAGCGAGAAATACCGTAGCCGTGTATAACAATCTTTATCGGGAACTGTTTTTATTTAAACAATTATTACAGTAATACTTATAATTAATTATGCTCTTTTTAGAATGCAACATTTCCGAATGGCGAATCATAGATTCTCTTGTTTCTCATTGCCTTATTATGAAGTTGCTTGATTCGATGTCCGTAGTATTCCGCATACGGATTCATCGCTCGTCGGCCTCGGAATACTGTAATTACAATAATTACAAATAAAGATAACTCATAAATATTTACTAAATACTCGCCCAAAAATTTAACAAATTGCGCTAATTGATTTTCCCACCTCCGTTTGCTGCAGATCGGAATGCGCTGATCCTGCAACGAATTGCACTTTATTGTGACAGTATCTCAGTAATTCGTCTACTCACTTAGTCTTTCCTCCTTCAAACGCATTGAGACTGTGCATGGCGATGAGAATGAAGAAAAGAATGATTGTGAGTCTCATCTGGAAAGATTGACCAGATAAACCACAGTAAAGTCAAAGCAAAGAAGGTCTGAAGAAGAGAAAGAGAAAAAGCCATCAGAAATAAGAATGAAGTCTCTCGGGCGAATTGAGCGTCGCTAAGGGCGGGCTTATGAAAGGGGACGAATAAAGGAGGGAATGGGTGGCAACTCCAATGGGATGGGCTTATTGCTCTCTCGATTGAAGACTCTGCAGATTCGGTCTGGTGCTCTTTCTCCACTCCATTGATTTCTAAGAGGGAAATAAGTCTACGACTCTAGACTTCTGAACTGGCGAACGACGACATTAAAATTCTAACGCTTCGATCAGAGGCAGCAGCACTTTTAGTAGTAGCTCGGTGCGGTGGTCAAGACTTCTGAAATCATAGACTTATTTCTCTCTGAGTTCCCCGATGCACTATAACACACGATTTCCGAACAAATACAAAGCACAATTGAATGAATAACAAGGAATCTACCATCGAACGCGTAATTTACGGGGGGAAGCAGAAGCAACTTCTAGGAAGCAGACAATAACTGTGTGGGAGATGTTTTGATCTAGGGATAATCGGATTTTGTCAATTACGACGCACTACGTCAACATCAGATGGCTATTTCGCGGAACGCTTTCTGAGAGAGAGAGAGAGAGAGAGAGAGATCTCTGATAGATTCCAAATGTCTTTGAGTGTCGGAGTTCCCATTGTCACTTGCACACTCTCTTCCTCGAGTGTCTCTATTCAATTCCCACTGAATCTTTCATCGTTTTCCATTAGTCTTTACTGAATTCTCGTAATCCCTATGATCACTCTGCATTTCACCAATCTATTCACTACGTGCCGTTTCTGCACGGCATTCTGGGCAAAATGCCAAAAGTGAATTCGTGGTGAGACCATCGTCCATTTTCCATCACATTTTCGCGCTCTCTAACGGGCTGCCATTTGTTCTTCGTCATAACCTATAGTACAGAAAAAAACGACCAGGATAAATATTTACTGTCCCTCTTTGGGCATTCAAAAAGAAGTGGTCAATGCGATACATGAGCGAACTATGATGAACATATGGAACATCTCGCTACGCGTCTGAACCAATCAATGATATTTATCCTTATTCTTTAATCTTTATTCTCCAACGGAAGAATTGGGGGACATAAGTTTATCTTAGTGTTATAATGGATTCTTCGGCTCTAGATCGAGAACTTTAGGTGGTGGCGGAATCAGGAAGTTTTCATGTCCGTACCATAACTTAGGGATCTACCAACAATCGTCTCCCCCCAATGCCGTCACCTTTTTCCGTCTTCCTCCTCTCTTCTCATCCTTTTTCCACCTCGTTTCTCTCCAAATTTGCATCTCCTTTTGATTGTTCCCTCCACTCTTTCAACCTCCGGTTCAACCGAGAAATCTCTCGATTTAGAGGCAGAACTCGACGTTTTCTTTCCCCTTTCTACGCGTACTCACACAACGACAATCAGACAACAGCGAATTTCCCCCGACGGTGATCTCGAGATCCGTTCTCGAGGAGGAGGTACCCCTCCCTAGGGGGGAGGGATACCTCCACTCTATCGAAGGGTAGGGGCACCTCCTCTGGAGGAGTTGGTACTCCTACCCTTCGATACATCCTCTGGAGGAGGGGTTCTTCCCCCAGAGGAGGTCTACCTCCTCCATTCCAACAAACGGTAGGGGTAGCTCCTCCATGCTATCGAAGAGTAAGGATACCTCCTCTAGTATGGGGTTGCCTCCTCCTCCAGCCTTCCTTCGGTGATCTCTAGCTCCGTTCCAAAGCTCCAGTGGAGGTATACCTCCTCCTCCTCGTGTTCCTCCCACCTGACTAGAGTGGTCTCATTGTTCCACTCTACCGCTCCTCTTCATTCTTCATCTCTTCTCTCTTTTCTTCCTTCACAACCGCACCTCCCACATCTTCGTCCATTATTCTCAGTGTCACTTCGTGTTTCTCTCTGCATCATCAATGCACAGAATCGAGTTGGCACCATGCCAAGAAGTCCTTTCGTCGTCTGACTCTCTCGTTTCGCGCTCTCTCTCGATCATTCCATCTTTCTCTAACTTCTTCTAGCTGTTACTTTTTCGGATGCTGTGCAATGCATTCACAGTCTAACTTCCACTAATTCTTCCTCTAAAACAGCCTCCGAAAGAGCATCGGCGAGATCACGTTAGATATAGAGAGAATCACCGAGAGAGTGCGCAAAACGAGAGAGTCAGACGACGAAAGACACCCCTGGCATCGTGCCAATTCTGTGTCTAACTATCTCCCCCCATCCTCTAACTCCTCCTCGTCTTTTCTCTTCAAAGGCGGTCGGACCTCTCATAACGGGGCGTAATCTAATGCCAGAAACCTCCCCTCCTCTCATAGTCGCCCGAAATAGTGCAGGGGATTCAGTTATGGGCCTCGTTTGGAGGTCTCGTGAATGATCAACGTGGTATACCACTGTCCTTCCCCACTCCTCCTCCTCCTTCCCTCCCTAATCTGGTATTCACACTTTCTCATAACCCATTAGCCGCATAACAAGCGAGTTCGTTCGGATTTGCATTAGGCAAAAGTGCCCTTCCGGTTCGCAATTCCATCACTTTCTGGAATTTTTTGCATTGAAAATAGTCCCGCTTGTCACTTCTTCTTCCGCACGTTCATAAATACAAATCATTATTCCACGCCTACATTTTAGCAAATATTTTCTCCGAGTACTATTGATGTACGGTAGTTGATCACAAACTGGTTTAATTACAGTGCCAGTTCTGAGAATGTAGTCCCCTATCATAACTGCACCCGTGTGCAAAACTAGGAATAATCGTTGAAGGCTGGGCGGAGTAAAACCGAGTAATGGTCAGACCCTCTCCATTCTACACGCTCTCTCATCGGTTAGACGGTGAGAGAGAGCATGTGAAATGGAGAGACCCAGACACTTGCTCGGAAAAAAACAGACAGTCTGGCGTCTCAGTTGATCATTATTCTCTTTCCTCTTCCAATCTGTGTTCATTCATCGTGATTACACAGTCCCTTCTCAATCCATGCATTCTTCATTATTATTCCCCTTCCCTCTACTGTTGCTTTTCCTTCCTTCTCTTCCTTCCTCGGCATCATTCCCTTCCTGTCTCGAACAGACGAGAGAATTCACTCCAATCGAGGCCCCTTCCTTCGAAATCTTTGCTGCCACTTTACTGTCTTTTCAAATTTGCGTCTTTTCAAGTATACTTTTAAGATTAAAATCTTAAAGCAGACCGAGAAAGAACGATGACGTGAAGTGATGCGCAGGCTTATCTCAGGTATATTTAATTTTCCATTTAAACGCTTCTCTGCAATTAAACATGTTCATATGATATGAAATTCTCATTAAAATATGATACGATATTCTGTTAATCCGATCTATCTAATTTTCCAAACATAATTTTTAAATTCAGTTTCCCTTCTACTCTTTGGCCTCTTCTTCTCTCTCTCCTCTTCTTCTCCCACAGTTTGGCCTCCGATTCCTCCTGATCTACTCATAGATCCACCTAGAGGAGATGTATTCGCCCCTGCACCTGGTCAGCGCATTATTTCAAAACTACAGAAAAGGGCGAGGGCGAGGGTGTGCGCAAAATAGAGAGAGGCTCTTTCGATTTCAGACGCTCTCTAACTCTAGTGCTTAAAAGCTTATGGAATGAGGTGTATATTATTATTTTTTAATATTAGCTGTCTTTGAAAAAAATATATGTTGAGGTGATGAGGACTACGGAGAGACGACGATTCGACCCTCGACTAGAATCAAAGTTGACTTGGCTGATAAGAGAAATGAAGATAGCGATGAGTGCAAGTGAGTCTATTTGAATAAGAAAGCACTTGAGCGAAGTCGCACAATCTGCAAATATTTTTTTGGGTATTCGCCTCTGTGTCATTAGGAAATGCGCTTTTCTGTCATGTTTGTAATGGATTAGAAATTGGATTTTTACTAATTGATGAAACACTTTTTAACTCTAGGATTAGTGGTAGAAACATTTCCAGATTGTTTGAACAGCTAAAACACCTTCATACGTGTTCTCTGAAATTCCCAGTCCGAAATAGCATAATTCACAGCGAATTTTGGTCATTCGCTTCTTGAAAAAACGCATCAATTGGCCCCATTTATGCTGTTTTCTCAAGTGTGTTCACTGTCTCGTCATTCCCTCATTAGCACTCTGAACAACGGCGCCTGTTTATCGTTCATTTTCTCCCCAATTGAGATGGTTCTTCTCTCTCTCTCTCTCTCTCTCTCTCTCTCTCTCTCGATGGTCTAGTCTCTGGCGTCTTGTGCACTGCCCAAAAACGGAGGACCCACAGGGGTTTAATTAAACAATTACCGCAAAACCGGAGAACTATCGGCAGACATTCTTGAGAACCACAAAACAAAGGAATTCCAGACGAGTGAATAATTCGAGACGCCCTTGAATTCAATAGGGATGGGAATATTGCAAAAACCGGAAATGTTTTTTTGGAAACTTGCCAAAAACTTTTTTTTTGAAATTCATCAAAAATTGCAGCGATGGCGCACACGACAACATCTCTGAATACATCAAGGAGATACTGACGACATCTTACAACAAAAACTCTGTTCCTTCCAAATTGTGAGTTATTCGAAAGCCATTGTTGCAAGGTGTTTTGGCTGTTTCGTTTCCGCATTGAGAAGCTCAAACACCTTTTCCCAAGCCCTCAGGCACAGAATTTTTGAGTGCTTTAAGGTGTGGAAGCGTGGGTTTTAACGAATTCCTTTCAGAAATACGACGTCGGTCATCATTGAATTCGGAATTCAAAATATCGAATCGATAAATGAAATAACGTCGAGTTTCACCGTAGACGTCCTCTTCAGGTGGGATCATTATTACGAAAGTCAAATCAAATATGAAATTTCTAGTCAAATTTGGACGGACAGAAGACTCGCATTCGATCACTATGCGTGTCTGAAGGTGAGAAATAGTCGATTAAAAACAAATATAAATATAATATTTCAATTCCAGAACATCTCGTTGGACTACACTTTAGTTGAGAAGATTTGGACGCCCAATGTATGCTTTGTCAACAGCAAAAAGACATCGGTAAGAAATTTTCTTAGTTTAAAAAAAAAATCAGATTATTCGCAAATTCAGCTTGAAATAATGGAGTTTTAAAAGCGAGTGTGAATCTCTTCATTCGGCACACTATCTCGTCAACAAAGAGTGTGCGAAATGAGTAGATCCGGGCTCACTTTAAATACTTTATAAACTAATTGATATTTCAGTTGCACTCTTCTCCCATTCCCAACATGTTCCTCATGATCTTCCCTAATGGAACCGTCTGGGTGAGAATTACACATTCACAAAGAATAGTGGGAAATAATAAAACGTTCGAAAAAAACACGGCTAAACACACGTTCTGCTGGAGAGAGCAGGGAAAAGCAAGAGCCACACCATTAGATAGTCCATTTCATGAACGTATAATTTTAAAATAGTGAAATCTACTCGTTTTTTTTCGAGCAATAAATCACAATTTGTCTAGTCTCGCCCTTCTCTGTTATTGAAAAGTGCACCGATCTTTGTGTCATCATCTATTGTGTTTCGATAGTCTGTTATTTGGTAGACGATCCAACAAAGAGAAGCGAGAGAGAGAGAGAGAGAGAGAGAGAAAGAGAGAGAGGCACGTGTGTACGTCGATTTGGTGTCCGGCTTTAGTCCGAACGAATTCAATTTGTGACGAGTTCCGATGGACTGGCATTTGTTGATGGGAATGGAAGAAGATCTACGAATTGAGAATTCCCCGCCCTTCCAGGTCAACTATCGATTGATTTCAGGTCAATTATCGACTGCAAGTGGTCGGCCCATGCGATTTAGCCCTCGAACTCTTCCCCATGGATATTATGGTGAGTACTCACAAAGAAAAAAACAGAAGGTTATAACTTAGCTCCGCCAAAATCCAGGGATATAAACACTAATGTCGACAGCGCGCTCTCTAAGTGTTTTTGAGTGTATGTAATCATGGATTTTAAGATATACAAAGTTAGTGCTTTTTGTTTGGGAGTAGGAAGAAGAGAGGTTTATGAGAAGATAGACAACAAAGGGAACACAGACACACTCATTACTTTGTGCATCAACCACCACAAGAACGACAACAAGTTTGATAATTTATAGGTTGGTATGAATAACACAAAAAGAGTTCGCTTTTTCCAGTCGTGCACTCTGGTTATCGAATCGTATGCATACAATTCGGCCAAAGTCGCGTTGAGATGGAGGGAATGGAATCCTGTGAGAAGCATTACATATTTGAAGAAATCGAGATTGTACCACACTTATTAATTCATTAAAAATAGTTCCAGAAAGTGCTTATCGCTTTCAATTTTGAACACTCACTTTTTCTGAAAATTTCGCATGATTATTGAAGGATACAACGTCTTCAGGTCTTTTCAATCGCTCGCAACAAATTGGCGGATTTCACTCTAAATGCTCTCTTTTGGACGAATCAGTCATTCGAATATGCAGCTGGAATGTGGGATCAGGTAGGTCGAAATATCGTGAGATGAAAGCCCAAAAAGAAGGGGCGAATTTTTAGTAGAATGTCGAAAAACACTCAATGTAAATATTTTTACAAATCGATTTCCATTTCAGTTATCAGTGAAACTGACTTTCACTCGATCCTACGGTTTCTACATTCTGCAAATGTACGTTCCCACGTACGCGTCAGTCTTTCTCTCATTCGTCTCCTTCTGGATCGATATCAAGGTAGGTCAATCGAATCTTCTTCTCTTCCAAAATTGTGCTATGCGGGGATAACTTCAGAATTCACATTTTCAATGTGTTCTCACAGTATGCATGCGTAATGGGTCTAAATGAGGATGGTTATAATTATATTGGTTTTCATCTCTTTCTACCCATACCCTTGCTGCCATGCATAAAGTCGATTCGACGATGCCGACATCCGTTTATTGCCTCCACCCCAAGCACAGTTCTAATTCTTGTGTGCAATTCTCTGACAGAATGAATGTTGAATGAACAAATGAATGAATGAAGATGAATATGTTAATAAAATCAATTGCAGGCTCTCCCAGCTCGAATAACTCTCGGCGTTTCTTCTCTCATGGCTCTCACATTCCAAGTTCGTTCTTGACGAATAAAAAAGAAAGACCGGAAATTGAATCACTCAGCAATCGTAGCTCATAAAAATCTGGCGCAAATAAACGAGTGGATATTGAATCATGTGGAGGGTCTGAGATGGACTCAGAAAACGAATAAGAAAGAGAATAAAGAAGAAGATATACTTAAGAGGGGTTCTTTCAGTACGGAAATGTCGCCAAGTCACTACCGAAGGTTGGATACGTGAAATCGATCGATGTCTACATGGTTATGACTACTGGGTAAGCTGGATTATTTATATATTACTTTTTTCAAAATTTCAAAAATTATTATCTTTTTTATAAATAATTCTCGAAATTACATTTTCAGCTACATCTACTTGACGATGGTGGAAGTCGCCTTCATTTGTTTCCTCGAAATGCGAAATAGTCGGATAAAGAAGAAGTTGAATGTGGCCAAGAAGAAAGCGAAAAGAATGGAGAGATTGATTGACAAGAATAAGAAAGAAAGGAAGATTTCCCATGGCGAAAAGAATGGATACGGAGCCATTTCACACAATGGAAATCCTCCTTTGATCGATCTACGGACGATTCCTGAACAGAACTTCACTGTGAGTTAGCATCAATTTCGTCAAGTTTCGATAGCGTACGGTCACAGTAACCCGGTCGATATTTCCCTTTCAGCGTCTCGACAATGGTCACACCACCACTCAAACTCCGCTTATCGAGGATGAGCAAGAGGAGATGGAACCGAGATGGGACAGTGAAAGAGTCGATTCAATCTGTCGGTAAGTCTAGTCACTTTTTGACTCCATCGTGCTTTGGACAATTGTCTGCGGATGTGGAACAACTGATGTCTGTTCCGATGCTCAGCAAAAAAAATTCCAGTGTTTTGATACAACGAAAGAAAAGGACGCTCTAGTTGTCTCGATGATCGTAGAACACATTTTGATCTCTTTCAATCTCTCCCCGTCATTACGCATCCTAGTCTTTAGAAAACGACTATTCGACGAAGAATGCCTTGGAAGAACTCCCTAGACCCCTTTCTGGAGATTGTTTAAAACAAGTATTTCTCCTTGCAGGAAACTGTTTCCCTTCTCCTTCGCAGCTCTGAATGCTCTCTATTGGATCTACTATCTCACTCTGAGTCATTTGGCCAAGGAGAAAATGCTCGGCAATGTGATGTTGATGATAGAAGACACTGACGTTCCTGAGTAGACCCGCGATTTTATCTAATTATACTCAAAACATAATCTCTCGAGCTTGTGAGCATAACAAACTATAGTTTTAAAACATAGTCTGGATCTCTTCATTTTGCACACCCTTTTTACCACTGCGTTCACGAGATGGCTTGCGAAATGGAGAGATTCGGACTCGTTTTAATACTCAATAACAAACGGCTCATCAATATGTATTGTTCTACGGGTAGATCTCACGGTAGTTGCACATTCCGGTTTACTCAACGGGATAATCTCATGTTTACATCCAACGCTGTGATCCCTCTCCCATTTTTATCCCTTGCAATATCTCATACGATAAATGTACATTCAATACTCTTGTAATGGCCGTTTCTAGAAAGCTTCCAAACGTAAAAAGTATGGCTGCCGGACCAAGTGTCACGGGTTTGTCTCTCTCTTCCGTGACCATTTCTCTCATTCCAAGTGTGGAGTGATTGATAGCAATGCTATTCTGAACGCGTTCTTGCCATCGACATATTGAGCTGTCAACATTCGAATATCAAAAAGCCCATTGATATTTGGGTGCGACCCTTTTGTCATCGACAGATTAGAGTTTATATTTAGACAGGAAATGAGATAGTCGATGAACGATCAAAGAGAAGAAAAGAGATGACAAATCAGTTCACTTCCATTTCCGGTGAGTATAAAAGAGTTGAGAGATGAAAGATTGAATGAGAGTTCAGCGAGATGGCTCTCACTCCCTTATCCCATTCGTATTTATCATTATCGACCGTATTTTATGTTCTTTTTTATTCTTTTACTGTTTCGAAAAATACGGCGCTGATTGTTCCGGGTCTCTTTGTTCTAACACATCATTCAGCAGGCCTGTCAAAACTCCTGAAAGGGGTTGGTTAGGTTGGGAGAGCGCGTAGAGATGGGTTCTCTCACTGCAACACATTATTTCACTTAGTCAATCAATCATTTATCATGCGAAAAACTTGATTGAATTAGCAGCAATATGCAATAGTATAGAGCGCTCATGAAAACTACGATGTTACGATTAGTTGACAAAAATGCAACGAGCGATAGATGATATTTTCGTGCACGACTCCTTTATGGAGGAACACAGAGAACAAATTTGCAAGGAGGACGGTTTTCCAAGATTTCGTTAAGATTTCCCTACGCAAATGTCGTAACGTTTCCAGGAAAACGGTTTTCCTAAAGCACCCCGCCACTGATTCATCACTAGTCACGCCACGCATCGACGTAACGTCTCCGGCATTATCGTTGATCGCTCATAGAGCGATTAGAACTATTTCGGCTTGTCTCAAAACTCACGGATCGGTAATCGTGCATATCTCAAAATACCTTCCGATAAGGGCCCAAAAGTGATCAAGATCACATCATTACACACGCCGGTCAATCCTACAGTGGTTGGAATGAGAGAGCATTCAAAATCGAGAGGGACGCTCTCTCACTTTTGCACGCTCTCTCGCGCCGACTTCTTGTTGTAATCAAGTGTCGAGGCACGGATTGTGCACACGCTAGACTCATGAGACCGTTTATCGTTCCACAGCATGCGAAAGAGTAACACCTAGATCAACGTAGAGAAAGGGGGAATCATCGAGAGAGTGTGCGAAACGAGAGAATCAGACAGCAAAGACATGCTTGGCATGGTGCCAACACGACATTGTGTGTTCCGCTTTACATACACTTTCACATATTTACATCCTCCACTTGGGCTAATTACAAACTCACATCAGAAACTACGGGCCTTTTTGCGTGACTCCAATTTTTTCACACGGCTCTGGACTCTCTCGATTGCCCTTATCTCTCGCTCTCTCACTCTTTCTCTCTCTCTATCTCTCTCCCTATCCCCCTCTCTTTTCCCTCAGTGCATCGACCATAGATCTACTTCGCCCTCCCCCAATTCTCCTTTCTCTCACGCACGTTTCTCCATTACCCGTCCCTCTCCCTCTCTAGTCTCTCTTCTCTCTCACCTTCCTCCTCCCCTCCCTCGTGCTTAGTGAAGATTGCGTGCAATTTGGCTGTTTCGTTGGGTATTTAGTCTGGGCCGGGAACCCCTCCCCCAGTCTGTCGTGACTTTTCTTCAGATATTTCGGTCTCCTCTCAAGAACCGAAAGGTGCCCCCTCCCCTTCCCCTCCCCTCCCTCCTCTTCCTATTTACCATCTAGATAATCAGTGGCAAACATTTGCAAACTCGAGTAACCTCCAAGTTGTTTATTTCCCCATTTGCCAAGGCCACTCCCCGTTCGGCAATATACTCATCTCCTCCCGTCATTCACTTCAATTTCATTGCCACTGACCACTCCTTTCTTAATTTCCCCTCGTGGAAGAGGGAAATAAGTCAAGAATCTACTTTTCTGGGCTACCTTGCTACGACTTTCAAAGTCTAAATGACTCGCCTATTAGACTTTGAAGTCGTCGTTGGCCAGCTTAGTGTTCGTAGCCTTATTTCCCCTTTCAGTCTCTTCTCCCCTCTAATTTCCCCCATTTCAGAAACCCTTCAAGAATGTCGGTCGACGTCGCTCGTCTGTGCAAGAAATCGATGGAATCGGCGCAAGTCGGAATCAAGGAGGAGAACCTCCAGCACGGAAGGGACTTCTACAAGTAGTAAGTATCTCTCTCCCCCCAGACTAGACTCTCCTCGATTCACACGCTCTCTCATCCGTCAAAGTGCACAAATAGCGAAATAGCGTGGAATCGCTCTATTTCTATCCCTGAATCTGCAATTTCACATTTTGTTTACCAGTTAGATCTTTGGATTGCGAGAGGGCGCGAGTTCTAATTAGATCCCGTTGAAAGGTTTCCTTCTGCTGAGATTTGTCTCCAGTTTAATCATGGAGGGGGAATGGATGGCCTTATCCTTAGCCTTAGCTTTAGCTTTAGACTAAGCCTAAGGATCGTTTTGCAGCTTCTTCACCAACTACCCCGATCTCCGCGTCTACTTCAAGGGAGCAGAGAAGTTCACTGCCGAAGACGTCCAGAAGAGTGAGAGGTGAGATAATTGATCTTTGATCTTTGATCTTTACTGATCTTTGATCTCTTCAGATTCGAGAAGCAGGGAGCTCGCATCCTCCTCGCCGTCCACGTTCTCGCCGAGACCTACGCCAACCAGGAGGTACTGTAGCTGATCGATAATTACCGTAATCAAAAATCGAATACAGTAATCATTTATCGATTACAGGTGTTCAAGGCGTACGTGCGTGAGACGATCAACCGCCACAGAATCTACAAGATGGACCCCGCACTCTGGCTGGTTAGCCTTATTCTAACGAATTTGAATTTGGCACGTATTTTGGAAGTAATTATTGATTTACAGGCGTTCTTCACCGTGTTCGTTGGTTACCTGGGAACTAAGACGACCCTCGATGAGGAGACGAAGAAGGCTTGGGCTGAGATGGGAAAAGTGTGAGTGTGATGGGAGGGAGGGAATTACTCGAGACGGGTTTGACGGGAGAGTTTGGAATACGGGTTGATAATTGAATTAGTACTCTTTATTTCGCACACTGTCTACACCGGCCGATTGGTGAGAGAGTACGCTAAATGAAAAAAATCCATTCCAATTATTTACCCGAATTTCAAACTCTAGTTTGGAAGGGGAGATTAACCGAAAGCTGGATGATAACCATTTTGATTGCAGATTCAACGCCGAGGCTCAGGAGCACCTCAAGAACTCGGGTCTTCCCCACGTCTAAGCACTGACTGTAACAGATCGATAATTTGTATGATCCCGATTGATTGATCTCCCAATTCAAAGAAAGCCGCCGCTATGTGTACCCCCATTCCCCCGCTTAGCCAATGAGTAACACTAAATGTGAACGATAAACACTTCCTGTTTCGTGTTATTGTGAATTGGTGTTGATCACATTGAAAGAGGATGCGGAGATGCAATTATTTCACACAAAAAATGGCACATCCTTCCATTGGCCGGTCAACATTACAGAAAGGGTTTTGGATTGAGAGAGCGTGTAAATTCGAGAGGGCTCTCACTTTTGCACACTCTCTCGCCCCGACCCCTGTCTATCGGTTTGTAATCATGCGGCAAAAAAATCGGCAAAGAAGCTGTATTGGAGAGAGAATAATGGCTTCCATTATTAAATAATGGATGCACATTATGTTTACATCATGAATTGGCAGCACTAGAGTACTCATTAACAGCTGCTGTCAAAGGGCTAATTGTAATAGTACACGAGAAGAAGGAAGGAAATATGTCTGGACACCTGACTAATAAGAGTTTGTGTGTGTAGTTTGACTTGATGACGGCGTGTGTTTGCTACTCGATAGCCTCTCTTTACGTGCACTTGGGGAGTCGATTCTAACGGAAACTTGACGGTTTGATTTTGAGTGAAGTGAATGCGATTGAGAGTGGAGGGCAATTATCGAGAGAGCAGCAAACAACGTGTGTGTGTCTATACGCATTTTGGTCAAGAACTAGGAAGTAGAAGAGGAACGAAGTGAAGGGAGAGAAACTCAGAGTACCTTTGAGAAAACGACGATGAGATGACTTCGAGTTCGAATAGTTGAAATGAAATGGAAGAACGCACATGATTCCAAACCTACTGAAAGGGATCACAGTGAGAGACTGTCCGAAAGTGAGAGAGTTCCTCGTGATTTCACACGCTCTTTTTCGGTAGGCATGATGTGAACATAGTGAAACTTCGATATCGATTTCCTGATTTTACAGCTACATTTTACGATGGCTACTAAATAATGAATCGCATGAGTACATCTGTTAAGGGTTCGCGGCACTAATGGACAAGTGCCGAGTGATAAATCATTTATCTCGGGGCGATGTATCGGGGAACGAGGAGTTATGGTCAGACCCTCTCCATTCTTCATGCTCTCTCATCGTTCAGACAGTGATAGAGAGCATGTGAAATGAAGAGAGTCAGACACTTGCTCGGAACGAGTAACAACCGGTGTTGGAATGTGCCAATTCCCGACGGTAACTATCTATCCTTGATAATCAACTGTTCATTACAATCCTATCACATTCCCTCCTCCTCTTCCATCTCATAACTGTGACTTCCCTCAAGGTTCGAGTGCTTCACTTCTACGTTCTTCATTATCACTTTACTGTTGTTGAGTTATTACGGCTCTCTCTTTACTCCAAAAAGTTAAAGTTAGTATTGTTAAAGTTAAAGTAAACTCCTCTTGAATCCGGTACTAACATTACCGTACTTTACCTTTTTGCTCCAAATCAGGTCGAGATTGTGCGAATCACGAGAAAGTGTTTACATGGCCACCATCAAACCTAAGAGGGGAGAAAGTAACCTCAATTGCTGAACCGATCATTTGACCCCTCCACCTTCCGTGTGATAAGTGTGAGCAAAACTCGAACTCTCCCTCTGAGTTCGCGAGAATGATCAGACTCTCCTCATTCTACATGCTCTCTCATCGATCAGACAGCGCGAGAGTGCATGCATAATTGAGAGGGTCAAACCCATACTCGAGTTCTCCTCCCTTTGTTTTGTCGAATCGACACTTCATCGATCGTCAATCATAACCTATTTCGACCCCCTGTGAATTCTCACTTTCTCCTACGCGCAAATTTCTAGTAGAACGGTTCTCTAATGTTTCGTTTCATTGTAAACGGTTCTGCAACCTCTTCATTCCACCTCGTTTCTCACCGAAACAAGAGAGCGTGTGAAAGAAGGAGAGTTGGAGAAATGTTCCCTAAGAAAGGAAACCATGAAGAACCGTTATTCTGGCAAATTTGATTTCATTGAAAAGTTCCTCGTTTTATGGCAATTTCCAGATGATCCCTTTGATATTTCTCCTTTCTCTTATTCCCCTCGTCAACTCTTTATTCGCTAACATCGGACCTCGCTGTGAGTTGCATCCTTTTTTTATTCAACGAATAGTCAAAAACGGAGCGAAGTAGCAACATAATTATCCGGAATTACTTGAAATTTGAACACGAAATCTAATGTATTTCCAGTTCGTAAGCTGAGCACAGAAGAATCGGTAGAAATGGCTCGAGTGTGTGGTACTCTCCAATATCCATCTCATGATTTCCCCATGCCAAATGCCCATTTCATCGAGCAACTTCGGTCGAGAGTGGCAAAGTATCCATGGGCTGTATCCATTTCTATCAATGTTAGTTTTGCACGATATCATATTAATGATTTCTCCATTTCGCCGTGTTTCACTTAGTGGTGAAACACATTTAAAACCGAGCCTTTTCAAGGATATTGTACTGAACAGAACACAGATAGCAATGTTGTTAGGATAATGATTTTCAATTGTTTCGATTCTTGAAAAAAACGGTTCTCCAACCTCCACACTCTCGTTTCCGCGAGCGCGGTGCTTCGGTGTACGAGAACACGTGGAATGTGGAGGTTGGACAACCATTCCCAAAGAAAAGAAACCTTGGAGAGCCGTTATCCTAGCAAACTTCCCCTCAGTGAAATAGATTGCATTCAGGGAAAGAACAAACTCGGCGGAGCTCTCATCAGTCCCTATCACATTTTGACTGCTGCTCATGGATTCCTCGTTTACACCTCATATTACACTAAATGCTCGTGAGTTTATCACACTCAGCGAAACATTACTTCGTCGCATGCTTGAAGTAATTAATTAGTTCATGTGTGTGACGAAGTAATTTGTCTCACCTTGCAGAATAATTTATCATTCCCTCTGCAAGGAATGTAGTCCTTACTACATTCAGATGAAATGGAATGTTCAGCATTAATGGATAGATGATGTAAGTAGATATATGAGAAAAGGAATTCAGTGCCCGTGGCTACAAATCGCTGCCCGAGGTCCAGGAACTGGACGTTTCCTATGGCGGAGTCTGCATTCGAGGAATCGATAGTAAACTGCCGAACCATCCATTCTGCACTCAACCAGATGTGATAAGAAACAAGGTAGGTCACATAAAACAAAAAATTGATTGCGGTGCAAGTGAACCAACGCAGCCAATACATTTCGGCCAACACTATTTCTCCCCCGAAATAGGAGTGATTGTGGGAGCTCGTGAACGCATGACGTCATCCCTACCTAATCGGTTCTCTTTTATATTCGCGGCGTTCGGGTAGACGCGGAGTTTGGCAGACAACACTGCAATAAAGGACACGATTGGGCGATTGTCGAGCTGGAAAACAGGTGAAATCCGATTAAGTTTAGTTCCTTTTCAGTTTAGAAAAAAAATCGCTGAATCTTATGCTGCGCTAATTTCTTCGGGGAAATTTCCCCACCCAGAGGCGGAAAACTCGTGTAACTCAGCTCAAACTGAACGAAATCTCTCCAATCAAAAAGGAAAATGTTCCAAACGTGGCTTGCAATCCCTGTATCAAGTTTGGAAGTTGTGACTTTACTAGGAAAAAAGTTATGAAAAGATGCATAAAACTGTTTTGCACCTTGCACCCCATGAAATTTGCGCAGCATTAGCATTTGATCAAATTTTATTTGTTCGGAATTAGTTTTTAAAAATGTTATAAAGTCTATGATAATGTTTACTTTGACGAAATGATTGTAAACGGAGCAAATTTATCACGAATATTTAATATTATATTTTTAGAGTAAATTTCACCGATCGAGTCCGCCCCATTTGTCTGCCGTATGCTGGAATGAGAATCCAGAAGCTGCTGCAAGTAGCCGGATGGGGAAGAACTTACGGTATGGTTACAGTAGGGGTGGTATCGATCGTTTGTTAGGGGTGAGCTACGTGAGGATGGACTATCGACCGATCATGATGAGGGAAACATGAGAAACAAGCCGACGATTTGTGTCGAACCTGGTCATTTCTCTCTCATAATCAGTCAATAGCAAGCTGCAAATGACAGACTACGAAGTGCTTGATGTTTGAGAGGATTCGACCCATTCTCACACCACATCACTACAAATTGATAAGAGAACACTGGAATAGTCATGGTGTGAAGAGACACTACGACTGGTGACGTGCAGTGAAACAGATAGATAACAAAGTTCGAGATAGAGTTTAGCCAGGATCCACAGTATCTAGAGCGAAAGAAAATGCAATACTGTAAATTGATTTTATTTTTAGTCGCAACGGACTCTTCTCCTCTACTCCACGAGGCAACAATGGTACACGCTCCCCATTGTCCACGACCAGAAAATGTGAGAATGCAGAAATATGAACGTTGATCGATTGCATTATCGATTGCTAAATTATTCCTTGGTCATCGTACTCAGTTCGGTCGTATATGTCCTCCTCTCAGGATTACTTCCCGTCTCAAGCACCTGATATGCTATGCGCTGTCTCCCAGAACACAACTGACTTCTGGGCACCGCGAACTTGTCATGTCAGTTTGATTATTATTTTATCTACTCTAGTGTGATAAAGCTGAATCACTGCCTTCAATAAAAAGTTGAATAACTCGTGAAACACATTCGAATGTAAGAATGGAAGTCACTGCACAAGACTTGAAAATAACTGGGATAATGCGCCCTTCAGTATTCATCAATGCACATCTATGTTGATCTTCATTTCACACAATGTCTCATCCACCGATCGGAAAAAAGAGTGTGTGAAATTAAGAGTACAACAATGTGCATTTATGAACACTGAAGGCAACATAATTGTTTGAATTCAGTGATCTTAGGGTGATTCTGGTAGTGGAATGCAGCAGAGAGATCTCGATGGAAGGGCGAGATTAGTCGCTCTCACTTCATTCGGAACACCCGGCTGTCCCGCTGATGAACTGGCCAGGTTACATCTTTGATCCTTGAGCGAAGCAGTCACATCCATAGCTTTTATGTCACATTAACTCTGTCGCAATGTTAGAAATATCTTTAGCAATTTGAAGAATTTTTAAATTTGATATTTGTGATTTGAACCCCTTTGAAGCACCGAATTGATTGAAAGAAAAGATCGGAAAAGTCAAATCTTGCAGATTCACGAAACTGGAGCCGTATCTCTCTGAAATCTGCCAAGAAACGGGCATTTGCTACACTGTTCCCGAATCGGCACAATCCAATAATCTTCCATTCAAAGTTCGCGTCTGATTGATGATCTCATACCAATATTATCACGGGTTGTTTTGTTATTAATTGCGAGAATAAATCGTTGTCATTAATTTATGGATCATTAATTTATGGAGGATACATGCATAATTATATGTATATACGACCGAAGATGGTGAACGGAAGGACAAACAAACGATGGTAGAATTGATAGGGATTATTGAATGAATTGTGTCTCTATCAGGTTCATCGGGGGCATCAAAGGGGTCGTTCAGCTCTCTCTCTCTCACTCTCTATGGAGTCACAAGCCGCTTCTATTCTGTGGTCAACGTACGATGGCATCATCTTCCCTCGTCTCTTATCAGACTTGATTAGAGAAGCGAAAGTGAAGGATGGAAGATTGGAGAGACAAGAGGGAAGGGGATCAGAAGAATCAGAGACAAGGGAAGATCGAGAGAGGACAGACAATGCAACGACGTCAGTCCCTTTCTGGAAGAGATAAGACTTCCCCTCTATATAAGAAACGAAGAAGAGGTGATAAACAGAATTTGCTTTTTCTCCTCTAGCTTCTCTTGCACATTAGTGCAAGCGACAGCTCACCTTTCTTGATCTACCCCTCTCCGATGCATTGACCTATTACCTATTCATGTTATTGTTCCGACCCACCGTACTTACCGTACTCTGCAGGTATGAAGACCACGCTTCTTCTTTTGGCCGTAGTGGGCCTTGCCTACTCGGCAGTCATCAAGCAGCACGCACACAAGATCGGCTCTCTCCGTGCCAAGCTCATCAAGTGAGTACTACTCTATCCCAAAGATGGACGACGATAAAAACCTCCCCTAGAGCTTGAGAAACCCACTTCAAATGAACGTAGTCAAATGCGCATCTATTCCAGTAAAGTGTGTAACTAATATAGCCTCCAAAGACTATCCTTATCAGTCTCGCCGGACTGATCATGGTGACTCATAGCAAACTGATCTTTCACCTCAATCTTTCTTCAGGGAGGGAACCTTCGGCGACTTCCTCGCCGCTCAGCACCTCGCTCGTGCCGAGTTCGGAGGCAACGCCGCCGTTGCTTCTCAGCCCTTCATCGACTACTATGATGACTTCTACCTCGGAGACATCGGACTTGGAACTCCTTGTAAGCACTTCTCTTATAGTGAGAATGGCCGATAACCATATGATTTAGAGAAGTATCATAAATCAATCGCTTCTCATTTTCAGACCAGAACTTCACCATCGTTCTCGACACCGGATCGTCCAACCTCTGGGTTATCGATGCCGCTTGCACCACCCAGGCCTGCAAGGGATACCCCCAGTCTGGATACACCAAGCACAGATTCGACACCACGTAAGTACCATGTCTTCTTACGTAATCCGAACAATACCTCACTGATATGGTCAATGACATCACTAATACCCTGCTTGCAGCGCCTCTTCCACCTTCGTCAAGACCTCTCAGCCGTTCGTGATCTTCTACGGATCCGGCAACTGCCGTGGATACATCTCCACCGATGTCCTCAACCTCGCCGGCCTCGTCTACCCCACCCAGGGACTCGGAGTCGCCACCTCCATCGCTGACGTCTTCGGACAGCAGCCGGTTGACGGAATCCTCGGTCTCGGATGGCCCGCACTCGCTGAAGATGGAGTCGTTCCCCCCATCCAGAACCTCCTCGACCAACTCGACCAGCCCATCTTCACCGTGTGGCTCGACAGACACGTCAAGCCCCAGGAGGACAAGCTCGGAGGTCTCATCACCTACGGAGGACTCGACAAGGAGAACTGCGACGCCCAGGTCGACTACGTCACCCTCTCGTCTCAGACTTACTGGCAGTTCCCCATGACCGGATTCTCCATCGGATCATTCTCCCTCAACAACAGAGTCGAGGTGAGTGCTTGATTCACTGTAGACATGGTAGAACTGAATACTGCATACAGTAATCAATAGATATGGCTCATCTCGCATCTCTTAAGGTTATCTCCGACACCGGTACGTCTTGGCTCGGAGCCCCCGCCGCCGCCGTCCAGGGCATCGTCAAGGCCACCGGAGCCAAGTTTGACTGGTTCAACCAGCTGTACACCGTCCCCTGCACCGGAAACTACCCCGACATGATCCTCACCATCGGAGGAAAGAACTACCCCATCCCCTCCACTGAGTACGTGCTCGACCTCGAACTCGGAAAGGGCAACTGCGCTCTTACCCTCTTCGACATGCAGGTAAGAGACGGATTGATATTAATTGAAAGGTAAGGTAAAGGCATCCTCTTATCTAGGCTCCAAGTCCTGAGAGAGTCACTGCTAAGGCCAGCGCATAATAGGCCAGTTCAATCCGGAGGGCCCAATCTCTTCTTAGATATTAATTAGGGGCTTATAATATTATCGAAACCCCTCTCATAAGGATGTATATTAATACTGATATTCAGGGAGGCGGATTCGGCCCCGACTGGATTCTTGGAGACACCTTCATCAGATCCTACTGCAATGTCCACGATGTTGGACAGGGTAGAATCGGATTCGCCAAGGCTCACCACACCGAGATCTAAACCACAAGATCACAATGTACCTAAATATAATAAAGTAATTAGTCTTATTATCTTCACATGCACCGTTTGTAATCACAATGATAAGCAGAGACGCAAAACGTTGAAAACATGTTGATCAGCTCTTAAATGAGACATACATGAAAGGATTGGGAATGGGATGAATCATTGATAAGACCAAATTAAAGTACACGATTCACGAGCATTTAACGATCGTGACACTGAAGCATCAAAGGCCACAGAAGTATTAGATATAATATCCTAAAGCTTTTCCGCTATTTTTAAAAATAGAGCAAATACAACTTAAAGAACAGGATAATATCTACTTGCTAAATCAATTGATTTCAATGAGACTCTTCTATGACCCTCTCGTAGCGTACTGTTACAGGGTATCTGCCGAAGACTCCAAAAAAAATCGGAGTCAATGAGTTCGTCACATCGCGGAGACGCTTTCCATCCATGATGAGTCATGTTTTGCGACTGATGACAGTCCTTCATGCGATCTTCTTCTTAGCCCATTATCCTTGGCTAATCCTTTTTTTATGACGATGTGGATATCTATGGCTCGAAGGGCCACACGGTGATGTGGCAGTAGTTGATGAGCTTCTCTATACAGTCAATGTGTGATGGACGAGTCGATCACATTGTGTCACATCTTTTAAGAGAGGTGAACGTCTGATTGTTCCTCCAGACTTGTCTCGTCCAGTTGCTTCTCCATTCGGTGTAAGATGAGGATTAATTATAAGGGTTCAATTGATCTTCGCACTCTTGCTTTGCGATGTTGACCGAATCGTGCGGCAAAGATGGATTGGAAGGTGGATCCGTCATTCAGACGACCTAATATCTTTTAAGAGCCGGCAGCATGTCTGTAATCGCCAAAATATATCTATTTGATTTAATAATATTAATAATAAATATTTAAATATATATAAACTAGTAGGAATGGCAGTGACAGCAAGCACCTCTTGTCATTTGTTCATGCTCACTACTTTGAAACATAAAACTGCGCTTGCAAATAAATAATTTCTATATCGCGCTGGTTGTCCACAGTTATAGGGAGAGGGATGCAGAGAAACCACACTTTCATAGCAAGACAGGACGAAAGAGCAAAAGAAATAACGAAGAAACGCGAAGGCGCCTAGTTGCCGGCCTGACATACGTGTAGGCACTCTTGACAGGCACGAAAACAACGTGCCTGTTGCCCATTCTCAAGTGGCATGTACTCTATGAACACATATAATAATTAATAGCACGAGAGACAGCACAAAATAACCAACGATGAGCAGCGCGAAGGAGAAGAATCGATGGAGGAGCGGACGACGTCCTCACTCACCTCACATGAACATTGAGCGATGCAACGATAAGGTAATATGAGCCTCAGAGTTATATAAAATCAATGCAATGATACAAAAATGAACGAAATACACGATAATAAAGAACAAATTTAAAATAAATACGAATTTTCCGCCACATCTCTTTTCGGAACTTACTGTAAGTAAGATATTTCTCTAACAATCAAGAACTGATTTTTTTCACACTGTTTTTCTCATTCGTGTTTTATCTATGTAATTGTTTTGAACTTTTTTAAAAATTAATACATTCCATAGCTCGGATATAATTGACAGATAGAAGTTCTCAGTGCTAGTGGGAATAGCAAATTCTGACGGATGATATCTTTAGAGTGGAAGTAGTGCTATTTTCTTGCTAATTCCTAGTTGATTTCTGTCTTCTAGCAGAAGTAGCTACAGCCAGAATTTCAAACCCAGACATCGAAGACCGACCAACTGTCCACTAGTCCGACCTCGAAATGCTACAGGACCGACTACCGGCGACTCTAGAGATCGTCCTGATTAATGTTCGATTGCGCAGCTGCTTTTGGAAAGACGGGAGAGATGATCGAAAATCTCCGCCCGAAATAGATTCGTGTAGAGCTCTTGCATGCCTTCTTCGATTTTACTTCATAGGATCACCGGATCGACAGAGGAAGATATCAACCGGAGTACGATGTTAGCTCACTATCAGTGACTGTTGCTTGAGCGTCTTCCTTCTTTAATTTGATGTGATTTTTCAATGCAGTTTCACAAGTGGCAGGCTAACCTCTCTCGGGAACTCTAAAAACTCCACTCGGAATGTTCTCTCTTTCTCTGTTCAGCGTGTTCACGTGAGTGAACGAACACAAGCGTGCCCTCTCTCTTTCTTTTCCCTTCTTCTCCCTTCCTTCTGGCATACCTCAAATCATATATTTCGGGGTCGAATCGACCCCACAGTCTCGTCTGCTCCCAACTCTCTCTTTCTTTTGAGAGTAATAGCGATAAGGCTGACCCTTGTCTCTCTCTCTCTCTCTCTCTCTCTCTCTCTTTCCTCTTTTTCCTCTCTTTCAATCGCTCGATACTTTCAGTGATCATTCCAATTTCTCTGCATAACTTCTCGATCTCTCTCATCTCTCGGCCGATCTCAGTTTCTTCCTCTTTTGAATGATCTCATTCGTCGCTTCTCAATGCCGATAGTAGAGTTTGTTGCTGGATGGATCGCAGGTTAGTGCCGTTTTCTCCCCCTTTTTCTCTCTCGCTCTCAAATCGCTTGTTATTCTCGCTCTCGTTTCTCTGTCGTCTCTCGCCGGTCACAGTCTCTAATCGGGAGAGGGGCGAGCAAAGCGTGCGATGCATTTACCCCCTGTCAATGATCTACCAGGGCGTTGCCCAAGCAAGAAGCACACTAAATGTGTTGCTTCCTCCGTTCTTTCTGTTAGCAATACAATGAAAACAGTGGCAGCAAAACGTGGCAATTCACTCTAGATTTTTCTGTTCCTCCTTTTGTTCCTGTTGTTTCTGAGAACAAAAGATGAAAAACAAATCTAGAGCAGCATGCAATATGCTTCAAATGAATTGTTTGAGGAGGAACGGGCGTTGTTCTTGGTCATCCATTGGATACAATCAAGACTCGACTGCAGACTGGAAATGCTTACTCCGGAATATTCGATGCATTCAAAGCGATTGTTAAGAAGGAAACGGTAATTATTAATCACCCAATTTAACGGCCCGTGTAAAGCTTTAGAATGGAGTCACGAGTGTGCAAGAGTAGGAGGGATTTTCTCGAATACTCCCTAGCACCTGATCCCTTTCTGGAGAATTCGGTATCATGTGTTGGTAGACCGAAAAAAATATGTAAATTATGATAGCTTATATTTTTTTTCTCAAAAGTTATGAGTCATAACTGTAAATGTAGATGAATGTAAATGTTATAATCTGACCAAAGCAAAGCGACATAACTATTATATTGCAGCCCCTCGGTCTCTACAAGGGAATGGCAGCGCCAGTTCTCACAATCGGATTCACAAATTCCGTTCTCTTCGCTGGTTATGGAGCGACACTTCGATTGCTCCATCCGGGAGAACTCAATGTAGAGAACAGAAAGGATCTACCCATGAAAGAAGTGCGATTTTCGTGATCAAAATGCCAAATTACATTTTTTTTCCATTGTAACTTGCAATTTGCATATGATACCGTATTTATGTCCAATGTTTCGGATCGATAATTGATTTGTTTTATTGAGATTCTCCTTGCCTCAATCGTCGGTACTTTCATTCAACTCATTCCCGCAATTCCAGTCGAACTCGTCAAGACGCGACTTCAAGTGAGTTTCAGCGCCATTTCATCTTCCCCATTTCACAGTGCTCTTCAATAGTGATCCGTTAATCATAAAATAACATAAATACCATTATTTCTTGTTTCTACTCCTTTATTCGCATTCTAAATGGTCGTGATTGTTTTCAGGTGCAACAAAATGAGGTTCATCTCTTCCACAAATCGACTAAATCCATTGACGGCCGTCGAGTTTTCGCTGGTCCATTTGATATGGCAAAGGAGATTGTGAGAAAGGAAGGAATCAAGGGATTGTATAAGGTCAGTGGAAGAGAAGAGCGGTCGTAAAATGGTGTCATACTATACAATACACTTACAACTAGCGTCCATCTAATCAGTTTCATGACTTCTCAACACATTTTGATGCTATAGAAGTATTGCAGGGCGGTAGTGTGATGTGTACTCGGGATTCGATTGGATATCTCTTCTACTTGCCGGTTTACGAGGGAGTAACGAGGATATTGCATGATAGAGGATACGGAGAGACCACCACACAGGTAACACATCATTCTATGTCTATTGAAAGGAGTCAGGGTGAGAGAGTGTTTAAAAGTGAGAGAGTCTTTTTTCACGCTCTCACACTCCAAACCCCTTTCTGCAAAGTTGTCTGGCCTGTGGAGTGATGTGGTAGGGAGGAACGTAGGAGGTGGTCAGAGCTAAAACAGTTCTATTTATACGCAAGCGAGCGCTAGATGTTTAGAAAAACTAAAACGCGCTAACAATGTAACTTGCACTGCATTCCACTAAAAAGTTCCGCCCACTGATAGTCGAGATGTGTATTATAAAGAGGAACTTAAATGAGATAAGAAGTAATGTGATGATTGTCGATGGAATGGAAAGAGAAGACTATAGTCAATTGAAGCGGCCTTTCAAGTAGGAAACAAAGTGAGAGTCTCGCTTTCACTGGAAACACCTATCTCGTGCACTGCTTTCACTTACTTTCCTCCACCCTAAGCAAATTTTCGGAATTATTCATGCCATTAGTAGTATTGCACACTGCCTTCTGGACGGAATGCCAAAAGTAAATTCATCTTGAGACAATTGTCCATTTTTCATGCTGTTTTCGCATTATCCAACGATCTGCCTAAATTTGTAAAGATTCGACAATACTGCACTTTAGAACAGTCTTCCTTTCCAAACAGATCGAATCTGATACTCCTCACTCTGAGATAACAGCCTCAGGGCATTTCTGGACCAACGGTCGGTACTGATATGAATAGTACGACCATGTGGATGGCAGGGATTATCGTTGTTATGATGATTAGAGAGAGAGAGAGAGAGAGAGAGAGAGAGAGAGAGAGAGACGAAGATAGAGGGAGATACAGAGATCGAGTGTACGATGATTGCACCCAAGTTGAATGATTAATTCTATAAGATTGTGAAGCCTCGTACACTAAACAGTAAAGTTTAAAATTCGATTAAATAATTGGATCAGATCTCTTCAATTGGTGAGAGAGTGTCTGAAATGAAGAGAGTTCATCAAATTGTTTACCCGAATTTCAAACTCTACTAAACAGTAAATTAAACAAAAAAAGAGTACCGTGTGAAACTTACTTTCATCGACGAAAACAAATGATTCAGATAATGGCTGGAGGAATCGCAGGTTGCAGTGGGTGGTTGTCCATTTGTCCCATCGAAGTCGTCAAGAATCGAGTTCAAGTTCGTCCTTTTCGATCCATTCCTAACTGAAATCAACAAGATTGAGAGAGAGAGGGGGGGGGGGAGAGAGAGAGGGAGGGAGAGAGACGGTCAGCTGTGCGATCGTCTCCCACACATTCTACTAGAGAATGACGACAGTTCCGAGAGGGAATATCGTAACCGGAAGGGATACTGTATCTCAATGGAAATCGATTTGCAGGTGGACTCTACACTAACGGCCTCATCGGCCATTCGTCGAGTCTACTCAGAAGGAGGAATTCGGGCCTTCTTCAGGGGTGGATTAGTGTTGTGTTTACGAGGATTCCCAGTGAACGCAGCAATTTTTGTCGTTTACGAAAACGTCATCAAAATGTTGAATAGATCTTTCTGAAAAATCAGGTGTTCTTTGTGTTGTTACGAGTTGGAGAAATAGAAATATTGAAATTGTCTGAAACCTCGCCCGAATGTGTTCTGTGATAAATCGTTTCTTTGCTTGGCAAACACAAAATCTCGGATCGGTTTGACTTTGCGTGAGTTTGATCGTGCTTCTTCTTCTTCGCTCTTGCGATCTCTCTCTCTCTCTCTTTCTTTCTCTCTCTCTCTCTCTCAACTTGCCATCCTTGCCCAGTTTCCCCTCATTGGCTACTCAGTTTCTCTTCTCCAGTTCTCGAACAAGTGACCATCTACTGAGAGAGGGGGGACAAAATAGTGCAGAGCGAGAGAGAGAGAGAGAGAAGCTGCGGCAGCTCTGCAACCGTTCTCTTTCCGTTCGAACACCGCTGGTCACAGTTTCCTCTTTCCTCTGGTTTCTATGCAGTTCCCATTGTCTCTTCTTAGTCTAAACTCGATACTGAATAGTGGGCGGAGCTAGATTGGAATCAAGCCTCGATTGATTGACTATAAGAGACCAACTTGATAACGACTATTGATTCTCTCTCAGTCGAGGCCGATACCACATCTTATCAATAGGCTCGTTGTCCACATGATTCCAAACCAGAGTCAGGGTGAGAGAGCTTGCAATAGTGAGAGGGTCCCTCTCGATTTACACGCTCTCTGACCCTAAACCTCTTTCTGGAGGGCTGGCCGGCTTGTGAGTCTCTCTCGGGGGTCACGTTTCCCTCCTCCTCTTCTTCCCCGTTCTACAGTGTAATGCAAGTGACCACGGAATGGCACACTCCTCTGTCTCACAGATGACTTTTACTCCTTTTCATCAACTCCTCCCTTTCACTCTCCGGCTTCTATTCACTCTGTTATTATGTAGTGCCATCTCTCTCAGGTAGTACTTTTGATATTGTTTGAGTGTGCTTTCCCCCCTGTCTCACTCCCCTCTTATCAACTCTGTGTTTGAACTCCTTTTGATTGGAACTCCAATTGTTTGTCATCAATCAGAGCGCACTAAAATAATAATCCAGTTGTGGTAGATTCTCTCCCACCCCTCTCACAGTTATTCATTCACTACTTGAGAGTTGAATCGACCTTGTGGCTAGCCAGGCTCTCTCCTCCCTTCTCATCTCCCCTTCCTCCCCACCTCTTGATCTGCCTTTTAGCCATAGATAGATCGAACCATAACGGACAACCACACCCAAACAACTGTCCTATAACTGCCATTCTACACCTTCAAATCCTCCACATCATTCCATAGGGCGGCCAAATTCACAGAAAGTATGCGATATCGAGATAGACTCTCTCACTTTGTCACATTCTTCCATACTTCCCAACTCTTTTCTGTCCGTTTGGAATGATATAGATCAAACCGCAACGGACCATTACCAAACAACTGCCCTCTAACTGCCATAAAATCCTCCTCCAATGTAAGTTCTGTTCCCATTGATTCGAAATCCCCCCACTACTCTTCCCCGTTGATCATTTGCAACGTAAATAAACTGAGCCCTTCTCGAAATCGCCTCCCTTCCTCTCTCTTCTCTTCTCTCTTCTCACCAAACGTTGGCAGTATTCGACCGTTCCTATTTCCAATCACCTTTTCGTCGTGATTCATTTCGTCTTCCTTCTCTTCTTTCTCTCCATTCATCATATCATCACTTCCAGAATGAGGTTGATCTGTCTGCTAGCGCTGTCGATTACAGTATCACTCGCTCTCGATAATGGACTGGCGAGGTAAGAGAGGCGAATTTAATGTGGCGTGACTATCAAATGAACAGAATCCCCATGTCTTACGATGATCGAAGTTAGCTCAAGAACTGTACAATTTTCTGCATGTTCCATGAAACTAAGACAAATGGCACTACAACTCTTGAAAATATTTAGAGCAGAAGCTTTGGAAAGGATATTTCGTTATTCATACGAACCATCAAATTGCAGAACGCCCCCAATGGGTTGGATGTCGTGGACTGCTTTCTACTGTGAAATGAACTGTCAGAAGCATCCTCATGCATGCATCAACGAACAACTCTACATGGACATGGCTGATAGAATGGGTAATTCAATATGCTAATATCTTTAACTATTTGTATGAGTATTAAAGTAATAGTGTTTTGAAACGTCTATAGGTATGACTGTTTCGTTCCCTTAGCGCGCCATACAGTCATAAGAATCTATATCTACTTCTTTCTTGTCCTAACTCCGCCAATCTCAAAGCGTGCGGTTGACCCCATTTGCAGTTTCTGCCAGACTTTAGAGAACTGCAGAGATCGCAAATTAGAGTTTTCGCGAATTGATTGGAGGGATAAACTGTGACCGATCGAATTTGGAAGTGGAGAGTGTGGAGAGTGTGGCCGAGACTGAAGGCATAGTTTACAGTGATGAATAGATGAACATTCCTTAATAACAGTTTTACCACTTCCACATCATTCAACTTGCTGGTCAACCATGCAGAAAGGGGTTTGGAGTGAGAGAGCGTGTAGAATCGAGAGGCACTCTCTCATTTTTGCACGTTCTCTTGCCCTAACCCCCTTCATGGTTTGAAATCATGTGCTTCATTTTAGCCGCTGATGGATATTTGGCTGTTGGCTACAAGGGAGTTCACGTCGACGATTGCTGGATGGACAGACAGAGGTCAATATAAAAAAATTGTTTTAAAAAGTTTAAATTGTTTCCAGCTTGTAAAATTGAGAGTCCCTCTCGATTTTGCATGATCTCTCATTCCATACCCCCATTAGGTGTGTTCAGAGTTTGGTTAGTTACACTGTAGAAACTCCTCCAGAAATACGCGATTTCCGTGCGCAAACTCTTTGCAGAGGGACCCACACACAATAATCTCTGTTTAATCACGCCACCTTTCTGTTAGTTGAGAAAGATCAGAAGATCGCTACAGAACTCTGTGTAAACCAGTCAGTAGTAGAGTGTATTTGCTCGTTCAACAATCATCATCGATGATATTTTGAGATTGATGAGCATGACATTAATTCCGTTGCAGAGACGCCGCAGGCCGACTTGTCTCCGATCCTCAGCGATTCCCATCGGGAATGAAGTCACTTGCCAAATATGTGAGTATCAGAAAATGTCGATACCAAAAGGCGCGTTCGCTACTTAGTCATGAACTGTTATTCGATAATAAACATGCCGTTCTGGGCAAAAAGCCACAATTTAATTCGCGGTTTGATCATTCACGTACTATTTTCGCACTCTCTAACTGTCTTGGGGCACGCCGGAATGCAAATAATGGAGATAATTTGTTTGAGATGCACGATAGAGGTCTCACTTTCGGCATCTACGAAGACTATGGAACGAAGACTTGCGCCGGATTCCCCGGATCTTACGGATTCCTCCAGGTAATATCGCTGTTGCATAGAAGCAAATGTAAAAAAATCAGACTTTAAAGTTATTCTGGAAAGTTTTCTTTGTCATTTTAAATATTTAGAGTGAAAAGGGTGAACTGTCATCCGTTGTATCATATAACTAATTTTTTTTAAATATAAAAACACAACCAACCAAACAAAAATAAAATCCTTCATTATAAAATGCCTTCAGATGGACGCTCAATCCTTCGCCGATTGGGATGTCGACTATCTCAAACTCGATGGCTGCAATATCAATCTTGATCTGATGCCCGTCGGTGAGTAATCACTCAGTTCTCGATCAATGTCAGTTACCGTAACCATCTCTCTTCCTCGCAGGATACCCCGAGATGGCTCGTGCCCTCAATGCCACTGGTCGTCCCATTGTCTACTCTTGCTCGTGGCCCGCGTATCTCATCAATCAGCCTCAGAAGGTAAGCATATTTAGAAATCTGAGATAGCTTATCAAGAACAGGCTCTCTTCATTTCGTACACTCTCTCACCGGACAGACCGGTGAGAAAGTTTGAGAAACTATGAGTTATTTAAGCCAAATCATCCCTAGTTGAAATACGAGGGGTTGAACAATCGCACACGGACAATGAAAACATCACAGTTGTTATAATATATGAGTATTAATTTCGTATAAATTTCGGCGTATAAATTAAAGTATAAATTTCGGCCTATTTCAGGTCGACTACAATGTGATCGGAGAGTACTGCAATCTCTGGCGCAACTTCGACGATATCAACTCGTCATGGAAGTAAGTTAGACTTGTTTTTTTTCATCGACGCCCGAAGGCGCAACGGAAAATCTTTTGATAACATGAGATAATATAAAGTACATTAACTTCGATGGGAAGATAATGAATCCATGAATATCGTATTTTCCATCTGCGACCTGTAGTTTGAAGTCGTAAAACATAAAATAACTACACAACTGTGTGCCCATTCAGTAGTAAACGATTACATTTCAGGTCGATTATGTCCATCATTTCCTACTACGATCACATGCAGGACAAGCACATTCCCACCCATGGACCCGGAAAATGGCACGATCCCGATATGGTGGGAAATCACATAATTCCACAGGCCAACCAGCCCTACAGAAAAGGATTGAAGCTTGTGAAATTGATGGGAGCTCTCGTGCACTATCTCGCATTGATCCCTGTCTGTAGATTTTGAATTACGTGGAATGATCTTTGACCTATCGATAATTGTTTCCCGCTTGAAGAACAAAATATAAGATGATATGAAGATCCAGTTCCGTCGGAGTTCTTTTCAGAAAATAATCTAGGATAGTAAATTTAATAATAAATGTTTATTCAGCTCGTCATCGGCAACGCTGGAATCACTCCCGACATGGCCCGTGCTCAAATGACCATCTGGTGCATTTGGAGCGCCCCTCTTATTATGAGCAATGATCTGAGGTTCGAAGAGACTTTTACGGCGTTACGTTGGTCTTTGATCTTGTGCCTCTGTCTTCTAGAGTTGTTAGATCGAATAATTCTATTCATGAATAACCTTTGTTGCTCGCGAGTAGAATTATTCGATCTAACAACACAACTGTATTCACCGAGAAATATTTAAATGAATATTTATGATGTATTTTGTAGAAACATCGCCCCCGTCTTCCGTGACATTCTTCAGAACAAAGCAGTGATCGCCGTTGATCAAGATCCCCTTGGAAAGATGGGAAGACTCGTTGCTAATGTGAGTGAAAAAAACTGTTGGAAAATCAATCAATCAATGCCAAAACTTGAGCAACACAATATAAAAATACGCTGACTAGAAACTGCCGCAATTTCCCGATTATGTTGACTTGGATTAGATCAAATATTCAGACGATCAGGGATGGGGCAATCGTCACCACACTCATATATTTATTTGATTAATAAAAATAAATATTTCTTTCAGACGACCGACGTCGGAGTGTATCTCAAACCGATGACTCCCGTTGATTCTGCCACTGGAGAAACTTCGTTCGCCATCGGAATCCTCAACAGAAATCCCGTCAATAGAAACGTCAGTTCTTTTCGTCTTTTTAGTATTCCCAAGTGACAAAATTCACGAGTTAGCGAAACACGAGCTCATTTGGATGTGTTTCAATGGCGAGTGAAATTGAAAGAAACGGAGAGAACGATGGTCCTCTGTTACGAAGCTCTTAGAATATATTTATAAAAATCGAAATATATCTATTTCAGTCGGTTGAATTCGTCCTTGGCCGTCTCGGTCTCTCTTCTCCCGGTGGATATCGCATTGATGATCTGTGGACCGGACAACTCGTTGGAGTATTCCGTCCCACCGACTCTTTCCAGGTGAGCACTGATATCACATATATTAAAACGTTCCGCTGATAAACAACAGAAACTAGGGCGAGAGAGCATGCGACAACGAGAGAAGCAGGCAGTATGCACAGCACGTGTAATACTGGAAGTGGAATTTAGTATTATACATTTGTAATCCTAGCTAGAGACAATTGAGCTTTGAAATTCAAACAATCGATAATTGCAGACGGTCGTCAACCCCACGGGAGCCAATATGTTCAAGGCAACGCCCGTCGCTCTGGCAAATCTGAAGGGACTCCGATTCGCCACCTTCAAATAAGTCAATCGATATTCAATCGATAATCGAAGCTTGTGATCTCTCATCATCCAAAGCCCCGCCCCCTACCTGTACCTATTCAGTCTCCCTTTCTTGCGACGTGCAATAACTCGCCCACCCTTCTATGCACATCTTTCTGTTATAAACTCAGAAAACAGTCACTAGGATCAGGACGCCAACTGAACATGTTTACTATTTGTAGGTGAAATGTCTCTTATTTCTAGTGACTTTCAATTACACCTAAGTGAACATTTTCATGTAGGGTCTTGATCCTAGTGACTTATTTCTCAGAGTACCCTCTAAGTTATGGAGAGCCATCCATACCCTCCTGTTTGTGATTGCTCAGCCGAAGCGTTGCCATTTGTGTGTATACGGTAATAAACGAAGATATTGATTTATATGTATTGCGAAATGATACGTACACGAAATAGACTACTGGCTTGAACCTTTCTATACCCCGGCATGTGTAGCGACTTTCACTGAATATCGCTACCTTTCCTGATTTCTCAAGTAAAAGACACAATTCATTAACATTTATCACTAACTAATCAGAGAATCCAATAATAATAATCAAAATAAAAATAAATAACGCTAGCACCAATAAGAAGTGTGACCGCGCGAACTGCATCGAATGCAGTTTTCGAATATGCGGACTCTCGCACGGAAAAATCTACAGTAAACCGGTCTCATCCGCACTTCTCAGAAACTTTCTTATTTTTTTCTTTGTCTTGATCTTTTAAGCGTTTATTGTCTATTTATCTTTTATATTCCGTGTTATTTCATTATTATCGTGTCTCATACATGTGTACAGTTATTATTGCCCAAGTTTGAGGCTTTCCCTGCCCCAAGCTTGCCATTGGACACATTCAAGACGCGTCGATCAAATCGGAAGGCGCTCGGGTATCTCTCTGACGAAAGTCATCAGCCTGTCAACGTCAACGACGAACAGATCGCCTCCTTCCGACAAGAATACAGAATGCAGAATTTATCAGTGGTCGTTATTCACGCTGATCGGGTAAGTCTAATCCATTCTTCGTTTGTGAGGCTCCACCAATTAATTCCCATTCTTCTCTTGATCTCATTCCTCCATCGTTCACGAGGTCGCCCCACGTCGCGTTTGTCTAGTCTGTTGTACGGGATCCAAACAGTTAGTCGCCTTCCGACAAGGTCGGTTACTTACTCCCCGCTTTCCAGCACTCATTACAGTCTTTTGCTCTCTTTCTATCTTAATTTTTCTCACTTATTTATAGGAATTGCCCTGTTTTCTATTAATAAATCTTTATCAATCCCTTGTTTCATGTTAGCACATCATTAAAAGCACATAAAACTAGTCTGTCCCGGTTATCGATCGATAGACCGAACATTAGCTTACTTCGCTAAGTGTATATTTTTTTCACACTCTCTCTCGCCTTCCGCCAGATATCAGTGGAACTTTTTTATTATTATTTCAAGAGTACTTGTGAATTTGTAATAGTTGACATGCATTTAACAGAGTACTCGAATCCTGAAGTGTGACCAGAATATGACGAGGCTCTTTTGGTTGGAGATTTGGAAGTGGGAGGAGGGACGAGGGGCGAGGTTAGAGAGGGCCCCCAAATCTCCCCTCTCCCATCTCTGCCCAACCATCATTCAGGCTTAGAAAAGACATGCAGAGAGAAAGAGAGAGAGAAAGAGGAAAAAGAGGAAAAAGAAGACCGAAATGTTTGTTGTTCGACGGTTCCTTCGCGTGTTCTTAGATATTGAGATGGATATGTCATGACTGGGACGACAAACAACGACGTCGAATTAAGATTCGAAATTGACTTCCGGTTAATTTTAAATGTTCAAACGCATTCTAATTAAGATCGCAGTGAAAACTGGGGTAAGCGGCACAATTTATTCAAATTTGGCTTTTTTACGCCCGGACTCAAGCTTTTACAAACTTTTAAGACTTAAAAATTAAAGTTTGACGCACTTTGTGTCAGTGTCAGAAAGTCTTCTTTTCCCTTCTCGACTCAGTTTCTGAAGTCTTCTCTTCTCTTCTCCTTTTGTCTCCCTTCCTCTAACTCATTCATAGAGGGGCACTACCCTTCCCCTCTTTCCTCTTCTTCTTCAAACGAGGGTGGATTCATATCCAGAGAGGGGAGAGAAGTGATCCCCAGAGAGACGAGAGGAGCCATTCTTTCCTCACAAGGTCGAAGAAGATTCTCGACTGGTCATAACATCCTAGAATCGCAAACTTCACTTTGATCGATTCGCCTTGACTTACAGTAATCTCATAATCTCCCTTCAAGAGTCCGTGTTCTCATCTCAATTTCTCTCCAGTGATCTTTCTCTCTCTCTCTCTCTCTCTCTCTCCTTCCTTCTCAGAATGAGCCTTCCGACCTCTTCTCCTTCCATCTCCAACTAATTCTCCTCCTCCTTCTTCTTTCGGTTATTGCACATGCTTCCCTGCTCCCATCTATGAAATTCTCTCCGTCTTATTTCGTGGATGCCCCCCCTATTTCTCCCTCATTCCAATCCTCCAGAAAGGGGTAACGTCAAGAGAATGTACGTAAGTGAGAGTTCCTCTCGAGTTCACATGCTCTCTCACACCAGATCCCTTTTAGGAGAATTGTGCGACGTGGTCTCACCACGTTCCGAAGTCCTCCGCCGATTACAAGAATCTCTCTTGCACGAATGGAGATTCCATGCGGGTCTTCAATCTGCACTCTCCATTAGGGTTCCCTTATTAGAAGTACTAGAAATGAATTCGCCACCTTCTCTCTCCATTTCAAAACTCTCTCAGACACTATGCACTCGGAATTCCTTAGTTCTCCAGCTTCCCCCTTTCCAATAGCTTCCAATAAGAGAACCCTACTCACAATTCATCGAAATCTCCATTCAATATTCAATCGATTCATTCAACTCTCCAATATGACGCATATTCCATTCATCGAATCCATCCATAACACATTCCCTATTAGAGCCCCCTTTCACTCCCCTCATTTTGAGTTTGGAGATCACAAGAATTTATCCGATTCCCTCCCCATCCCTCCATTTCCCTTCTAGTGATGTTGTATCGAAAATTCCTATTCGCGAATAGCCCTTTCTTCTCGCGTATAGAATTATTCTATCTAACAGCACTAGTTGAGATCACTAGAATCCACTCTCGATTTATCCGACTCTCCCTTCATTTTCCCTCCATTTCATCTCTAATTCCGTCACTCAACTCCCTCTCACCGTGTGAATTTGCCCGTTTCTTCAATTCCGCGCTAATTAATCGGTCCCCTATAAGGGGCCCTCGAACTAGAAAGATCTCTCGAGAATTCCAATGAAAAGTACGTATATTTCGAAGCTGCCAAACTTACTTCTGACTACGGTAATAGAGTTCCATTGTTACGTAAGAATGACGCAATTCCTGGTTCTGGAAGGGTCGAAATAATTTAATTCCAGCTGGATTTCGTATACATAGCTGTTCTTTCCATACCCCCATGCTCTCCATTCTTTCCTCCTCCGCTTCCTCTTTTGACTGTCTCCCTCCACTCGCTCTCTCTCCCCCCCCCCCTCTCTCTCTCTCTCTCTCTCTCTCTCTCTCCTCTCCTCTCCTCTCCTCCCCTCCTCCTCCCCCTCCTTCCTCCCTTCCCGTCTCTCCTCCATCCCAGCTTCTCTCCGTCGCATCGATTGTAGAGGAAGACTCTAGATGGAGAAGGGGAGATAGACGAGAGAGAGAGAGAGACAGAGAGAGAGAGTTCTCTCTCGTCTCCCTCCTCCCCTCTCTCTCCCTTTCTTCTCTCTCCCTCTCTCCAATCTCTCATCCCTCGTCCATTCAGTCATTTTAATCACTTTCGCAATGGATTTATGTCTCATTCCCTTCCTTATCAACTTTATTCCGATAACTTTGTTATTTACGACGCAGTTTTCACAACTTTTCAACAAACTTCAACAAAACTT
This sequence comes from Pristionchus fissidentatus, assembly GCA_036245785.1. Classification (NCBI taxonomy): domain Eukaryota; kingdom Metazoa; phylum Nematoda; class Chromadorea; order Rhabditida; family Neodiplogasteridae; genus Pristionchus; species Pristionchus fissidentatus. Next base: position 17,033,570 of record BTSY01000001.1, on the reverse strand, counting down.
TAAAGTTTTCTATGAATGAAATCGTTGACGTCATGCTAAAGTGTGAATCCCTCGAGAAGCCATCTCTCTTTCCCTCTATTATGGTTGTCCCGGGGGAACGTTTTGCAAACATTCTCTCTCTCCTCTTTCTGTTCAGTTTGATCCATTTGCCACGCAATAATGGATGATACCTCGCGTTATATTCTTTTATAGTAAATAAAATAAGCTGAAAGTGCCTTCAGCACGGCGGCTGAAAGGCGGATAAAAAAAGAAGCCATGAGAATCAACTGCACTTACTAGGATGTTATGACTACAAGTTTCATAGCAGTTCACTCGTTGCGGCCCTGGACATCATCTGTTCATTTCACTTGTAGGTAATCGGGATTTTTGAGCCCCCCTGTTCAGTTGTTGAGTGTCTCCCGTGTCTATGGAGAATTGTCTCCTTGACCTCCCACGTAAATCTCCCTCCCTTTTATTGTAGTCCAACGTTAGCCAGCTTCTATAATGACTCATATTTCGATTGCGAAACGCAATTCCCACTCTAATCATATTAGATTTCTTTGAAGAAAAGGAGCAAAAACGCAATCAGTATAATGCAGAGCGGACGTTTGGATGCACTCATTTATTCTCTCTCTTCTTTCTTCCTCCTCTTCCTCTCCCCTTTTAGTCTCCACATAATTGTTCTTCTTCTTCTTCTCTTTCTAAAGTCTTCTTTCCTTTCATTCCTCCCTCAGATTCCTCTCTTCTCTTCCTCTCCATGGGATTATTCCACCGCCGCTCCAACTTGACGTCCAATCTCCCAATCTCGCCAAACTTTTTTTTCCTTCTCACTATTCCCTCGCTATTCCCTCCCGCTGAAATCCCGTACTCAGGTGGAAATAAATCCACGACTCTAGACTTCTGGGCTGCCGTGAGATCACTTTTAAAGTCAAAACGACTCGTTCCCCTGCGCTTATTAAACGTTCAAGCTGTCACTGGGTAGCTTAGAGTCGTAGACTTACTCGCTGTGAGAACTCGCGACCCTTTTCTCTACTTATCTCTCACTATCTTTCCCACTCAAATGGCTCATTCCTCCCACCTTCCACACGTTAATCTCATCATCTTTGTCGCTATTTCGATTCAAATCTCGATTACGTCATCCCTACTCAATCTCTTTCAGTCCTCTCTTCCCTCTTCTCTCTTCTCTCAACAATGGCTGACGACGTCCCTGACACTCTCGAGGAGATCAATCTCAAGATCAACACAACTGCTGATGAGGTGCGTATTTTTAAATTAATTCCCCGAAAATTGCTAATTTTCGAAAATGCGAAATATTTTTTGTTGCGCTCGTGTCTTTTGCACGGCATTGAGGTGGGTTTTTCTGATGTCGACAGTTATGGAGTGTGAAAATAGCATGTATATGGGCTAATTTACTTATGGCATTCTGCTCTGAACGCCTCGTCCCCTCCAACCTTTAAGAAGAAGAAAATGCGTGAGAGAGCGTGTAAAATAGAGAGGGACTATCTCATTTTCGTACACTCTCGCACCCTTACCCCTTTCTGGAAATTTGACATCATTTGGACATATCTCCTCATCGTCACGGATCCGACAATAGCCCACAGTCTCTTTCTCCATTCTTCTCTCCATTCACAGTATTCGAACCTTTTCTCACAGGCTCTACAGTCAAAACACGGGCATAATTGAGAAGGGGCGACAAAAGAATGGAGAGATAGGAAGAAGAGGAAGGGGATTCTGGAAAGTTGGCGAGTATGGGACCAATATCGATCAACGCCATCGAGTTGGAACCGTGTCAAGAACCTCTCTCGTTGTCTGCCTCTCTCGTTTAGCACACTCTCTCGATGATTCCCTATTTCTCTAACTTGTTCTCGCCGTAACTCTTTCGAATGCTGTGGAAAGAAGAAGGAGGGATTCTGGAAAGTTGGAGAGGTTTTTGGGCCATATCGATCCACTCTCGGGCTCGGTTTTTGTTTTTAGAGTGGGAGTGAGTAGTAATTGTGTTTTCATGGATGAGAGATCAGAGAGGGGAAAAGAGAAGAAGAAGAAGAAGAAAAAGAAGAGGGCTTCTTCGGTCAGATGAACATTGCGGATTCCGATGACGTCATTGCTTTTTTATCTATTGCTCTCAATTCTTCGTCCAAATTTTACGAAGATTCAACACAAAAACCAAGATTCGTGGAAAAAATTGGAACCTAAAAGGAAAGTGGATAAACGCTGCAAGTGAAGATATGGAAACAAGAAGTGATTAGTAGAGGAAACATGGAAAACCTACAAGAAAGTGGTTAAAATGCATAAAAAGTAATCATAAAAACTCGATAATTTGTATCCTTCAGTCTCCGACTGAAATCGATTTGCCTTCACTTCTCTCCTCTAATTCGTTCGTTTTCTGCCGAGTATCGTTGAGTAGCGAATTTCCCCTTCTCTCCTTCACTACTTCAACGCGCAGAAATATTCATGAGTTCCGAGTGTTCACTTTAGTTCGACTCCAAACGGTCTACACAATATTCTCGATTATTTACTCAGTAAAAGGGGGAGTCTCTCTCTCTCTCTTATTCCTCTCCAATTGGTCACATTTTTGCATCAATCGACTTTACCTCTGGAGTAGAGTAACTTCTTTCTCTCTCTCTCCTCTACTAAATCATCTGCTTCCCCTCTCTCTTCCATCAGTTTTTTTCCTTCTACGATCACTTCGAGTTCCAAACAACAAATTCCGTCTCTCTCTCTCTCCCGTTTCCCACTCGACTTCATAGTAATCCTTTGTTTGTTCTCGGTCTTTCTTACCTCTCTTCCAGTCTTATTTCCACCCCCAGTCTCCGCATCATTTTTACTCCTCACCATTCCAAAGCTACAGAGAGGGGTCATGACGAGAGAGAGTGCAAAAGTGAGAGAGTCCCTCTCAATTTTACACGCTCTCTCACTCCCGACCCCTTTCCGACGGCCTGTGTCACAGTCAGTTCATGATTACATTCGTCAGTTTTCCTCCAATCGTCGTGTGTCTCTCACTCTTTCTCCTCCAGTAATCGTTTCCTGGCAGAGTTACTCACTCAGTCTGACAATATCCGCACAGAGACAGCATCCACACACAGAAGTTCCCCCTCTCCCCTCATCAAAACGAACGATTCCACATCATTTCACAGTAGTGTTGTTAGATCGAATAGTTCTATTCGCGAATAGATCTAACAATACTATTCCTCAGACCCCCAACGCCCATGGAAAGGTGTTCGGAGTGAGAGAGCGTGTAAAATAGAGTGGGTTTCTCACTTTTACACAGTCTCATATTTATGTTCAGGCTGGATTACAGTACAATCCCGGGTACAGTCCCCCCTATTTCTGGTTTCGTGTTTCCATTCCGGGCTGATTCCCGACTCAAAATATACCAGGTCTATCTAGGAAATAAAAAGACGTGGTTCACTGCCGTATTTCATCTCCTTCTCTTCCTTTTCCAAGTCTCTTTCCAATCGACTAAAGAGCCTTTTCTACGACTGATCTCTCTATCTCTCTCACACTTTTCTTCCTCCTCTTCTTCCTTCCAATTCTCCCCCTACTACTTCTCACAAGGACAAAAACTCTAATCTTGCTATGCCTAAAGCGAGTGTTTCAAACTCTAATACTTGCAAAAATGTGCAAAATTGAAAGAGCTGATATCTTGTTTTCGTAGGCTTCCTCGCAAGTTATATATTCAAACTATCACTCTTTCCATATCAAGATTGGAGTGTTTCTTTCTTTGTGAATACTCTTTCGTCCTCAACTTCCTTCAAACTCTCTCCCACTCTTTCCTTTTCCTCATTCGTCACATCATTTCTATCTCTCAGGTATTCCCTCTCATATCTGAGACCGTCGCCTACAAATCTCTCCTTTCTACGTGATTCCCCTGCAGAGACATTCTCCCCCTCCTCCTCAGAGAGAGAGAGACCCTCTTTTCCATTTCTCGATTCTACCTTCCAAGATATAAGACCTTAGACGGAATAATAATGATTACCCTTTAGATTTATGAGCACTTCCTCCCCTCTCCTCCTCCTCTCTTTCTCCCCCCCCCTCTCTCTCTCTTTCTCTGCTCCTCTCCTCTCATCCCATTGTCTCTCGTCAACTGCCCGATTCTGAATGGTAGTCAGTCACGAAAGATACGCCACTCGACCTATCGAGAGTCTCGTCCATTCGACGTTTCTTCTCCTCTTCCCTTTCTTCTCCCTTTCAAGTATTCTCTAGTAGAGATGACCGCTCGAAAAGTCGAAAAAATTACAAAGCGTTTCGACTCGAATTCGGAACAGTTTTCTGTTTCGTTGTTAATATCTTCGAACAAAGGAAGTTTCGAGTGGTCGGCACTGTTTTCTAGGGTTGTTATATCGACTAATTCTATTCTCGAATAGAATTATTCGATATAACAACGCTGCTGTAAAGTATTGTCCTACCCTACAGTTCTCACCAGACAATATGGAGTCCGTTGTCTAGTTGTTCAATTCCTTCACTGTATTTCTCTCCCTCTTTCCTACCAATCTCCATATCCTTTTCTCTTCTCTCTCTCTCTCTCTCTCTCTCTCTCTCTCTTTCTCTCTCTCTTCTCCATTCGGGCCCATTTCACAGTCTTCTCTTCCATTTTCTTCTCTTCTCATCATATTCAAGTCGAACAAGGGAGATTCTCTCGGTTCCTCCATGCTCTATACCCGTGGTCCATACCTGCATACCGGTATGGAAAGCGCGTGCTATACCGCGATCCATTCTGGAAATAAATCCCAGAGATACTCAGATCATTTCTTCCTTTCTAGCTGACATCTCTCCTATGAGACTCCTTCCTCTCACTCGCCACAGTTCTTCCCTATGCATACCCTTCCCCTTTCCTCGATGGAAGTCCCTTCTCCGGGATCTCTCTCTCTCTCTCTCTCTCCTCTTACCTATGCATACTCGAACCACGATCATCCATCTCTCTTCGAAGAATCGAAAAGAAGTTCAAATTGAGTGGTCGATATCCGAATATTTGGAATGCTTTCCAGATGGATGAATAATCGGGAGAACGTCAGTCTCTGTTGGTTCTCACGGGTAAAAAAGGGGGAAACAGTCTTCTCCGTCCCTCTCTCTCTCTCTCTCTCTCTCTCCCTCCCTCCTCCCTCCCTCTCTTCTTCCATTAGATTCTCTTCACACACTCTGAGGTCTCATGAGAATTGGCATGATATCTCTCCCCAAATCTTCTCTTCCTCTTCTTTTCTCGTGCATAAAATGCACCAATCCACGCCTTTGTTCGTGTTTTTTCTCCCTCCTTATTCACTTATATTCAGTCTCTTTTCACATCATTCCTCACGCCGATAAACCCTCCAGGTTTGGAGTGAGAGATCGTGCAAAATCGAGAGGGACTCTCTCACTTTCGCACAATCTCTCACCCTGACCCCTATCTGGCGGTTTGAAATCCTGTGTTTTCGACTCTCTTTCTATCGTCATAATAATTCCTCTCCATTCCGTTCCCTCATGGACTCTCCTCTTTTCTCCATTCATACCCCTTATTCATCCCTTTCTCCATATCCCCATAAGACCCATGTCTCTTCTCTTCTCCCATCTTATCTCTTTTCTCCTCTGTTTCCATTCGTATTCTTTTCGATCGATATACCGTAGCCTACCGTAATAGATCACGACGGCTTCTTCCACTCGAGAGTCGGAATGTCTCGTCCTCCTAAACGGAAGGATCCCCCGTTGCCTGAGGGGGCGGAGCGAGTTAATGGACTCATTCTGCCATCGGATATGAGTGATGAATTGAAGGATCTCAATGTCGATGTTGAGACAAGGGCGCAACAAGTACGAGATAGAATAACAATGAAAACATATTGAGTGTGCGAAATAAAGAGATCCAGACGTTTTTAGAAGAATAAAATATAATCAAAATGGAAAATTTTAGTTCTTTTTATGTTTATAAAAACATAATAAAACTATTAATTGTAGTCACTGGAGTCAACTCGTCGAATGCTTGCATTGTGTGAGGAGAGTAAGGAAGCAGGCATCAAGACTCTCGTCATGCTTGATGATCAGGGAGGTTAGCACTTACAACATTTTTTTTTCGTGGAAATTAAAACTGTGCAGTGAAATCAACTTCATCTTACTCGTAACATAACCAGCGCGAAACATATCAAACACTGCCGGAGTGAAACGCAACTTTATCCATTTCTCAAAGCCACCGAAATATTAAGGCGAGATCAGAGAAAGATAATCACCGAGAGAGTCAGGCAACGAAAGACGTGTTTGGCATGGTGCCGATGTTGTGTTTCTGGGTCGACGCATATATAAAACGACAACTCAATAATTATGCAAATGCGTGTGTTTCAGAGCAGCTAGAAAGAGTGGAGGGAGGATTGGACACGATTAATCAGGATATGAAAGAGGCAGAAGAGCATCTCAAGGGAATGGAGAAATGCTGTGGATTGTGTGTACTACCATGGAATAAGTGAGCACTAATCGATCATTCACGAGAGTTTACAGTAGGTAGACTTACAATACTCACGGGGAAATTATCCTACTGTATAAGTCTATGCTGGATAGCGACGAGTTCAACGTCTAATAAGCGCAGGGCTGCGAAGCGTTTAGAATTTTAAAGCCGTCGTTCTCCAGCTTTGACTTATGGTTTCGTAAACATATTTCCCTATGACAGCGTACTGAAGTTAATTTGATTAAAATTTGTTGTGTCTGATTAAAACAAAATCAATAAATGAAGGGCGGACAACTTCGAGAAGAATGCCGAGTATGCAAAGGCGTGGAAGAAGGATGACGATGGAGGAGTTATCTCTGATCAGCCGAGGATTACGGTAGGAGACTCCGCCATGGGACCCCAAGGAGGATACATCACCAGGTACGGTAGATTGATGGGATATCGATTGATCAAACCATTGCAGAATCACCAACGACGCGCGTGAGGATGAGATGGACGAGAACGTACAGCAGGTACGACATATTGATCGGTTACTGTTCTTTTGGGTTACATCACTTTTTTGACTACGGTAGATTATCGTTTTATGCTGCACTAATTTCTTCGGGGAAATTTCCCCCTCAAAGGGTGGAAAACTCGTGTAACTCAGCTCAAACTGAACGAAATCTCTCCAATCAAAAAGGAAAATGTTCCAAACGTGGCTTGCAATCCTTGTATCAAGAGTTTGGAAATTGCAGCTTCACTATGAAAAAAGTTATGAAAAGGTGCATAAAAATGATTTGCACCTTGCACCCCATGAAATTTGCGCAGCATTATTGATTAAGGTGTCGACGATGGTGGGAAATCTGCGTAACATGGCAATCGATATGTCGACTGAGGTCTCCAACCAGAATCGCCAACTGGACCGCATTCAATCCAAGGTAGAACACAATTATCGATTGATCAGCTTAATCTACCCTATTCCAGACCCAATCGAACGAGGTCCGAGTGGAGTCCGCCAACAAGAGGGCGAACAAACTACTCTCGTAGACACCAAAAGCGCGCCAAGCCCTCGTCAGGCGCCTGTCATGGCGTGCTCGAGGAGTATCCGCGTCCCCACAAATTTTCCCGGCTTTGCCTTGTATTTATTCTGTCCCTCTCTCTCTCTCTTCCTCATAATAACCCCCTCTGCTCGCACTAATTTATATGAACTCTTTTGACACACGGCTGATCCCACTCGCAATTAGTAGATTACACCACTCACTCGACCATAGCCACACCACTACCGTACCCCCCCACTGTGAGGCACACCATACACGCCCGTGCCATCTCTCGACCCCTCTGATTACCATAGTCCCGAGTGACCTACTCAATCGATATTCCCCCTCTCCACCCATCTGCGCTATTGTTGTGAAAGTCATTGCAAGGAATAAATATTGGTTCGACTCTTCTGATTTCACGTATTTTAATTAAAAAGCCAAATCTCCAGAAAGAGTTAAGAAAGACATAGTAATGCATATTCGTGAGGAACTCTTTCAATTTCTCGCTGCTAATCCATTTTTGGAGGTCTGGAACGATATTCCGAGATTGATCGTTCCCGTGACTAATCCAAATTCCAGGACACAGACAAGCTTTGATTACACAATCGAGGCTGGCGAAACATAAACTGAGTCACCCCATTTCATTATAAAGCCACTACTTCTGCAACATTCCCATTCACTCACTTTCGCCAGTTTCGACATGGTACGTGAATGCACTACTCAATTTGTCTATTTTTTCAATTTTACAGAAGTTGTCTATACTACTTCTCTCCTTATTCGTCGTTCCAATTATCGCTGTTGATTTGGTCGAGGTGAGAATTTTGCAGCTGCCAGTCTGGTTTTACCTGATTACAATAATAAGGTGTGGGATTGCGGGACTGAAGCATCGAAGTTGTCTAAGATCATCGCTGAAGGAACACTCAAACAGTGTCCACTCACTAAAGGTTAGAGAATCAGACGAACTCAGGGCTGTATAGAAATTCGTCTAAAAAGGGCTATGCAAGGAAAATTTAAGAAAATGGCATGCAATTTTTTTACGCAGATTAATCAATCAATCATTTATCATGCCAAAAAACTTGATTTAATTAAAGTAATGTGTAGTATTTGAAGCAACATGAAAATTACGATGTCACGACTATGTGACAAAGACAATGTGCGAGTGAGAGAAGTGCAGTGAGTGAAAGGTGTACAATACTGGTTCAATAATATGGTTCGTAATCTATCGGGATAACTAATCGGCATCTAGTCATAAATGAGTCACTATTACATGATAATATAATATGATTGGGGAGAGAATTCCACAAGGATACAACGCGATTGACTAGGAAGTGGTGATATAAACTAGAATTTGAACTAAATTTGTGCAGTTGAAACATATTATTACGTCTAGCACGAGGAGGGGCAATACAAAGGAAGCGGGGCAGGCCAATGGGAAGCGGGGCAGGCCAATAGGAAGCGGGGCAGGCCAATGATGATTAGATTGGGCGAAGATTTTTGTGATCTCATAGCAAATTCAAGTTGTGCGGAAAATATTTATCAGAAACTCTGATCTCAACTACAGTGATGTAATATGCTTCGCTTACTCGATAAATTTTTTTTCTAAAATTACAAGTAAAATAAACTCTCAGACAACATCAATATGTGCTGCAAGGACCACGACTACTGTTATGAAACTCATGAATTAACCAATTTCACGAGGGAATATTGTGACTTCCGATTCTGTGGATGTCTGCAGGTTGGTCAATCGATACATAATACTCAAATAATCGATAATTAAAGGATGCCGAGGATCTGAACAATAACAAGAACTGCACACTGCAGTTGAATATGGCATGCAAGATAGTGAGGAACATCGGAGGAGTCATTTTCCCGTTTGGTATCAAATTTCCCATTCATATCCCGAACTCTGAAAATGCAAAGCAACCGATTATCGAAATTTAGAAATGAGAACAAAACAAGTCGCTAACATTTCAGCACATCCGAAGAATTTTACGAAGAAATTCGGTGCATTCGTGGACGCTCGGCCTCTTGGATTGGATATGCAAACACTCGTGAATGAGTGCATCAATGCTAAAGGTGTGATGAGTATGAAGGAGCCCATGGCCTTATGGCTAGAACAATTTTGAACGGCTCTCTTAAATTCCGTTCGAGATCCCATGGATAATCTCTGATTGGCAGACTGCCTGTGCATAGTCTTTCTCACTTTTCCTCTTTACTCGCTGACTCCTTCTCATTGACACTTTCTTTGCACCTTCCCCTCTCCTACACCCCCTGTAAAGCGTAGTGTAACAAAGAACTGATTGAGGAATGGCCGTTCACTGTCACAACACAGTTCATCGATGTCTCGAGAGAAACGAGGAGAAGGATGATGGATCACTGGTTCATTTTTGATGTCGAATTTCAGTGAAACCTAAATTGTCAGGCAGAGCATTCCCATGAAGATTGTCGATCGAATATGTACGAGTGTCTGCAGATTATAGGAGATACCAATGATACTGTGAGAATCTACGAAGAGAAAAGTTTATGAGGGCAAAATGATCAACCTACTCAGCTACTTGTACATGAAACAGTCACATTTTTCTAGTGACGTTCACTTATAAGTAACTGAAATGTTCACTGTGTCTCCTCGTCCTTTTCTCATTATATTGAGATACATTCAGGAGCCTTGTCCTTCCCTTGCCAAGGAAATGTCAAAGAAGCTCAATATCTACACGGAACTGTCAAGTTTGTTCATTTTCAATGTCTCAATATCACTCTTCGATAAGGTGATCATCATGGTCAATCGATAATAGACGTCTATCCAATCGTCAGTGCGAGATTACTGTACACGTGTAAGCAGAGTACGGGTGAGGAGAAGAGGTTATCAGTCGATATCGTTGATCAATAATTATTTATAGAACCACTCGAGTTTTGCCTCAAAACCTTCGATGAATGCGCGAGAGATCCAGTGAATCGACATGAGAAACCAGAGTCTTACAATGTCGTCAGAAGAATTGTGAGTGTAATTCGGAATGATTCCAAACCTCAATAAAGGGGTCTCGGCCATGAGTCTGAATGAGTTTTTTCATCCAAATTCGCATCCAAATGGGAAAGGTGTTTAGAGAACAAAATGAAACATTTCCTCCATTGGAACCCTAATTGAGCCTAATTATGATAATATTGGAAAAGAATAGAATCCCACTGGGGCAAAGAAACATAATTCTCACACGTTCATCACGATCCTTCGACCCTGTCCCCTTTCTGGAGGTGGCAGTAGGCGGGGTATGATCGCGAAAATCCTCTGATTTCAGAAAATCGATTGCCATCGTGGATTGCGTGAGTGTATTGAAGAAGCGACGAGAGAGGATGAAGAGGTAAGCAATCTGAGCGGAAAGAAAATAGGATCATCACACTAAATAAATGTACTCGCTTTTTTGTCTCCTTGAAAAATTCACCTGAAAAAGGGGTCACTAAATCATTGTTTCAAGTGCAACCATTTGTATGGTAGTTCTCGATACTTGTTCCGATTTCTCTGAACGATATTTGTTCGCTGTGTGTCCTGATCCTAGTCACATTCTTCCGAATTAATTCAGTCTACTCGAATGGGAATGGGAACACATTTCAGGATGAATGCGTGGAAGCGAGACTGTTGGCTGTCAGCAGAATTAGGGAACACGATTGTGCGTTTACCACTGTATTTATCGTAATGTGATTTTTTTTATAAAAACTCATTTTGCAGTCGAAGAGAGAAGCGTGATTGCTGAGGGAGCCAAGCGAGTGTGGAATTCAATTTCAAGTCCATTCAAGGTGAGGAGAAATTGGAAATTAGCATTTATATAAATCCAATTTTTTTAGAAACTGTTCTCTCGCAAGATCAAACCCAATACAACTGAAGTGACCACAACAGATTGATATGAAAGGAAATGAAGTTTGATACCGTTTGATAAACATATTTATCTCTATTTCACGTGTTTTTTTTAGAAATCAATTGAATATCGAGAGATAACACAGTGAACAGGCTTCGATGAAACTTGTTTTTTTATCTACTCGAATGTAAACAAAATCGACTTTTTTTGCATGTAAATACCCACAAATAACTAATGTTATTTGGAAAACATGAGATCGTAAACTCATTACCAGTATGGAAATGGTAACAATAGATCTCACATTGGTCTTCATCCTCCTCCATTCATTATCTGTTCTTCTCCTCACTCTGAGTGGTCGATACTCCGATGGTTCGTTTTCCTCAATGACATAATTTCTAGTTTTCCCTTCAGATTCTCCTCCTCTTTTCATTTCTTCTCGTCTCCATCGAGTCAAAGAATCTAGTCGAGGTACAGTTGACTTTGTAATCCGCTGGTCGATTCCACTTTTAACTCGAGATTGATTGTTTCCTGTCTAATCCCTTGTTTCTCCAGCACTGGGAATGTGGTTCGGACACGATGATTGGTTCAAAGACTGCTGCACAGTTGATAGTCATGAGCTGCACCTCTGTCAAGAGTAAGCGCAAATTCGAGAACATATGCCCAGTGGGTGCGCTTATTTCAGGAGAGGCTAATCGTTGTTGTATCGTGCATGATTACTGCTATGACAATCACGTGAGAAATAAGTGGACTCAAGAATATTGTGATAATCGATTCTGCCAATGTCTGCAGGTAAGATTGAGTTTTATCTGAGATGGAAAGAAATATCATTCTATTGTCAATGCAATTTTCTCTATATATTTCGGTCTTTATCAGGATGCCCTCGACAAAGTGAAAGACGTCTCGTGCAAAACTACACTACAAGGATTCTGTGCTTCGGTCAAGAGTGGGGGCGCCAAGGCTTTCGAAATTGGTGCGCTCTTTCCCTTCCGAAACAACAGACAATCTCTCCTATTTTTTCAGCCTCTCCTGTGTATCCAGAGGACAAATTCGCTCATTTCGTGGACTATCAACCACTGGGACTCGAGATGCAACGTCTAGTAGATAAATGCCCTCTCGCTAGAGGTACGATATCAAATAGTAAATGATCATCCCGAATATCTTTTTTTTCAGGTCTGGTTGTTGACTGTCACAACTCGGTTGTTCTCTGCCTGCAGAGAGACCACGAACGAATCAAAAGAGAGGAATTGGAAGAGGGCGTCGTAATTGGACATGTTATTGATTGAATACAGGATCTTCTTTCCAGGTGGAACATTCATATCAAGATTGTCGTGCAACGATGTTCGAATGTCTCCAGATTATCGCTGATAGTAGGGATAATGTCAGTGAAAGATAACTGAATTTTCATACCGTAATGATCTTTCTTTCCAGGACCAATGTACTTCAATTGCACGTGATATGTCCAAATCAATAAATATCTTCAGCCATCACCTCAGTAAGAGATCCATTTCAGTATGCAATACTGTATGCAATCTACCGTATTTAGACGAGAAGAGCCACAAATCGATAAGTGAAGTGTATCCTATTATTGTCGGACGATTGTTTGAACAATGCGGCAGAAGTACCAGTGGGACTTTGACTATCTCCTTTTCCTGAAATATTTTGTAAGAGTGTGTAGATACTTGAACATAAGTATTGTTTAGAAGCACTGAGCTCGTGTGCCTCTTCATTCCATGAATGCGCATTGAAGAATCAACTTCAGGAAACCGAGAGCTACAACTACGTCAGAAGAATTGTAAGTGTCGTCTCTCAACTTGCATCTCGGATCTTTCTCCATTTCAGAAGATTGGTTGCCATAAGAGTCTGTCTGATTGTATCGACCAGGCAACTATCTACGAGACGAGTGTTAGCGTGTCTACATTTCTTCCCGTTTTCATTGCTCCAATTAATACAAACATTTAAATACCGATGACAACTTCAGGAAGGATGTGTCGAGGCGAGAAACCTGGCAGTCAATAGAATCAGAGAATTCGATTGTACGTTTTATGTTTTTAAACAAAAATCATCAATCAAAACATTGCAGTTGTGAAGGACAAAGGATTCTTGGGAGTACTGATGGAATATGTCGGAGGGTGGAAGAAGAAATAATTTATTTTTCAAATTATCCCTTGTCAGACCGAATTATCTGTGGATAAAAGGGATTAATATTTCTTCTAAATCGAATTGTACATGATACCTTACCTTATCGATAAATATGTATCGTGGTCCGAGTTCCCAAGGCACATTTGTGAAAGCTGTGAAAACAATTTTCACACTGGAGTTGCTCGAAACTCACCCATTTTGGTCATTTTCCATTACTAATTAGACACGTACAGAAGATGGATATCAAGGATCATAGACTAATAGTGAGGCACCTCCTTCAAGCTCCAGAAGTGAAGAAGTTTCTGAAGAATGCGAAGCAGCAACTTTCCAAGAGACGACCTCCCCCCCAGATTCTCGATAGCAATGGCTCCCCCGTCACCAACCGCCCGGGAATCGAAGGTCATGACGCCGCCTTCAACAACTTCCGAGAAGTCACTTGACACTTGAACGACCCGAGGCTACGTGCGTCTGTCTTCGACTCGCACGTCCTCACGGCTTTCTGCTACGCCTCCGAGAACTGACCTCACTCGAACATTGTTATCTCCTGCATCTCAATCACTTACCGAACACTGGAACGGGCCCTAGTTGGAATGAATCTGCACATTATGAGGGAGAAGAACTCGAGGAGCACGGAGATTCGCCGTCAGTCACTTTTAACCGACCCCATATTTTCAAGAACACCTGGCGGGAGAAGCATCGATGTGCTGGCCAAATATTACGAAGGGACGACGACAGATGGTCTACGAGAATCAATCCACGATGTACTGAATAGAGTGGAATCACTGCTATTTTACTTCCTTTAGTGGATCTTTTCCGAGAATGAGAAAAAGGATATTATTTTTAGGCAAAGCTCCTCTTCGACGATCACATTCGATGCATGGATGGCATCAGAGACTCACGAAGGTTAGTTATTAAAGATTTACACGTTGTTCTTAGTTTTTTTTCTCATTCAGGTCATTTCTCTTATTAGTATACTGTTCTCTAAGAAAGGCAGCCTTGTAGAAGAACCTTGTAGATCTAAGAAAGGCAGCCTTGTAGAACGTTCGACGTTATCCTCCCAAACTTGATTTCAGTGTACTCCTTTCTTGCAGAAGAGTGATTCTGCCTACCGTAACCAACTTCATAGATTAGGTGCTACCGTATTCCTTCCTAATTGTCTTCTCTGCCAGGGCCGGACTGCAGTTCGTGAGCTGAAGCACTCTGCACTGTGTGCTGTGCTGCGTCTTCGTCCATCGTTGGCTGGAGGACGAGGGACGCCGATTGACAGACTACAGAGAGTCAACCCATTCACAGTCGCCTCTGCATGTGCACCCGGTAAGGGATACGGTATATCGATTGGGAGTACGGTAGATACAAATATCTCCGGTAAGGGAATGCGGTGGATAGCGTTACAGTAACTTTGGTTCTATGGAGTAACTATGGATAGAGAAATGTTTGCAGTATATTGATTAATCTGATTGCAGGAAGTGTCCGGAAGCGGAATGTACATACAAACGGAAGAGGGAAGTGAGGAAGATCGCCCGCCAGATGATCCCATCTCGAACCTATAGAGGAATATACAGAGATTACGGGTGATAAATTATTGAGTTCAATTGTGACGTTGCTTTGTATGGTAATTAACAAGGACAAAACGATGCGTAGCTCGCAAGCCAACTGTGGAGCATGACATTGACGAGAAATTGCAGAACATCTCAGTTAGTAACCCAACCATACGTGTCCAAGCCGCAGTCCCGCTTGGGGGGCACTTTGCACCCATGATGGGGGTATCATGGAATCTTGCGGGCACTTTGCACTCATGATGGGGGTATCATGGTCCAAAATGGGTTTTGGGTTGGGTCCACCAAAGTAAAAGTGGTGTACTGTGACTTCACCACCGGGGTACCGCAACGAAAACAAAGTACCGTAACCCGGTCTACAGTAATCCGGAAAAACGAAATTGAGAATATTGACCCGGTATACGTTGCATGAGGTAGACCTCGAGTAGTAATTAATCGGAGGGCATACGGTGGTCTCGACACGACATTGCCGATACCGTAATCAAGTCTACAGAATGCTGAAATTTCAAATTGAGCCAATTCGCTCGGGATATGTTGCATGACCTAGGCCTCAAGTAGTAATTAATCGGGCGGTATACGGCGGTCCCGCCACGACAATGCCGATACCGTAACCGTCTACAGTATGCTGAAAATTAAAATTGATCAAATCCACTCGGGATTTGTTGCATGAAGTAGGCCTCAGGAAGAAATTAATCGGGCGGTATACAGCGGTCCCGCCACGACATTGCTGATACCGTAATTAAGTCTACAGTATGCTGACATTTCAAATTGAGCCAATTCGCTCGGGATATGTTGCATGAGGTAGGCCTCGAGTAGAAATTAATCGGGCGGTATGCGGCGGTCCCGGCACGACAATGCCGATACCGTAACACAATGCCGATATCTTCAGTATGCTGAAATTTCAAATTGTTCATATCAGAGACTATCTGAGAGGATCGAGTTTCTGTCTGTGAATCTGTGAAAAAAGTTATGAAATTTTGAAAGATCAAAATAATTTTCAAAAAACTAGTTTTCGCGGAGGGGGAATTTTGACATTCGCATTCGATTCCTCGTGGAAAGTTACACCGGGTACCATATTTTCGGTTCGATCGATAGGGCTAATCCATTTTTAAATATTTTTTGAAAAACAAATTCTTCTATTTTTGACGATTTTCGATAAAATTCAAGTTTCGAAAAAAGTCAGATTTATATCTCAAATGAGTCCTAGTTATCAGAAATCCATATTAGAATTATTATTATTAATTTTCATAATGTTTTCGTTTGAACTGACGTGCCATGTATCAGTGAAATACGACCTCGAACTCCATACTTGTGTTTTAAGAGACCGGCTCGGTAAGAATTGAGCACTGCCAGGCATTCGCGCCAGGACTTTCGATTTGGCACATCATACTCATACCATGGAAGTGTTTCAGCACCCAATTTACAAAAGTATTCGAATTTGTGCCCTGAGGCTCAAACCCGGCTCGCATATGTCGCAGAAGTGTCGAAAAAAGTGATTTTTTCAACTTTTGAAGTTCATGAGCTAGGATTAATTTTTCTTCGGCAGTATTTTAAGCATGCCTAGTGTGCACTGAAAAACAACATGAATTATTTCTAAAGACTTTTATTTCACCAAGGCCAGTCTGTCTGTCCGTTTGTCTGTACGTGCATGTGTTCAACTTTGCCACTAAATAACTCGGGAACGAAGAAAGATTTCGACATACTTTCTTCACTATCTTATACATATCGACAAAAGTAAACTTTTCAATAAAAATATTGAAACAAAAACCCTGGCCAAGTGGCTAAAGCGCTTGCCTTCGATTCCGAGAGTCACAAGTTCGGACCCCACCGCGGGCAAACGTTTTGCCACATTTTGGTAATATTAGAAATTATATATTATTTCTTCATCTGCTGGCCGAATTATGAATTTTCGCATCAACACTCTTTTTGAAAAAAAATCGAACATTTTTTTGAAAAAAAAATCTTTGAATCCTGGATGATTGTCAAAATGGGAAAATATTTTTTCGTATTGTGGTGCGCTAACGCCATGGGGTTGAGGCATGAACGGGTTGAAGACCCTAACGGTTCATTAGAAAAATATGCAAGGATAAGATAACGGAGGCATTGTAGGCATTGATCGACGATAGGCGAACATTTTTTTTTAGATTTTGGACACATTTTGCAGGAATTCTTTCATTCTTTATGAAAAAAATTTCATACTTCTTTAGTAAATGCACTTTGAATGCAGTTTAATTCTATAAGATGACGGCATTCTAGAATTCCAGTTTTTTTCAGGATGATTTTTTTGTAAAATCGAATTTTTCGTTTACTGCGAAATGATGGCAGGCAATATTGCATCCACCATCATATACAGATTATTATGTGCTACAATGTGAAGCGTGAAATTATTTGCTGTCTCTCTATATTTGAGGATAAATTTCAAAAATGAGACAAAATCGATTCGGATGAAATATTTTCAATCGCTCCAAAATATTTCATGTTGTTTTTCGATGCACACTGAGCATGCTTGAAATATTGCCGAAGAAAAATTAATCATAGCTCATGTACTTTAACTCCAGATTCGATCCAGGGAGTGCTTGGTGGCCGGCTCCAGGTTCGGCTCAGGACACGTTTCTGACATCGCAAAACATTTTTCTTGTGTTCCCATCACTCCTCACACCATTAAGGAAAATATCGAAAATTTCCATTTTTTACTTAAAAAACACAGCAAACAGGTGAAAACGTGTGTCACGCTACTCAAAAAAGTGCTGTGACGGCTTCTAGCGCTTGCATAAAATGTGGCGAAACGTTTGCCCGTGGTGGGGTCCGAACTGGTGATTCTCGGAATCGAAGGCAAGCGCTTTAGCCACTTGGCCAGGGTTTTTGTTTCAATATTTTTTTATTGAAAAGTTTACTTTTGTCGATATGTATAAGATAGTGAAGAAAGTGTGTCGAAATCTTTCTTCGTTCCCGAGTTATTTAGTGGCAAAGTTGAACACACGCACGTACAGACAAACGGACAGGCAGACTGGCCTTGGTGAAATAAAAGTCTTTAGAAATAATTCACGTTGTTTTTCAGTCCACACTAGGCATGCTTAAAATATTGCCGAAGAAAAATTTATCCTAGCTCATGAACTTCAAAAGTTGAAAAAATCACTTTTTTCGACACTTCTGCGACATATGCGAGCCGGGTTTGAGCCTCAGGGCACAAATTCGAACACTTTTGTAAATTGGGTGCTGAAACACTTCCATGGTATGATGTGCCAAATCGAAAGTCCTGGCGCGAATGCCTGGCAGTGCTCAATTCTTACCGAGCCGGTCTCTTAAAACACAAGTATGGAGTTCGAGGTCGTATTTCACTGATACATGGCACGTCAGTTCAAACGAAAACATTATGAAAATAAATAATAATAATTCTAATATGGATTTCTGATAACTAGGACTCATTTGAGATATAAATCTGACTTTTTTCGAAACTTGAATTTTATCGAAAATCGTCAAAAATAGAAGAATTTGTTTTTCAAAAAATATTTAAAAATGGATTAGCCCTATCGATCGAACCGAAAATATGGTACCCGGTGTAACTTTCCACGAGGAATCGAATGCGAATGTCAAAATTCCCCCTCCGCGAAAACTAGTTTTTTGAAAATTATTTTGATCTTTCAAAATTTCATAACTTTTTTCACAGATCAGTTATAAACTTACTTTCAACAGTGAAAATCATGCATACGAGATGTTCTTTAAGAATTACTATCTAATTTCTGAGTCTAGTTTGCGTTGGAAGAATTTTCATTTTTCCACTTTAGTACATGTGATGAAACATATCTCAGCCGGGTTTGAGAATCAGCAGTTTTAAGGTCGATTTTCGGTTTCTACGCACAAAGTTTACTCTAGGGTCATTTTTTCAGCATAGGTTAGGTCTCCTTGTACGGCCATATCTCGAGCCTATCAGATAGTGTCTGATATCTATTCGGAGTTAGAATATGAATAATTAATGAAATTGGGGAAATTGAGGCCATTGCTCGGAGAATATACATTTTCTCCCATATCGCATCCAGGGTTACTGTAGCGGGGTTACAGTATGACGAATTTTTAAAAGTGATTTATTCAAGTCGGGATTTTTGCGGGAGCTAGACCTCGAGCGGGAAATGCCAGAGGGGAATTCCGTATCGATTCCGCCGTACACTGGGTTACTGTAGCGTGGATAAAGTATGACCAATTTTTATATTTAATCTATTCGAGTCGGGATTTTTGCAGGAGCTAGACTTCGAGTAAGAAATGCCAGAGGGGAATACCGTACCGATTCCGCCGTACCCAGGGTTACTGTAGCAGAACAAGTACTGAACTAGGTTTTACCTGCTCCTAATTTTCCGACTCCGTATACTCCATTTCAAAAAATGCGGTATGCTGTGAATGCATTCATATAGTAACCCGTTCATACCGTAACCCGCTACAGTATCCTTGGGACACGGTATAATCAATAGAGTACACCCCAAAAGAAATTGCCTGCTTGAGGTATAGCTCCTCCAAAAATAATGACTCAAATAAATCACTTTTAAAAATTCGTCATACTGTAACCCCGCTACAGTAACCCTGGGCGCGAGAGGGAAGAAAATATATATTCTCCAAGCAATGGCTACTCGAGATATGTCTCTTGTGAAAATCCCGAGTCGATTTGATCAATTTGAAATTTCAGCATACTGTAGACTTGATTACGGTATCAGCAATGTCGTGTCGAGACCACCGTCTGCCCTCCGATTAATTACTACTCGAGGCCTACCTCACGCAACGTATACCGGGTCAATATTCTCAAATTCGTATTTCCGGATTACGGTAGACCGGGTTACGGTACTTTGTTTTCGTTGCGGGACCCCGGTGGTGAAGTTACAGTACACTACTTTTACTTTGGTGGACCCAACCCAAAACCCATTTTGGACCATGATACCCCCATCATGAGTGCAAAGTGCCCCCAAGATTCCATGATACCCCCATCATGGGTGCAAAGTGCCCCCCAAAGGTGAGCCTGCGGCCGTGGACACATATGAACCCAGCCCGACAAAAAAATCGGGCATGAGCTTCGCGTGGCAGTAACTTCTGGAGTAAAAATAAAAGGACCAACCTCATTGAGTGTGCGGAAAAATCGGGCATGAGCTTCGCGCGGTAGTCATTTCCGGAAAAAAATAGAAGGACCAACCTCATCGAGCGGACGGACAACGGGCGTGAGCTCCGCAGGGGACGCGAACCTGAAAAAAAAACTGCGAACGGAAAAAAGTAAACGACCAACCGTCGAGCAAAGTCATTCCTGCCGAGAGAGAGAACCAACCCGGACTGAATTGATGGGGAGGCGGGGCAAATCTACTGCTCCAATGAACAACGCATGCTGTCACTGGGCGCTTGTCCGGCCCAGCAACACAAAATCTACTGTAGGTCAAAGGGCCGATGAAGAAAGCACTACGCCACAAGAATACGGTTGAACAATAACCGATCGAATGAGCATAAACTAAAGCCAAAAAAACAAACGGAGGGGGAGTTCGCATTCGATAGGCTATCATTCTACTGTATCCCATGCAGCGTAGTATCTCTTGATGAGAAGACCAGGCTCGACATGGAGTTGAAGAGCGAATGAACACAGTGAAGGAATGAGGGCAGCAAGAACGTGAGCAAAATCTGCAAATAGATAAGAATAGGGAATTTCGGGGGGGTGACAATTCCGCAACGGTTTATAACTTTGCTCAAACTCGAGAACTCCGTGTGAAATTTTCCCCTGTTGGTTATTTGCTAACCTCCATCGATTCGGCTTGTTACTGTATTTTTCTGACCATTGCGAATTTTCAGTTAATTAGCGAAATTTGAATTAACTAATTAGTTGATTTGTGGGTTTGAAAGCCCACGCGGTTCTGATCATGGCAACACGTTGGTCGAGTTATAAAGATTGGTTTAGAGCAGTTAAAAACCTCGTTGCGGAATAGTCACCCCCCCCCCCCCGAAATTTTGTAGAAGAGATTTCGGAAAAGGACGTTTCGTAAACTCTGAATCACAGCTTCAGTTCAGCAAAATTATTTTTAGAAATATTTTAGGGATTTCATCTGCTTTTTGAGCAGGGTTTTTTTAACAGTAATTAAAGTCCTTTTTTTTGTCCTTTTTTCTTCAAAAATATGTCCGTCTCCTTCTTCCAAGGATTGTTTTCCGAAATGTCTAAACCCTAAACATATTTCACCCGAATGGAATTTTCTGAAATTGTTTCTTCGAAATTTAATGTCACCATTTTATGCGATTGTGTGATTACCTAATTACGAAACGAGCAAGGTTCAGCGGTCGAAACTCAAATGAAAAATGACTATCGCCTCCAGCGCTGTATATTGTTTCAGGACGACTAATGATTGCGAAAAGTGGACGTGCGACGCGCGATTTTGAGCTGCTAGGATCTCCAAAATAAAAATCTCTAAATATCCAGAAACGTATTCCTAATAAGTTCTACGAAACAAATGGCAGCAGGTCAACCCAATTTTAATTTTAGATTTTGAATTTTTTGGTACTGACGATGGATACGTTCATTCATTGGCTCTTTTACGGCCCTTTCTCAACTACCGTAATCCAACGAGGAGAGGAATACGGACCGATATCGATTGGTCGAGGGAGATGAGATAATCCTTGAGGAGACGACGATCGAATGGACGAATTGTCGTTTCTGGAAACAATAACATAATGCTGATTGTATAAAAGAGGAATCAATCATTATAGGGCAGAGATTCTGCGGTTATATATATTTAAAAATACATATCCGGCTCGAAATACTATACATGGTAAATCAATCTATACAATAAATCTATACGTATCAATTGGTAAATTCGAATAAGCTCTTTCAGGTGGTGTAATCAGTGTTAAGTTTATAATCCCCATTTCATTTCATACATTTAAAGGGACCTGGCACTGCAAATGAAATGAATTTCAGATTAAAGAGAATTTTATTCGGATTCGAACGCAAAAATCGCATATTTTTACGATTTTTTTTGAAATTAGTTATGAATTTAGCCGCTAAACACAGTAGTGCTGGGGCATTCCAGCCAAAAATGTGATCTTTGAAAATTCATAACTAATTTTAAAAAAATCGTAAAAATATGCGATTTTTTGCGTTCGAATCCAAATAAAATTCTCTTTAATCTGAAATTCACTTCATTTGCAGTGCCAGGTCCCATTAAACATAACTTGATCACTTCTGAGGGCACAGTCAATATTCAAAATCGAAATACCCTCAATTCACTTCTCTATAAACATACTTTTCAAGGAATATTGCGTACATTACAGAATCGATCAAAAGTATTCGCCCAAAATTCCTCCACTACTAGGAAATTGAAATGTCTGTCTGTTGGTATGTTTTTTTTTCCTTCCGCGTGACGGACCTTTTTTCTGAATAACTTTCTTCAAAGTTGAGCAATCTTCTCAGATCCTTTTGCATATGATAGCCCTTCACGAAATACATCGATTTTTATATTTGAAAAATCGATAATTTCATGGCCAAGTCGGTAGCGAGCTCGAATTCAAATCCGAGGGTCGCAGGTTCGATCCCCGCCGGTGCATAGTCTTTTGCCGCATTTTTTCCAAGTTTCAAATGTGGCCCAAACCCATTTTTGAGTAACGAGATTCACATTTGAGCATCTTTTGCCGATTTTTGAAGTGAAATATCGATTGATTTCACTTGATTTCACGCGATTTCATGAAATTTTCGCACATTTCGTTCCAAATTATTCCTCATGCCGGCAATCTCGCAGGAAAGGAGTTAGAACGAGAGTGTAAGGAAAATTGAGAGTGACTCTCTCATTTTGGCACACTCTCTCGCCCCTGACCCCTTTCTGGAGGCCGGAATCATGCATCCGGAAGCTTCCTAATAAATCGCTTCAAAATCGCTCTATCTTCTCGGATCCTTTTGCATACGACAACAGACCAAAATCCCTTTAAAATTTTGCAATATTTAATTGGCCAAATCCATAGCCAAGTGGGTTACGCGCTTGACTTACAATCCGAGACCCCCAGGTTCGAACCCCGCCGCGGGCAAAACGTTTGCCGCATTTTTCGCAAGTGTCAAATGCCCTTCTAGCACGTTCTTCAGTGAGGTGAAACACGTTTTCACCTGTTTTGCCGAGTTTTAACATGGAAAATCGAAAATTTCGAAAAGTTCCCAATTGGATCACAGAGCGTGGGGGATCACAGGAAACGTGTTTTGCGATGTCGGAAACGTGTCTAACACGTTTTAACGTGAAAAATTGAAAATTTCGTAAAGTTTCCAAATGATCCGGCGAGCGTAGGGAATCATTGGAAAAGTGTTTTTCGATGCCACAAACGATTTCGAATACGCCCGGGAAATCAACACACGGTATCCTGCGTTTCCGTTGAGAAAGGATCGTGAGGCTGAGAGCGTTTCGAAAAAAAAGTTGCCACGGAGCCACGAAGTGGCGTAGTCTTTTGCAACGGAATAAGCCAGTACTCTTTCTAGAGATGAACACATTCCCCCCAACATAGTAAGCTCGCCCTGGACCGATCTTGGAGCCGGCTACTGAGTTCTACTCCCTGGACCGAGACTACAGCAAGCTACCGAACTCCCCCTGGACCGAGCCTGAAGAAGGCTACCGACTCCCCCCTGGACCGTACCTGAAGAAGGCTACCGAGGTCCCCCTGGACCGTACCTGAAAAAGGCTACCGAGGTCCCCCTGGACCGTACCTGAAGAAGGCAACCGAGGTCCCCCTGGACCGTACCTGAAGAAGGCTACCGAGGTCCCCCTGAACCGTACCTGAAGAAGGCTACCGAGGTCCCCCTGAACCGTACCTGAAAAAGGCTACCGAGCTCCCCCTGAACCGTACCTGAAAAAGGCTACCGAGGTCCCCTGGACCGAACCTTCTCCCAGAACTGTGCATAGAGCGTAGTGTACGCATAGAGCGTAGTGTACGCATAGAGCGTAGTGTATTTAACCTCAACACATCCCGGCTAGTTTCGAAGTAATGTATCTTCCGAACCAGATTAGTAAAATAAAAAATCAAATTTCAAATTGCACAGTTTACAAATTTCTCATAAACTTATCGTACGTGATTCTCATTACCGCACGAATTTACGAAAAGTACGTTTTGTGCTTTTTTTATTTTTTCTGAATACTGAACGTACAGAGCTGGAAACGAGCTCATTCTATTCAGAAAAATAGATTTAGTAGGGATTGGCACGGCATGTCACGGTGAAAAGTCGCTAGAAATCGATAAAATATACTGTAGGGTACAAAATGTACTTTTCGTAAATCCGTGCGGTAATGAGAATCACGTACGATAGTTCTACAAATTTTGTAGGAGATTTATTTCCCCATTTTGTATGGCGTGACTTCGCTCGAGACTATGACGCCTTTAGACCACGTCTTCGTTTATATCTACGAAAATATCGCAAATGTGGGTAGGCCTTTCACATGATAATGCCAAAATGTGGGTTACGTTTTCAATTTTTCCCTCAAAATCCAAAAAAGCGGGTAGGATTTTTCGTAAGTCGGCCTTTAAAATGCCATTGTGGGTAGTAGTTGTTTACGTCCCTGTTGACCTACAGTAGCGCTCTTCTGAACCTGAAATGTTATCAAACTGAAATTTGTTTGCTTTTGTAGCAAATCTATCGGCGGTTATGGCACTGATTTGTAGGTATGACGAAATTATCGATTGATTGCAAAGTGATGACGCAATCGCACCATGCTTTTTTCAGAAGACCATTATTCTTACATGCATTTTTCCATCCGGTGATACTTTTAGAGCATAAAGATTAGTTGATATGCTACCAAGAAATAATGTTTCAAGTTGATGCAAATTTGTACATTGTCTGCAGCTGTGCTGCAATTTCGCTGTCGCAATATTGCATCTCTGGTTCTAGGCAAGCAGCGAGAAATGAAGCCCGATCGCTAACTAGAGAAGGTCTAAAACTTTCCGATGGCAGCGCCTAATAAATAACTTGTTTCGACATCAAAAGTTTGCCACGTCGTAGAAATTTTCTCAAAAAAATCGATCGAAAGGTCATACTCCAAATTCCTATGCGCCATTGATCCACCCAGACTCCAGAAAACCTGCCACAGGGACTTCGAAATAAGACACTATTTAGGAGTTTTCGTAGCGGCCAGAACTACAATGGTCATTTTGCTACTAGCAATGGTTGAAAAACATCACACTAACTTCTGAGATTAGTGTGGCTAGAAACCTTAACTCATTTTGAGGTACGAAATTTGAGCTCCTGTATCATTGCAGTAGGGAGCCAATGTGACAATAATTTTTCTAAAGGGACAAGAACACTTTCTGCATACACGATCTAATGATTTGGAAAAAATCGCAAAAACAAGCGCGTTTGAAATTATCGGAAGATTGGGTACTACGGAATAATCAGAGAATAGAATTCCAATTTTTGTAATAATTTTTTTTTGGTAACAAAAATCAAAGACCAACCTGAATGCCGCTCTTCATCCAGAGTATATCAGGCCATCCAGATCTATCATCCATCGACGTGGTTGGAGATACTGTACGATGCATACATTGTACGCGCATCACGAATTAGTTCCCAATGAGGTCAATCATTGGCTCTTTTACGGCCTTCTCTCAACTACCGGGGACACGGACCGAGATAGGGTCTGAAACGGATGAACAATTGAATTTTCACCTATGTGATTATAAAAATACATATTTAACGTCAGAGACAACGGTGGATTCCTTTATTTTTTTCGATGCGTGCCGAGATGTTCTGTGCTGATTTCTAGGTCACTTTTATTTTCTAATTCGTTCTCAAAACTTTTCTGTAGCCAAATCGAATAAACCATTCACACGTAGACAGCGCAATAAAACAATTATTCAAAATATGCATCTAAAATCACAATACCATAAGCTATGGGGAAATAACTGTTTAGAAATAAAAAAAAATGCGACTCCCCCGTTTGGCCATTAATCCAGCGCCACAATTCAATATATTCGAGCATTACAGCCCAGCTCGTATCGCGCACGGCTGGGTGATTCACGGTCCCGGCTTCGATCCCCTCCCCTAAAAGCAGGTCAACCAATCCTGGTCCAGGTTGGAACCCGTCAGTGATGCCCAGTCTTTAAATTCAGCGACAGCGCACGAGTTGACGTGAAAATAATATTTTTTTTCGATAGATTTGATCCAAAATAGTGTGATGACGGGGCACTCAAACGACAACAAAGACCGTGTTGGACCAGATTGCCTTTGGCACTGTTGGCAATTCCTCTAATTCTCACCTTGCAATATGTGCCAATCTCGATCCTCCATTTCACATCCTCTCCAAATTTGCTTCAATAAAATATAATCTTGAGCGAAGAGCAACCATGGATGGAGCGCAAGGATCTGTAAGTATTATTTGAAAGATACTAACAAGCCAGATGAAGTCATCGCATCAATCAATCCCTCACCTCATACTATCAGTCTTCAATCCTTCTCTATCGGCGCACCTCTCCTCACTATCTTCTTCCAATTCATATCCACCTTCTCACACTTGTCTGCCACCAATCTGCAAGCATACAATAGTAATCCATAGCAAGATGAATTTTTAAAGAGGTCGACAAGGAACGTGGGAGTGCTCTATGTGGATTGAAATTCATCCATCCACTCACACTTTATTCAATCGATAAATTATTCCGGGCGAGGAAATAGTAACGGACATAGGAAGGAAAGGGCCGACGGAAGGACGGAGAAGAGACCGTAGATCGATAGAAGTCGGCAGAGAGTTAGTGGGTCTGTAAAGCATACAATTTTATTGACCCTATATATTCCATTTTTAGAAGCTGCACCAATTCTCACCAGGGTGGCTGCAATTTTTTCTTCCTTCGCTCTCCTCTCCATTCATAACACACGCTTCTCTCGACGGCGCCCAGTCTTCGTGGTCATACGATAGACCTGCAAGCACGACACTCAAACATTAACAGAAAAAGACAGCAATATTTAAATATATAAATTGATGTGTGCGCTTTCGCATCACACGACAATCAAACGACGAACCGAGGACAACTTCGATACGACGAGGATCGACAGATGAAAGTAATAGAGAGAAGGCCGGACTGAAATACCCAATAATATATTTTAGAAGAAATAAGGAATCCGCACTCACCAATCGATTGTTCTTGGGTAGATCAAATCATCACTCGATCATAAAGAAAAGCACGAAACAACTGTCGTCGACTTCTGTAATCGAATAAATTGGCCAAATTTTTTATAATAGAGCAGGTTAAAATGACGGAATTACTTGACAGACGGTGCTTACCCGATTAGCCGGCAGAAAGTAGAGGAGACTCGGATACATGGGGAAAGTGGCCGTCGAAGGAGAGAAGAAACCAATCGATGTCTACTCAACCATCTGAATACGAATATACATGATTAATCAGCTCGTGATACAATCAATAGACGGAGCAACAGATGCACACCTCCTCCCCTCTTCATTGATGGCGGAGACTTTGAAACAGCGATGGAGCAGCAGGACGAGGAGTCGTCTCATGCCGGCCTGAAAATAATCGATAATACGAATAATTACGGTAATTCTTTCAGGTCATCCTTGCAACTCACTTTCCGCCAGCATCGCTGTCGATGCGAAGTTTGGTGGCTTCGAGTAAGCAGCGAGGCTGGGGATCTGCAGAAATTCGCCCATAAATCTGTCCTCGATCAATCGATATTCCGCCGCCATCTATTTACACTCGACTCGAAGCATTCTGAATAGAAGCGTGTATAATTTATATTTTAAAAAAGAATCAACGACTCACCTCTCAAATTGGGTGCAGCAATCGGTCCCTCATCTCTTTTCTCGGGAAGAATCAATGAATGGGGAGAGAAAGAGGTGGACGGCGTCTGAATGACAGCCATTTCATCACGTTCTCTTCACAAGCGAAGATAATCGAGACGTTCAACTAGGAATGCCAAACCTATTGTGGCCGAGGAAGGATCGTGGTTCGGTCGCCGCGATTCCGACATCGGCCCGAGTGAGGGCAAGAATTGGCCTCGAGACTCCCGAGATACCACCGACACTGCAAATGCTCAGATTAGAGGCAGTTGGGCAACATTCGCCGTGGTCTTACCTGGTCGGAATCTGCACCAATCCATTCTACTTCTCCTCCTCTGTACATCGTCTTCCTCCCCTCCTCATCCAGGTCCTTCTTGCAGATACACTCTCTTCTCCTCTCCTTGTTTCTTCTCTTCGCTTCTCCTCTCCTCCACATCGCATCGCTGGCCGGTCTACCTTGCAGTTCGAGTCCCTCCTCTCCGACTCCCTTCTTTCCTCTCCATTTCTTGATTCCTCCTTAGTGTACAACTTGTCGATGGTCGTCTTCTCTCCTCTCTTCACTCCATGACGTCACTCTCCTCCATTTCCTTCTCTCTTCAGTCTCCATCTTCCTCCACTCCACTCCACCATCACGACGAACCTCGACCTGCTCACATGATAATTATTACAGCACTATTAATAATAAGTACAAAATTAAATATTATCCACACAAAATATATCACTTATAGTGTTTTTCTTAGTTCTGTCTCGTTTCTCACTTGATTTCATCTCATCCTCTCCTCTTCCTTCATCAAATGGGTGTCGTCCGTGTGCAGCTGGTCTCTTCTCGGGCAGATTCACTTCCGTCTAAAATCAATAATTATTAATCGTCATCCAGCTAGGGTACCAACCTTTATCGATTGATCTCTCCTGACTGCTGGTGCCTCGTGTAAACAGTCCTCCTCGAGACTCCATTCGAAGGATTGACGAGAGATGGGAAGAGAGCTGTAAATAACGAATATTAGTGCCGCTTTTTAGTGCATATTCAACCCGATCATGCGGGTTTTCATCATTGCTAACCGGGAAAAGAGCGAGAGAGGGAGGAGAAGGGCACGAATGCGAGCGAGAGACGAGACGATTCCCCCGATTCAAATTGCGGGCGAAACTGCAAGTCAGCGGATTATTTATAATAATTATTAATCGTCATCCAGCTAGGGTACCAACCTTTATCGATTGATCTCTCCTGACTGCTGGTGCCTCGTGTAAACAGTCCTCCTCGAGACTCCATTCGAAGGATTGACGAGAGATGGGAAGAGAGCTGTAAATAACGAATATTAGTGCCGCTTTTTAGTGCATATTCAACCCGATCATGCGGGTTTTCATCATTGCTAACCGGGAAAAGAGCGAGAGAGGGAGGAGAAGGGCACGAATGCGAGCGAGAGACGAGACGATTCCCCCGATTCAAATTGCGGGCGAAACTGCAAGTCAGCGGATTATTTATTGGTGGTGATCACATTTATAAAGGCGACTCGTACCGGGAGGGGAACGTCTCATCCTCTCGTCGTCATCTTTGTTCCATCCTCTTCCTCTCCAATCCTCGTCGTTCCCTTGATGTCGTCACTCGGCCTCCCTTCCTCACCACATGACCTCGAGCCACGACCACTCGGGGTCGCAACTCGGCAGTCGTCCCTGTAAAGGGACAAGAATAGCACCAGAATCAATTTGCGGGAAGGCCGTGCACCCTAGAAATCACTCGAAAAAACCGGGTAATATCGAACAGGGCTGTGGCTACCTCACATGCCCCACCATAGGGATTTGTACGATCTACTGATGATAAATCATCAGTGTGACCTCAACCAAATCCAGGTACATAGCCCGAAGGCCGTTTTGCCTATATTTTCTGATTCCACTATGAAATCCAGATTGGTGCACGGCCGAAGGGGAGCAAAACTTACCGGGAACGCGGAGTCCTCCACACAGAGCCTGGCAGACCCGCACGAGTGTTGATCCTGTGCACTCGAGCATCGGTAATGTGGGAAGATAATAGAGGGAGTGAGAAGCCCCCAGAAGGCGGGCAAAGTAAGCCAGCGATGAGGAGAAGGAAAATTCCAGAAGCCCCGACACGCACACGACGTCAGCAACGTGGAAACACAAGAAGTAAGTCAACGTCTTGAGGTAATCGCGCGCGGGAGATTCAAACGGAGAAACTAACTACTGTAGGTGTCGTGTTGTGTCAAACATGTGATTCTTCGAATCAATTTTAAATTATTTTATATTTACCTAATATAAAGCGAAGCGGTTTTGTTATCCATTTCAGTTTGTAATGTATTCAAGACGGTTTGTTTTCTTTGTTATTGAACTGCCCATATTTGAACTACCTTTTTTCTTCAAAATTTCCAACTAATGGACAGAATTATGAATTAATCTTTGCCGTATTAATTTCAGCTGGGAAAGTATCTCAAACTGATTATGATCTAATACTGGCCAGAATGGAAGTGCAATTCGAGTTCTCACTGTCACAGCTGAACCAGCTTCGCTGCTAGATAGTGTGGGTCTCATGGAGTACGGTACAATTTTTCTAGAATACACAAAAATAAAGAGCACTCAACTGTGCAGAGTAGGCAAAGATCTCTCAGAGCTATATCACTTTTTCAAAGGCATTTCGAAATCGCATGTGTTTACAAGACGGATGTTTAACTAAAATTATACCCACTACCCCACTACATACTACCCCAGACAATGTAAGCTGGCATGCGAGATAGAGTCGACAAACTTACCTCTCACTGCAAGATAATTTTTATTAAAGATCCGTCTTGTAAACACCGTATCGCATGTGGTACACGACACACAACGAAAATAGCAACTTCTGATACATTACCTTCCAATCAATAAATTTCTTAGTTCTTAAAACGCATTTCTTGAATTTCGGAGAAGCCCTCGTACTCCAAAATTTGGACGATTTCGTTGAGAAACAACGATTTGCCAGACTTTCCGGAGTTTTCCCGGAAAATCCCGGACACGGTGCATTTTCTTCCGTTTTGAGGGTACTGTCGAAAATGGAAAGAGGTATTTATATGGTGGACGGGGACCAGACCCACAACGGTATCAATTACCTAGTAGTGCTTTAATATGCTGGTAAGGGATCGTAGGGGTAAGGAATAGAATGCGATATCTAGTTGTCAGTAACTAAGTAAGTAAGGAAGTATTAATCGAATCCACACGCAGACAACACAAACAGTCAATAAAATCAACGGATTGTTTTCTGTTTTATTCTAACTTTTCTGTTTTATTCTAGTAAGCAAAAAAACGTCGCGATCCACTCTCTTTATCATCTTCTCATCCTCTATTGACTACCTGTTCTACTCCTCATCCATTCGATCGGATGTTCGCAACTGCTATTGATTGCGCTACAGATGCGCATGCGTTTCCTAACGGTGGAGAGTCAATAGATTTCTCGAGACGCTGTCTGCTAATGAAAGAATCGATAAATTGTCTGATTCGCATTTTCTAAAAATAAAAATGTATAGATGTTACAATGCACAATAGCCTAATCCCCATTGTCTCTCAAGAGAATAATCAATTGGGCAATTTGCGTGCTGTTCCACTCACATTCAGACTTGAATAATCTTAAACAAAGTCTACTCTTCTCTTTCTTTCATTGTCTGTCCTCCTCTTCGTTGGGAGTGGTCGACATCTCTCAAATGGTTTGTTCTATTCTCCCTTCTCCTCTAATATTTCATATTCAGTTTCTCTTGTTCCTCATTCCACTACTCATTTCACCGTCTCAATCTGCCGATCTTATCGAGGTATCTCCAATACCGTCAATTTCTTGTTTCATCTCCCTTCTTTAGGCATGGGAATGCGGATCGAACATGGTCAACTATGCAATTACTAAAGGCCTTATCCTTATCGGAGGTTGTTCCAGTATCAAGAGTGAGCCATACAATTTGGTTACATGCTCTGACGAGGTTCAATACGATGTACCTACTAGGTTCAATACGATGTACCTACCAATACGATGTATGACAAAACGAAAATGTAAAGCGGAATCCACCATGCCTCTTGCATCTTGCCGGCATCAGCGCTAATCTCTTCGATTCCGCCTAGATAATGAGCGGTGCCGGCAAAGAGGGCGAATTAATTTATATTCCACTTCCTTTTTTTGCCATCCATAATACCTACGCGGAATGCACTATCTCAAGTTCTCGACATGTCGAATTGTGAATATCCCAGGGGAGAGATTTCCTTTGAGGCCATGTTAATCTCTGTTGCATCACACACGACGAATGCTATGAGAATCACAGATCAACAAAGCTCACCCGAGAAGATTGCGATCATAGATTCTGCAATTGTCTCCAGGTTTGATCTTTGATCTTTATCACTTTGAATTCCTTAAATAGTAGTCAATAAAAGTGTGTGTACTCATTGCAGGATGTCCAAGACAAGACGAAGGAAAACTGTGAATTTACATTGAAAAAATTCTGTGGCGCAGTTATTACATTTGCTGGGAGCCACTACGACGAAGGTACGGTAGATTCTCATTACAGTAATTTCCATTCTCACATTTTCTTCGATGACTTCATTTAAGCCCATCCAATTGACTACAATATCGATCCGAAATTCGCTAGTTTCGTGGATTCCCGACCACTCGGATTAGACATGCAACGACTGGTTACGGCATGCAGATTGACCCGAGGTACCCTACGACTTTTCATCTCTGTTTGATCTTTGATCTCTTTGAGGGTCGGCGGTCTTTTGTCACAACCAAGTAGTTCGCTGTCTCGAGGGAGCTCACGAACGATCTAAGAGGGCATCGGAGGGCGCACACCAACGATCTAAGAGGCGTCGACCAGTTGTGAGTTCTGTTCACATGTCTATTAATTCTTTATCATTGTTTAGATTGATTACTCATATCAAGACTGTCGAACGACAATTTACGATTGTCTTCATATGGTCGCCGACAATAGCGTTGAAGTGCGAACTCACGCATATTTTAAAGAATAGTCTTATATATTTCGAATTAGCAAACGAAATTGGGACATTTGAATGTTCTTCTAATAATTTCACTTCAGGAAGAATGCACTTCGCTCGCGCTAGATATGTCCCGATCTATAAACACCTACGTGAAACTGCTAAGTTAGAAGCGATAAACCATTCCTACCGTAATCTACCGTACTCCAGGTGACAAGCACGGCCAATCGGCGATTGACCTTTATGAGGTAATTAGTGGACGAATTCTCAAGCAGTGCCCACGCAGCAGAGGTATCTCTTTTCGCTGTTTTATCGATTTTATTAACGAACATTTTAAAATGAAATTTGTTTCCAGAGGAAGTCAACGACTGTCTCTGGCAATTCGACGATTGTCGCATAAATGAATTTCCGGAAATAAAGGATAATCCACGCCACATCAATAGAGCCCGCAAAATTGTGAGCTAAAACGCGTTATCCATAACAGCGCAGTTACCGTGGCAGCAGGATGGCACAGGAACTCAAAACGGTCCTATGAAATTCCTACTTGGAGTTACTCAGGGGGTGCGCCACAAGTTGTAAAAAAGCGCGAAAAAGCCGTTACAAGTTGTAAACAGGGCTGTTTTAACCTTGTTTTCCCACTTGTATACATCTTGTGACGCTTCAAAAACGGGTCTACCTTTACACTACTTCCGAGTCATACGCGAGACGGGTTCGACACGAATTTTACAAGTTGTAAACAAGTGAGATTAGACATTATTAGACATTATTTATCCTGACATCAAGGCAAAGGCCTGCAGGAGGCATCATTCGGGGGCAGAGGTGGTCAGGATCTTCGAACTCGAGGCAACTGGGTCAAGGGAATGGATCTTGCTGGGCTTCCTTGGTCAATTATTGTGTCGATCTTGGACGATAGACATTGAGCGTAGAAGTAGATCTTCCAGCAACCAGTGACTTCCTGACTAGCGCGTATCAACAGAAGCGAAAACTCACGTCGTAGTCTTGTCGACTGGAGCTTTTCTTGATAGTTGGCGACTTGAGATAGATGTAGTCGATCCGGTTCCTCTGTTGGAAGTGGTACCAGGTGGGCGATATACTTGCCGGGTTGCCCAAGCTGACTGGCAAGGATTCTCCAAACTGAGGTGGGAGAGGAGCGGGGAGACTGTCGACCGCCCGTCACGAGGCACAGAATGAAGAATGAAGAATGAAGAATGAAGAATGAAGAATGAAGAAGTGAGAAGAAGTGAGAAGAGAAGAAGTGACAAGTGAGATTACAAGTTGTAAACAAGTGGCCGTTCCAAACCCGTCTCGTGCAGTGCGCGCGCTCTATTCATAAGAAATTCGTTAGTCGACGCTATTACAAGTTGTAAACAAGTACGATTACAACTTGTAATCAAATGATAGAAAACAAGGTTAAAACAGCCCTGCTTACAACTTGTGACGAACCCCCTGACAAGGGGAGACCGCATACTCGATATGGAGTTTCCGAATGAGACCTAGTGGGATCGATTACTATCATAAAAATAAGAAATAATCGGTGGTTTAAAACTGCTAAAGAGATCTTGTGATATAAGACGGGTTCATCTAATTTATTAACCATTTTTGTCTTGCCATGTTTTTTCCCGAATTTCACCGAGGTAGAGTAGGCTGTAGTGTCTGGCAATATTAAACGTACTATCTAGCTAGAACACTCTAAAATCACAGGATATTTCGTGGAAGTTCATGATTGCAATGCGCAACTCATGGCACTACTTCGAGCTCCTTGCTCCTTATACTTTCCACAGTGAGCTGTTGGTGTTTTACGCAAAAAACACAGGTTGCCAAGTTTCCACTTTCGCAAAAATGAAATCTCTACTTAACTGTTCCGTGCTTGGATTCGCCATTCTTTAACCGTGAGAAATTGTCTGTGTCCAATCTGCCAATTTTTCACCGTGGAAATAGGTTGTTTCAAATCTGCCAACTTTTCACCGTGGAAATTGGTTGTTTCTCTCTTCTTCAAACGCGGCAAAAGAAGGCGTGCTCCGCCAGAGTTCGAACCAACGACACATGGATTTGTAGCAAACCGCTCTACCGACTGCGCTACAGAAGACAATGTGCGAGAGGGCAAGGAGAGCTCAGAACACATTTTCTCTGCCGAATGGTGTGGGTGCCTATCCGCTTTATCGAGTTCAACAGCGTACATCAGTAAGAGTTTGAATAGTATACCTCGCAGAGTGTGTTAGGAGTGTGCTATGCGTTATACATACTTACTTACTTAGTTACTTAGTAGATCCATCTTCAGCGGCGAAGCCGCGTGGATCACAGTTCCTCCAATTGCTTCTTTGCTCGTTGGGAAGACGATCGGGTAGATCGTCCTGTATTGTAGGGCATCTTGGCATACTCCTCGATCGAGTCCCTCCATCTAGCCGGTGGTCGTCCTTGTGGGTGGGTCAGGTTGGGAGGGGGGAATTGCTGCGTGACACGGGTAGACCATCTATCGTCTTCTCTTCGTAGCGCGTGACCTGCCCATCGGTGTTTTGATCTTGTGATGTGATTAATCGGGTCCGATAGGAGAGAGATGCGGCGGATGTCGGCACATGACTGATCCTTCTTCTGCTGCTTGAATAGAGTAGTTCCAATCAGCGCGCGTTCCAGGGCACTGTGGGTCCTCCGGATGAAGTTCGATTCACACGTGCTGCCCGCCCTGTGCTACGCCGCTGAAACCTGGCCTCTCACGCAGACGACGGTCCGGAAAATTAGCCCATCTCACTAAGGGTGGAGAAGAGGTGGGGCTTATTTAGCAGTTTTAAACCACCGATTATTTCTTACTTTTATGAGAGCAATCGATCCCACTAGGTCTCATTCGGAAACTCCATATCGATTATGCGGTCTCCCCTTGTGAGTAGAGTGCCTGGGGGTGGGATACAATTCAGCCAAAAAATTGACCCGAATTATCGATTTTAGACCTACCAATATCGAAAATTTCATCTTGAGATTACACTCTATTGTTGTGTATCATTCGATAAAGAATTAAAAGTTATGTAAAAATCAATGTTTTCGTACAGATCGGATAATCACTTTTCGAAAAAGAGCCGGAAAATCGATCTTTTCGCAAATTGAAATGAAATACTTTTTTGAACATGTTCTCATCATTTGCGGATCCTGCGAAATATGGCTAATAGTGCATAAATGGATGCTGAATCAAATAAAAAATAGGCGGAATATTTAAATTCACCAATTCATAGATATTTTGACTAAAAACTATCGCCCGATCGTCGACGCGAGTTCGAATCCGCCTGCCCACACGAAATTTTTTTTTAAAGCTCAAATCAGGTTTTTCAACTTTATATTGCATTTAGTGAACTAGTGTTCCTGGTATTCTCAAGCATAAAACACATGATTTAATGATATGTGACAGGTTTCAGAAAAATTACCACAATCAAGAGAATACGATCATTGAAAGACAGACGACCCTTATAATCCGTCAGAAGTTCGCGAACTTTTCACGCATCTTTTCTTGCTCGTTTTAGGCTATTTTCTTTATAATTTGCGTTAGGTCATTAGAGCAGCATAAGAAAGTAGTAATGCAGAAGAAATTAACCTAAAATATAAACTAGGGCATTAGCCGCACCTCTTAGAAGGTCGCGGAATTCTGCGAGTTGTTTTCCGCGAGCTAGACAGTGACAAAGAGAGCGCAGAAAGACTAACAATTGTTGTTGTCTTTCTGCGCTCTCTCGATTCACGTGCTCTCTCGTCACTGTCTAGCTCGCGGAAAACAACTCGCAGAATTCCGCGACCTTCTAAGAGGTGCGGCTAATGCCCTAGTTTATATTTTAGGTTAATTTCTTCTGCATTACTACTTTCTTATGCTGCTCTAATGACCTAACGCAAATTATAAAGAAAATAGCCTAAAACGAGCAAGAAAAGATGCGTGAAAAGTTCGCGAACTTCTGACGGATTGTAAGGGTCGAGAGAAGATTAGTGCTCAGACCGGGATTCGAACCAAGGGCCTTCCGCTAACCGGGCAGATGTCTTAAAACGTGTTCTCTGTAAGAGCGCAGTGAAGGGTCGGGTAAAGTTGCACAACTCGGTCAAAATGATCGCTCGGGGCTAAAACTTTGGTAACATGACCCCTAGGGGTAATGTATTCTACAACCATAAAATTGACCCGAAATCTCAAGTTTTGACCTACCAAATCGATTTTTTCAAACTTTTGATTTTGATGTCGTGTTATATATCATTCGAAATAGCATGAAAAGTTATGTCAGAAGCGAGGTTTGTACTGAATTTGAAGCGAGGAGAAGACAGAAATATTGCAAAGTCGAATTTTTTTGGCTGTTTTAGTGAAACATCGATCTGCCTACCCTACTCATAATGTCGGCCCGCAAACCATTCTTCTGCATAACATATTAGAGGCATATGTGATCAAATTTCTGGTTTGAAATTGACACATTTTCGGTGCCCTCGTAGTGAGATCACTGCTCGT
The DNA here is from genome assembly GCA_036245785.1 of Pristionchus fissidentatus. Taxonomy (NCBI): domain Eukaryota; kingdom Metazoa; phylum Nematoda; class Chromadorea; order Rhabditida; family Neodiplogasteridae; genus Pristionchus; species Pristionchus fissidentatus. Next base: position 16,996,456 of record BTSY01000001.1, on the reverse strand, counting down.
TTGACGCATACTCATTTTAAATACGTTGGTACAAAAATATTTATTTTATGAACCATACATGCTAGGCCTGATTTTCTTTCGGAAACATCTTCTACATGTGAAAAAATATTTTTTCGAAAAACAATGAACCCGGGTTCAAAACTGAAAATCGTCTACTGTTCATTACAACCGATAATTGATAGCCACTAGGTCTAAAATGGTCTAAAATGTAGTTTTGACCTCAAAACTTCTTCTGTGACGTGATTTTGAGCATAAATAAGCAAAAAAAAATTTTCAGTTTTGGACAATGAACTTTTTTTTTTCTTCTGAAAGTTGCTATTATTTTGCCAGTTGGTGTAGTACCATAAGTGTATCATGTGTGCCAAATATCTCGCCAAACTGAATATTCATTCTTCCAAAATAATTATTAAACTAAAAAATTTCAACCATTTCAGAGATTTTGAATTTTTTCGACTTGAAATTGTGGACCATTCAAAATGTTGTGAACAGTAAATTTGTTTAAAAACATCATATGAATATTTTGAGGCTATTCTCGAAGGAGTGGGTTCTCATAGGAACGATATTATCAATACCTAATTTTGGCGTCGTAGATTCTAGATGAAAACATTTAAAATTGTTTGATGAGTTCAATAGATGTATCCAAATTTGGGGTTTTGGAGCATGCCGCACATGTAGAAGATGTTTCCGAAAGAAAATCAGGCCTAGCATGTATGGTTCATAAAATAAATATTTTTGTACCAACGTATTTAAAATGAGTATGCGTCAAACGAGCAGTGATCTCACTACGAGGGCACCGAAAATGTGTCAATTTCAAACCAGAAATTTGATCACATATGCCCCTAATATGTTATGCAGAAGAATGGTTTCCGGGCCGACATTATGAGTAGGGTAGGCAGATCGATGTTTCACTAAAACAGCCAAAAAATTTCGTTTTTGCTATATTTCTGTCTTCTCCTCGATTCAAATTCAGTAAAAAACATGGCTTTTGGCATAACTTTTCATGCTCTTTCGAATGATATATAACACGACATCAAAATCAAAAGTTTGAAAAAATCGATTTGGTAGGGCAAAACTTGAGATTTCGGGTCAATTTTATAGTTGTAGTATACATTACCCCTAGGGGTCATGTTACCAAAGTTTTAGCCCCGGGCGATCATTTTGACCGAGTTGTGCAACTTCGCCGACGTTCTTACAGAGAGTGCGTTTTAACCACTGAACTATCCGAGCTCTTCTCTGTCTTCTCTCTATGATAGGCATTTCGCCTGGATGATCCTTCGCTACGCAAGATACATTGTATCATTGCGCTCTGGCGGAACATTATTCCGAACACCAGATTTAACGCGTTGGATTGATGGAACATTTGACAATCAATTAAGAGAGATGAAATCACCTCAAAAAATTCAAATTTTACGACAGTGTATCTAACAGTGTGGTGTAGTATGCAATTTTCGATTTTGGTCATTCTAATTCCCAAGTAGGAACTTCCTAGAGCAATTTTGAGTTCCCGTGCCATCTACCTCTGCTCTCTTACGGAGAACGCGTTTTAATGACAAGTCTTGAAATGTCAATAAGCACGGACCATGTTTAGTTTTCCTTCTTTTCAGGATATCGGATGCCATCGAGGTCTGGTGGGTTGCGTCTGGAAAGCGACTCATCAAGACAAGAGTGTATGTTTACGGTAGTCATAAATATTCACTGGATTACGGTAGTCATGTCTTTGATGATCTAAATACCTGAATCTGTGAGATGACTAAATGTGCATTTTAGAAGGGCTGTGTTGAAGCGTTAAATCTGGCCATTAAAAGAATAATAACATCAGGACGTGAGTGAACAAGGGAATAGAATATTGATTGATCTATTGCATTCAGTCTATACGAATGAAGGATTGCTTGAAGGATGGAGGATAGCCGAACTCCCGAACCCACTTCCTAATGCCCACAAGGAAGTAGAAGACCACAAGGAAGTAGAAGCTAGTAGTGATGCTTTCTACCAACTGTACGCTTTGAAAGATAAGGGAAAAGAAAGAGCTTGATATCAAGATTCATGTTAATCCTGCGTGTCCCTTGTAGTCGATAAATGACTGTTTCACGCATTATTTATTGAAAAAAGAATTTATTATAATAATGTCAACAATCATCTGGTAACAAATAACCTATGTTCTACTGCCTAACGCAACAAGGAAAGAGTTGCAAACAAGGAATAACGTACTAGTGAGTGGGCAGGAGGTACACGTATTCACTCAAAAATGAGAGATGGATTGACGAGAGTCGAAAGTTTGATTAGACTGAAGATGATCGAGCAGACCTCTGCAATTATCGATATTGCATATCAATAGGGGTTAGAATTACGTCATAGCTATGAAATGATGTATACATCGTGTGGTGAAGAGCTACGGAATATAATGCTGTAATATTCAAACGGATAAATAGTGAATAGATCAATTATCGATTACCTTGACTCTATCGATAACTTCCTTGAGTCCTCTCTCAACGACAAGTGTCGATCCTTCGATCTGTCCTATGAATTCTCTCGCTTCCTCATTCTGCTCCGAGTTCACTGAAAGAAATAAAAAGAGTTTAAACGAATTCAACAAAATATTGGCCCACACATATCCTCACGTGATACAAAATATATTTCACCGTCATTGTACGCTAGCATTCCCATCCTACATCCTCCCTCAACTGTTCTTCTTCATATATTTGCCGTTGCACCATTGACGGGTGCATCATACACTCATCAACGCTGTTTATCAATAAAACATCCCAATCTATATTCTTCCCTCACCGTAAGATCTGAGTGTGGCGAGTGCGAGATAGTTGAGATTTGCATTGGAGACCTTCTCATCTGAGAGAGGACAAGAGACGAGAATAGTGAAGAGAGAACGAATGACGTCGGCCTGATGAGATGAGGAGGAAATGATGACAATTAGAATTTACAAAGATGGAACAATCAATTCAACTACTGAGCAGGCACAATTATACATTTCGATTCAGCGTCAATTGATTGCATCATAAGAAATATAGGGTTCTATTATTGGAAAAGAATTCCATTGAACGTCCATTGCCCCTCATACTCCGTTATCTCTCACCACCCACGCGGTCTGAGTTTATTTGTTTCTCCTTATTGGAATTCCGGAATCAATTCCAATAAGAGGACCCTAAAATGGCACTCCTTTTGAACTCACCCTCTTCTCCTCCAATGCAGTCTTCGTGTAGAATCCGAGTTTGGCAGACGACAGTTTCAGGGAGGGATTCTGAATTACCGATGTATGGGGTATTGAACTAATTATCGATTCAATCAATATCTTCCTCCTACTACAAAGCAAAACGAATCAATAGCTGATACCTTGATTAGCTTATCTCCATAATCGAGTCTCTTCTCCATGAGGAATGAGTATGCCAGATCGAGGATTGCAGTGGGTTGAGAGTGGAGAGAAGAGACGCATTTGAGGGCACTCTCGAGTACGGCAGTATTCTCACTTAAGATACTTACTTACTTGGGAATGCAATAAGGGAACACCAATTCACTCAAGCCACATTTAATTCAAGTCGAATAGCGCCATCTACTCTATTCACCAGCGGAAAAAACGTCAAGTCATCAGGTTTACTAATCCTGACAGTAGAAGCAATATCAATTGATTATTTTCATTCATAATCTTCCTCCCTCCACTCACCTTCTAATAGCAGCTCTCATCACATCAAAGTGTCCGATTGCACATTTGGCAGATTCCGATGTCTCCTTCATCAGATCAAATGCCTCCTGAAGGCGGCCACTGAAACAAACCACAAATTTAAAGACTAATAACGTAATTAAATTATAATCCCTATAATATATTTATAAAAAAAACATCAAAAAGTTAAAACGCAAACTTCCGATACACAGATGCACTTTGTCGACTCTCTAGGAAGCACATTTTGACATGCTGATTGATCGTATCATTTATAAATATAATGTATTTCAATAATAATAATATTTCCCAGTTTGCCCCTTCTCCCTCACCCATCAATCATCTCCGTCATGGTCCTCTTCACTCTCGCAGTTTGAATATTCGCCACTCGTGCATCTTCCAATCGGAAGTTCGTCTTGAGCCATTCACTCGCAGAGGAGAGATCGGAAGGAGAGAGATCACGGAGGAATTCGCCCAGCTGATAGGAGAGGAAGTGAAGGAATGATTATAAGAGGAAAAGAGGGAGCACATTTACCAAATTACGAAAATTTATAATAATAGATTGTATTTTTAAAAAGTAACACTGAATCATTTATACGGGAACACTCGACAGATGTAACACTTGTGAAACACCAACTTCCCGGGAAGGGGTGAAAGTTTTTTTTATAAAATACTATCATACCTCCGTGAGATCTCCTGCTCCAATGGATTGTCCCTTTGATCTGAGAGTGGAGATAATTTCTGCACTCAACTCATTCGATCCTCCTCTTGATTCATTGAAGGAAAGAGCGACAGAAGGAGCGATGGGAAGAGAGCGGAGAGCGATTCTGAATAAACATGACGTCAACGGTTTATATAATGTAAATTTAGAAAATTTTCCAAACGATTTAGATGAATTCAGTGATGGCACGTTTATAACTGCTGTTTGAGAACGAAATATAAAAGCTGCTAGATGTTCTGAACCGTATCCTAGATTAATCATGTAAAAAAAACGTCGAGAGTACCAAAACGTGTTGGTATCGATGAATTCACATGATCTCACTCGGTTCTTCTAAAACTTGGTCTCTCTCTTTCTCTCTCTCTCCCCTCCTCACCCCGTCTTCCACAATCGTCTCGCCATTTCCCAATCCTTCTCAATCACTGCTTCTCGCATCGTCTTGGCGAACACTTTCTCGCACGCATCGAGCATACGAAGACGACGGGAGTTCTGGAATAATAATAATCAGAATAGTAATAATAATAATAATAATATAACAGTGATATTACGAATAACGTATCAACAATATTCGATACTATATCGACCAACCAGTGCCATCTCGACAAAATACAGTCCGAAACAATTGGAAAATTATAAGAGCATTCATATAAAAAAATATTTTATTATTATATATTCTCCTTACATGCCAGGGGTCTTTCTTCTCTCCTTCTGCCAATTTCTCCTTCTGATTGATCGTGGGAATTACTCTCTCTAGTAGAGGAGTGAGACGAGTGGTCGGCACTGACTGAAATACCAAGAGTTCACATACATATAACGTCTATCGTGCGAAAACTCGTTAATTGAATTGTACACATAAGTTCACCCCCATCGCTTCCAAACCGTATTGGGAAGCGAATTCGATACATCCATCGACCGTAATCAATGCGCCCTCATTGAACATACCGTACTCGTGACGAATTTCTCCATGAGTATACATCTGATGGTGGGGAGAACTCCTGTCTTCATAGTCTCTGAATTCTCGAGTCTGTTCAATTCCATCTCGAGTTCGTCAACCGACGAGGCCAACCAGCGTTGAGAGGCCTGTAGAGACAGAAAAATTCTTCAGTGCCACATTATTCTTTATCTTTATTTTTTTCCATTCTTATTCAACATTCTTTATTAACTTTTTACGACCTCAATAATAACAAAATCATTTCTAAAAATAATATGGAGGACGAAAAAAGTTAACAAAGAAGGTTGAAAAAAGTGGGAAGGGGGAGTAAGAAGGATGGAAATGACAGTGAACAAGTACATGACATAGTATGTATATGGAACAAAGAAACAACTGTACCTGTGACTTCTTCTTGAGTGTACCAATCATGGCTGCTCTCTTCTTCAATCCTCTCTCTTCCAATGCAGCCACTGCTTTCTCCATCTCTGGTCGACCGATTCCCACTGAGGGCTGAATTGACGACAATTAGTACAAATAAGTTTCAAATCCCTTTTTGTGAAAAAAATGCATTAAGAAGAACATTTTGCCATATCTTCGATAAACTAGTGAAAAAAAGTATTTAGATATGCATGGAGCATTGAAATTTCCGTTTGCCGACATGGTAAACTCGCAACGCAGAAGTGCCTATCCTCGCTAGCGAGAACCTATTTGACCTATGGTAATAGATAAGTACAACTGACACTCTGGCTGAGTTTCTTCACAATCATCTCCACTCTCTCATCAGAGATCGCAGTGTTGCCGAGGAATCGAATGAGAGTCATCGTCTCGAATGTCTTGTGGCCTGAAAAAAAGAAAATATTTTCAAAATCTCTTCGTGGATTAAAATACAATCCATAGATACATTCAAATAGCAATATTATTAAACACTCCAACTACCCATACAACTTTATCGAGTATAATGCTCGAAATGCTCGTTTTGAATCTCACGGAGCGATAGGAAAGAAGCAGATCGATCATTACATCCAATTAATTTTTATGGGTAGCTGGAGAGTTCAATAATATTATTTGGGCTTGAATTGAAACATGAAATGAGATATCTCACCAGCACTCTTGAATGCAGCAGTCACAATGGCAATGATCATCTCGACTGCCTTCTCAGTCGTTTCCTCGTCCTTCGCGAGATTCAAGAGACGGAGCATCTTCGATTCCAGAGTTATCAAACGATGGATCGAGAGATGGGGACTGGAAGATACAACTCAATTGATAATTTTCATCGAATCAATCATCACATAGCCAATAAAAACAACAGCATTTTAGTAGTCGTGTACGTGTCATATCAAAAATCATCGCTAGTCGTCACGATAAAATTTAAAAAAACCTATTTTAATTAAATAAATATTTAACAACAAAAATTATCGTCCTCCTGACCAATTTCTCACTCCCATTCTCCCCGCCCATTTCCACGCCCATCTTCCATTCTCACGCCAGGGGGTTCAACCACTCTCTGCTTCCCCTTTCCCATCCCTTCTGGCCCCTCCCACTCTTCGTGACACCTCATGTGTTCGTGAGACCGGAAGCCACCTACCAGTCTTCACACCTCCTTAGCCCCGCCCCCTTATTCCCAGTGCCCTTCTCCTCCGTCGCATTCCAAATCAGTCTCGATCCACTTCTCACTCCGAGATGGTCGTCTACTTCCTCTCTCTCCTTCTCCTTCTATCCACTCTCCACTGTGCTCCTTTCTTGTCAGAGGACTACTACGAACTGGACGATTCCTCCACAGAGTTCGTCGAGAAGGTTTGACTTCTTCTAGTGTCTACCAGACTTCCTATTAGAGCCTGAAGTCGTCGCTGGATAGCTTAGACTTATGGAGTGATATTTACCCCTGACAATGAGCACACTAATCAATATTTGCATTCTATCAAATCGATATCCCTCCTTATCCCCTCATTCCCATTGCAGAGTGCGTACTCCATCTCAGTCTTCATCAATACTTCTCCCTCTGCCTTCTTTCCTCTCCTCCCTTCGTATCTCTCTGAAGTCTCGTCCGTCCTCGATCTTTCCACTACAATCAGTCGAGACGACGAAGACAAATACGATCAGATCTTCGTCGTCATCGATGACACTCGAGTACCAATCAATCAGGAAGTGAGTTACTCATTCACTATCTTGAAGTTTAAATTGAATAATTAAATTTATTGAATTTATTACGGTAGTTTTATATCAACTAAAACTACGGTACTCCATTCCCCTCAATGGCAACCTTAACCCCCCGCTCCTTCCCAGGAATCTCTCTCCTCCTCTGCCTCCTTCGTCGAAGTTGTACTCGAGATCGACACCTCCGCTTGTATCTCCAACTTCACTCGCAAATGTTTCTCATCCAATGAGCATCTCATCGAGTTGATCGGACAGGCGAACAAGGTATGTTGTTTCTATCATCTCCTATATCGACAATCTACAACGAACTTCTACCCATGGCGGAATAAATAATTGTAATTACAGTCCACTATTACATTCATTTTATCGCTGAACTTCAAAATGATGACAACTTATATAGAATAAATTTTGTTTGCAGACGTTCCCCTCCGTCTCTACCTCCCCCATCATCCATCCATCCTCATCTAAATCCCACTTCCATCCTATTCTCATCGTCCTCATTCCACTCGCACTCGTCTCCTTGATCGTCTTAGCTGTAGTTCAGGTAAACAGTACTTATAATAATAATATAATGTGTATCATGCTATTTGCTAAGGCGAATGTAAGAGGAGAAATAATAGCTTCTTCTGTGTCCTACACTCGCGTTTGTGTCAAAACTCTCCGAAGCTCTCCAATTTAATACTATTTTCTACAGACTCGTCGTTCTGCCAAGAAGCGAACTCGTATTCATGAGGCGGTCACATGGAATCCTCCCTCTGCCACAGGAGAACCCATCCTACTCAATCCAATCACACTCTCCGTCTCTCCCTCTGCCAAGAGACGTCGTCCCGGCCCGGATACCACCGTACCGCCTCCCTCTACAACTATTCTCCACGCCCAAGCCTCCGGTGCTGGACCCATACGGATTACGGTACGAATAATACAATGATTACGGTATCTCACTCAATCGATTACAGATCAACAAGGAGCAGGGAATGGTAAATACTCGTGACGAGTCTGGTCGCACTCCTCTTCACTGCCTCGTTGCTGTTCACCATGGTGAGCTTGAATATTGTAGAATTACATAATAATCATCTATCCTTAACTTAACCGTCTTCTACCATGCAAGGGTCACTAAAAACTCAATCAATATCTAGCAGAGAGGAAATCGCAGTCTCAAATCCTCGAAGAAGCTCAAGTCCTACTGTCGAATGGAGCCTGTGTCAATGCACGTGACAACGAGGGAAACACTCCCATCCATCTCTGCATCTCACACAGTAGACTCAGTTTGATGAAATTACTACTCACACAACCCTCCATCGATGTTACAGTAGTAAATGAGAAGGAAGAAACTGCACTTCACATGTGAGTAATACATTACTACTCTACTCTAATACAAATACTACTCTAATACATTCTGTTCAAGTTTCACATCTATTGAAGAAGTTCATTACCATTGTTAATCGATTGATTTCAGTGCTGCCTCAATCAATGACTCCGTCGCCCTCGATTTCCTCATGGAGGCTCCAAATGCGAAAGCGATGGTGATTGATCTACCTTTTTAGCACATAGTTATCACCGTTTCCTCTTTTCTAATAATAATAATATCTTAAAATTCGCTTTTCAGCTCAACATGACCAACTTCCACAACTACACTCCTCTCGTCGTCAATATCAATTGTTTTTCCGGCCCTTCTGACACAATGTTCGCTCAGAAACTGCTCGAGTACGGGGCCGATGTCAACTATGTAGGAGATAAAGTATGCATTATCCTTCTATATCTAAGAAGGCAACGGTACCTATGTATACATATTCTATTGTTACTCATTAGCGGCCTAGACAGAGCAGTTGCTTATCGATGTAACATTCTCTCGATTCCGGTAGTCATTTTACATTTCATTGTATTGTTGTAGGTGTACACGGACGACAACTACTTCCATCTCGATCGCACTGCTCTTCACTACGTCGCTTCATTCGGTATGGACAAGCACATCGAAATGCTCGTTCTCAACTACGGAGCAACTATCGATGCAGTGGATCGCAAGAGAAGGTAATAATGGGGTTTCATCCTTCTCGTTTTTGGCGTCAATGAACGGAAACATCTAAAAAAAGGAAAATAAATTGCTCTTCACCTTCCATAGGTCAAATGGGTTTCTCGCAGTTATCTATTTTGTGCAGAAATGCCTAAAATCGCGAGCCGAAATGCATATTACCTAATTTTCGATAATTTTTTCAAAAAAAAAGAGATTAGAAATGCACGAAACATTTAAAATTTTTGTTTGCGGACATGGCCTGGACGCGATGCAGCAGTTCCTATTCTCGCTAACGAGCAGGGCTGGGATTTTTTGAAAAAAAATTTCAAAAATTTTTGATCAAAAAATTCAAAAAAGTTTTTACACGAATCTAAGATCTGAATTGGTCAATTCGAATAATTATTTCGAATTAGGCGCTAAACTTTGACTTCTTTGTTTCGTACCAATTTCGGCAAAATGCATCATTATTTTTGTAAAATATTTTCAAAAAAATTTTTGAAAAAAATTCAAAAAAAAAATCAAAATCAAAAAAACCCAGCCCTACTAACGAGAACCTATTTGACCTATGTCTCTTTCAGAACGCCTCTTCATCTCGCAGCGGAAGAAAACCAGTTGAATGCCGTCAAAACACTCGTCAAGTTGGGTGCAAACTGGGCAGTGAGAAACCACAACGAGGATACGGCTGCTGATGTGGCAAGGAGAAACAAGTCAAACGAGGTGGGATAAAACAGTAATCAATGACAATTAATTGAGTATTGAGACTAGTGGAAACGTGCCTTTGTTGAAAAAAAGAGACCGGACAAATGATTTTAACGGATCGTTCCGGGAAATCCTTTGTTCGACAATCATACCAGCTTTCAACTGATCATCTCTAGTACAGACTGCCGATAGTCCTTCCCCAGTTCCAATATCTCTTCATTCTCAGATTGCCGATTATCTCGATTCCCTTCGCCCCAACGACACTCATGCGGCCAAGAAAGGTAGAAGAGGGACGACTAAGGAAGTCAAGGAGAAGGTTAGTAACCTGTATTCAGTCGATATATGACTTCACAGAGTTCCAAATTCGAATCTAAATCAATCGATACCCTTCCAGAAACAAGGACGTCGATCTACCGATACTGGCTATCAATCGGAGGGCGCTCCTCTGGGTGATCTAGAAGAAGATGAAGAGGGGATAGAACAGGAGATCGTCGAGACTCCCGTTCGACCTGTCCAACCTCGTCAAGCAAATCGACTATTCAATGACGAGCCTACCCCTATCCCCAATTCCACCCACTCTAATAACTACAATAACCCTTACCCTACCAATAACTCGCAGCATTATCTCCCTAACCCCACTGCCAACTACCCTCCTCCTTCTCAATTCTACCCTCACCCTGAAATGCTCGCTCCTCTCCCATATTCAATCCCTCACAACGCCCACATGCTTCCATTCTATCCCGCACAGTCTTACCCTTCCACCTACCATGCTCCCATCCCCTCTCCTCCTCGCGGTATTGATCCCAGGTTTTTCACTGAATCCGAGAACAACCCAACTTCTACTAGCTTGTAATTGCACGACTTCTCAAGTAGCCAATAACGAGTACAACTTGCCTTACCTTGTAATGCTCCACGTGATAATTGTGATTATTGAATACGGTGTAACTTGTGACTTGTATAACTTTGTATAATTTTTCAATTATGTTCGATAAACAATAATAATATAATTGATTATAAAAATACTCACGAATTGAGAATCTTCTCGACTCGTCCACTCGACAGCACGTCTTTCTCCATTAGAAGTCTCGAGATACACGATGTGATCAACTGACCCGCCACTGACTGAAAGAAACACTTTTATTCACTATTCACTTAGCAACTTGTAAATGCTCTTTCCGTCAATTAACAAAGGAATAAAACATTAGTAAAAAATGAAGTTCCCGTCTAATCCTCATGCCTTTGATTTCAGTTATTTTTAAAACAATAAAATAATGAAAATATATTTCCCACCTCTGCATCGGCCATCTCCGAGTCTGCCAGTTGCTGTATAACTCGCAGCACAGTGTCCACATCTCAAGAATATATCAATAACCAACGTTGGATCCGTCTCAATCTCCCATCTATCCCATAGTCTTGTGTCCCACTTCCCCCTCTTCTCACCTTCATTGACTGCCTTGAATACTAGTCTCTCGACATCGTCTCTGTCCTCTCTATTCGTGATATTCTCAGCATAGAGCACGGCAGTGACGTGAGGGGCGACAGACGCACCGGAGGAAGCACCCTCAACCAATAATATTACGAATAGTATGGATGATAACGCTTCGTCAAATGAGGACATGCATGCTCGCATAGGTTAATCGATTGAAGGTCAAATAGAAATAGGCAATGTAAGTTTTTTTTCTTCTTTAAAAGTGATGGAATAAGATGGGAATTGCCACTGTCCATCAAATTATATCCCCCTCCTCTCAAAGAGATTCACTCACCTTAACCAAGTTGGAGGCGATAACGAACTTGTTGAGTCTCGACTTCTGGATAGTAGCAGCGAGCTCGCCATTCGATCTCAATTCACATAAATATTCAACTACTCATCTAGTAACAACTCCAGATAATTAGCTAACTACTGGATGCACTTTTAAATTGCCTTTCTCACCTCAATTCCTGCACGAAATCAGCCAGATTCTTGCCACGCACATTATTTATGAGCTCAGCATTCACATCTCTGAAAGTTCCATTGCATTTAATTATTTTAAAATAAGCGTTGCTCATTCATAACAAATATACTCATATAACTCACTCAATGAGTCCACCCTCGTTCATTCTCGCAACAATTCTCTTCAATTCGTCGAGATTCTTCTGACTCTTCATTGCCAACTCTGAGAAGCCGCGCTTGAGATCCGTCTCCACTGACCTGCGATGTTGTATTATTTCACGGGAAGAGACATTTGATTAGTGATAACTACTGTATTTTAACATTTGCAACAAACAAACTCACTTCTTGGCATAATTGGGATGAACAAGAGCGTAGAGATTAGTGGCGACATCGATCTGACAACCACAGAATTTCATCAATTGAAATTTGATTTATGCCACACTAAGAAATAAATAAAGAATATTCAGCGAAAATCATATGCAAAATGGAAGCACACTAACACGTGTTATGAACTATGAACCCCTTGACCCCCATCCACAATTATAATTCATGTAAATGACTCTGAAAGAATTTTTAAAAAATGAATTAAGTGAATGAAGATCCCACCTTTCCATCCTTGGCAGCTCTCCTTGCCTTCTGTGACAGGATGATGTTCCATGTGTGTCTCTCGTGGAGGGACGATCCATCGGCAGTCAGGGCGAGATAGGGAGCAAACTGAACAACGCAATTCTATTCATCATTTCATATTATTAAATAGTTAAAATTTATAAATTGTTCCGTCTAATAAAATGAAAATACATACGAGTTACTAATATTTAGCCAATAAATAGGAATGGAATAAATTTCACAAAAGCCTCTTCAACCTCTAACTACGGACATAACAGTTTCTTTTAAAATTCTTTTGTTGTACATTGATGTTTCGTGCTTTTTTTTCAGAAAATTTATGTTATTTGCTCATGTTTCATAAATATTATTATTGTTTGTAATTGAAAGAGTAGGTGGTCTCACAGCTTGTTGTGCTCCGTCGACTCCTCTCTCGATTAATTCAATCAATGCATCGACCACAGGTCCGTTCTCATTCGTGTGATTCAACTTGGACGTGAGAGACACACGAGAGAGACACTCCAGCACCGTCTGCAATACAGCATGACATGAAAAGAGTGTACTGTACACAATAAAGATGGATATAGTAATCTCGTCAATCAAACTATTGCATTCATGGTTTTATACGAACGTGCAAAAGTACAACTGCCTGGTTAAACGTAGAAAAGGATTCCTTGCATTTACACATCGCACAGGTTGATTGCTTTCTTGTTCTTACTCGCAATGAATTCTCTTGCTCTATAGAATAATACAAATTTTGGAATTATAATTGACTAAAGAAGAGAAAATTCGTATTTTTTATCATCGGAACAATGCATCAAAATAATATAAAATAAATAAATATATTTTATATTGCCCACCGGAAGATCGGGTTTGCATGCTGCAGCTAGCGCAGCACTCAGCCAGAGTCGCAGCGAAGTGTCGGGAGAGGCGCGGGCAGACAACTTCTGCAAATATCGATTAGACAAACAAAAAGAACGAATCATACAGCAAATTGTCCTTAATTGCTGATTATTTACGAGTGAAACATGAATTCACATTTTAAAGATATTTTTTAAAAACGAGAGGGAATTTTCACCTCGATAGCAGCAATTCCTCCGTTCTCTCCACTGGCAACCATCGAATATGCAAGCCATTCGACGAATCGAGAATCGACTCGACCAAACGACTCACGGGCGTGGTTCGTCAACTCACTGCAACACAAATATCGTTGAGATTAGAATGGGAAAGTTATTGACAGTGGACCTCGAAGTTAGAGCATGCTACATTTCATGGAAGAAGCACAAAATGAGATGGTTGAAATCTCTTAACCATACGTGGGAAGCACTTATCCGACGACTTTTGCAGCTAGCCCCCGATCGCCTACTGCGTTTGCACACAGCTCCCGAGCCGTATTTTCTTAAACATCTATGAAATGAGCTCTACTTTTTTACTATTTTTATTTTGCACAGAGCCCCTAAAAATCCTAGCACACATTCGCACAGTGCCCCTGCCCCCTGCTGCCCATGTGTGCTCTTAACCGTGATAAAGAGAAATAGAATTAGGATACAATATAGATAGCTATTTCAAGTGTACTACAGGTGAAATATGGTCAAACCTATAACAGGTATGGCAGTTTCACTCTCTTAATATTACCGTCAAAAAGGGGGAGGGGGTGGGGTGGTTTTCATCTCAACTCACATGACTCCCTTCCTGTCTCCCTGCTTTGCATAAACTCTAGCTGCTTGCAGAATGAGTTCCTCGTCCAGAGGAAGACTGGCAGATTCCCAGGCAGAGATCTTAATAAATAAATATTTTTGCTCGCACTCGCAAAACACACAAATCTTTTGCCATCAATATTGCGATATCGTTAATTTTAAATATAAATCTAAAAGGAAAGGGCGAGACGGTTCAGGAATAATCATCGTTGTATCGCAGTGCTCACCTCATCCACAATGGAAGGCAGTTGCTCCTTCTCCACTGCATTGTCCACTCGAGCAGCGAAGATGGCAGTGCGAGTGAGAGGACCGAACGAGTGACCTGTGGAAAGAATAGGAATAATAATAATACATTAATCATGTAGAATGAAAAAAATATAACTGAAAGGATTCGTAGCTACAGGGTGCGTGAAAATTACCCGCACTCGGACTTTCATCAATATCTCCCCTTTGAATGCCATTTGAGCAACCAGTTTTATATAATCATTTATTCAATTAAATAGCAACAGAAACATGCTCATGGATTTCGATGTGCCCGCTTGTTGATTTGATACAAACGCGGAGAAGCTTCACATAGGCGATCGGTAATTTACGTTGGTAGTGATTTTCGATAGTGTCCCACGCTCGGAGGAGGGCTGTTTTCAGGCTGCCCAGAGTCTGTTGCTTAGTAGACGAGAGCTTGCTCTCTACAACTCTCCCGAAACAATAATCCTGAGATTCAAATCGGGGAAGTTCGGTGGCAATTCATTGATAGCGAAGTAGTCGGGAAAATTCTCCTCAGATCACTTGGTCGTGTCCTTAACCGTGTTGCTGGGTACGCCGCCCTTCGGCATCGTACAAAATCACCAACTTAAATGAGACTTGGGGCAGGGGACTAGTGCGGTTTTCAGATTATGATTGGTTTAGTAGTTCGTGTTCGCATTCACGCCTAGGGTGACAAAGACGAGAGGGATCCGACCAGTAGAGCGAAACCCCTTTCGTTCGATCACATAGGTAGGATGCGAGGTATGACCGGTGTGCCACCCAGCTTGACAGAATCCTTGGTATCGTAGGCGACGATTCTGTCGTTTTTAGTATCGATTTTACCGTCTAGGGTCAAGATCTTTTCATCAGTAAAGAAAGTGACCTAATGTGCGTAAATTCTGCATCGGTCCAGAAGGAGAGGACATCCCATTCCGCGGAGATTGATTGGACAATCGGCCAAATCAAGCAGTTTATGGTACTTGTACTGTTGCTGCACCAGGCCGGATTTGACGACCTTGCGAATGGAGGGGTTGGAAATACCGAGCTTGAAATCATCTCGACCATGCTTCTCTTGGGATTATGGTGGACCTTCTGTCACCTCATCTCACGATTCTGGGGTGAAGTTGCGGTCACCGGTTTTCTCCTCCTCGTACTGTTGTCTTCCGTGCCGAGTTCCTGGTAGCCTCGGCTGGCGTGGTAGAGGGTTCTCTCGGGGGCATTAAGACGAACGAAAATATCGGAGGGTTGGATTCCCCTCGATAAACTGCCACGATCGCATATATCATCGGGTTTGCTTTCACCATACTTGACTAACTAGACCAATCGGATTGAAACCTTGAAAGGTTTTAGTGGGAAGGTTAGTCTTCGTAACTGGGCTACAGGTGTTTCGAAATATCGATTAGCAGCGATTGCGCAATCTGATGCAATCGAGTGCGGGTAATTTTCACGCACCCTGTAGACAAACATGACGATTGAATCGATACAAAATGTATCTATTCGAAGCGTGAAAAAAAGTTTCATGAGTTTCTAATCATTTTAATATTTATCTCTCTCTTAATATATTCACCTTTCTCCGTAATCTCCTTGATAGTGTCATCCATAAGAGCCGTCTTTCTCGATCTTCTCTTGTCCTTGCACATTTCTCCGAAGGAAGAGAAGAGAATGGCCATCGATCGATCGGAGATCGAAGACAGCTGATACAACATTATTAATAAAAAAAATATTTATAAAAAAAGTATGACATAAGTTGCTTGAGGCACTCGCGAAAATATAGGATTGACTGTTTCAGAAAGTATTAAGATGAGAAAGTTACAAGATAGTTAAATTTACTACACATGCTATCATATTTTGAAGTAAATATAAGATAAATGTAATTACTAACCTCCTCCACACTCGCCTTCTTCAGCATTTTCCCCACCATCACGAGCGTCTGCGATGATGCAGTCGAATACCATTGGATTCTCAAGGTTTATAGTTATCGAATAGCCAAATAGCCTCGAATAGTCGAATAGCCTTATTTTTTAAACAGTGTTCAAAGCATGTAAAGGGGTCTGATTTCGATAAGTCAACACACATAATCAATAATAAACCGTACTTCTCAATGGCATCATTGAGTGATTCGACCTCCGTGTTCTCAATTGTCTCTCCGTGCTTTCGCAGCAATTGAGTGTGCTCATCCACAACTTGGGGCTGAAACTATTATTCATTTTATCTGACATGATCTAATTTCACCATACACCAAAATTCAGTAAATAATGTGATCGTACCTTGAACTCCCTTCTATTTATATCCTTATCGTAACATTTAAATTGTACTAATAAAGCTAGCTTGGAACTAGTACGTGACATATAAAATGAGGTTCTTCACACATCAAACTTCGGCTCTACTGCTGAAGCACGGACCTGATCAAGTAAAACCGATCATAGCCAATAGATTCACTTCAAATGAGTCATTTCAAAGGCCCTTGGTATGTATGACAGATGAATCCGTGCTTCAGCAGTAGTGCCCAAACTCCAATAAAGTGTTCACCTTGAAGTCCCTCCTATTCCTCCTCTTATCCTTCACCTCTCTCTTCTCCTCTCTTCCCACTCTCACTACTACATTCTCTCCATTCGTTCCAGCCGAAGTCGATGACTGCGCCACGGAAGTCGCCGATCGAAGAGCACTGAATTTTATTATTTATTTTTAAATCAAAATCAAATTTATTACAGCCATTATTTATATACTTTTTATCATCATTTATCCAGTATTTATTTATGTGTTAAAAATATTTCATTTGTAGTTCTAGAGAAAAAAAAACTATCACTTCTCAGCATCAAGTGGGTAGAATGAAACATAACTGACCGAACCAGCGGGGCCGCTCTTCTCAGCATCCTCTAGGAGGAATCTACAACATTTTTAAATGTCTCGTACTTCATGAATTGAAAATTCACAAGATAGCCAATCACGTCACAACGTAGTAAAAAACGACAAGATTCAATACGATTCATCAATGACTTTATCGGCAGAAGAACAACTGAGTAAGGCACAGATTTATACAAGTCGTCACTGATATATTGTCGATCTACCTGAAGCAATAAGGGGTGCACATAAAGAAGAAATGACTAAAGTAACTAAGATTGAAGAAAAGACCGGAAGTGATTACTAAAACTATACTAGGTGTACTGATGCGAAAACAAACAAAATAACTAGATCATTTTTGAAATGAAAGATCGATCGATCAGCAGTAACAAGTAACAACAACTTCCTAACTATCTAATAGTAGGCTACGCTAGATAACCTATCAGTGGGACGGGAATTCAATCGATCAGAAGGATCTACTTCATACACCCGATTCTCGTTTCGCTGGTGGATTCTTCTCCGATGGGACGAATTGAGAGAGACGAGAAGGAATAGAGAGACGATGCAGCATCGACCACAACACCAGTTTCTTCATACCCTCACTCGAGTGACCATCTGAAACAGACATTCTTTCAACCAAAGATATTTACATTATCTTGCAATTTCGTAAACAAATTTCACACCGCTATAATTGTAAGTGAAATATGGATATATTTTAGTTCACGAATTTATTATTATCACAATAGAATAGTGATATCAGGAGATTTTTTTGAAAAGCGAAACTCACTGATAGCAGTTTCCAAGCGAATCCACGTCTCTTGAATTCGCTGCGCCAATTGGTGCACTTCCTTCTGATCCACCTTCACTCGTCGCAACTGCTGCAAATCAATCGATAATGATTTGCATACATTCGACTAGCCCATGGAATAAATCAATAATTCTCATCTACCGTACCTTCTTGTACCCATTCTTCTTCTGCTGCACCTTCCCTCCATTCGCTCTCCAAACAATCTTCTCCATTTGCTCACTCAGTGGATCTTTCTCTTTCTTCACCCTCTCCTCAGCCGCCTTCACTGCTTCTGCCGAAACTGCAAATTAAACAATGAAATTAATTAAAGTTATTATTAATGATTATAATCATGCTGAAATATTTACTGACCCTCAACGACAGCCTCCTTCTTGCTCTTCCTCTTCTTTGGCCCCTTCACAATCTCTCCGATGGTTCCATACGTGATCAAATCGGCGATTCTCTCCACGAGCACGAGACTTGCGGGCGTCTGGAACTAAGAGGAGTTATTACACTGAGCAAATACGCGCAAGTAGATCATGGAGGAAGTTTTAAATATATAAATTGATATTATCATGCCAAAAAAAGTCAAAACACGAGCTTTCGTTGTTTACCATAAAGGCAAGTGGCGGCCCTCCCATTGCATTGTGCTCACTCGCGTTCGGTATGCACAAGAAGAAACATTTTCTCGCTTGATCGTTTCATTTTGCAAATGTAATATTCCAGATGAGAGCATGATAATATGAATTGGTCGTTGCTGACCTCCTCTCTGTCCA
The DNA here is from genome assembly GCA_036245785.1 of Pristionchus fissidentatus. Taxonomy (NCBI): domain Eukaryota; kingdom Metazoa; phylum Nematoda; class Chromadorea; order Rhabditida; family Neodiplogasteridae; genus Pristionchus; species Pristionchus fissidentatus. Next base: position 16,977,399 of record BTSY01000001.1, on the reverse strand, counting down.
TCTCTCCCAATATCTTCCTCCAGTGCTTCCCATGGATGGCAACGAGGGAGAAGACGTGTTTGGCCGCTGCTTCTTCGCCTTGTTCGAGCAGATTCACCTGAAGCTAGCCAATTTGAATATGAAAAATAATCAATCAATAATCACATTAGTATAAAGGAAACGGCGTTTAACTATCAATTGAGACAATAAATCGATAAAATTCAAATGAAGCAAGGCTGATCAAACTGACAATGAGATGCACGATGAATGCTTCGATTCTCAACGAGGGAGACGACGAAACGTACGAAGAGATCGTCTCTGCAACATATATTATTAACAATTTATTTAAACTTTATACTAATAAAAAATAATGTTAAATATACCAAAAGACTCACTCAATCGTGCCACTCTCTCCTCTCCATTCTCCGCTCTCATGGCCATTCTGACTACCGTATCCATTCCATGGTGGACGGATCCGTATCGATTGCCCAATTCTCTCCACTGACGATAGACCAAGGAGAACGATGTACCGCTGAACAATTGATATGACTCGACCAGTTAATTCAAATAAATAATAATACTAAAAATAATAATAATAGTAGTTTATCACGCCAATCAGGAAATTTAACTTTTAGGGTGACATAGGACAAATTCTTTTTAAACTGTAAATTTTAGTGGTATGTTTCACACATCCGACTGCAAGCACATAATATGATTCAGAATATTGATCGTCTATCTCCCTCCCTACTCACTTTCTCATTCTCTCCCTGAGTGTCTCCTCCACATACTCCTTCGGTCCATCCACGAGACCCGCATCGATCGCCGCATCCAACACCTGAAAGCAATGGATTTACAATTAACATTTCTCGCATAAATTTATCAATTAGAAAAGTCCAATTAGGTATTACATCTAACTATTAATCGGTTGCATTCCGTACCTCTCGTGAATCTGCCTTCTTCTCTCTCTTCGCCACTTCCTTCCACAGACTACGCGTCGCCTCGGTTCGGAGGGATGCGTGCTTTGGGATAGAGGCTGCAATAAAATACTTTCAACCAATTTTTAAAAAAATGAGACTGACACACCCAAAAAGCAAAACCAATAAAAAACTGTAACATAATTGCTTTGTTATCCTTTACTCCCCTTTCGTTGCCATTATTTTGTGTTGTATTATACAACTTGTATACCGCGTTTCCACGAGATTCGTATAAATATTATTAACTAACCAGGAGCCAGCATGAATGCCTTCCGATGGAACTGCAATGTCTCGAGTGCTCTCTGCACTCCTTCTTCTCTCGCTGCTCTCGATGCAAGAAGGAGAAGAATATGAGAGGGGAGGAAATGACGAGGGGAGGCACATGCACTGAAAAATTGATAATTGGTATTGATAGACGTGTCTTGCGAGTATCAAATCGTTGACAGCGAACTTCCTAATGAAACATTTCTTAAGCATAAAATCACCGTGAATTCATTACATAAAACGAGTAAGGTAAGTCAACTCACAAGTCTCTCATCATTTCTCTGCACTCTTCACAGTCTTTCGCCTGTTCGACGATAAGAGTGAACACATCCGACACCTGAAGGAAAATTACATGAGTCGATACATAATAATTATAATAAAAATAATAATAATCACTCACTTGATACGGAGTCAGTCTAGCACTGGGCCAGTGTGACTCGGCCAGCATTGATCGGAGACCAGCCATGCCCTGAATAATTATACGTTCTATAACGTTACAGAGATTTTAATTTATGGTATACGGCTAATGGACATACCGAACTTCTGACAGTCTCCATGAGTTCCCGCACATTCATTTCCCCATCTCTAATGGGTGAAGGGACAAATTCTTCTGGCTGCGTCTAAAACCATGAAAATCAAATAACAGAAGAAGATAAATTCAGTAAAATTGACAAGTAGATCATTGCAACTCACAGTTTCCATCTCCTTCACTGCTTCTCCCGTGCTTGCTGCAGCAACTGCAGCCGGCGAGCGTGCAGCGACTACAGGAGTTGCAACTGCAGCAACCATAGGAGCTGCAGCAATTGAGGCAGTGGCTACAACAGCTGATGCAGCAGACACGGACGACAGTCGACTCCTCACACCGCGTCCACGAGAAAATAATCTGCAGAATAGAAGAATGAGATTATGAAGACTCACAGAAACGAAATAATAAAGCTGCGCTCTTTGCAATGTCGTTTGATATAATTTACCGTTCAACTTTCTCCTTTTCGGGTGAGCTTCTCGACAATTTCTTGAGAGGAGACAAAGAAGGGGCGGAGCCACGAAGAGACGAGGCAGGGAGTAGATCACGAGAGTAGTCACTTGAAACATTGGAGATTAAGTCAATGATTGTCGGGTTATTACATAATTCAAACGCAATTACGATAAACACAAAAAAAATTAACTAACAGTTTGGGAAGCTCGAGATTCGATTCTTCTATTGTACCGAGCAATGAGTCGAGATCGTACATAGAAGTTGAGGGACTGCCTGAAATAATTCATAATGTTATATCAATTTAAAGAATTAGGAACAAACCCGTTGAAGTTCCGAGCACATTAGCTATAGCCTCCTCGTCCACAGTGTCTCTTCCCCCCAATTCCGAGTGATCTACCGAAGTTGGCACAAAGGAAGCAGTCGAGAGTGATCGACGAAGTCTGAGTGGCCTGTGATAAACGTAATTGGAGAGATCGATAAAGACGTGATCGTACCTGGGATCATTCAGACCGATGGGCGCACCATGCGTGTAGGAAGAGGACGAAGGAAGTTCACTACAAATCCAATGGACGTAAATAAAAGAATGCCTTAGACATCAAAGAGAGCATCGTTAAACTAAACAAGAATAATATACCTGATAGGAATCTCAACGGGATTGACGTCCTCATAGAGAGCGAACCAACGAGAGTATCGTCGTACGTGAGAACATGGAAGTGGTCGTCCACTGGATATTGAAGGAAGCACCACATTGACGCGACTGAGAACAGGTAGGATAATACACACACCAAAACGGAGTAAAAATTAATTTAAATTTAAATAACTCACTGTAAACATCGCGAGCATAGCAATTTGTGCATAGCTCTTCACTTTGTCGCCTTGGCAAGCACCTTCGAAAAACTACAAGGCCACTGGCGATGAACCCATCGGTCGAGCTGATGGTGAGCTGCAATATTAGAAGAATAACACGAGAAAAGAAAGCAAAATCAGAAAGTAGATCATGAAAAATCAATATTTCTTGGGCAAACTTTGAATGGTGTAAAGTGTGCGTAGAGTGCGGAAAAGGCGAGATTTCCCAATGATTCCGGGTGGGTGTGGTGTTGTGTCAGATTCGTGACTTTGTTCTTTAATTTTGATGAGTTTCATGAACGTGTATCTTTCTGTTTCCGAATGTTCTGTTTTTTAAACAGAAAATTAAAGAGGAAATGGATATATTCGGGTTTGAAAAATTTCTGATTTTTTTCTTGTCGGAATTTTCTGCCTTTTGTAAACAGAAATGTCCGTTTTCTCTTTCAGAAAAAAAAATTGTTGCACTCTTTTCCTGAGCAAGTCATTGCATTATGTGAATGTGAATTTCTCTTCAAAATTCACAGACGTGACATGGTTTATTCTTATGAGAGAAATATTCAAACGACTGAATTATGATGAGATTATAAATACATTTTGCATTGAAATAAAGTAAAGCTACGGATCATGACCAAATTGAAGGGAGCAATTGTGAACTATCCTGCATAGTATAAGAAAAAAATACAATCAATAAAAAGATGTAAAATGAGGAGAAATGTTGAGCAATGATTGGAATGATCTCTATTTGTATCTGATTTCGTAGTCGGAATGGCAGATTCTAATCACAATCGATGAAAGGTTCAGAAGTGAGCGATCTCACCTATGAACTATGTTACTAACAAAGAGAGATTCGATACGATAACCAGCGGAATCAATCAATTCTTAGATACTGTAATCGTACTTTTGTTTATGCGATTTGTCATGGCGGGCAAGGGAGGCAAATTCTTAGTGCTTCTTGATCTACTTCTGCTTCGAGAAGTAATCGCTGACTTGCTGACCGTAGTCCCGGTTCCAATCGATAAGCTGAAAGGGCAACCGATAATTGATTACAGTACTCTTCTTGACCTACATACCTTGTATGCTGTTGCGATCTTCTCGGAGAATGCATGCATACTCTTCGTCTCTGCGTGCGCATTGCGCCAAGTTACCAGCTGAAGAGAGAATTAATCGATAATTGAGGTAGGTCATCAGGCACTGTTTTACTTTACCGGACCAGGCATCCCGTTGTAATAGAATGAGTCTTTCATTCATCATCTCGTTGTATGAATCTAGCGGTCACTCTATTAGAACGGGGTGCCTGGTCCGGTAAAGTAAACCAGTGCCAGTCATCCGGACGTTGAAGCAAATAATAAATCAATAACTAAGAAAATAATAGAAATATCAATAATTTACCTGATGAATCTGCTGCATCGATTTCATGTTCACACATCCTTTGACGACACTCGACAAGATCGAATTGTCCTCCTTCAATCTGCGATTCACCATTATCGATCGATTCTTTCCATCTACCGTACCTCTCATAGATTTTATCCCATTGCTCGAAGAGGAAATCAAAGAGGAAAGGTCGTGCCAATTGATTAGCAGAGACGTATGAGAAGAGCGTTCCCAAGTCTTGACTCCTCACTAGAGATTGTTTCGGGTCGAGAGAAACGAGCAGAGTCCTGAACGGAAAAAGCTGACTACGGTAGCTTCCCCTGATCTGCCTCTTCAACTGGGCAATGTCCGTCGTGCATGTAAGTGCCTTGAGCAAAGCTCGTCCCTCCATCTGAAAATGATCGATAATGAGGGGAGAGATTACCGTAACCTGCCTGATTCTTCTCTTTGATTAGCAGGTCTTGAACGACTTCGTAGGCTCCAGGAGTACTGTACTTCACTCCATCACAATACGTTCTCATTCGGAGAGGCGCAGCGACTCTGAATAAAACAAATTTATAATAATGATAAGATCACAGATCAATAATCTCACTTGGAGCATTCACTCGACATTAGGCCAGTTCCATTGCAAAGAGTGAGGAAGTTATCCTGAAAAGAGTCGCTCATTTATCTACCAATCGATAATCCCCATACCTGGTAGTCCTTGAACTCGTCCGCCACACATCCGGGATCCTTGGCCGAGCACATCTCTTTGATCACCGTATTCGTCTTCACACTACAATTATCGATTGATCTACCGTACTCGATCGATTCTCTCACTTGGTCCAGAATAGAGTGTCGTCAGAGAAGAAGGAGACTAGTTGAGCCTTATCGACAACATCGTATTGGGGACGGAGAAGGCCGCGTTTGAAGGTCTGAAAATATTGAAAATCCCGAAAAATTCAATTTAAAAAAAATTATTTTTTGAGATCCTTTGAAAAAATTATACTCACATTAAGGTCGACTCCCGTTGGTTCACTCGCCAGATAACTCACGATAACGTTGTACTCGTTGTTGAAGATATTCAGAGGCAGAGTATCGTCCTCTTTCTTCAATTATCGATTGGTTTCGACATGCTACAGTATCCCCTACAGTATCCCCCTTGACCTACCTTGATGTACTCCTTGACCATGTCGAATAGATCTCCGTAGGACAGTTTTCCGATTTGAGCCATAGCGAAAGCATCGGAAATGAGACGAGCACGAGTTCTAGTGGAGAATCTCTGAAATCGAAGGAAATAAAATAAAATATTTTCAGAATCTCTCATGATACTCAACACATGATTCCAAATATGCAGAAAGGGGTCAGGACGAGATGGTGTGCAAAAGTGAGAGAGTCTCTCTTGATTTTTCACGCTATCTCACTCCAAATCCCTTTCTGGAGGGTTGGCCGGTCTTGGGAATTACGTCACTCACAATCAGTTATTTCATTTCCCTCAATCCTTCATTCACTTGGAACGAGTTACTTCTCTCTCCATATCACATGCATTGACAGTTCCGATAGTTAATCATAGGCGGATCACGATTTCCATTTCTCTCTCTCCCCTCACAACAATTGTTCTCCCTTGTGATTGTCACAGCATTGTGATGGCACCATGCCAAGAACGTCTCTCGCTGTCTGACTCTCTCGTTTCGCACACTCTCTCAATGGCTCCATCTTTCCCGAACTTTATCTCTTCTATATTTCGGAGTTTGTGATTATCTGACCTTGTGATTCTCCTCGAGCGCCTTTCCAATCCTCTTCCATCCTCCATCTTCGTAGTGAGTACGGTAGAAGCCAAACGAGTCGATGTTCATCACGAAAAACTCGTTGGCCGGCAACGGAAGGACGAGGGGGTGGTCTGAGAGTACGGTAGGTCAGTGGAGGAGAGTGCGGTAGGTCACAACCTCGATCCACCCAGAACTTCTCCACGATATCGCCCTCTCCACGGGTGAGAGTAAGGGGAATGTCCCACTTGAACCTGCAGGGTCAATCGATAATTAATCATTTCTTAATCGTTGACCTACCCGAACTCGGGGTTACGGTATTTGAGTCGTTCTTGAGTGGCCGACGTCGACTTGTATCTCATCTGTGAGAATTCGACGAAGCTTGAGTTGAGTCTCTTTGCAATCACAACGGGGAATCCCATCTGGAATTAGATCAAAATCAATAATTGAGATTATCGATTGACCCTCCTCACCTGGGTGGTCCATTGACTCGCAAAGTGGTGAAGGTTGAGAGGAGCGTTTCGGGGTCCCTGCAAGAGACCAAAGATCACTCAATGTTTGCTGAGTATCTGTTACAGTACTACAGTACGCAGACTAGTTTGTGGGGTCAGATTCATTATTTCTCAGCTGCTCTCACCTGAATCTTGTGATTGTCTGCAGCAACCTGCAGCGCCGCCCACAAATCGGCTGCAGCTGCATTACCGTACTTGTGCTTCTCGAGGTACACCTGTAGGCCAACGATTATCGATCGATCAGCCCCTTCTACAGTATACCTTCAGTCCCTCCTGGAAGACTGCGGGACCGAGCACCGAGCGAATCATGCGAAGGACGGAGCCTCCCTGGAGATTACTGATTGATTTAGTGGGGGAAACTACAGTATTTTTCACTGCATTTTAGTTTTATTAAAACTCATTGCTTGATAAATGTCTGCTACAGTACTACTGACTCAGACTAGTTTGTTGGGTCAGATCCATGACTTCTCAGATCTATAAGATGAGCCTTACCTTATCATAGGAGATAGCATTAAATGCTTCGGCCACTTCAATCGCTTTATCAATCTTGAATGAGCACGGTTGAGAAGTGGGCAGAGCATCGTGATTGAAGGCAGTGTCTTGAGCGTCCCTCACAAAGTCCTCTTCCTGAAGGAGAAGATGAAGGAGAGATCAAGATGAAAGATCAAAGATCAACTTGCCATGTGGTAGTTCTTGTCAGAAATGATATCCGTTCCATCATATTCAACCAGAGTCGCGAATCCCTCATTCAACCACAAGTCGTCCCACCATCCCATAGTGACGAGATTACCAAACCACTGGAGAAGAAATCAATCGATTACTTGAAGTTACAGTAAGGCAAGGGAACGTTGCTACCATAGAGCGCGCATGATGTTTGCCCACACTGATCTTTGATCTCAACTATGATAGAGATCAACGATCAATTACAGTAGGAGCCCTTCTTGAGAGTAATCAATCTGACCTGATGCGCCAGTTCATGGGCAACTACTGTAGCCACTCGCTGTTTCTCATTCATCCCGTATGTTTCGGCGTTGTACAACTGAAATGACGGATTAATCGATTAGAGTTCATCTCTTTGATCCGACTTACGAGATCCGTCTCTCGGTACGTCACGAGTCCCCAGTTCTCCATTGCACCAGCAGAGAAGTCAGGACACGCAACCATGTCTGAGATCAAATATCAGTTACAGTAAGACAGAAGGAGTACCGCACCCATCTTCTCGAGGGGGAACTTGATGCCGAAGTATTCGTCATACTTTGCAAGGACCTTTGCTCCTGCCTCGAGGGCATAAGCAGTGTCTGCTACTGTTTCGTGACGAGCCCACACACGCACCTGCGAAAACAATATTGAGTTCACAGAGTTGGCGCCATGTCAACATCGTCTTTCGTTGTCTTCTAATCTTGTTTCCCTCTTTCCCTTATTTTCGGTTACTCTTTAGGATGCAGTGATTTTACTCCTTATGACGTGCCAATCAACTTCATCCCATAACATCTAGTGCATTGCCCCCTCCTACGTCAAAATACCACTCCAGATCATAGATATTGCACTCTGGTTCTGAGAATAGCACTAGAGTGCATAAGAGTTCTCTTAAAAGTACTTAGAGTGATCCACATTGATGTTCCGAGCACGTAAATCGACACTAATAAATCACTCCGTCCAAAGGTGCGCACTAGAGATGGGAAAGAGTTGAGTGATATGTGATCGAACACTAGACAAACCACGCAATGACAACACCTTCTATTGATGAAACTCATTCAGGAATCCCAATAAGAGATACAAAGGAAAACTAAGGGTACCGTTATTGGAACTGATTCCGGAGGTCCAACAAAGGCGCCCTCTGTTTCCATTTCTAACATGAAATTGAAGGATTTCGAAAGTCCTTCCAATAAGAGCACCCTAGTGATGTCACTCACAAGAACTCCATTCTCATTTGTCTTCTCAGTCTTGGAAATGTCTCCGACTACTATTGCCAAAAGATAGGAGGACATCTTGGGCGTCTGCTTGAATGTCGTCAGCTGCCAGCCAGCCGAAGTACTGTAATTATTGTGATCACAAACTGACTTTCTCATCAGTTACAGTAATCCTTTTGAACGGGAAAATGAAAGTACGGGATGGTTCCAGTTTCGAGTCCGTTGCTGAGTGCGACCGTACCCTCGGGATGCTCTACAGTAACGTCCCATGTTGCCTGCAATCGATAATTAGAGATGAATCGATTGATATATTCACCTTGTACGATGGTTCATCGAAGCAAGGAACCATTCTACGGGCGTCAGTGGGCTCCATTTGAGTCATGGCCAGCAATCTGAAAGTTCGAATTGAGACTGATCTTTGATCCCTACCGTATATCAACATTATTAATTTATTTCAATACGCTAATTATTTTTTTAAATCATAATTTGGCTTACTTAGTGTTGCCTGCAGCATCCTTGTACGTGTTCACGTAGAGACCTCCGAGAATGTCGAGAATACGGGCAGAATACTTGATCTGAATGGACGAAATTGATCTTTGATCTTTTATCTTTCCATACTCACCTTGAGGTAGATAGTATCTCCAACGTTGAGCCGATCCGTGTTAATTGTCACCTGAAAATGGAAGAAGTTTTCAGATTTTTTTTAAATTATCTATACTTTCGAGAAATGTCGCATACCTTTTCCAATTCCTTCTCCACTTTGAATCCCGTGAAGCTCAGTGCTGAAAGTTCTCCCGATTTCACCTGAAATTGGTAATTTTGCTAATTTTTGCCTTAAAATTGGCTGCAAAAAATTGATAAATTCTGACCTTTCTCTCAACCGAAAACGATTGATCAGTGTAGATGAGTTCTTTCGAATTGAGTACGATCTCACTCGTCGATTGTACGACTCCCATGCGGATTGTGAGCTGAAACGATTACTGTAATATATCGATTGACTTTGCTTTAATACCGTAATTTGTTATTTTTTCCCCTTCCCTTTCACTCACATCAACATCGGCTGTGAGATTGTGTGCTTTGTCGATCTTGGCGCCATAACCGGGAAGATAGACCTGCAATCAGTCTTTGATATTTGATCTTTGACGGTCAATGTCAAGACCACAGGTCCGAAACACTGGCAAACTTTTTTGGCTTCTTGATTTAATAGTTCACCCTTCTCCATACCAGTAAACATAGACTTTCGCACACAGTTACACCTCATATTTGATCTTTGATCTTTCCCTTCAGACTCTTGTTTACTTCTACTTTCCATCACTTCTCTACGGCAGTCAGAGAATGCAAATGGAGTCACTAGTAGTGGAAAAACAAGAAAGGGAGCGCTAAGCCTAATCTAAACTTGGCCCTTTCCTCCTTCTCTCTTTCACACCAACCTTCACTTGTAGACGATAGTTCTCGGGGTAGAGGGAGGAGGGGAGACGAAGAGCTTCTGCTGAGGGACCAGAGGTATCCGACACATCAGGGATCGAGTCCTCTCGACTGGAAAGCACAAATCGAGTTGGCACCATGCCAAGAACGTCTTTCGTTGTTTGACATCGTTTCGTGCACTCGCTCACAGGTTCTCTCTTTCCCTAACTTCATCTCACAGCTATTCTTTCGGGTGCTGTGGAAATGATACGGTAGGAGTTTGGTAGGAATACGGTAGGAATTTGGTAGGAATACGGTAGGGGGTAGGGAGGAATACGGTACTCACTCGGTTTCTGGATTGAATGTTCGTGGTTGTCGCGTGAGCACATAAGTGATGAGGGAGGAGAGAACGACGGACAGAAGAATCGCTGTAAAGAAATATTATTAAATATATACGAAATATTGATCGGAATATGGAAAAAAAACTAGATTACGTTAGTCTTACATCGCATCTCGGGAGCGCACAACTTTCCTTCTGACAAAGCGACTAAACGACGCTTATGGTCAAGTTCCGTGATGATTTAACATCCGGAATTATCGCGGATCATCAGAAAATAACTCACCCAATACAACAATGGCGAGCACTTTTTTCATTCCAAAGGAGAAGGAAAAGGAGAGATTGCTGTTGGAATCACTCAGTGGTTTGGACGATCGACCCATCCTGCAAGATCAGAACAAGATGTGAGAAGAAGAGGGAAATCTTCGGGTCTAGTTCAGGGAGAGAAGTCGACGACTCTAGACTTCTGGGCTACCGTGCGACTACTTTCAAAGTGTACTCCCTTCGATCAGAGGTACTTTTTGACTTATAATTCGTCGATCGGCAGCAACGAATTCTAGAGTCGTAGTCTTATTTCACTCTGATTGCGAGCAGTATCTGGAGTACCGGGATAAAGAAGAGCAAAGATCAAAATCTCTCCTTTGCGAACCCACCACTATGGCGAAGGAGAAACACAGGTGGTTTGTAATCAGAGGGACGATTAATTGGACGTCTGAGGGGGGAACGTCTCTTAGAGAAGAGAGAGAGAGAGAGAGAGAGAGAGAGAGAGAGAGAGAGACTCGATTGTGTATACAATTGAGTGGAGAAAAGAGACTTGGGAAGAGAGAGAAGAGAAAGAAAGGAGAGAAAACTACGAAGACAAAGTGATTGGAAGGAGTCAAGTGCATTAGCTACTGGAAAGTTCAGATAAGGGCAGAATGTTGCTAAATCTAGGAACTGCGGAACTTCGGCTATTCGTCAACGGAGAATTGTAGGAATGAGTGTTATTCCGCCCCTATCAAATAGGTGATCCGCTTACTGGATCATAGTGAAGTGACCGCATATAGTGCATGATTATGTTGATAGGGGGAGAAGAGAGAAAGAAAGTGAGAGAACTGTGATGAGATAGGAGCGGCATGTTCAGGAAGGAAATATTACAATCTGTCAAAAGGGAGGGATCATGGAATATTCTAAACCCCCCTGGTTAGTTATGAGCTCTCGGCTAGATTAATGTTGCATAGGGAAATATTATGCTTGCCACTTCGCGTGACTTTTTCTCAGGTCAAATGATACCCTAGAATATTCATTTCTCCCTATCCTCGATGATTGGGGAAATTAAAGATACACCAGAAATTTGAAGGAAAAGAGATCTTCAGATTTTGCAGAGAGATTATCATTCATAAACTCTGGGATCGTATTTTTTAGAATCTCGTGTGGTTTCCAACGGTTTGGGGCGATAGGGAAAACAATTGATGGAAGGTTCATAAATCGCGCGGTGAGGTCGGTTGTATGAGGGAGAGAGAGAGAGAAACAAGGTGATTATGAGCCGTGCTGACCCCCTAACAATGATAATATTTACAGAGGAGGTGAACAGACCGTGCAAAGGGGGGAGAAGAAGGAGAAGATGAAGAGACTAGAGGGACATGCAAACAAGGATGTGATCAAAGAGATGTAGAGCTTCTGATGGAGTCAACCCTCGGAAGCACCCGTGACCACCGGAATTCTGAGGGTTATGAATGTCGCACTTACTAGCTGAAGGAAATAAACTAGATAAACAGGAGAGTAGAATTCTCAACTATGTTCTAGTCGCAACAGAAGTTGGAGAAACTTTCTAGTTTTGAACAAACTTCGAAAAGGCGAAAAAATTGGAAATTGTCAACAGAAATAGGAGACATTTCTCGGTTTAAACAAACTTATAAAGGACAAAAAAAACATAAATTCTCAACAGAAGTTGGAGAAACTTTCTCCGTGGGAGTGAACTTTGAACGGGCGAAAAAAGCAAGTTTGTCCGGAAAGCTAACGAACGAAATGCGCCCCATTCGCAACAGAAGTTGGGGAAACTTTATAGTTTTGAACAAACTTCGAAAGGGCGAAAAAAATGGAAATCGTCAACAGAAGTTGGAGAAACCTACTCGGATAAAGTTAACGTTGAAAGGGGAAAAATGCAAGAGCTTGTCCGGAATGGCTGAAACGTGTGCCATTCGCAACAGAAGTTGGAGAAAAATTCTCGGTTTAAACAAACTTCGAAAGGGCGAAAAAAGTCTGAAGTTGTCAGGAGAGCTAACGAATAGCTGGAAGAAGAGGAAAGTGGGCGAAAAGATGATGGAATGAGTGGGAGAATGGGGCATTACACTCTCATTTGAGTGAGAGTCCATCGAAAGACGGAAGGGTAAGTGAGAGAAGTCATCATACACATGATTCCAAACATGCAGACCAGGGTTGGAGCGAGAGAGTGTGTAAAAGTGAGAGGGTCTCTCTCGATTTCACACGCTCTCTCACTCCAAAGGCCTTTCTGTAATGTTGACCGGTCTGTGGAATGATGTGCATAAAACGACACGAAACATGTGGCGATCACGGGAGATCACAGGGGAATGAGGGGACAGAGGTTAGTAAAACTGAAGGGATTTTAGAGACTGGGTGAAACACTAAAACGACCTGTGAGTGTAGAGAAATTCATCGTGGAGCGCTCGCCGATTGGGAATGCCATATGGACGACCGATCATTAGGAGAAGAAGGGGATGGAATGAGGAAGGCTCGTCTCATTTTGCATCTCACCTCAACTTTCCCTATGACCAATGAGTTCACAAACAAGGCATTCTGGGCAAATTGCCAAAAGCAGATTCGTGGTGAGACCATCGCCGTCTCTAACTGCCTGCCTCAATTTACATTGACTCGCCAGAATGCCGTGCACAAAGCGATGTCTGATTCTAATTATTTCAAAAGTTCGCGGGTCAAAGGAAAGTGAGAAGGAATCGAAAGTGTAGATAGAGAAGCCACAGGTGAAAACGACATGAAGATTGGGAAGATTTGAGATCGGAAGTGGGAGATTAGAAGGAGATAAGTGACTCGTTTCCCTCAAAGATAAAAGATCCCTTTTCGCACGAGTTTCTAACGGACGGACCCCTCGCCATTGCCTATCTATTCGACTGTAGGAATAGTCTCTCATTTGCATGCATTAATCGACAAGAGACCGATCCTCACTGCTCAAACCATTCAAGATCATTCGTTCTTCTGACCAAAATATTCCGAAGATAATGAACCTTTTCACCGTCCTCAGAGTTCCCATTCGATTCCCCATGAACCCGAATAGCCTCTCGATAAACGTTTCCTAATCTAATACTGACTCGTTATCGACAGCGATTGATCCATAATCGGGTTGAGAAGAGGAAGAAAAGGGAAGTCGATCGGGTGATTCGATTGGAGATATCATCTGGAAAAGGTACCGGTTGAGATGAGAGATGAGTGTTATCTGTTTGAGTGAGATCACACAAGAAACAATGAAGATCGCGATCAACTCATTTCCTGGAGCTTTTTTTTTGAGGACGTAAAAGTATTATAATATGTATGCGAGGCATGTGGAAACGTGGTTTAGAATACAAAAAAAATAAAATGGCAAGGAATGGTGGTGGACAACATAAGCAATAAGGACCCTCATGGAAAGTGCTCAATTTTCCGGATTTCCAGAATAGTCTTGCCGCTTTCGGAAACTATGATGCCTATATGACGATTTATGGTTGGACCGCAGAATAGAAGGAAAATATTGTGGGCAGGCGGAATAATGGGGGTGAAATAGTGCAGAGGAGGGAGAGTGGACGAAATTATCAGTAGATCGGTTCATGATGATAAGGAATGGTAAACAGAAGTGACCGAATACTAGTACAACTTGGGCGTTTTTAGTTCGAAAAAAAACTGATAATCAGGATATTGTCTGTGTTTAAAAATGAATAGAAGATAATTCGTTTATCGAAAGTATTCGGAAGAGTGTTCCAGTTCTCAAGCAGGAATGAGTTCGATGGCTCTCTTTGCGATGTTCGTCACGGTTTCAGGCGAAAATCGATCGAATTCCGAGTTCTCCTCAAATTAAAACATTCGCAATATTCAAAACATCGTTCCAAAACGCACTCGAAGAGCCTTGATTGCATGGAGATCGGGGATGGAGAGAAGAAACTCTGCCTGAAAAGTTGATCCATCTCAACTCATCGACAAACAGTTTCTCGTACAAATAGTTTTCCTAAATATTTCCGTATTGTTCAAGACCGGTGAGAACGAGTATCACTTTTCCAAAATGAAACGATCAGCTAAAAAAAGCAAAGCAAAGCCCTCACTCGCGTCTCTCTCACTTTTGTGAGTTATCTCGCCAACACAAGAATTAGTATTTTAACATTTTGTTTGATAGTACCATGTTATAAATGTAGTACGAATTGGCTGTATCTCACTCTCAAATCATGCAGTCGACTTGCATCCGCAACGAGAATCTTTTCCATGAAGGGAATTCTGGATGTGTGGCGCAAGTAATTCTCCATCTGAGTGATCAATCCCTGCAAAGAGAAGAGAATCAATTGTGAATCATAATTGAATAGGACAATTATAATTTATGGTGAGGAATGGGGATATTAACCTGCATCTCGAATTTCAGTGCAAGAATGAGTAGAGAGCGATACGAGCGGCCTACAAATTGAACTCTTTCCAATTTTGATATTTACAAATCAAATCTGTAATTAATACATGTTGAAAAGTTGGACTCACTGTGAATCCTTTCGTAGGACGGGTAGATTGTCCGAAGGAGCGTCACAAACTCCTAAAACTCGTCAATTCGAATATCAGTAAGGGCCATTTCTAACCTCATAGTCAACGCCTGTTACTTCGAATGTCTTCTTCGTTTTTTTCGCTCCAAAAAGACGTGAGAAGTAAGCAGAATGGACGGAGAGATACTGCAACAAATTGTTTGATTTTGAATGATGTAACGACGATCCAAAGATAAAAAATGAACAGATCAGTAGACATCTCACATTCCTGCTCACATGAACTTTCTGTCCTCCGATCAAAATAGTGACATTGTCGTAGCAAAGTGGAGAAGGTTTTGTGAAATCAATCTCGAGGCGAGAACTGCATCAAAATAATCAATTAAGAAGCACATGCGAGAATATGAGAAATATTTGTATTAGAGTAGATCAGTCGAAAGCCGGAAGGGCTGTGAAACAACAGTTTTTTTTCGGAAAGAGCGGGAAAATTCATTTGTCCGGTCTCACATTTTTTTCAACAAAGGAATTGTTCGGCTGATCAACCCTGATTTATATCTCTTTTACCGTGCGAACGAAAGTTAAATCAATGTTCTCACTCGACTTTCACAAGTACGTTAATGACTACGTCGACTCCCACCACCATCGTTCCATTCTTGACGAAGCCCTCAACAATTTTCGTTTCTCCCTTTGCTTTAGGTTATTCAAACCCAGGTGTCCTTCATCACTTCATCCCATTTGATCGCTTTCGACGCGCCGAACTTGAATTTCTCACAAGAGAATGCGAATGCGAACTGAAATTTAAGTCGAACAGAGGCTGGACCATTTTTAAAGATAAATAAAGAAAATCGAAAATATTTTAAACATAGTAGTCCAACCTTGAACTCGAAAGAATATTTTTCGATTCTGCTCTTCAATCTCAGAGTGAAGGCCGTATCTGCTCGAAAATCCCTGGTCTCCTCGAGACAAATCAATTGTAGTGAGAGAAATGCCCCGGAGGGGTGGAGAGGGACGGGAGGCATCGTTTTGCCGACCATCAACACCCTGAAAGAAGTGATAATTCAGACACATAGGTTTGTGAATGGCACATTTTTAGACGGTCTGTGACTACTCGAATATTGATCTTATTGAAACAGAGCGTTGTTAATGGACGAACCAAGGAAGGCGACCTATGTGAACAACATCAGAATAGAGAGGAAAACCATCGGGAGGTCTTTTGAGGATATCGGGGATGGAGACAGAGATGCTTTCATAGTGAGACATTCTACTGAAAGAATCAATATTTTTAGTCGATTATTATACCCTCAAGCAGACTGAACAATGTAGGATGATAAGATTAGCTTTTGAATACTTCTCAAAAAAGCGGAAATGAAATTAGCAAATACACAACTCACGATCTTCGATTACGAGTGAATACGGTAGAACAAGAATAAACTAAACCGGAGAATGGAAAATAAGAATGAATCGACCGCCTTTGAGGACGGGAAACGACGTAAATGGAATGAAGGAGAGATGCAGTCAGATTTGAGCAAACAATTTCCAGTTTTACATTTTTATCACATTCATATATCACAATTTTCAAATGTATCAAAATACAACAATTCAATTAAAATGGAGAGAAAAATAGAAAAAAAACATTCAAGTGAAATACAAT
Organism: Pristionchus fissidentatus; assembly: GCA_036245785.1. Classification (NCBI taxonomy): domain Eukaryota; kingdom Metazoa; phylum Nematoda; class Chromadorea; order Rhabditida; family Neodiplogasteridae; genus Pristionchus; species Pristionchus fissidentatus. The sequence goes on along the minus strand of BTSY01000001.1, from coordinate 16,960,709 downwards.
AATGACTTAGTAAGGAGAATATCTCGATGACTGGGTTTGATTTTTCTGAGGATGGTAATGAATAATTTGAGAAGCAAGGGGTTGAGAGTTCAAATACTGAAGGTTTAACTTATTTGAAGAATTGAGAAGAGGATTTGAAGGATGAAGAGAATTGAAGAAATCAGTGAACATTGAGGAGGGATAGATTAGTGATGGAATAATGGAATCGGGATTGGTCGAATTGATTATCTGAGGAGATTCAGAATGAATAGTTTGAATGGGTAGAGATTGGTCAACGGGATGAATAGTGTTGGAGCTAGATGGAATGTCAATATGGCTATGAATGAGATTGTTAGGAGAAGATTCGAGAACAATTGTTCGAAAATAAGGGATGGGGTTGATGGGAACACCATTTCTGTCCAAATTCATCATGGGAATCACTTCAAGTTCTGTTCCCACTGGGTATCCAAACGAAGAATCGATTGCGCCTCCAACAGTAAGAAGACCAGTCTGCAATATCGATTGATTAGTACTAATTGTTTTAATCGTAGAAGAGAACTATTGATTGATATATTACTTACCTCGCAATGCAATTTAATCGTCTCTAGTAATTCCGAGATAAAAAGCGGGTTCGATAACGAATCCAAATACCCCTTCCTCATTTCTTCCCTTGTGTTCTTTCGAAGGAACAGCCATCAGAATTCCATTAGCTCCCGTGTTTCGCATATTTCGACGAATTGACTCCCATTTCACCTGAGGAAAAAAGTAATTAAAAAGAAGAAAATATAAATGAAGATCAAGTTCAAAACGGTTGAATAAAGATTGGACAATTACCTTGGATTTCCCATTATGCATAGCCCAGAGATGGCAAAAGAGTTCGATATCTCTGATTTTGAATTGTCTCTGGTTTCCAGTCCACACAATTATCGATTTCTTCGTGTGATCTCCAAGAAGTTGGAGAGTGAAGAACCAGAGCTGGCATTTTCCTAGAAAGAAATCAATAACATACTTTTTAGCTTCGGTGTTCATGATCATGGTTGAGGCAAAATTAAACAGAATTCTTACGATCGGCTTGATATTTAGCTTTGTTCCTATCTTCGGGTAGAATTTCCGGGAATCGACGAATTTCTTGACTCGTCTTTCTTGTCGACTTGAATGGGAAAATTTGAAGTATTCAGGTCACGGATTGACTCATCGGAGTAGAGAGACGAATTGTTGAAGAAATCACGAAGAATGACAGAATCCATGTCAAAGTGAGCCATGGTAGACTAAGAAGTTTGGTGGAATGCTAGGGATTGATCGAGTTAGTATTCAGGTCACGGATTGACTCATCGGACGAGAGAGACGAATTGTTGAAGAAATCGATCGAGTTATATACCAGTGTAAGTAAGGATTGCATCATGTTTCGTCTGTGGGAAACTTGACTTCCTTCTCCAGAGGGGTCGAAGTATTGAAATGGATGGTGATTCGGTGTGTGAACCATGAGATCGGAAGGGTAACTGGAACTCGTTTGATGCCACTGGGTAAAATGGACATATCACACGTGGGTGGAAAGTATCGAGTGAGTAATTTTGATGTGAACGGAATAACTTGATCCCACTGTCAGATAGGTGAAATTATACTTCCTTGGTTGATGGATAATTGTAAGTCCAGTATTTCCATCCAATTTAGAAATTTATGTCTCATTCCCACTTTTCAAATGTTGTGTTTTGTACTGTCTTAAAATATCTCCTTCAAATAGGTTCTGGGAATATTTACACTGTGGTTATATAAAAAGGAAAGGAGATAAAACGATTACAAATGTATTTCAAAGAGTGCTCTGTTAGAAAGGATCTAACTTTATTTTTTTAAAGAAAAATATACTTTGTGAGAGGATTCGAATTAAATACTTCACTCCAAGAAAGAGTGAGCCAGCATCTCTTGCATTTATTTCGATTGAAAACGAAAATTTCACAGGAGAATGCTCGATCAACCAATTGTGTTCAATAGTCAGATTATTTATCGATTACAATAAATATTTGACTCTTTAAGGAGAAGGTGGGAATTCATTTCGATTCGAGTTCTCATTCGTCTCGATATTTTTATTTCCTTCCTAATTTAATTAATATTGTGTAATATATTGTGTCAAATAGGTCGCCCGCTCTTTTTTGATGTCTTTTCCAACTTCTTCTTTGTCTTCAAGTTTCATGTACATGTTGACACTATTAGTCATGGAGCGAGCGAGTGAAGTGCATTTATCCTTAAATACCATTTATGATCGCTATTTTGTCATGATTAACTCACATCTTCATTTGCTTCGATAATTAGTTGAAGACATGAGAACATCGTAGCACGACAGTCTTGATATGAGTGATCTACCTGGAAACGAGTGAATTGATCCAATCAGAGTGAAAGGAAACTTACCACTGATTCCTCTTCTAACTTCTCCCGTTTGACTCTTTCGCGCTCTCCTTGTAGACATTGAATGACAGAATTGTGACATTCGACAGCCAGACCTAATGATTATCGAATCTTCTTCTGAATTCACACACATGGTTTTCGAAAAATAGATCATCAATGTATTTATCAAATACCTCTCTTCCCATTACACGCATCAACCAGTTGTTTCATTCCCATTCCAAGTGGTTGCGAGTCGACAAAATGAGCGAATTTGCCCCGATTATTCGGACGATCGACTAAATGCGATTCGATGGAGACAAAAAGAAGTGGAAAGAGGAGGAGAATCTAAAAGTATAATCGATATTAAGTCAAAGCGTAAATCAAACCATTGGAGTATCGACCACTCAGAATGAGGTGAAGAGGAGATAATGAATGGAGAAGGAGAGGATGAAGAACAATGTGACACCCATTGTTCCCATTTCCATACTGGATAATGCCCCCCTTACAAATCAAAATCAAATAATTTCCAATTAATGACTATTTCGCTGATGAATCTTTTTAATTTTTACTGAATAGCTGTGAATACCGCAGAATGAGAATGAATTAAAGCGGAGATCGGCAAAAGAAGAAAGAATCGTAGCATAAATGAAATGGATGAGAGAGGCAAACAATTTCCAGTTTTTAAATTTTATCTTTATCACATTCAATTTTTGGAAACTACAATTTTAAAATGTTCAACAATTTGTATGGAATCGAGAAAAAAAAAGCAAAATCTTTAAGTCGAAGTAAAGTAAACTTATAGTAAAGTGAAGTAAAATACAATATTGACTTAGTAGGGAGAATATCTAGAAGACTGGGTTTGATTTTTCTGAGGATGGTAATGAATAATTTGAGAAGCAAGGGGTTGAGAGTTCAAATACTGAAGGTTTAACTTATTTGAAGAATTGAGAAGAGGATTTGAAGGATGAAGAGAATTGAAGAAATCAGTGAACATTGAGGAGGGATAGATTAGTGATGGAATAATGGAATCGGGATTGGTCGAATTGATTATCTGAGGAGATTCAGAATGAATAGTTTGAATGGGTAGAGATTGGTCAACGGGATGAATAGTGTTGGAGCTAGATGGAATGTCAATATGGCTATGAATGAGATTGTTAGGAGAAGATTCGAGAACAATTGTTCGAAAATAAGGGATGGGGTTGATGGGAACACCATTTCTGTCCAAATTCATCATGGGAATCACTTCAAGTTCTGTTCCCACTGGGTATCCAAACGAAGAATCGATTGCGCCTCCAACAGTAAGAAGACCAGTCTGCAATATCGATTGATTAGTACTAATTGTTTTAATCGTAGAAGAGAACTATTGATTGATATATTACTTACCTCGCAATGCAATTTAATCGTCTCTAGTAATTCCGAGATAAAAAGCGGGTTCGATAACGAATCCAAATACCCCTTCCTCATTTCTTCCCTTGTGTTCTTTCGAAGGAACAGCCATCAGAATTCCATTAGCTCCCGTGTTTCGCATATTTCGACGAATTGACTCCCATTTCACCTGAGGAAAAAAGTAATTAAAAAGAAGAAAATATAAATGAAGATCAAGTTCAAAACGGTTGAATAAAGATTGGACAATTACCTTGGATTTCCCATTATGCATAGCCCAGAGATGGCAAAAGAGTTCGATATCTCTGATTTTGAATTGTCTCTGGTTTCCAGTCCACACAATTATCGATTTCTTCGTGTGATCTCCAAGAAGTTGGAGAGTGAAGAACCAGAGCTGGCATTTTCCTAGAAAGAAATCAATAACATACTTTTTAGCTTCGGTGTTCATGATCATGGTTGAGGCAAAATTAAACAGAATTCTTACGATCGGCTTGATATTTAGCTTTGTTCCTATCTTCGGGTAGAATTTCCGGGAATCGACGAATTTCTTGACTCGTCTTTCCTTCGATTTTCTTGTACACTGCTTGTGTATTGGAAGGAGGAGAAGGAATGATTTCTATATCTGAAAATATTTATTTCGATGAAGGTCAATCAAGCAAATGATACATATACACACAAATTAAATGAAAATACGTCAAACCTGAATCGATTGGCATTTCATTTGTAGAGCAAAAATTCGTAGAACCGATGGGGAGAGTGACTTTTTCAGCATTTTCAACCGAATTCGAATGAACTGAAAAAACAATGAAATTGAGGAGAAGAGAAAACTAGAGAAACGCCAAAGAGCGGAAATATTGTAATAATGCTTACCATGGTATATGTAGCTTCCAAAATCGAAGAATTCTTCTAATATTTCAGTTCTCCAATTCGGAATAGAATCATTTTGAAGAGAAGACGATTCTTGAGAAGCACAAACGATTTCGCAATCTGTAATAAAGGCGTCAGAATTTAAATAAAATGGAGTGTTTACACTATGAAACGAACTATTTATTGAATGAAAAGAATTCTGACCAGAGGTGTTCTGAGTCTCATTAGTAGATGGGGAATTGTTGGAATCAACAGGAAGAGTCATCTGTACATTCGAAGTTTGATGGACTGAAAAATGAATGATCAAATAGAAAAGAAAAGAAATTAACAGCGGAACAAATAAATGGAACGAAAATTACCTTTGTCGCTTGTTCTTTTAAGAGGGAAGAATTCCTCAACTTCGCACGATTTCACATTCAGAACAGTAAACTGTTTATTATGAATGAAAATGAGGGGTTCTTCAGTTGATGGAGAATCTTGTTTCTTGTCGACTTGAATGGGAAAATTTGAAGTATTCAGGTCACGGATTGACTCATCGGAGTAGAGAGACGAATTGTTGAAGAAATCACGAAGAATGACAGAATCCATGTCAAAGTGAGCCATGGTAGACTAAGAAGTTTGGTGGAATGCTAGGGATTGATCGGGTTAGTATTCAGGTCACGGATTGACTCATCGGACGAGAGAGACGAATTGTTGAAGAAATCGATCGAGTTATATACCAGTGTAAGTAAGGATTGCATCATGTTTCGTCTGTGGGAAACTTGACTTCCTTCCCCAGAGGGGTCGAAGTATTGAAATGGATGGTGATTCGGTGTGTGAACCATGAGATCGGAAGGGTAACTGGAACTCGTTTGATGCCACTGGGTAAAATGGACATATCACACGTGGGTGGAAAGTATCGAGTGAGTAATTTTGATGTGAACGGAATAACTTGATCCCACTGTCAGATAGGTGAAATTATACTTCCTTGGTTGATGGATAATTGTAAGTCCAGTATTTCCATCCAATTTAGAAATTTATGTCTCATTCCCACTTTTCAAATGTTGTGTTTTGTACTGTCTTAAAATATCTCCTTCAAATAGGTTCTGGGAATATTTACACTGTGGTTATATAAAAAGGAAAGGAGATAAAACGATTACAAATGTATTTCAAAGAGTGCTCTGTTAGAAAGGATCTAACTTTATTTTTTTAAAGAAAAATATACTTTGTGAGAGGATTCGAATTAAATACTTCACTCCAAGAAAGAGTGAGCCAGCATCTCTTGCATTTATTTCGATTGAAAACGAAAATTTCACAGGAGAATGCTCGATCAACCAATTGTGTTCAATAGTCAGATTATTTATCGATTACAATAAATATTTGACTCTTTAAGGAGAAGGTGGGAATTCATTTCGATTCGAGTTCTCATTCGTCTCGATATTTTTATTTCCTTCCTAATTTAATTAATATTGTGTAATATATTGTGTCAAATAGGTCGCCCGCTCTTTTTTGATGTCTTTTCCAACTTCTTCTTTGTCTTCAAGTTTCATGTACATGTTGACACTATTAGTCATGGAGCGAGCGAGTGAAGTGCATTTATCCTTAAATACCATTTATGATCGCTATTTTGTCATGATTAACTCACATCTTCATTTGCTTCGATAATTAGTTGAAGACATGAGAACATCGTAGCACGACAGTCTTGATATGAGTGATCTACCTGGAAACGAGTGAATTGATCCAATCAGAGTGAAAGGAAACTTACCACTGATTCCTCTTCTAACTTCTCCCGTTTGACTCTTTCGCGCTCTCCTTGTAGACATTGAATGACAGAATTGTGACATTCGACAGCCAGACCTAATGATTATCGAATCTTCTTCTGAATTCACACACATGGTTTTCGAAAAATAGATCATCAATGTATTTATCAAATACCTCTCTTCCCATTACACGCATCAACCAGTTGTTTCATTCCCATTCCAAGTGGTTGCGAGTCGACAAAATGAGCGAATTTGCCCCGATTATTCGGACGATCGACTAAATGCGATTCGATGGAGACAAAAAGAAGTGGAAAGAGGAGGAGAATCTAAAAGTATAATCGATATTAAGTCAAAGCGTAAATCAAACCATTGGAGTATCGACCACTCAGAATGAGGTGAAGAGGAGATAATGAATGGAGAAGGAGAGGATGAAGAACAATGTGACACCCATTGTTCCCATTTCCATACTGGATAATGCCCCCCTTACAAATCAAAATCAAATAATTTCCAATTAATGACTATTTCGCTGATGAATCTTTTTAATTTTTACTGAATAGCTGTGAATACCGCAGAATGAGAATGAATTAAAGCGGAGATCGGCAAAAGAAGAAAGAATCGTAGCATAAATGAAATGGATGAGAGAGGCAAACAATTTCCAGTTTTTAAATTTTATCTTTATCACATTCAATTTTTGGAAACTACAATTTTAAAATGTTCAACAATTTGTATGGAATCGAGAAAAAAAAAGCAAAATCTTTAAGTCGAAGTAAAGTAAACTTATAGTAAAGTGAAGTAAAATACAATATTGACTTAGTAGGGAGAATATCTAGAAGACTGGGTTTGATTTTTCTGAGGATGGTAATGAATAATTTGAGAAGCAAGGGGTTGAGAGTTCAAATACTGAAGGTTTAACTTATTTGAAGAATTGAGAAGAGGATTTGAAGGATGAAGAGAATTGAAGAAATCAGTGAACATTGAGGAGGGATAGATTAGTGATGGAATAATGGAATCGGGATTGGTCGAATTGATTATCTGAGGAGATTCAGAATGAATAGTTTGAATGGGTAGAGATTGGTCAACGGGATGAATAGTGTTGGAGCTAGATGGAATGTCAATATGGCTATGAATGAGATTGTTAGGAGAAGATTCGAGAACAATTGTTCGAAAATAAGGGATGGGGTTGATGGGAACACCATTTCTGTCCAAATTCATCATGGGAATCACTTCAAGTTCTGTTCCCACTGGGTATCCAAACGAAGAATCGATTGCGCCTCCAACAGTAAGAAGACCAGTCTGCAATATCGATTGATTAGTACTAATTGTTTTAATCGTAGAAGAGAACTATTGATTGATATATTACTTACCTCGCAATGCAATTTAATCGTCTCTAGTAATTCCGAGATAAAAAGCGGGTTCGATAACGAATCCAAATACTCCTTCCTCATTTCTTCCCTTGTGTTCTTTCGAAGGAACAGCCATCAGAATTCCATTAGCTCCCGTGTTTCGCATATTTCGACGAATTGACTCCCATTTCACCTGAGGAAAAAAGTAATTAAAAAGAAGAAAATATAAATGAAGATCAAGTTCAAAACGGTTGAATAAAGATTGGACAATTACCTTGGATTTCCCATTATGCATAGCCCAGAGATGGCAAAAGAGTTCGATATCTCTGATTTTGAATTGTCTCTGGTTTCCAGTCCACACAATTATCGATTTCTTCGTGTGATCTCCAAGAAGTTGGAGAGTGAAGAACCAGAGCTGGCATTTTCCTAGAAAGAAATCAATAACATACTTTTTAGCTTCGGTGTTCATGATCATGGTTGAGGCAAAATTAAACAGAATTCTTACGATCGGCTTGATATTTAGCTTTGTTCCTATCTTCGGGTAGAATTTCCGGGAATCGACGAATTTCTTGACTCGTCTTTCCTTCGATTTTCTTGTACACTGCTTGTGTATTGGAAGGAGGAGAAGGAATGATTTCTATATCTGAAAATATTTATTTCGATGAAGGTCAATCAAGCAAATGATACATATACACACAAATTAAATGAAAATACGTCAAACCTGAATCGATTGGCATTTCATTTGTAGAGCAAAAATTCGTAGAACCGATGGGGAGAGTGACTTTTTCAGCATTTTCAACCGAATTCGAATGAACTGAAAAAACAATGAAATTGAGGAGAAGAGAAAACTAGAGAAACGCCAAAGAGCGGAAATATTGTAATAATGCTTACCATGGTATATGTAGCTTCCAAAATCGAAGAATTCTTCTAATATTTCAGTTCTCCAATTCGGAATAGAATCATTTTGAAGAGAAGACGATTCTTGAGAAGCACAAACGATTTCGCAATCTGTAATAAAGGCGTCAGAATTTAAATAAAATGGAGTGTTTACACTATGAAACGAACTATTTATTGAATGAAAAGAATTCTGACCAGAGGTGTTCTGAGTCTCATTAGTAGATGGGGAATTGTTGGAATCAACAGGAAGAGTCATCTGTACATTCGAAGTTTGATGGACTGAAAAATGAATGATCAAATAGAAAAGAAAAGAAATTAACAGCGGAACAAATAAATGGAACGAAAATTACCTTTGTCGCTTGTTCTTTTAAGAGGGAAGAATTCCTCAACTTCGCACGATTTCACATTCAGAACAGTAAACTGTTTATTATGAATGAAAATGAGGGGTTCTTCAGTTGATGGAGAATCTTGTTTCTTGTCGACTTGAATGGGAAAATTTGAAGTATTCAGGTCACGGATTGACTCATCGGAGTAGAGAGACGAATTGTTGAAGAAATCACGAAGAATGACAGAATCCATGTCAAAGTGAGCCATGGTAGACTAAGAAGTTTGGTGGAATGCTAGGGATTGATCGGGTTAGTATTCAGGTCACGGATTGACTCATCGGACGAGAGAGACGAATTGTTGAAGAAATCGATCGAGTTATATACCAGTGTAAGTAAGGATTGCATCATGTTTCGTCTGTGGGAAACTTGACTTCCTTCCCCAGAGGGGTCGAAGTATTGAAATGGATGGTGATTCGGTGTGTGAACCATGAGATCGGAAGGGTAACTGGAACTCGTTTGATGCCACTGGGTAAAATGGACATATCACACGTGGGTGGAAAGTATCGAGTGAGTAATTTTGATGTGAACGGAATAACTTGATCCCACTGTCAGATAGGTGAAATTATACTTCCTTGGTTGATGGATAATTGTAAGTCCAGTATTTCCATCCAATTTAGAAATTTATGTCTCATTCCCACTTTTCAAATGTTGTGTTTTGTACTGTCTTAAAATATCTCCTTCAAATAGGTTCTGGGAATATTTACACTGTGGTTATATAAAAAGGAAAGGAGATAAAACGATTACAAATGTATTTCAAAGAGTGCTCTGTTAGAAAGGATCTAACTTTATTTTTTTAAAGAAAAATATACTTTGTGAGAGGATTCGAATTAAATACTTCACTCCAAGAAAGAGTGAGCCAGCATCTCTTGCATTTATTTCGATTGAAAACGAAAATTTCACAGGAGAATGCTCGATCAACCAATTGTGTTCAATAGTCAGATTATTTATCGATTACAATAAATATTTGACTCTTTAAGGAGAAGGTGGGAATTCATTTCGATTCGAGTTCTCATTCGTCTCGATATTTTTATTTCCTTCCTAATTTAATTAATATTGTGTAATATATTGTGTCAAATAGGTCGCCCGCTCTTTTTTGATGTCTTTTCCAACTTCTTCTTTGTCTTCAAGTTTCATGTACATGTTGACACTATTAGTCATGGAGCGAGCGAGTGAAGTGCATTTATCCTTAAATACCATTTATGATCGCTATTTTGTCATGATTAACTCACATCTTCATTTGCTTCGATAATTAGTTGAAGACATGAGAACATCGTAGCACGACAGTCTTGATATGAGTGATCTACCTGGAAACGAGTGAATTGATCCAATCAGAGTGAAAGGAAACTTACCACTGATTCCTCTTCTAACTTCTCCCGTTTGACTCTTTCGCGCTCTCCTTGTAGACATTGAATGACAGAATTGTGACATTCGACAGCCAGACCTAATGATTATCGAATCTTCTTCTGAATTCACACACATGGTTTTCGAAAAATAGATCATCAATGTATTTATCAAATACCTCTCTTCCCATTACACGCATCAACCAGTTGTTTCATTCCCATTCCAAGTGGTTGCGAGTCGACAAAATGAGCGAATTTGCCCCGATTATTCGGACGATCGACTAAATGCGATTCGATGGAGACAAAAAGAAGTGGAAAGAGGAGGAGAATCTAAAAGTATAATCGATATTAAGTCAAAGCGTAAATCAAACCATTGGAGTATCGACCACTCAGAATGAGGTGAAGAGGAGATAATGAATGGAGAAGGAGAGGATGAAGAACAATGTGACACCCATTGTTCCCATTTCCATACTGGATAATGCCCCCCTTACAAATCAAAATCAAATAATTTCCAATTAATGACTATTTCGCTGATGAATCTTTTTAATTTTTACTGAATAGCTGTGAATACCGCAGAATGAGAATGAATTAAAGCGGAGATCGGCAAAAGAAGAAAGAATCGTAGCATAAATGAAATGGATGAGAGAGGCAAACAATTTCCAGTTTTTAAATTTTATCTTTATCACATTCAATTTTTGGAAACTACAATTTTAAAATGTTCAACAATTTGTATGGAATCGAGAAAAAAAAAAGCAAAATCTTTAAGTCGAAGTAAAGTAAACTTATAGTAAAGTGAAGTAAAATACAATATTGACTTAGTAGGGAGAATATCTAGAAGACTGGGTTTGATTTTTCTGAGGATGGTAATGAATAATTTGAGAAGCAAGGGGTTGAGAGTTCAAATACTGAAGGTTTAACTTATTTGAAGAATTGAGAAGAGGATTTGAAGGATGAAGAGAATTGAAGAAATCAGTGAACATTGAGGAGGGATAGATTAGTGATGGAATAATGGAATCGGGATTGGTCGAATTGATTATCTGAGGAGATTCAGAATGAATAGTTTGAATGGGTAGAGATTGGTCAACGGGATGGATAGTGTTGGAGCTAGATGGAATGTCAATATGGCTATGAATGAGATTGTTAGGAGAAGATTCGAGAACAATTGTTCGAAAATAAGGGATGGGGTTGATGGGAACACCATTTCTGTCCAAATTCATCATGGGAATCACTTCAAGTTCTGTTCCCACTGGATATCCAAACGAAGAATCGATTGCGCCTCCAACAGTAAGAAGACCAGTCTGCAATATCGATTGATTAGTACTAATTGTTTTAATCGTAGAAGTGAACTATTGATTGATATATTACTTACCTCGCAATGCAATTTAATCGTTCTGTCCAGTTCCTCTCTAGTAATTCCGAGATAAAAAGCGGGTTCGATAACGAATCCAAATACTCCTTCCTCATTTCTTCCCTTGTGTTCTTTCGAAGGAACAGCCATCAGAATTCCATTAGCTCCCGTGTTTCGCATATTTCGACGAATTGACTCCCATTTCACCTGAGGAAAAAAGTAATTAAAAAGAAGAAAATATAAATGAAGATCAAGTTCAAAACGGTTGAATAAAGATTGGACAATTACCTTGGATTTCCCATTATGCATAGCCCAGAGATGGCAAAAGAGTTCGATATCTCTGATTTTGAATTGTCTCTGGTTTCCAGTCCACACAATTATCGATTTCTTCGTGTGATCTCCAAGAAGTTGGAGAGTGAAGAACCAGAGCTGGCATTTTCCTAGAAAGAAATCAATAACATACTTTTTAGCTTCGGTGTTCATGATCATGGTTGAGGCAAAATTAAACAGAATTCTTACGATCGGCTTGATATTTAGCTTTGTTCCTATCTTCGGGTAGAATTTCCGGGAATCGACGAATTTCTTGACTCGTCTTTCCTTCGATTTTCTTGTACACTGCTTGTGTATTGGAAGGAGGAGAAGGAATGATTTCTATATCTGAAAATATTTATTTCGATGAAGGTCAATCAAGCAAATGATACATATACACACAAATTAAATGAAAATACGTCAAACCTGAATCGATTGGCATTTCATTTGTAGAGCAAAAATTCGTAGAACCGATGGGGAGAGTGACTTTTTCAGCATTTTCAACCGAATTCGAATGAACTGAAAAAAACAATGAAATTGAGGAGAAGAGAAAACTAGAGAAACGCCAAAGAGCGGAAATATTGTAATAATGCTTACCATGGTTTATGTAGCTTCCAAAATCGAAGAATTCTTCTAATATTTCAGTTCTCCAATTCGGAATAGAATCATTTTGAAGAGAAGACGATTCTTGAGAAGCACAAACGATTTCGCAATCTGTAATAAAGGCGTCAGAATTTAAATAAAATGGAGTGTTTACACTATGAAACGAACTATTTATTGAATGAAAAGAATTCTGACCAGAGGTTTTCTGAGTCTCATTAGTAGATGGGGAATTGTTGGAATCAACAGGAAGAGTCATCTGTACATTCGAAGTTTGATGGACTGAAAAATGAATGATCAAATAGAAAAGAAAAGAAATTAACAGCGGAACAAATAAATGGAACGAAAATTACCTTTGTCGCTTGTTCTTTTAAGAGGGAAGAATTCCTCAACTTCGCACGATTTCACATTCAGAACAGTAAACTGTTTATTATGAATGAAAATGAGGGGTTCTTCAGTTGATGGAGAATCTTGTTTCTTGTCGACTTGAATGGGAAAATTTGAAGTATTCAGGTCACGGATTGACTCATCGGAGTAGAGAGACGAATTGTTGAAGAAATCACGAAGAATGACAGAATCCATGTCAAAGTGAGCCATGGTAGACTAAGAAGTTTGGTGGAATGCTAGGGATTGATCGAGTTATATACCAGTGTAAGTAAGGATTGCATAATGTTTCGTCTGTGGGAAACTTGACTTCCTTCCCCAGAGGGGTCGAAGTATTGAAATGGATGGTGATTCGGTGTGTGAACCATGAGATCGGAAGGGTAACTGGAAATCGTTTGATGCCACTGGGTAAAATGGACATATCACACGTGGGTGGAAAGTATCGAGTGAGCAATTTTTATGTGAACGGAACAACTTCATCCCACAGTCAAGTGTCTCAAATATGTTGTATCATGAAAATAATAATAACAAAGAAAAAGAGAGCGCTGTTTCGTTGCATCAAGAAATTATTCACTTTCATTGGGCAATCGGATGGGAGCTCTGATGACGTTGAAAGAATTATTTCTTTAACTCGGAGACTACAAAGATCGTGTGTCTTTGTTCACAATGGATGGAATTGGCTGAATTTCCTATGTGGAGTTCCTTCTTTCGTTTCAATTCCTTCTGCTTCTGCTTTTGCAATTGCATCCGAATTCTCGTAAGAAGATTGAGGGCGACCATCGTGGTAATTATCTCTGTAATTAACAATTCCTACTTAGACAAGAGCTATTTTGTATCCGAAAATCGATATTGAATTGAGGCCAACCGTATAAGAGTGTCGATAGTTCTCTTGATACTCTCGTTCTCTCTACTTCTCTCCCACAGTGCATCTCTCAACTGCAGCCATAAAGATCGTTCCATAGCGGCGCCCTGAGAAAATTTCGCATATTCAATAAAAAGGTAATTTATGAAATTTGCATTTTCGTTTCAAGTTGCTAAATACCTGTTCATTTTGTTGTTCTTTTCTGCATGATCGACTAATCCTTTCTCCTACGGCGATTCCAATAGAGATAAGCATTCCAATAAGAAGAAGAACGAAAACTCCCGCGATGGAATCTGTCTCTGTTTCTGAAAAAGGAGCTTAGTTCCTAAATCGGACTTAAAACATTTTTGTTTAAAATCGTCTCCGAACCATGATCACCGCGATGACTACCATACTAATCATCACTATGGCCCTATTACGTTCCTACATCTTTCGCTCATTTGAGACTTCCATTTCATTATTTTGTGACTGAACCCTCTGCGAAATCTGGCATAATTTTTAAAAAAAACGTGCCATCACTTTTCGTAGTACTCGGTCGATCACAAACGACACTTGAATCCTTCCACCATTTCTCCTGCAACGAAAATATATCGATTGATTGACTGAGTATCGATTACTTTCAATTCAGTCAGCAGTGTTTTCTCTTGTAATTGAAGAATAGCAGTGGAGATTGGTTCTCGATAGGGGGAACCTGCTTTTGATTACTTCCAACGAATATTTTAAGAATTCTATTAAGCGAGTTGTGTATCTGACCCTTCGGTAGTCCGATACCGTATCCCTTCTGATCCAATAGTCCTCCTATCTGAACAAGTCTGCAGTCTCTCTCAACCGCATATTCAAGCATAGAGGACTCCATGAGATAGGCGTAGTCCCCACTTCGAACCCTTAAAGTCAATAAGATGATAGTAAAATGACAGTATTGTCTACCTTGCAATTCCTTCAGCACTAGATTCAACGAATAGACCTGGTGCACTGTTCATCATCTTCCACATTCTTTCATATGTGTCGACTCGAGATTCCTGAGAATAGGAAGAATCTTAAAATAAGAAGAGTTTTCTCTGAATTGAACATGGAAGGCCTTCTATTCACGATATAACCGCAATTTGGTCAGATTTAATTTGAGATATTTTCGATATCTCACATTGAAGAACGTCATTGTAGATCCCCTTCCGAGAGTTCCAAACTTGATCTTCGATTGTTTGGAGAGATCGTCTGCATTCTCTATGGGAGAAGCCATTCGACGACTGAAATAAGCAAAATTATTATTTAAAAAAAGAAAGAAAAATGATCCGCGCCGTCAAAGACTCATTTCATGTGAAATTCGGAGAGACCATCCCATTATTTCTTTTCTAATTTCAAATGATGTTTCGTCTCAGGCGTAGATAAGTTAGAGTGGTAATTGATTACGTTGTGAGGAAAGCAGCGAGATTAGCAGTGTACGAAGAGATGAGAATGAGAGTGAACATCCACCATGCAGCTGTCGCTATTCGAACACTCCCAGCACGAGGAGACAATTCGCTGCCCTTTAATTACATTATATAATTTGTTTTCATGCAGACCGCAATTATTTAGCATTCATTATACGGTAAATTCAGGGAAAAAAATCATTATCTGCTCATAAAGATTACTCTGACTTGTAAAACAAACATTCTTCTCAATCATTTGTCGGATGACAAGGGAGAGTAAATCTGATCTTACTTGTTGCATCAGAGAGCTCACGGAGAACCAGAATGCATTTCTGAGTGTGAATTGGTTCTTTATCGATCGATAAGATCCCGTTGACTCATCTCGCTCAAGATTCTCGTAGGGAGAGATGCTGTAAGTGATACCAATCAATATTTCTCTGTTTTTACATTTCATTGACAGATCGAGGGTAAACATACCGTGAGAGACAGGAAATAACGATGGAAGTGATGAGATAGGCAAGAAATACACTCAACCATACAGTGGGAGAGAGAGGAGCGAGGAATGTTGAGAGGGAAGAAGACTCGTTCTCTGATATAACAGGGGATTGACGGCTGGTAGAAAAATGTTGGAAAATTTCTATGGGTACGCAATAACACCTTTCATCCCTTGCATATTTGCTGTATCTTTATCTTTATCATAACATAAACGCTCACCAGTGCGTCTGAAGAGAATTGAAATTCCGAGGTGCATGTAACTGCAAATTTGAGATATTAAATAAATTACAAACCGGCATCAAATTGAAATTTATCGGTACTCACGGAACAGTAAAGTCGATGACTGCAGTTCGACTGTATGAAATAGTGAGAGAAGCAACGGCGAGATCTGCTTCCTAATCAATAACTGGTTGTACATAATATATCAATGTCATCTCCTTTCAAATTTCGAATCACTTGAGAAACCTTACGAAAAATGACTCGACTCACTCCACTCTGGAGTTCTCCCACCATTCCATTCCATTTCCCACTCGCTTCTCGAATTCCGTATGCTCGATCGGGAACTTCATAGAGGACGTAGTCGAATCTAAGGAATGAGGACGTAGTCGAATCTAAGGAACTGGTACATTTGCTACTTTCTAAAATGCATTGTTTGAATCTTCAGTGATGAGGCCTACTTGAGAATACTTGCAATCATCTTGAGCAGATCGATACAGTATCCCTCGTATCGATCGTTCCCTTCGAGAATCTGCAATCGACACCGAATGGTAACAAAAGAAGATTTTTTCTATATCTGCTATGACAAAAAGCTTTGCATAGTTCTCACTTTTGCCCCTTCCCTGACATTTTGTAAGTCTCTCTTTTAGACACGTGCGAGAAATATAGATGTTAAAAAGTGTGTCACCTCTCCATCTCTCGGATTCCTCTTCATGACGAAAGGCTCTTCCTGAAATTCCATAAATTTCATTTCTTCTGGCTCTCCTCTTACCAAATAAACAGTGACACTCAGTGTGTGATTCTCCAGTGTTTTCTTCTTTTGTGTATCATGGCTGGCAGTTGAAATATTCACTATGAATCGACGATCAGCCATTGACCAGTCGATATTCTGTAATAAGCCTATTGCTACTGGAATTCAACATGCAAAATTGGAAATACTCGGGGACTCTCTGGGTTTCACTTCAGATGGTGGAGGTCTTTGGTTATTACAATAACTCATTCAACTTCTATTCTCATTGTCATTCGTTACATTTAATTCATGTTTCTCACAAATTTATCTCACTTGTTCCATTTTCCCACAATTCGTTGTAGTCCAGACTCTAATTGTCTCGTTGATTCTCTGTCCAGTGCGAGAATCGAAGAGAAGAGGGCCGGAAACTCCGTGGAGCCGCAACTGCCAATTAGACAAATGTGTGGTTATTGGGGATGACTCGAAGAATGCAGGGTGTGCACACATCGATTTTCGATTAGAGATAGTTTATGAGATAAATTTCCCACCTGTTCTGCATATTCAACCATCGTCTCTCCGTGTTCCCATTCATCAGTGTACTCATCGCACGAAGGCTCTCCTCTTACACATAAAAATTTACATTTTATTCCCTTTTACTTATTTCATAATAAAAAGACAAATAATTCAGTATAATTGGGTAATACTCGCCTATTTGATCGACTGTTTCCACCATCATGGTGAGGGCATCCCAAAGAAGAGTCAACTCTGTCTGAAATTAATTACTGTGTGAAAGGGAATTCGTCGGATGACCTACCGTAAGTCCCTGATATGGCATCTTCCCGTATCCTTCTTTGGCAAGAATCGATCGAATCTCGGCAACTCTCGAATCATGTGGAGAATGGAGAGAGAAAGTTGTGATATTGCATGTGTCTGAAAGGTTACGAATAGAAGAGATCAGTCGAAAGCTGGAGTGACTGTCGAACAGACAATTTTCTGGAACGAGCCGACAAGGTCCTTTGTCCGGTCTCATTTCTGAACAAAGGAACTTTTCGACTGCTCAATCCAACGGCGATTCTGACTTTCTACTCGATCGACTTCAGGGAAATTTAAATGATAATGAATTCTAACACGAATCTGCATGTGACTGCGAGTGGTTCCTTCTGAGTTGAAGAGATGGAACGTCCTTCAAACTATATTATTCCAGAACATTCGATGGAATCGTGAACTAACTAAATTAGCAAGGACGTAGTGGTAGTGAGCAGTGCACATATTCATGGAAGCAGCTTGACGAAGAAGAGAAGAAATTCGATCGGGAGAGAGGAAAACTACGATCTGAAGATATTTTCTTTACTCCTTCAGATCATTGCCGATGCCCTATCATTCTGGGGGATCAAAGTTCTTTTCATGTGACATAATCGATTGACGAGAGAGTGCGTCAAGTGGGAAGACTCGCCCTCAATGTTTTAGACAATGAATCCAGCATTACTCTACTAGCTGTAGGTAATCGCATGAGATATTCACTTGGGGCACTCCCAATTTGATGGAAACATGTTTGAGTGCTGGCTTGAAGTCATCGTTGTTTCTATCAGGAAGTTTAACGAGATAAGCTTGGATTGGATAAGTGAGAAGATATTGGAAATGTTCCGTGTCTGTAATTCAATATTCCACTCTCAATTCGTAATTCTCTGTGGAACCTTCTGGGTTCTCGTAGAGAATGGCCACTTCTGCATTGCCCGTTGCATTGAAATACTGAGTGAGAAGGGCGACTATTGGTTGAGGAAGAACGGATTGAGAGGGATGAAGAGAAGTTACAGAAGGGAGACGAGAACTGCGAATTATTGATTGGGAAAAAAGAATATGGGTTGCTCAGTGCTCGTGGAGTAGAGCTAGACTACAGAAATGAGCTAGAAAGTAGCTAGAAAGCAGTGCAACTTCATCTACTTTCTAGTTTATTTTGTCTTCTAACTGAAATAGTTATGCCCCCTGCCATAAGTAGCTATACTCCACGAGCATTGATAACTGATAAGGGATATCAATGAACTAACGGTCTCGGAGGAGTTATTGAGAGTGCAAAAAGGCCGATTTTAGTGGAGAGAGATGATAGAATGAGATGTGAATTCCACGAGGAGAAAGGGAGAAGAGCAGTGAATGCACCAGAAGAGATGGAAGAACATACTGGATTGGTAGAAGATATTATTGATTGGATGGAAGAATAATTAATCTCTGACATGACTCGGTCGAATTGTAGACAGGGAGAGGATGGTAGAAATGGAGGAGAGATCCCGGTTTGAGATGAGAAATGAAGATTCGAATTGCATCCAAATCGAGATCAGAAGAAACCGCTGAAGGATTCAGTGTATTCTTTCCATTTTGGAAGAAGGACCTCGATAGTTATAATTATTTATGTAGAACTACGATGAAATAGAGATAATACCTATTCGAAGTGAAGAACCGAGATGAATTAATATGAAGAAGAAAGGAATAGACAGAAGCATCCCTTCTGCTTCTCTTGTTCAGACTTGGGAGAAACTTCCCATCTATTCCAATTAGGAGAACCACTTAGCACGCCCAACGAAAAGTAGGGAAAATGAAGAGAGACATTTTCCATGCCAATGCTACTGGAAGATTTGGAATGAAAAAAAAACTTTAAACAGTCTATGGTAAAATCCAATAGAGACAGATTCCCATTATTCCAAACAGGGGTCATGGTATCACTTTCACATACTCGGTGGACTGGCTATTCCCGGGGCTTTACTAGGCGGTGGAACGATGTGGTAAGAGGCACACTTCCAACTTTCAAATTCGAAATTCCATAAAATTTAGTCAATGAATCGACTATTAATTAAAAATAACATAAAGTATACGGTAGAAATATAATGTTCGCTAGCCTTGAACTATTACGGTAACGTTTGAAGGAGAAATTTTCTCCCGTGCAGAATGTCCAGCATACTGTATCTATTGATCGAGCTTCTCCTGATGATTTTTCGATCTTTTCAATTTATCGATTGATTTTCTGTACAAAATCAGCTCTCTTTCTTGTAGAACAGCCGGCTGGTTTTGCTGAAGACGTTCTCCTGTAATAATGGCCAAAGGAAAACGGGTAACTTCGCATTTTACGTTAATTTTACTTCATTTTAATGTTGCTTCGTTTTCTAACTTATTATGGAAGTAATTTAGAACAACAAACGTGGAAAAAGCGGAAATGGCCACAATACAACAAACGACAGTGATGCCAATCTCAGCAAGTGAGTTTAGTTTAACTGGTTTTCCGTTGTTTTCACTGTCGTTATCAGAAGTTATTGAACTCTTCTTTCAGCATCGCTCACGATGGTAGCGGGGACATGCGCAATCACAAGGGATTCTCTACCGGAGCTTTCGGCACCTCGGACATAGACGGAAGTGGGCTCCAGGTAGAAAACGGAATATGCATAATCCTTTACGAATATCTCTTTTCGCAGACTGAAGTCATAATCGAGCGCAATGAGAAGGAGCAAAGCGGCCATTCTAATGTCGTCTTTGTGAGTGGCGATAAGGATATTTCGATAAATTATCAATGAATTGCAGAGTCAAGAAATCGTGGTTCCTGCTCGCAGTCGTACTTCGAGCATGGGAGCCGACGGAAATGAGGGATTCCTCAACCCGGTTGGTTTGCATCAAACGTACAAGAACTACGAACCTTATTTAGAATGATTACATCTCGAGTGGCCTTGGTCAGACCAGTCAGAGCTCAGTGAGATCACGCACGAGCATCTCCAACTTCGAGCGCGCGCACCGAATGAGCCAGGTATTTTGAACTTCAATTACATTTTGCGCTCCAATTATATTTACAAATCCGTTTTAAAATCATCGCGATGTCATTTCAGTTGTCGATCCAGACGAATCAGGATGAATTCGTGCTCGTTCCGGGCAGTGGCGGACATGATGGACATGCCTCCCTTCGAAGCACGCGCAGCCAAGTCTCGCGACAGGTAGCTCTTTGAGACACGTTTGTTAAATGGGATCCATGTGCATGGCGAAGCGAATTATTATTATTGTTTGCAGTCAGCGAACGTGGGAATGAACAGTCGTGACGACATTCTGACAGAGGGCGACGAGACTGGAGGAGACGATTTGAGAGATGATACGAGAGATCGACTGGGATCGAGAGCTTCCCAGGTAAATGAATATCGATTATTCATCACTTGTTGTGGTATCTAATTTAGAATCTAGTTGCTAATTGGTATATTTGCAGTTGTCGAGAACGTCGGGTCTGGAAGGACACGAGTTTGGTGCTGCATTGAATATTCCCTTCGACGAGGAACCCATCGCCCCAGCTGGATTCAGATCTCGTCGTACGAGTGAAGCACTCAATGAGGAATGGCAGACTGAACAGCCAAAGCAGGATAGGATATCATCCCACACTTCCCTCGTAAGTGATGCATCGGAGTAGTCTTTACTTTATATTTGATTAAATATAATTGTATTTAATTGATTTACTTTTATTTTAGTACTCGAACAAGTCGAATGGCTGGAGTGGTCAGCAGCGACATGTGCAGCAAGAGGAACAGGGCGGATTCGTCCACGTTCCCTCTCATCACGCATCCAGAACCAGTGTGGTTAGTACGTCGACTCATTTTGATTGGGGTGTCTGTATACATACAATTTGTAATATTATAGAATTCTGGTCGAGTTGTCGATGGATGGAATGGAGAGAATGGAGACACGGCTGGATTCGAAGGAAATCCCGTCCCCGTTCAACTGTCGAGACACGCTTCCAGAGCAAGTGTGGTGAGTAAATACAAGCGATAGGATTCGGATGCGATATCAACATTAATGCTTTTTATTCCAGACTTCTCATCGATCCCCCATGGAGATGGGAGCGTTCGAGCCGAATGTTGGATACGGAAGTAGAGCTCCCTCCCATCACGCATCCAGAGTCAACGTGGTACGTTTTTATTTATATTTATTACTTATTCACCGCTTTCGTAATTTGAAAAAAATCCTTGACAGGCCTCTCATCGATCAGCCCAGCCCGAGCCGACTACTGGTTTCGTTGGCTCACAGTTCATTCCCGTTCAAGGATTCGGAAGTGGTGCCCCCTCCCATCATGCATCCAAGACGAGTGTAGTGAGTTATATATATTACATTCTGACAACCAGTGACCAACTATGTGGAACACGGTAATCAAATTGTGCATTGCAGTACTCTCACAAATCGAATTTCGGAGTTGCATCGATCCACGAAGATGCAAATGTTGCATATGGAGAGGTCGGAGACTATGTGGATGTCCCGTCTGGAGGACCATCCAGAGCCCCTTCCCATCACGCATCCAAGACCAGTGTGGTCAGTTTGCAGTTTTCTTTAAAAAAGTCTTATTTTCATATTCAGAATATGGGAATGAATGCGGATTTTGACAACAATGAGCAAATCTTCGGAGGGGGCGGAGTCTCCCATGCTTCGAGACACAGTCTGGTGGGTTACGATATAATAATACTGTAAATATACTACCTTAGTACCTGCGTTTTGCATTGTTATGAAACTGTTTTGCAGCATTCTGGCTACGGTAACCCAGCGCCGTCGCATCATGCATCCAAGATGAGCATTGTGAGTACTATATTCTTTTTTATTGTGAAATTAAATGCATATTTAGCTTTCTCATGCGGGCGGAGACGCGGGCATCAACGAGTTCACCAGTCGACCCACTTCACTCCACGCATCCAGAGCAAGCATTGTGAGTAATGTAGACTATATTGATGAACGTGGGCAAAGTTCTGATAGGAATCGACATTGTGATGAGGAGAAGCATTTGCTCTGTGATTGAAGAGTAATATTACTTCAAGTATGGCGTTCAGAGTAATTTACTGGCAACTTACTTTATTCTTACCCCCCATCACTTTCAATTGATTGACAAGTTTTAAGTAACTTACTTTTTCATTACGGGACGGTCAATGATTTTGCAATTTGCGCGTAATTTACTTTTTCCTTACCGATTTGGGCAAGTACTTAGTAACTTTCCAGTAACTTGTCAACTGTTTGATATTTTATTTGAAAATCAGCGGAAGTTCTGCTCACTTAATTCAATATTTTCTCATTAAATTCTTCATTGCAAGTTTTCGTTGTTAGTTATAATGGTCAAGTCGATGGAATCGCTCATTATTGTCGTGAAAATTGCTCACTACTCGCCATCGGTTACTCCAATTGGTAAGTAGTGCTCCGCAGGACTCGACATTAGCTACTCCGAGGGGTAAGTAGTGTTAGACCTACGTTTTGGCTACATTTCCGTTCAGATTCGTCAAGTACAGTTCTTAAAATGACGCGACCGCGTAAAGAATATAATTACGACGTGAGAACCGTCGAGTGACAATCAGCGTTCCATTGACAAGTACGTATATTTTCAATGAGATTTCCCATTTTAGCACTTCCTAATAACGCCATAATAATTATGTTGGTCCGAAGCAGTGATTTGCGACCTATACAGACATGCCTAAGGACGTCGCCATCCAACATTGTGGGTGTTATAAGTGCCTCGATTATGGTAACTAGCGCTATATCAGGAGCAACAAGCGACAAGCTGATTATATTGATGATTTGCCAAGTCATATTGGACAATCAACACCAAAAGCTGAAGAAGATATTCATTACTAAGAGGATGCTCAAAGATGATTGGATCTAAGACGTTTGCATATTTTTCTTCCTGCTAGTTATGTTACAAAAAAGTGCCCGTATCCGTGTAATATGTTGTAAGATTGATAAACTTTTAAATTGTATTGCAAAGAGATGGAAAGGTTATACTGGTTCTAATAAATATAAAGTAAGAAAAAAGTAAAGAAAAATCAAGTTAAAAGTAAGCAAAAAGTAACTTGAAAGTAAGAAAACGACAATATAAAAGTAAGTTACAGTAAAGAAAAAGTAAGTTGCCAGTAAATTACAAATTCAAAGTAAGTACAGAGTAATATTGAAACAAGTTGCAAAGTAACTTACTATAGGACTTCCAGAAAGTTACTCGGCTACTTGAAGTAATATTACTCTGTACTTACTTCAATATTACTTTGCAATCACAGAGTGAAAAAAACTGCGTCTTCTTCCGTTTTTTTTCCTTATTTGATGATATTGATTATACATTAACTGTATTGCAGCACTCGCATGCACCTGGAAATGCAGAATTTGGCTACAAGGTTCCATCTCATCACTCGTCGAGAGCCAGTGTGGTGAGTTGTGGTCGTAATGAGAGAGGTCTAGTAATGTACTCACATTCATTTTCAATCGATAGTTATGTTGTTCATTCAGCGTTCCAATGGCTATGAGAATGAATGGGATAATGGACACCAGGAACATGACCATCATCATCAGGAGTTGAATGAAGGAGTCGAGGGAGAACAAAGGAGCGGAACTAGCACGGTTGGTTGATATTTTATGATAAAAATAGAAATAAGCTATATTTAAAATATAATTGTAATTTTAAAAAAAACATCATGTTTCTGCAGCGTTCGCAACTCTCGTGTATGGCCTGTGGAGAAGGGGAAGAAAGAGGGGAGGAAATGTACGATGGTGATGGACTGCCCCAATTGGGAGATGAGATCGAAGTTGTGAGTAATGACGTCATTTTTCTCGCCGCAACGAGTACTCCCAATATGTTTTTTTTTTAAATTTGAGTTGAATATATTATCGGAAGCGTTGCTAATTAATATAATCGTTTTAGCCTCCCGAGGCGATCGAAGAATGGGGAGAAGATGAGAATGCAATGGAAGAGGAGCAGAGAATGAAGGAGGAGAATGGAGAATGGGGAGAAGAGGAGAGACAGATGATAAACGAGGTTGGTTATAATCAAATTGATTTACCATGTACCATAAGAAACTGTTTTCTGTCCCAGGGTTTAATTTTTTTTTGTTTTCAAATACATTCATTGATATAATTTTTTTAAATAAAAAAACACGTTTTGTTTATTTTCGGTCCGAGGGGTAGTGAGAAAGATTCAAAATGAAGCATTTATTCCAAATTGAGGCTGACGATGAGTGGAGAAGGAGTGGAGGAGTAGGAGAATATGTGAATGAAGGATATGGACAGCATCGATTCACTCTTGGATCCACTGCAAGCATGGTGAGATGAGAGAGAGGAAGAGTAGACTGGAACGAATTATTCTTTTGCAGGCCTCTCATAACGGAGCTGCAGCACCTTCTGTCGGACAGAGATCATTCCACGCATCCAGAATGAGCATGGTGACTGCTACTTCCATTCAGTCTCCATATTTTATGTGATAATAGACTATTATTTTGCGAACTACTTAATTATGCAGCGTTCTCACGTCGGAGTGGACGAGAATGACGATGGATTTGGAGGGAGACTGCAGAGAGATCAATTGGGAGGATCGAGTGCCCCCATTCCGGCAGTGAGACTGTCGAGGGCTAGTCTGGTAGGCCATGCAGTCAATGAATGGGGAGAGATTGATGAATGTTGAGAACCAGCCGAATGTCGACTGGAATTACAATTCGATGGGCAGTTTGAATGGAGGAGAGAGAAGAGAGGAGCAGCAGCCGATGCAAACTCCGCCTTCTCATCATGCATCCAAGATGAGTCTGGTGAGTGGAGGGAGAATGTAGAATACAGTATGATAAGGAGAAGGGGATTTGTCTTTGTGATTTAATTATTTTATTGCAGAGATCGCTTCGCAACGAGATGACTCATGATCCTGCATTCACCGCTGCCGTTTCGCACACCAGTCTTGTAAGTTATTTTAACCATTATTGACAGATAATCAATATTCTTCCTTCCAGCGTCCTCATAATGAAGCTCCGCGTGATCGAAGATTTAGCTCGGTGAGAGGATTTTTTTTGGGTTGTGGTTTTTTTAAACGATGAAATAGGTGTTTAAAGTAATTGTATCTCTTAAATGACTCGTGATGTGTTGATTTGATTATGTTGATTTCTCAGCGATCGACTCAAGATGCGGCAGAGTGGGGAGAAACTGTGGGAGAAGAGGTGTTCCACTCTGGATATGGAGACGAATACGACGGAATGATGAGCAGAGGACAGAGTCATCGATCGTTGGTGAGGAGACGACACACTAGTCCGCGATTACAGACTTATCTCGTGAGATATCTAATATCGATTGATATTTGTATCTGTCTATAGTTGTCTCTTGTGATGGATGTCGTGTCATTACAGTACTCTACCCGATCGTCGAAGGCAGGAGAGCAGACGGAGGAGAATCTACTGCAGGCAATGATCAATCGGAGTAGAGAACCGAGTCTCGGCAGTCTGGTGAGTGGTGGAAAGACGAGGAGGAATGGTGATATATTGATATTCAGGGCGATCGACCATTCATTCCTTCCAAGGACGGATGGAAGTCGTCTGCGCACAGTGTTCATGATGATCAGCAGGTACTATTTTGAGAATACTCTCTAGTAATCACTATAATACATTTGTCTTGATGTTCATATACAAATTGTAGTTTGTATGTTGATCCTTCCCATTGTAGCGTCGTTCCCGTCGTCATTCTCGCAGTTCCTCTGTCCATCTTGTTGGTGGAGGAATCGATCTGAGAGACGAGGTTATCATTCCAATCGGAGTTCCTCAACCAAAGGTAGGCCATATATTCGATTCACGATTCGATCTCCTTCCTTGTTCAGCCCCGTAGTCGATCTGCTTCGGTTGCGAGTCGTCGTAGCTACGAAGGAGTCGTCTTTGCTGATCAACCCGAGTTGTACTCCCATCCTGATGATCGATTCGGAGACAAGAGCATTGATGGAGTGGTGAGAGGAGGAGATATTACATAAGCATGGGTCGACAGGGGCGTAAAAACGGCGAAGTCTATCCACATTTTGGCTTTTTTCAATGCTAGTTTTCGGAAAATGCTACCCTCATTTTTGGATTTTGGGAGAACAATTGAAAACCCAACTCGCAATTGGCATTTTCATAGTCAATTTTGAAGTTTTCCATTTCCCACATTTCCCGCATTTTCCTTCCCAACTTGCCGACCCATGCACACAAGTTGTTACCACTGCATTCTTGCTCTATTTTATGTCCACTGTTCTATTTTCGTAATGTTAAAAAATTGTATAATAGATAAATTCAGCCGTTCCGTCGTACAAATGAGCACGAGAAGACTCCCCAGCCAACATCGAAGAGAGGATCGAGAGTGTACAAGCAGTTTGATGTGAGTACGGCCGGTTATGGTAGATGCATGCCGGAAACGAGCCCCCGCCCAGAGCCTCATTTTCCCTCTAAAGTCTAAAGAAATGGTGTAGGGCGATCAGTGTGTTGTGCAATATTTAAAAAAAAATGCCTCAGTTTCGCGATTGGTAAAAATAGTTGTAATGACATGAATAGTGGCATGAATTGCAGTCGGACGAGGAAATTCGTGCACTCGCCTCGTCTGCTTCCGTCTCTCGCACCTCTGTCATAGACAACACTCCACCCAATTCAGTCGGATGCACGACGGTGAGTGGACGGAAGGATACGGTAGATAAGCAATCGCGAACTGATTGTTACTTCTCTCACGATGGATGTACTGATTGCTAATTGCAGCCGAAGGCACGTAATTCTCACGAGTCTTACTTGGGAACGGCGGAGATCTCGATGCCCTCTCCATCTCCATTCAATCAGACTCAATTCCAATGGGACGAATATGAAGCTCTCAAGGAGGTGAGTAGAAGGCGTTCATGTTTCCCGGAATCCAACTTATTTTTAATTGGCGCGCGTGATTTTCATTTTTTCCCTGATTTTTCTGCCCTTGGAATTTGTATGTTTTTGTTTTGAGAAACAAGCCCGTGCCTGTTCGGCCACTTCGTTCCTTCCCTTCTCTCCCTCATCCGATCGAGCGGAATCGGCCACACAGACGGGAGAGACAATTGCGAGAGCGGCGGGACAGAGATTCGCTCTCCACTATGGAGGTGAAGAACCTTTTTGTGAGTTGCGACTCTCTTACTCGCGTAAATCTCTCTATGAAATAAATATTCAATTTAAAAATATGCAAAAAAAATGAGTGCAATTGTTGCAGCGACACTCTCTGCCAAGCCGAAGCGACAGTCGGGAGCATCGATGGGATTGGAGGCTGGAGACTCGGCTTACTCGGTAAGGACTATTTAAGTTAGAGAATGTATTATTGCATTACTTGTTTGAATAATTCTAAATAAAGTTGTATTCTCCGTGCCTTGTTCCTTTCCCTCCCTGTCCCTCTAACCACCCTTCTTCCTTCCAGATCGCCCCTCCTCCTCCCTCCTGCTCGCCTCCTCATGAGGACGAGGCCGCTTGTGTACTGCAGCACCATCAGCCAATGGGAGATTTGAAGAGAGAACAAGAGAGAAAGGAGTATATGAGACAGCAGCAACTACAGCAGCAGCACTATGAGATGTACGACCATGGAGATGATGGTAGAATGGGTGAGAGCTATTAGATTATTATTATTATTATTATTATTAATAAATGTTGGAAAGGAATGAATTTGTTACTTGTTGATTGATTGCTATTAACCTCGAGTCTGAATCTCCCTCATCAGGTGGAACGAGAAAGTCTTCTTCCCACTCATCTGCTCGATTCGCCCCTCTTCCCTCCTACGATATGAGCTATGTGCAGCAGCATGAGGCCAGGTTGGTCATTATTGATTATCACATCAGGTTGATTATTGATTAACTCTTAACTTCACTTGAATAGTCATAATGGACTTGTCATTACAGTTACATTACATCACAAATAGTTAATTATGACTAATCATGTATGAATATTATACCCCTCTTCAGATCGATGGCATCGTCATCGAAGACCGTGACGACCTCCACTTCGACTGCCTCTTCCTCTACTCTCAAGTCGTCGCATCAGCAGCTGCAGTTCCATTCTGCAGCAAGTGCAGCCAGCAGCTACGTCGACCATCTGCGACCGGCGCAGCCGTGTATGGGAGAGTTAAATGTGACTGGTGGTGATGCAGCTGCTGCAAGAGCTGCACCATCGATGGAGAGGACGACGAGTGGTGGATACTACACACCGGGTTAGTAGGAGTTTTTGGACTTCCTATATTGAAATTTCAGTCTCTTTTAAGCGAGAAAAAAACAAATAGTAGCTCCTTTTGGATAAATGCAAAAAGACACATCGAAATAGTCAAGAGGTCTCATTCGATTCCCGTATGAACCCCCTTGATAAACGACAATTAAACCAAACTAAACATATAAATCTGTTATACGGTTTGTATTTTCGCGCCCGGAATCTTATTATGCTCACTGAAGATCTGTGATATATTTTTCGTATTTTATTTTTTTTCAGAGATGGAACAGGCTCTCTTCTCGCCCAGCAAGGGAACAGTGGCACAGAAGGCTGCTGCATTCCAGCAAAAGGTACTGTAGTCAGTACTGTTTGATCACAATCTGTAATTTGGCTCTCGTCTATCTTTTAATGGAGAGATCTTGTATATAACTACAGGAAGAGACGGAGCGAATTGCATCGAGGCCTCAAGAGTACAAGCCCGTCTTCCAGCAGTATCACCAACTGCATCTGCAGCACCCACAGCAGCCGCAGCATCAAAGTCTGCAGCAGCCGCTTGTAGGTCGTCAAGTTCCCATCAACGTGCTCAGAGGAGATGAGGTGGTCGTTCCTGTGGCTGTGTACGAACAACCGAAGGTGAGGAGAGAGGGTTTATTCAATGAATGAGAAGATTATGAAAATAGTTAGTGTTGTTAGATCAAAATAATTCTATTCGCGAATAATGTACTGATTTTCGCGAATAGGTTTATTCGATCTAACAACACTAGTATTCATTATTTGAACTTGCGTGTTGAGGTCGTGAACGTGGAGATCAAACGGGCGACGTCCTCTGTCACTTCACGACCGATGCAGCAGAGTGGATATGTGCACATTGAGAGACCCAAGATGAACAATTCATTCGAGAGGAACAATGTGGGTATTTATCGAAATGTATACATATTACTGTAATTGAGTGCGTTGTGTTGTGTTCTTGTTATAATATCTTGTGATTGCAGCATCCGGCAGCCGCCGTACTGAACAATATGCTGTCAGCCCGTGCAGCATCGCCCAATTCGAGTAGAAGTGATGAGAGGGAGCAGACGGGACTCATGAGACAGCCATCCAGTGTGGGAGGAACGACTGGAGGAGGATACATTCCCACGGTGAGTGAGGGGGGGGAGATTGAAACAATTTAATTATATGATACGAAAAATATATAAAATACCTTTAACATCAATGAAATTACTTTAAAAACAGACCGGTTCATGATGTGTGCACCATAGACCAAAAAGTTCGTTCCAGGGAACAAACGCAGACAGCTTTTGGACTTTTTGAGGTGAAATTTCGAAAAATCAGACATCATTTCAAGTCATCCAGGCGCGGTAGCGCCTGAAAATATGAAAATCAGGCATCTTTTTCGCTTTTTCACCCTAAAACCATAAAAACCAGACATCATTTGGGACATTCGGGAACAAACGTTTTTGGCCTATGGTGTGCACCGCTGTTGTGTTTTACCACGTACCGGTGTGTAAAACATGTTACCATGCAATGTTTGTGGCATCGAACGAGCGATGCGACGTATTTATTTCAGCAGTCGAGAGTCTCTGCGTACATTCCTCCCCCGCCCCCTGCAGGAGTTCCCATTGCAATGACGAGTCCCACCAGCGCATATCAGGTGAGAGGAGCAGTGAATTCACTATGAAGCAATCGATTAAACTGGAAGCAAAAATTGTGGAATCATGATAATGTGATCACTGAACGACTTTATTTGAGCGTTCAATTCGTCCCCTTCGATCGGAAGACGCGACTTTCCACTATGAGATGAAGCACGATTTGGGCAGTCAACAGCAGAAGATGAGAGACGACGAGGAAATATCGAAGGTATCGTACTCAGATCCTAATGATATGTACCGAAAAGTTTTTAAAAAATGCTGTCTAATTTTCCAATTTTTGGCTGAAAAATCAATGATATGGGCTAATTTTTCAATTCCCAGAACTTGTGATCCTGAAATCTTTCCTGATTTTTTTCCCTTCAAAATTGCATCTAAAAAGTCGAAATGCTGTCAGTGTATGTTCCCTGGAGCGTACTTTAGGTCTCTGATTCTCATCGCCCCATATCATATCATATATTTGACCAGGATGAACAGTCGGTGCTGTCTCGAGTGGGGGCAATGAGAGCTGATCTCTCCCCGAAGAGTGAAGTGAATGTGGGAGGAAGACAGCCAATGAGATCGAGAGAGGCTGAGAAGGCTTACTCCAACTACCATGAGAAGAGTGAGTTGATTGATTATCGATTTATTTATAAACATTTACTGTCGCAGAGTCGGTGGGTGTGCCAGCAGTATCGATTACTTCTGCTCCCAAGCCATTCACTCCTCCCTCTCCCTATCGATCTGTCGCCCTCGGACAGCAGCAACAGGTAAGAGTGAGAAGGATTACTGTAATCTTTTATCGATCGATGTATCAGGTGTACGGTGCTTTCCGCGTTCAGCAGCTGCAGCAGGCGCCCATGAAGAATCCGCCGACGCAGCCGTCAGGTGCTGCAATGAGAGAAGAGACTGAGGAGGAGAGGAGATCTGCAGCTCCTCCTCCTATCGACCACAACAAGTACACTGGAAGCACCATTCGGTAAGTGGGCTGACACTTTTTTTGGATTTCAAAGGAAAGAAATACTGATATTTGATTGCCTTTTTTGACGGGAATACTGGCTATTCCTTAGGAATACTATTTATTCCTTTCAGTCGTGCCATTCCTCATCGTGGCCACATTCGTAATCTGGCTGCTGCATTTGATACCATCCAGACTAAGGTGAGAAGAGGGGCTGTCAACAAGGAAAATATTTTATTTATTCATTTTTTGTATTACTTAATTGGTCTAGATGACTGAAATGTTTGGAGAAATGGAGTAAGAAATTGCAGGCGGACAGAGAAGTGACTGTGATTGAGCCGCAGAATTCGAGTGTGCTGCAGAGAAGAGCGAGCACTGCAGCTACAGTGTCGACTGTCGGAGGAAAGAGAGGAGGAGAAGGGAGTATGAGGTGAGAGGAGGAGGAGAGGAGGCATAGTCTATTCAATGATTACAGCTCGGTGACGTCATCTGCTCGTGGATTCGCTCCCGCCAGTGATGCTGCACGCAGTGGAGAGTTGCAGCAGATGCAGCATGGAGATGGACAGGTGAGGGTCGCAACTTGAGAGACTACCAATTAATAGATAGTGGAGTATGACGGCGCTCTGAGCATCAAAAGAGAATTTATAGTGAGACCGTAGCTTATTTACATGTTATTTTCGAATTCTCTAACTGTCTGCCTCAATTAACATAGACTCTCAAAATGCCGTGAAATATGAGATGTTGATGCTGCAGGGAGTTCGATATCGTGTGCCCGTGCAGCAGCAGACGACAACTACGACCACCGGAAGTTCGACGATGCAGCAACAGGAGTATGAGACGAGAATGAGTGGATATGATGAGAGAAGTGAGGAAGGGGAGATGTTGAGAAACTCAAAGATTAGGCAAAATTTGAATTTATGGTTGTTATATTTATTGTTGAAGGCATCCACGAGTGGCAGGCGGCGAATGAACTGCAGCAGCAGCGACAGCTGCAGCACGTGCAGCAGAGAGAGACGAAGGAGGAGGAAGAGGAGGTTGGTGAGGGGGAAATGAAGTAGACTAGGATGAACATGGTGAATGCCGTGGTTGCAGCATAGTAGACATAACCAAGCCAGACAGCTTTTTGGAATTTCCAGTCCCGTAAAGCATGAAAAAAAAACATTTTGACAGTTTCTTTGGAAGAGCAGATCAGGAAGCTTAGCCACAATTCGAAAGTTTCGGGTCGTAATTTCATAGACCAAGTCGCATTTTGGTGTTTCATGCACAAATGATTTTGACATATATGTATTGCAGCAGCAGTGGATGCATCGTCGATCGGAGGAGGAATTGTATGTGGACTCGGAGAGTGATCGACCGACCTCCATTCACTCTGGAGGAGTACCCAGAGGAATTATGCCACCCCATATGTTGAGGTGAGAGGAGGGAAAGATGGGCACTACTGCGGTGTTTGGAACCAGTCTAAAAAAGGACTGAGCTGACAAGAGAACCTTCTCATTTCTGGTCTACTGGCTGTCAATCTAAGTTTGCTGGTTTGGCACCACAGTAGTTCTGAAAAAATGTAGTTGAGTTGGGACGAGAATAATGTAATGGTTAATGTAATGGTTGATGACTCCAGAACGTCGACTCCTCTGGCGGGAGTGAAGAATGATCCCCGTTCACTCGCTCGAGCACTTGAGAGAATTCCATCGATTAGAGGAGACGACACAATCGGAAGAGGAAGGAGTGAGAATAGAGGAGGAGTTGGAGTGAGGAATGGAGGAGTACGGTAAGTGAGATTACGATAATGAACATGAGATAGATCGATTAC
The DNA here is from genome assembly GCA_036245785.1 of Pristionchus fissidentatus. Lineage (NCBI taxonomy): Eukaryota > Metazoa > Nematoda > Chromadorea > Rhabditida > Neodiplogasteridae > Pristionchus > Pristionchus fissidentatus. Next base: position 16,927,705 of record BTSY01000001.1, on the reverse strand, counting down.
AGTGCACTTGCCTCTCGTTTCGAGAAAGCAGCAGAGGAAGAGACGGAGAGAGCGAGAGCAGCAAGTATGACACCGAGGTGAGAGGAGAGACGGGATACTGTAGACTCGTCTATCGAGAATTGAATGATTAGAGAAGATAATAGGGATGGATTGCAGACTTCGTCGTAAGCAAGAATCTCGTAGGATGGAAGGAGAAGAAAGTGAGGATAGAAGGGAGGCCGCAGCAAGAAGATTGAGTAGAGGAGTGGGAGGAATGGAGAGATTGGAGAGAGAACGAGAGAAGAGGAGAAGTCAGAGTGCCCATGTTGGATTGAGAAAGGTCACAATGAGTGATGCTTATTTAATCTAGATTGAGGGATATTCTTTAGGGACAGTTAAATCAACATTACCTTACAAAGTGACGTTTCTCGTTTATTGGTCGAGCTACGTGTTGAAGTATTATAATATTGTAAATGTGTCTATTTAAGCGTCGAAGCTCGTCAACTTCTGATTCGGGCGAGGAATCGGTGATGAGAGACATGGAAGCAGTGGAGAAAATGGCAAGAGAAGAGATACTCAGAAGGGAGAGAGAAGAGATGAGAATGAGGAAGGAGAAGAAGATGGAAAAGAATGATGGAGTGAGGAGACAGAGTGAAGAGGAGAGAAAGGTACGGTATAAATTGTGTAACTATCTCCAAGAGGTGCTAAACATAGACCAAAAACGTTTGTTCCCGAAAGTCCCAAATGATGTCTGGTTTTAGGGTTTTAGAGTGAAAAATCGAAAATGATGTCAGATATTTCAATTTTTCAGGCGCTGCCGCGCCTGGATGACATGAAATGATGTCTGATTTTTCGAAATTTCACCCCCAAAAAGTCCAAAAGCTGTCTGGTTTTGTTCCCTAGAACGAACTTTTTGGTCTATGGTGCTAAAAACAAGGTGGATAATTTTCATTATAAATTCATGTGATGGGCCTCTTTTTCCAATTTAAACCTACAACTCATGGTAGATCTCTCTTTCGTTCTCGAAATCACAAAGTATGAGAATTTGGACCGTCAGTTGACGATATCCTTTGATCTGTGAATGTACGGTGTCTGGGAAGATGAGTACGGTATTGCAGATTGATGAGATGTTCCATGGTCTGTCGTCTCACGAAAGTGTGGGTGACAGAGGAACAGTTGCTTCCTCGAGAGGAACGATTTCGGGAGCGGAGAGTCTTGGAGTTGAGAGAAGAGAGATGATACAGCAGCAGCACATGCAGCACGTGCAGCAGAGTTATCACTACCAGCAGGTGGGTGAAAGGGAGAGACGGAACATGTAGCAGTCTGTATTTGTCTATATATTCTAATTTTCGCTGAATAATAACATGCGTTTTGTTTGCAGCACCATGAGCGTCACGAGCAGCACCATCACTACCAGACTCAACAGACGCATGTCCAGCCACTCGGGGTCAGTTTCATTCCCAGAAAGGATAAAAAGACCAATTGTCTGTCGCCTGAATGTACATTGATTATCTTGCAGCATCTGCAGCAGTCGTCTCTCCCTCCCATGTCTTCTCTTCCCTCTCAACTTGCTCCTCCCGTCTCCTCTCATCACTCGACTGCCTTACCTCCTCAGTCTCTGCAGCAAGAGGGAAAGACGGCGAATGGGAATTATCTCGCAGCCCATCTCCATCCAATTGGAGCCAATGGAGAATTGGAGCATGGAGTGATGAGAAGGGAGAGCACGCAGACTATGCACACGACAAACACTCAGAGTAGTGCTGCTACTGGATTGGTCTATTCGGTGAGCAGAGGGGAAACATGCTCTTTCGTGCAGAACCGTCTAAAATTGCGTGCCGACGTTCGATAAGATGGTCGTTGAATAGGTCAAAATTCGTGAAAAAATTGTCCGACATTATTTTCTGATCTATGGGATGAACGGATGTGATGAATACAATGTGAATAAAGTAATAATAAAGTGGATGTGTTGTGTGTTTCAGCCCTCTGTGTACCGTGAGACGGGTCGTGCCCTTCGAGGAGGAGATGTCTCTTCTCTCCACAATGGAACTGCACTTCAATTGCCTGTAGAGAATGGAGGAAGAGCAGCCACCATTGGAGGAGGAGTTACTCAGTTTACTAATCCGGTTCGTTTGGAGGGGGGGGGGGACAAATGATCCGTCGTTGATATTGATATCATCGATAAGGATTACACATTGTTGATGAGTATTATTCTATATTGTTTAGATGGTATTGACGACTGCTTCTTCTCCCCACTTCTCTCCCGTCAACATACGAGGCCCCGAGACAGCGGGACAGAGAGTGGCCACGTATGAGAGCAGAGATGGAAAGAATCCTGTGAGGGTGAGTACGGTAGTCAATCTCCCCCCATGTTGGACAACAAAATGTTGACACCTCTTCTTCCAGAATATAAATGAATTGCTTTTATTCTCCAGGTTCCGAGTCGTCAAGTTCGTCCGTATGCCCTCGCAACGTCGACTCCCATGGGAACAGTTCACACTTCAGCCAGAGGAATCAATGGAATTATGGCGGTGAGTTGAGAAAGGGAGGCTGGAGATGGTGAATGAATAAAGTTGAATTGAACATTTTTGAAGTATTTTGAATTGATTGGTTCATTTTACACTCCTCTGTATAATTGTTCGTATTCCGCATTTTTTTAGAGATTTCTGATCAAGTCACCAAATCTGACCAGTTTATGCTAAAAAAAGATAAATTTATATGATTTCTTTATCGTCAGGAGGACGGAACGGTGATTCCTCCCGAGACGGTCGAGGACGATTCCTTCCTGTCGACCATATCGAATGAGAGCAGAGCATCGACATTGGGAGGACTCAGAAGTCCCGCCAATCAAGCAGAATACAAGAAACAGATATCTGTGAGTGTTCATGTGCTTCTGAGCCCCGCTGATACATTGATTCTTTTAATAGACTTGAAAAATTTATTTTATAAAACAACGTCGATTTCTATTTGCAGCGTCTCACGACGATTCAGTCGATGGAGGAGGAGAAGATATCGATCACGAGCAAGGCACTCGCCCATGCAAGGAAGAAGCAGAATCCGACGAATGAGGTGAGACGGGAAAAATTTAGCCATAGGTCGACATGGTGGGTAAGGAAATGTTGGAACTGCGCGTACGGTTTCTCAAAATTGACAATGAAAATGCCAAAATAATGTGATTGGGGTTTCAACTTTTCTCTCATAATTAATTTCAAAAAAAGATTGAGTAGGATTGTTCTTCAAAATTGCCCTTGAAAATTCCAATACGTGGATAAGTTTCGTCGTTTTTACGTGCTTGTCGGCCTACGAGTGTGGCGAATGTCCCTCTCCTCTCTTATTAAGTACTCCAATCTCCTCAATCCTTTCCAGTTGCATGCTCAACGTACGATTCTCCTCGCTCGTCTCCGTGTCGCTGCTCTCAAACGGGAACTGCAACGTCTGAATGCCCTCGCCATCGTCCGTAATCCCCCTCCTCCCGTCAGCAAGAATGTGTTGGGAGCGATGGATATATCCAATATCACACTCCATCTCAATCGAAATCTGTGTGCGAGACCAACTGATGGAGGTCAGAATTCAAAAAAAAAATCATTTTGATGAAGATTTGGCACTGCTACAGTATTTGGGAGCATCCCAATGTAATTGGAACCAAAGTATGAGTTAGTAGAGAAAATGAGAAGTATGGGATCTTCAGAAATCACTGGAGGTTGACTGGTTTCAAAAACTGTAGTAGTGTCCAATATTTAACTACTTCTATTATGATTCCGTATACTGTAATATGTCGTTGTGTGTCAGGTTCATGCTCATTCGGATTCATCGTCGTTCTCAAGTGTGGAGTGGAGGTGGAGACGACTGCTCCTGTCTGTATTATGGTTGGACAGAGACCTGCTGGACTCAAGGTGAGAGGGTTGGACAAAAAGAGATGCCCGATTTAATTACTAAAGACTATTATTTCAGAACGTCTGTCTGTCTGTCTGTGTGTCTGTGTGTCCGGCGGTCACGTTTTTCGCATTTTCCTTATATTTCGCTTCCCAATTCCTTTTGCATATGATTCCCGACCAGAATACCTTTCAAATTTTACAAAATTTAATTAACGAAATCCATAGCCAAGTGGGTTACGAGCCAAACTTTGAATCCGAGACCCCCAGGTTCGATCCCCGCCGCGGGCAAACCTTTTGCCGCATTTTTCGCAAGTGCCAGAAACTGCTCTAACACGGTTTTGAGTACCGTGAAACACGTTTTCACCTGTTTTGCCGAGTTTTAACGTGAAAAATCGAAATTTTCGATATTTTCCCAAATGGTGAAGGGAGTGTCGGGGATCATAGGAAAAGTATTTTGCTATGTCAGAAACGTGTTTGAACGTGTATGTTCTAACGTGAAAAATCGAAAATTTCGAAAAGTTCCAAAATGATTCAGAGAGCGTAGGGGATCACAGGAAAAGTGTTTTGCGATGTCAGAAACGTGTCTGAACGTGTTCTAACACGTTCTAACGTGAAAAATCGAAAATTTCAAAAACTTCCAAAATGATTCAGAGAGCGTAGGGGATCATAGAAAACGTTTCCGAAATTGCTCTAGAAGTTCTGAACGCACTGTATCCTGCGTTTCCGTTGTGAAAGGCTCGTAAGGCTGAGAGCGATCGAAAAAAGTTGCCACGGAGCCACGAAGTGGCGTAGTGGCAACTTTTTTCGATCGCTCTCAGCCTCACGAGCCTTTTGCAACGGAATAAGCCAGTACTCTTTGTAGCGATTAACACTCCCCAACAAGTCGAGCTTCAATGTCACCTGGGGCCGGCTATCGAGCTCCCGCTGGACTGAACTTGGAGCCGGCTATCGAGCTTCCCCTGGACCGAACTTGGAGCCTGCTAAAAACCCCTACCGAACTTGGAGCCTGCTACCGAGCTTCCCCTGGACCGAACCTTCGGCCGGCTGCAAAGCTCCCCCCTGGACCGAATTTGGAGCCGGCTACAGAGCTCCCCCCTGGACCGAGCCTGGAGTCGGCTGCAAAGCTCCCCCTGGACCGAACTGTGCCCTGCAACTGAACGCCCCCCTGAACCATACTTTGAAAACGTAGTGCGCACCTACCATAACGTAGTTTAACCTCAACACACCCTGCTAGTTTATAATATGATACTGAATTTAAAAAAAAAACCTTTTCCTTGCAGGTTGTCCACTTCCCCGAGCATCTCCGCTTCTCCAATCTTCCTGTCGACTTCACAATTCGACTCGAAGTCTACGTGATGGTGGGTGTAATTTATGTGATATCTAACTACGATGTATTGTTTCATCACACGATTGTCAATCATCGAAAAAAAAATGTCATTGATTGTACATCTCCATATTTCAGAAACTGCGCGAGCCGAAGGAGGAATCGTGCACATCTGCATTCGCATTGAAGGCGAGGAATCTACTCGTGCCAGGTACGGAGAAGAATGGACAATCGGCAAAAAATATTAATGCTTTATCCGCTCTTTAACTTGTTATAATGTTGCTTGATTGCATAACTCAAAAAGTGGGTAGATTTCAATATAACGTGCCCGCCGAAGGGGCGCGCGAAAAATAATGCCTGATCAATTTGACCCCTAACAACGAAACCTGCCCGTCAGGGTCTCCTAAAACACCCCAGAAATGTAGAAACCTGCCCGGTAGACCATCAAAAAAATAAAAACCTGCCCGACCAGATTTTCATGCCTCTTTACTTTGTGACCTCTGCTTGATTGTATATCCTTGTGATAGTCATTCTTCTCTTCTCTCAGGCACTCGTCGTGCAGCAATCACAGCTGGTCCGGGTGGATCATCGGGATCAGGGGGATCTCCCTCTGCAAGCAGTGGAGAACTGCCTGTCGGAGAACTCGTCAGGTTAGAGTTACATTTAAAAAAATATTAAATTATGAATGCACTTATAATTGTAATTTTTCTACGCCCGAGGCGTAAAAGGATTTGAAATTTCACACGAATACCAGGGAAGATATGGGGGGGGTGGGCGGTCTTCCTCAAAAGTTACCCCAATTATGTTCAGATGTGGTCACACTGCTCTCGATCGTGATTCAGTTGGATCGATGAGATTGTATCTCGACGCCCCCGAGTATCCATTGGAAGGAACGATTGAACTGGCAAGCAGGTGAGTACGGCGGAGCACGATTATGGCTGCCGAGAGTGACTATATTTGTTGTTTTAGCGATAAATGTTGCATTTTCTTTTTAAAATTATAATTAAAATAGCCTATCTATCAGATGCTCTCGTCTTCCCTCATCGGTGGAGATCGATCTGAGAGGATTCCTCACCATGTACAAGGTAGGCAATCATCGTCGCACATCTATTTGTAATCCATTTTTGTGAAACAACTGAAAATGTTGAAGGTTGTCGGAGGATACGGATCGTGGGTTCGATACTGGGCGGTGCTGAGAAGAGGAGTCATCAACTTCTGGAAGTATCCTGATGATGAGCAGTTGGACAGAGTGAGTGGATGAATGGGTTTGAAGAACAGGGACCACCAGAATGGATGTTCGAACGAATAGGACAGATAATTGAGACAACCGATGGAATAGTACTCACATTCTCTTAATCCTTTGTTGGTTACAGGGTGGTCCCGTGGCATCAGCTGATCTCTCCAAGTGCACCGATGGGGAGATTGTGTGTGCATCGAGAGAAATCTGCACGAGACAATTCGCATTCTCCATCGATATGCTCGTTGCGACGACGCCCTCCATTGTGGAGAAGAAGAGGTGATCAGAGGGGGGGGGAGGGGTGATGAGATTGGCAAGGCTTGCTGCTGTAAGGGCTAAAGCGGGAGGGTCTGACCTCATGACGGCCTGAGGCAAAAACCGAGAGGGTATTATTCTTGCAACACCCTAACCCATGTATGAGGAAAAAAGGGTGAATTAACAGTTGAGTAAATTTGTGGATTATATGCAGCCACGTTTGTGGATCATTTGGTTTTTGTGTTTGATATTTTATTTCCTTATCTGAATTGCAGAGTTCTTCTGGCAGCGGACACTCGTGAGCAACTGAAGGCATGGCTGGCTGCACTCAATGAGACTCTTTCTGCCATCAGAGCATAGATTGATACATCGATAATGTCAGCTTACGGTAGATCATACCGTATCCATTGCCTTTTCCCCGTCCCATTGTAATAGTATATTGCTTGTGTTTTGTGTCCCTTCAGCTTGAACACCCTACATATTATCATTGTCAGATTAGCATTGCTAGTCACAAAGAAGATTTTTTCTGTTGTCTGTGTTTCTTCGTTTCTGTCCTCGTTTATTTATCATCCATTGTCATCCCATGATTCCCCCCCAAGCAAGTTCGCTCTACCTTCGACCCTCCCTCACTCCATTTCCGGCCTTTCCCCTTTTCAGTGCATTTCCCCCCTGTTTTCCGCAATTGGCTTTGATAAGCATCAACGTTATTTTCCCGAAGTTCAAAAATCAATATACCCCCTCCCCTTTACCTCAGATTAGGATAGTAGATTATGTTAGTAGATCTAATAGTAATAGTATTGTTCTTTTTGAATTGGTTGTGATAGTAATTCGTGTTCCATTCCGATTGAATCATGGTTATTCTCATGATCTCCGACACGTCATCCATTGCATATCTATTCCACATATTCTTCTGGTTATCTTTTTTTGTATTTCTTACTTGCTAAGCATATCTCCTATATCGATCTGATTCCCATCCCTCAATATCTTCTCCCCTTTTGATTGCTCCCCTGCATTCTTTATTCTAATAAATATATCTGTAAAAGTCTAACAATTTCTTCCCCGATCCGAAGTTTCCGCCTGTGACCCCGATTATCCTCTTTTTGTAGGCTAGTTCGTTTGCTTTTTTGTGTTGTTCATCTGATGAGAGACTCAATAAAGATTAGTGCAAGAGTTACTTGGTATTTTGTACGTTACAAGTTGCGGAGGGTTTGATTTCACTGGTCTCGTTCCTCTCTCCTCTCACTTTCTCTCATGGATGCACTGTCTTAATTCGGGATGAGAACCGGCTGATAAGCAGTTCTCTCTCTTCTCGACCTCCTTTCACTCTCTCGGCCCCTTTCCCTCTTCATCTCCAGAGTTCATTAGATTGGCTAGGATAAGCTTCGATATCATCACATTCACTGTTGTCCAATGTTTTTACTAGTGTCATTTGATTATTGATTGCTGCAATATCAGATGCTCCCTCATCATCTCCTTATCCCTCTGCTTGCTGCAAGTGCTGCAGCTGCTGCAGGATCTGACTTGCTGGAAGGAGACGTCCCTCTACCAGTGGATCCAGAGGCACTCATGAGTGTGGTGAGTAATTACAATTACTATTATTTATTCCGCCAGGATTAGGGGTTTTGTGAGATTTCTTCGTAGATTAGATCAGCAAAAAAGTTTTTACTAGAGGATAGCGAGTGAAAACAATCGCTGTCTTAAGGCGATTTTGACTTTCAATCGATCGATAATGTACCGTATTGCAGCCTGAGATCATCAGACACTGGGGATATCCCGTCGAATCTCATCAAGTTGTCACTGCTGATGGATACGTCCTCACTCTACACAGAATCCCGCACGGAAGAAACGGTGAGAGGAATACGGTAGTCTTCCTTATGGATCGATAACTATTGATTGGCGGCATGTTTGGTAATTCTGCAATTAGTGCAATTAGTACGGTGTTGTGTGTCGGTATACTTTATCATGTGATGTTTCAGAATCGTCGTCGTCGAGGAACGCCACTCGTCCCGTTGTGTTCCTGCAGCACGGTTTGATGTGCAGTAGCAGCATGTGGGTACTCAACCTGCCCCATCAAAGTGCTGGTAAGAGTCTATTGATTGTTTAACACCGTTTCTGATTAGAAAGCTCATCAAAATACGAAATGAGAAGAAAAAACAAAAAGTAATACAATTATACACCCCGATTCCATGGCAATCTCAAATTCCATGTATCTCATTTACACTTTTCGCTTATTATACGTGAGAGAGTAGATGGAGATCAAGATTTTTTTGTCTCATCTCAAGAATCAATATTATCAATCGATATTGACAATTTCTCTATTTCTCTACAGGATTCGTCTATGCCGACGCTGGGTACGATGTTTGGATGGGAAACACGAGGGGAAATATCTACTCGAGGCGACACGTATCGAAGAATGCAGACAGTGATGACTATTGGAGATTCACGTGAGTGACGTCATCACTAGGTAATTGATGAGGAGCATCCGAAAGAGTAACAGCGATATAAAGTTAAAGAAAGGGGGAATCATTGAGAGAGTGCGCGAAACGAGAGAGTTAGACTTCGAAAGACGTTCTTGGAATGGTGCCAAATCGATGCTGCGTGATGAGATGAGATCAATTGAAGATGGCAGCAAATGGCGGAATTCGATTTGCCTGCGATGATCGATGGAGTTCTGAAGGCAACGAATCAGAGTTATGTCTACTATATCGGACACTCACAGGTGAGAGAAGAGAGGGATGGAAGGGGAGCATCCACAAAGGGGTCATGCGCGAGGGAGGAGGGCGAGAGTCCTTCTCGATTTTATCGATTTGCCTCGACCACTTTCTGGGGATTTGTCCGGGCTGCGGAATCATGTCTAAAAGTTATTGCCAATTGCGAAGCCGCTTCTGCCGTCCATCATCAATATTCGTTCTTCGAAATGTCTTGACATTCAGGGAGCAACCATGATGTTCGCCAAGCAGGCAGTCGATCCTGCCTTTGCTTCTAAGGTATCATTTTTTATCAACAATGACGATACCGTAACCTCCCCTCCGATTTTCATTCCTTTCTTTCAGATTCGTCATCTTTTCGCGCTCGCTCCCGTTGCCCGATTGGCTCATGTAAAGGGAGCATTCACATATCTGGGAAAGATGTACGACCAAGCAAAGGTAGAATATTTGTCTCTCTCCGGAAATTGGATGGTTGCATCATCACTAGTGATCCTTCTATTTCTCAGGGACTTCTTGCTCTCTTCGGCGACGGTCAATTCCTCCGTAACAATCTCCTCACTCGAATTCTTGCTGATCTTTTGTGTGAGTGGCTTTTCTCTTCTCATTTGCAACCTCCAGAAAGGGGTCACTGTGTGCCAAACTGGGATAGTTCCCCTCACTTTCACACACTATCTCTCTCCTGATCCCTATCTGGATGTTTTTATTGAAGTGTGAAATGCATTCATGATGCAAACGAAGGAACTGATAGCTACATGATTGATTGACTTAATGTTCTCTCAGGCGATTCAACTCTCTCCAATCCACTGTGCACCAATCTCATATTTGCCATTTCTGGTCCCGATTCACACCAGTTCAACAATGTGAGTCAATTTATCGATCGTTTGCTTCTCGCTTAGACATTCATCAATCAAAAATTGATCTTTGATCTCTCTGCAGACTCGAGTGCCCATCTATCTCGCGCACAATCCCGCTGGAACTTCAATTAGGAATATGGTCCATTTCTCGCAGGTGAGAAACTCATTGAATACACGTGACAGACTGTGTGAAAGAAATTAGTTACAAGTGAAAAGCGAACAGAAGATTGACACGAGTTTGTGCGGCTCTTTTCTATTCATGACTATCTGTGAATTACGTTTTTATTCGATTTTTCCTTTATCCCCTCCTTTCAGATGGTCCACAACAAACGATTCGCTCCTTACGACCTCGGAAAGGACGTGAATATGAAGCTGTATGGAGCGGTGAGTAGAGATCTGATCAATCATAGTACATACCGGCTGAGAGTAATCCAGTGGTTTAACCGTAACAGTGGAATAATGTATTCATATGCAGCCATTCGCACCTGAATACGACGTCTCTCAAATCGCCTCTCCCACGTATCTCTTCTATTCCGATGCTGGTTCGTCATCAATATTTTTTCTAGTATCTTTGGTGTAATTCCTTCCTCTTCCGAACATTTTGATGTTTTATTTAGATTGGCTCGCCTCTCCTGAAGATGTTGAGGGATTCCTCATGAGAAGACTCAATTCGACCGTTCTCAGAGTTGCCACGTGAGTACTACTTATCGATTAGATTCAAATCAGAAATCGAAAGAAAATAACTAGTTTTTTTTCCCGGAGATGTGACAGAGGAAAAATATTAACATTCAAAGTGACGAAAGCAATCGATTGCAGTAAAGTCTCGGACTTCAACCACAATGACTTCATGTGGGGACTTCGAGCGAGAAAGGAGATTTACGATCCCATCGATAACATCATCCGACAGGTACGGTAGTGATGCAGTATTGATTATGTGCAGGAGGAGTACGGTATGAGGAATCGATTGCAGGATGTGCGTCGACAGGAGATCAGACACGTTCTCACAGCGAAAGATGGAAAGGAAGCACACTCAATCAAGTTGGCACTTTCACTTGTATTATCAATACACTTCAACACATCATTGGCACCACAGAAATGGCTTTGGATTGAGTGATAATGTAAAATGTAGATTCTCTCACTTTTGCACACTCTCTCACCTTGAACCCCTTTGTGGCGTTTTGTGTTCTGCCGCTATCAAATCATTTTTTACAGGATTCTCTACAGTAAGAAGCCGAATTCGAAGAGATCGAGAAGGATCCACGTGAGAAAAGTGACACACTCGGTCAGTTAATTCTCCCCCTCTCTTTCCCTTTCACAACTCGTGATTTATTGCAGAGTGTCACTTCACAATCTGCAGTCGCTATCGAGAAGTCGAAGAAGAAAAGAGATGAAGAGAAATCGTGAAGAGATCAAAGATCAAAATACGAATTAACACTTGATAAGTTGAAAACTAACCCTAATAATTGCAAAACAATGTTTGTACATAATGATAAAAACATATTGAAAGATGCAAAAGGTTTGGTGCCTCATGCTGGAATCGAACCAGCGACCTTCTGTTTACTAGACAGACGCTCTACCACTGAGCCAATGAGGCAGTTATATGCGGTGATCGAAAAGTGTGATGTGACATTGCGAGAGAACCAAGGGGTTGGGTGAATAAAAGTGAGTGAGGGCAGGGTGGGGTTGGGATCGTGCTCCTTGTGAGATCCTTTGATATCCAATAGTCCTAATGTTCACTTAGCTACACTATTTCGACTACACACAAAGCACAATCTATCGAAACAATCGACGAATTCGCACTAATCGCTTCCTCTTTCTTCAAATAATGACTAAATCCGTCTTCGAAAAACTGAACTCGTGTAGTTTGAGATTAAATGATGTGAACATGGGTGTTCTTTTGCTCTCATTCAACAACCATTACTGACTAGTTCAACTTATTCCCTCTCTCTCCTTCCCCCATCTCTGTTATCTCTAACTGTCTTGCGTCTCTCCACTTTCTCTCCCTCTCGTCATTCTCATGATATCCTTGTCTATTCCAGTCCGAATTGGCCGAATGCTCGCAGCGTCTCCGCGAACGGCGTATATAAGCATGTCGAGGATGAACGGAAGAGATAAGCAGCTGACATTCATATCATAACGGTGCTTATTCCCCCTCGTGTTACCGTATCCCTGTCATTTCCCTTTGAGACATGTTCATTCCAGAATGCTCAAGTTGTTGCTACTTCTCGTCTTTCTTGCAATCGCAGTTTCGTACGTCGAAGCTCAGTGGGGATGTGAGTGATTTGCCCATTATCGCTCTATCAGTATTCTTACAGTAACTTTACTTACCGTATCCTGATTCAGGGGGAGGTCCTGGCTATTACGGTGGATACGGAGGATACGGTGGTGGATGGGGCGGATACGGTGGCTGGAGAAGACCGTGGTGGAGAAGAAGATATGGATGGGGTCGACCATGGGGATGGGGAGGATACGGTGGATGGTAGACACATCGAGAACTGACTCATTCCCCCTCACGATTTATGTACATTTGACGTCTCATTTCATCATGTTCTCAGTCAATATTCACCAATGCAATAAACGCATACATGCAATTCTGACTGTCTTGCTCATATCAGCCGCCATAGCTCAGTCGGTTAGAGCGTGGGTCTAATAAGCCCAAGGTCGCAGGTTCGACCCCTGCTGGCGGCAAACTCTTTTGCTGTTTTTTTTCAGAAGAGTTTCTGTTGGAGTACTTGCTCTCCGGGGAAAGAACTCAACGCAAAAGGGGGAAATCAGACAGGGAGTTCAGATAGAACGTTTTGTTTCTGATCATGCAAAATATAGAAGAAACCGAATGATTTCGTTATTATCACCTTCAAAGCGTTTTCTTCATCACATCACATGATTCCAAACCTACAGATCAGGGATAGAACGAGGGAGTGTGCAAAAGTGAGAGAGTCCCTCTCGATTTCACACGCTCTCTCACTCAAAAGGCCTTTCTGTAAGGTTGACCGGCGTGTGGAATGATGTGACATTACTCTGATGTCTTGCGCAACTGCCACGTTTTTAAGGGTCGTTGCTCTCCATGTTCCATATCATGTGAAAATGTTAGCTCATTCCAAATTGGTCCAATTTGCACAACGATAGTCTTCATTATCGTTTTACAATTGAAGTGAAACAACGGAGAACGGAAGATGAGAGTCGATAGAACGTCATAGACCGGGAAATTAATCGATACACTTGTGATAGATCAACGACCAATCGAAGTATAAAGTACTACCCATGAGGAAAAGAGAGAAAATTGTTCTAGTCTCACGTCTACTCATCAAATACTATATAGACCAAATCTAATTCAGTCTCGTACACTCTTGATCGAGTCTCATTTCATCATAACTAGTCAATCGAAGAAAGTAATCGGAAATGTGGTGTCATAAAAGAAGTTTCGCATTACTGTATGACAATTTGTACTAAAGATATTACATAGAAGATGAGAGTAAGAGGGAGGGGCGACAATATTAAGATTGAGAAATCCTATGATATTGGCGACTATCTTAGCTTATCTGTCCCTTCCTATACTATTCATTAAATTACAGACACATTCCGATGAATTCGGGACAGAACACTTACAATACATATGGAGATACGGTATTGATTGGTGGTTGACTGTGGAAGCAGCGGATACGGTAGCGTCAAACGGGATATTGATTGCAAGCTCACGGGGGACTTTACAAAAGATAATCAATGGGCGAAATGGTTCATAGCAGGAATACGATTAGCGAGTAGGCAACTAGACGAGACTTGATTAGAAGAGGAAAGGGGGATAAATATGGAGCGAGGGGAAGAGGAGATAATAATGAGGGAAGACGACAGATGAATATGTGAATCGCGTATAAGAGAATAGTTGAGCCCGCCAAATATACGGTAGAGATACTCGATTGATCGATTAAAGAACGAGGGGCGAAAATGAGTGTCAACGGGTGTGGGGAGAGGATTGGGTGCACAATACTGAAGGGGACGGTAACTTTGTCTACTCTGATCGTATTGCTATAACTACGTTACATACTGACTTGCCTATTACACAGCTGACTCATTCACAGGATGGGGAAAAACCTTCGAGGAACAACAACATTTGTCGGAAGTTGGCTTAAAGAGCGTGCAATTCTGAGTGAGGGTGAGGAGTAGGTACGGTCAAGAGGGGAAGATTGGGGGGCAAACTGAACCTTATCGATACCGACTAATGTGTAGGGGGACGGATGGGAGGTGATTGGTGTGAAACAACAGAAAAAAAAGAATAGAAACGCGTATGGACTTCTTCCAGAGATAGAAAGGCAGTGGCAACGTGAGAGGAACGAGAGAGGGGAGAGGGAGGGGGGAAGGGGGGGGGAAGTCAAGAGATCCTTCAGTTGGAACAGACGACAGCCTGTGCAAGAAGTCGAAGATGAGGTCGAAGATGGAGTTTGACGGGTGAGAGATCCATTGAGAGACTCACTGACATCACTTCTGAAAAGGATACCACAATTGATTTGAGCTATTTTGTCTTTTTTTGGTGTTGTGCGATCAAAACTGAGCTGGGAACTCGATGTCGAACGTGGGGTCCGCAGGGATTCCACAAAAGGCTACAGCCGCGGTTATCATTTCTAACAAAATAGTACAATTTTGAATAGAGCTGAGGTCCGCACCTCGAAAATATTCGAATTTCCTAGTCCATTGGCTCGCACTTTGTAATCGACTTACCGAACGCACTAGTTGGTACTCTTTGAAACACATTTCTTTGTCTCTCCACCTATCTCACCCCCTTCTTCTTCTTTATCTTTTCCTCCTTTACTCACCATTAGAGAAGACGTCACTGGGAATCTTGTATGCCCAGAAAACTCCGTTATTGTGATTGTGCAGCATGGGAACGAGTGGTTTCTGCACGGGAAGACGAGTCGACGACGGATCTCTCACGTTGAGGCTGAAGAGAGAAGAGAGATTGCATCATGACTAGGCAATGAATCAGACAACTATACAGCAGCCAATACTTCATAACAGTAATTCATGGCCAGGACTTTATATTATTTCAAGCAGTTTTGGCATCGTGATTTCAGATTACAAATAGATGGATAAATGTACAGGAAATAAACTAACAAGGGATGGCTCTTCATGAAGTTGACGGGTTTCGCCCGATCGTTGTCCTCGTGGAAGAGAGTGTGACGAATGATGGAAGGAGAAGAGGAAGAGGAGGAGATATCATCTCGACGATACGAGAAGGGAAGGAGGAGAAGGAACTGAATGGCATTTTTTGTATTTCCGTGGCACACCGATAAAGCCGGTTGCTGTGGAGAGTACATATCCCTTGGTAATTCGTAACTTCTATCCTATTTCAATGATTCACCATATTCGCTCTATCCTCCATGGTGATGTTGCTGCGCAGCTTGAGATGAATCGTCTTGTTCACGTGACCTCTGAAACAGTAATCATTAGAATCAAGATAATTAAATCAGAATAGAATATCGATTAACAAGCGATGGCGAGGAAATGAGATCAGTTATCGATAAATAAGCAACATTTGCACATTCATGGAGGATGCTGTAATTGTGTCAACTATCAAAGTACTCACATCCAATGAGGTATGGTCATGAGAGAGTTGTTTATGGGAATGCTTTCCACTTGTTGATCGGACGAGGGATAACAGCTGAAATTTAACTTTTACAGTCAAATCATGTAATTTCGTTAGACTAATAGTAAGATCAAGCGGTAATTTGCCCATTCTCACCTGAGCGTGTGCACATCCGAGATTCCCTTCTTGACGGCGAAGTGAGATGTGATCCTGAATTATGATAAAGTATAAACTAAATAATAGATTATTTACAAATAAATAATTAAATTTGCTCACTCGGTCATCCACTGTGCAATAACCCTCTCGAATGCATCGTTTCTCTTCGCGATGAAATCGACCGAAGATCGACCCAATTGACCTGCAACAAATAATATTCACATTAGTTAATCCGGTATACAATGGTCGAAACACAAATCAACCTTGCCTATCACACACATTTACAAAATATGTTAAATAAATATAAATAAATAAGATACTCTTCTTTCCTCCATTCTTCCATTCAGTCGTCGTCCATCCACTCTTCTCATCAACTGCCAATGCATCCACACCATACCATGCAAGTTGACGAACCTAGAAGGAAGAGATTTACACTTTGTATCCACTTCTTCTCTCTATCTATCAGTGTACATCGACATTTGGCAACATAGATCACAAAAAGTTAGTTCCACGGAACAAATCTAGACAGCATTTTGACTTTATTAAAAGATCAAATGTAGAAAAAAGCAGACATAATGTTGACTATTTGAGGCAAAATTTGGAAAAAAATCAGACATCATTTTCGGGTTTTCACCTTGAAACGGTAAACTCCTTGAAACGGTAGACAGCATTTGGGACTTTTGGGAGCATAAGTTTTTGGTCTATGTTTGGCAGATTCTAGCATTCTTGAAAAGTTAGAGATAACTATCTGAGCAGAGTGAACTCACCATCAACAACTGATCTCTAATAACTGCGTGTACAATGGGAGTCATGCACAGATCGTCCGACTCCGTACCGTTGGCAACTGAAAGTATCGCCATTCAACACACACCATTCTTTCCCCTAGCGAACCAGACTACCATATAGTCTCCAAATTAATTATCGATTTATTCTAATAAGAGGCCGTTTGCGAGAGAATCAAACAATGCGACAACAGAGATCGGACAGGTGAAAATAGGAAATCTCAGTTGAAAACGGTTTTCTACACATTCGAGGGTACAGACAGATCACGATGGCAAGTATGTCATATTATGTTAATCGGTCTCCGACCTGTTATTCAAATTACAAAATTCAGCTGATTTCACGCGTTTTTGTTATTCCAAAAGAAAGAGTCCGCAAACTATGTCGTGCAAATACTCAACTAGCGTGAAATTATATGATGAATCTATTGGAAGTTTCAGAAATGCAAATTTCCGTGTATTTCACGTAGCACTTGTCCATTTCCCCATGATAAACTCAAAAGAGAGGTCTGGGATTAACACAGTATGTGGAGAGTACACACATCGTACCGCCTCTTTAATTTGTACGCTGTTGACCTCCGGCAAATCAAGTTATGAATTTTTAAATCAACAGATCTGGGTGGAAAAGCACCGATCTGACAAGATAAAGCGCAATTAGCATGCGATCACCATCTCATTTCGCACTCTCAGACGCCGCGCGAGCAGGCAAATAAGAAGTGAGAGAGTGATAGGATGCAAATTGATGACTTCTCTCGTCTGATCGGTGCTTTTCCACCAATATGTGTTGATATAAAAATTCATAACTTGATTTGCCGGAGGTCAACAGCGTACAAATTTAAGAGGCGGCACGATGTGTGTACTCTCCACATACTGTGTTAATCCCAGACCTCTCTTTTGAGTTTATCATGGGGAAATGGACAAGTGCTACGTGAAATACACGGAAATTTGCATTTCTGAAATTTCCATTAGATTCATCATATAATTTCACCCTAGTTGAGTATTTGCACGACATGGTTTGCGGACTCTTTCTCTTGGAAGAACAAAAACAAGTGAATTCAGCTGAATTTTGTAATTTGAATAACAGGTCGGAGATCGATTTGCATAATATGACATACTTGCCATCGTAATCAGCACCCTGGAGAGTATCTAAAACAATGTTATCCTTCGACTTCGGTTTTTCTACTGTCCGAGCTTTGCTCGATTCTCTCGCAGGGGGCCTCATAAATAAACTAACAGAATGTTTGCAGGACGTCCAATTGGCACGGTTGACCGGTCGAAGTGGCAAAGTGAAGGGGCTTCCTGGATGCCCATGCAGTGCACTTGAGAGACAGAGCACGTTGGAGAGATTCCGGAGACAGAGGAGCCAGAACAAGAAGGAGGGTACTGTAAGTGAGGAATGCGGTTATCGATTTATCAACTGCTTAATAGTGATTAGCAATAATAGAGTCAAATGGAAGAATCACATTTCTATCTATATTGAAATCTCTAAACCGTATGCCACAACGATTTATTGCGTTTGGATTAATTTTAAGCAGAAATATGCAAATTAAATGTGTAAACTGACCCGCATCTTCCGTGTTTCTCTTCTCCACAGCTCTTCTGGTTCTTTCCCTGGGCAGCGAGAACGTGAACATACGAGTATCCAATCTCATGATTCGTCCCCCCTTCCAGAAGGACCTGTAATGAAGAAAAGTTGTATTTATTTAAATAACAGAAATATTTAAAGTTGAAAAGGAGTCGAGGAAAGCAGAACGAACGATATTCAATGTAAAAGATAGCATAGTGAGGCAATGTGGAAGACTACTGCTAGCTAACTCATTTAGTTCTTCCGTAGAAACTCTAAATCCATTGTTTTTTTTCTCTACATTTACATAAAACATTTAAAAGGTGCTGAAATCTACAAATTATCTCAATAACTCACAGTTGCTATGTGTGTCATGAGTTCTCCATACGACAAGAGGGCGTATTCCCTCTGCTTACGAAGAAGATTGACAATGATACGCATACGATTCCACACCTCAAATCCATTAATCCATTTACAATAAAAAATACAATAAAAATGCATTAATTAAATGTATCTCAATAAAGAACTAAAATCAGTAAAAAGTGGGAACTTAAAAAAAAGAGAAATTAAATAATCAATAACCGTACCTTCTTTGCCTTTCCTTCAAAGACCAACTGCAGGAGATCTCGAATCCACGGAGCTCTCTGCTTCTTCAGCAACTGCAAAATAATGAATACGTTTAAAACATTAACAAAGTAAGCAATACGAGTAAAAGGATTCAGTTACTGATTCAGTTTACCTTGGGGATATCATCATAGATATTCTTAAGTACGGCTCTTTCTCCCTCCACCCATCCACTCTTTTCCGTCATCTCACTGCGAAGTCTCTGCAACGAAAGATCCATTTTTGAAATATTTGCGAAAACAACTATCAGAGTAATTGGTTACGATTTATTTTAAAAGTTAGTTTTAAATTTAAAAAAAAAGTAATTAGTGAATAATTAATTACCTGTTCGTACTCCTTAATCAGATCGACAGCTTCCGCTCCATTCGACTGATCCACCTGAACACACAACAATGTCAGCGGAGATGGTACATTTTTGGAAGTGATGCTTAGGAATCCAAACAAAGTATTAAAATGTTTCGAAACGTATTTCAAAAAAAACAATCTGGGAAGAAATATTGCGGGTTCCTCAACGGCATTTCCAAAACGTTCTATCCCCTAATCAGAACGTCATCCTTTGAATATACGACAACATCACATCAACACTTCCACGACCATCAATAGAGAAAGCGATAAATCCGCTCCCCTCTCTCTTTCTCTCCCACTACTCACCCTCTCGGCCAAATAGGCGGTTGGATTGTTCTTCACACTGTCACTGTTCGTCAATTCGTAGTTGTGATGACCAAACTCCGAGCGACGATCGAAATTTCTGCAAGGGGAGAAATATAATGAGGATATGACACTTATTATATTTTATTATTCTATTCGATACACCCACGAAGGGAGTGACGGAAATTAAAGGAACGTGGAAGGATAAAAGAAAGATAATCTCGATGTGGGAGAAGGGAGAGTGAGAGAGAGATGCAAACATGGAGTATAGATAAAAGAAAGAGAAATGGAATGAAACACGTGGGAATCCAATTATATTAGTCTATGTTGAAAACAAGATGATAAAACAACCCACTTTCGTCATTTGAACACGGCCGCTATTTCTTTGGTCCGCGAATAACGTCTAATCCACTGGGAAAACCCAGCCGTCTCGCCCGCACTCTCCCCACACCACGCATTCTCTCCCTCCCCTCTCTTCCTCTTTTCCCCTCTCTCTCCGATGCCAATACTTTACACAGATCTTCCCTACGAACTTCCCTTACCCTTTGGTTCCAAAACCGACGAATTTCAGTAATTAGAAGAAATTGAGAGGAATTAATATTATGCCCGCTCTACATATTACAAGACCATATGACCCGTGTATGCAAATAAGTTCAGATTGCGCGAAATCAACTCCAAAGGGAAAAATCAATTGGTATTTAACGATATTATTTTTAAAATCGAAAAAGTCAGAAAATTCAAGTTTGGCGAAATGTGAGCAATTAAGATATAGCATGTACTAAGACGCGTTACTATCAGACGGAGATACCGAGTTGAAAGAGAGAAAAAGAGAGAAGAGAAGAGAAATATCAGAGATGATAGGCAAAGAGGAGAGAAAAGACGAGAGTATAAGAGAAGAAAAGCAGTGCTGCACGAAAGTGAGGCAAGAAAGCTGATAATCCGACTAGCAACACCAAAACAAGCAAACGAATGATATCTAGCACTATAAGATATCTTCAAGTTGCATCATCACTACGAAATTAATAAATTAAGTAATTAAATTTTAAAAATTAGTAATAATAAAAAAAAGTAATTATCTACTCACCCGAATACGTGTTCAGGCAGGAGGGGATCAGCCATAGTGTTCACGAAGTTATTCTGCATGAGTTCGTTCAACCACGGGAAGGTCTGTAAATCAAACATCAAGAGAGGTCGAAAGGAACGGCAAAAATGACGTAGCCAACCAAGATTTTCTTACCTAATTTGATATCCCAGTCAATTTTGCTGATGTTGGAGTGCAACCTAATCACAAGCAAGATTTTGACCCCCCCCCTTTGCTACTCTTCCGAACTAAAGACATCAAAAAATTAATAATACAAGAAGATGTGATGTGGGCTGGTCCCTTTGCCCATCTTTATTATCTCGAGAAAACAAATAAAAACAACGGTAAGATTCATACACTCACAAAATCTACCTGTGCCCTGTAGTCTTCCGGAATCTTGGAGAAGTTTTGAATGCGACCTGCAACAAGTCCATAAATCGATAACTACCAAACTCGCCCAATAAAATCAATCGATAATTCGCTACCTCCAGGTCTCAAATGCTGCTTCTGCCTGTCATCCTGCAGTCGGAACTGCTCGAGACCCCTGTTCGCTGCAACGGCATCCATATTTTACACCGGTTCATGCACTAGACATTTTTTTTCACAAATTGCATAATATAATAATCTATGTGAGCTTACTCGTTTCTTGTCTCGCTTCCTCTACCACCTCTTTCTCCTTCTCCTTTTCCTCCTTCTCCATCTGTAGATTAGAGTATGCGATTGTGTACTGCAGCAAATCAATTTCTCATATGCATATTCCAATTGCATCATAGACCAAAAGGGCTTCATGCCCTGGGCATGTGCCAAAAAGTCGAAAACAATTTTTGATGTTTCGAAATGCCACCTCAAAAAGTCAAAATGCCTTACAATATTAGTTTATGATATGAATGGTTTTGTTTTCAAAAAAAAATAGTATGTTAATCGATAATACCGTACATTGAGCGTCGCTCCGGGAATCTCCGCAGGGCATTCATCAGCAATCGATCTGAATGATGCAATGTCTCCTTCCGATGGAGAGGGCGCAGTTCGGCCTCCTTCTGCTGCCAGAATTGGAGTGGGAACCTTGCGAGGAGTCGGAGATGAACACACTCCAGATCCTGCACAGAGATCACTTATCGATTGACTACAGTATCTCATCGTGGAACTACCATATCATATCCATGCATCGTAACTCACCTTCAGCAGCCGTCTCCACACTTTTCTTGCCGGAAGCCACTGCGAGATTGCGCGCGCCAGCCTTGTGGGGGCGGTGCGAGGTCATCTGAGAGAGGGGGTACGGTAATCATCAGAACTGTACAATACAGTAATCCTCTTACCGTATACGGTAGGAACTCGCTGGCGACGTTGAGTGCCTCTGCAGTGCCTGCTTCGACGACGGATTGAGCCACCTGAGAAGATGAGAGATTGATTGAGAGAATGGATGTATGATTGTCGAAATGGAAGCAGTCATAGGTCAACAGGTACGTTAAAAAACAACGTAGCCTACCCACATTTTGGCATTTTGAAGGTCAACTTTCGAGGAACCCTATCCTCATTTTAGGATTTTCGGAGAAAAATTGAAACCCCATCCCACATTTTGACATGCATATGTCAAATTTTGAACAACCCCTTCCGCATTTTCCACTTTCTCCTACCCACCTTGTCGACCTATGGAAGTAGTACTAGTGAAAGGGACGAATTGCACAGAAATATTGACAGCTAATTGAATCTTAAGTACCATATTCATGTCATCAATCAATCAATAACGACCGGCTACCGTACCTGATGGATGGATGAGAGTGTGTCTGCAATGTTGATCCTCTTGAGGGACGTGTCCGCGAATGATTCCCTGGAAAGGAAATCGATATGTGGCCAGACTACAAATGGCATGTAAATCGACGCATTACCCTATTCAAACTACAAACAATGAGAAAGCGATGGAAAACGAGAGAGAAGAGGTAATGAGAGGGAGGAGAAAAGAGAGGGCATTGACCTCCCTTCTTATCGATTAGATGAGAGGGAATTGCAAGGTAGATCAATGAGTCTCTGCTCTTTTGTGAACCCTTTCTCCATCATTCCTCATCTCATCACTCAATTGTCCACTTGCGAAATGTTGGTCGCTAATTCAATGCTGTTTTCGCCTATGCCAATTCAAAAGTTTCCGCTATGTCATTTCAAATACAATTTGGTTACAATACCAATAGTTATTTCAAATGTACTACAAGTGGATTATGTTCAAAGACTCACGCTGCACTCCCATTAGGCGGTGGCGTGATGGCACTTACGAGACGAGCAGCCTCAGAAAGAGCCTGAAATCACTCAATGATAAATAAATGATAATCCAATTCACTGACTGTTCGGAGAAATCACATAATAATAATAATTTACCTACGCCCGAGGCGCACATACCAAAATAAAAAGCTGCTTTGATGTTATATCGAAAGCCCTCCCTTCGTAGGGATGCAGTATGAAATTAAGAGAGATGGAATAAATCAATAAACCACCTCATCACAGTCGGTTCCACTGCTGTTCGAAGACGTGGAAACAGATCCTCCGAGGGAGTCGCGACGCTGCAAATATAACACATTAAGATAATACCGATATACTTTTATTTCATCATTACATTTAATTTGAAGCCCTTTATCACCAGGGCGCCCGATACTTTCTCCAGATTCCGTAACTCATGATGAGACGGTATCTTTCCCTCTTTGATCCCCTACATTTCCCCCTCCACTCTACCTTATCTCCCACTCTCTTCTTGTCTCCATCCTTCTCTTCCGCCTTCTTCTTTCTCATTTCCTCTGTTTCCATCTTCGAAGTCGACGATCCCTGTGATGTTTTCATGTCATTCACCAGTATTGAGTCTTTACTTGTAGTACACTTCGAACACGAATATTGACAAAAAAATGCAATTTCACCACTACATACATCCAACCCTATTGTAAGAACGACAATCTTCTAATATATCTTCACTCTTTTCAAATTAATGAGCACATTATAAAATAAATGTATTATTATTACAACCTGCTCCATCATTTCGTTCTGTTGTCTCTTCGCCTTTTCAACATTGGCTGCGATGCGAGCACGTTTCTCGTCCAGCTGAGATGAATTAAAGATTATTAAAGGGATATATAATTTCAATTGATAGGGTTTTAAACTGAATATAATTGATACTCTTTCGCACAGGGAATGTCTCTCCCTTTCCTGACCTCTCTCTGCATTTTCTCCTTCTCCTCTTCCTTCTTCTTCATCTCCTCAGTCTTCTTATTCTTCTTCTTCGCAGCTCCGTTTGTCATAGTGGCGACGGTCCAATTCCCGCACCCTGCAAGCAATCCTTCTCTATCGTCCATCCATAAACAAATAAACACGAAATTCAATGAAGAGATGACAACAGGCCAAAGTATAAGTACGAAAATAGCGAAGAAAACAGATAAGTAGTCCAATTTCGTCGATCAAAACAACATCAGTTGCACGCATGCGGAAATACTGCGGATAAGAGTCAAACTAGAGTAAAATAATTATACTTTGGAAATATCTCGTTGCATAAGGCAACACGCACACGATAACAGTACAAAATAAGTTATGAAATGAATTCGCACTTGTTGATTGTGGATATTAGGCACATTGTAGGTCGTACTGGAGAAAGGTTTACGCGAAAATGCGTTAGGTCCATACGTTCGAACCCTTTCGTTGTTTCATTTAGTTTCTATTGTTGTAATTGGATCCGTTGAACAACCGAACGATGACAACAAACAAGAGAAGGACGGGTCAAATGCGGCAAATTTGAAAGAGCTGAGTACTGAGGGAGAAAGATAATAGTGAAAGAAGAGGGCAGAGGCGAGCAGAGGAAGATGGAGATAGGAAGGGAAGAAGAGAGGAGAGAAGAGACGGGGTAGAGGAGTGGGAATGCATCGTATGCCACTCTTCCGCACGAGAGAAAATGAAAGACGAAATGAATGAGAATAGTACGGATATATGATGAAATGCGAGCAAAATTTAACTAAATGGAATAGAATCTATGTTAACCAGGCACAGGGTCCTCATAACACGCATTGGTGGGCCCATGTTCCCCCATCCCGTGTGCATTTGAATTTCTTTGCCTTGTATCGGCTGAAAAATAATAAAAGAAATCAAAATCATTATGGGAAAGAGGGACAGTTTGATATATTTGTGAGAAAATGTGAAATTCAAATTTTCGGCCCGAAATCTAATATTGCAAGTAGCCACAGCGTCACTAGTCTAGACGTGATCCCCTTTCCGCGAGTAAGCGCGGATTTTCGCGCATTTACCGCTTGCAAGAGCACTTTGATTTCAACTCGAGCTATCATCTACTATTTATCAGCAGTACGGATTACACTCCATTACGTGGGGCCAACCTATGCGCTTGTAGGCTTGTCTCTATTACAGTAGGGTAGTGATTATTATGGCGATCAGGCACAGCATAGTTGCGCTAAGTTCAATGTCTATAGATAGAGATTAGACATCTCTTTGAATAATAAACAAATGATAATATAAATGAGCCACCGGATGCACAATCACTTTATCACATTCTCACTAACGATAAAACAAACAAGAACACAATCGGGAGTTTACAGAGATAACACTGGAAATCGAGTGGAGGAGGGGCGGACTAAAAAGCAGAACAGACGCAAATGGCGGAGCAAATTACAATGGTTAAATTAGAGCAGGTCAAAATGAGCAAACTAACTCTAACGTCAAGGTCAGGGCAAAATTCACACAAACTATCCAAACAGTTAAACGTTGTATGCAGATTGGTTATGCAGGAATTAACCCGATCATAATAAATAAGGTTGATCATTTATGAATGAAGCAGTTACGAGTTAGTGTTATGAGTACGCGTAAAACAAACAGAAACAGACGGAATAAACTAGCGTAATATGCCAAGATGATGCAATTTGTGGAGAGGATAAATAAATGGAGTTACAATACAGTGGTAGACTCAAGATCCATTCGATCTTCTGGCCTTCCTCGCTTTGGCAGCTGCTCCACTACCAGCACTCGTCGATGTGACCTCAATTCGATGCCTGGATACGATAACTAATCGATAATCGACTGACTCACTTTATCACTACTATTTATCGTACCTTTCGTCTCTCCATACCCTTGTGCGAACTGGCTCTTCTGAAGGCTTCGACGTACGTCTCCGGAAACGTCCCTCAACATACATAGGTAGGTATTGATTTACTACTGAATATCGATTGATTCATTTCCAGTTGCATCATCAGTGTTTCTCAGTGCCTGTGGGGCATATATACTTCAGATAGAAGACGGAAATCAGCGCTACTTCAGCTGTACAAAGCTTTGCAAAGCCGACGATTTCTAGTTAATTTGTGTCTTCTAGCCGAAGTGTACTCCACTGAGCATGGACCCTGAGCAGTTGCATCGTATGTCGTCCATACCAGTGTGTCCATTGAAGTGTTGTCCAGTTGCCCATCCACTCGCATCTCTTCCAGTCACTCGAATGAGATCTCCTCTCTTGAATGGAAGATCGTCTGCCTCCACTCCCTCGAAGTCGTACACTGCCTGAACAAATAATATGAGAAAGGACCAGTATGCAACCACATTTAGATATAACTCTCATCGGATCTAATTCAATAACATCAGGGTGACCCTTAGTAACCAAGAAGGACAGATAATTTAGAAATGTAAAAAATTAAGTGACCAGTCCTTCTGGGTTAACAAATGGCTCCTGGGGCGAATGACGTCAGTCGCACCTGCACAATATCATCATCGTAGTCGTCGAGTGGAGAATCAAGTGGTGACTTCTGCGGTTCTTGCTCCATCTAGAAAATACTATTTCATTACACCTGTGAAATTTTACCGGACGTCCGAAGCCTCCTGAAAGTGTGTTGCGTTCGGAAATTCGCCTAGTATCATGCCAAGCTTCATTTTAACGCTTAGGATATTGCTGAGACGTCTCAAATTGTTGGTTACTAATACTTAGTTCCAAGTTACTCGTACTTGAATGAAACCTATAAGTCTAAGTCAAAGTACCTAAATATCAAATTTCTTGTATTAGAGTACATGAAACATCCTAAATCATCGGTATTGATAATAAGAGAAGCATAACCAACATGCTAAGCCCTAACCCGAGCTTAGACTTGAGTTTAAGTCATTTCAGGAAGCTTCGGCCGTCCGGTAAAATTTCACAGGTTTTCATTACTTCCATCACGATTCTTTCCTTAAGAAGATCGAGGTTTATTTTACCGGACAAAGCAACCCGTGGTGGCCACCGGTCGTTCACATTGCTTGGTTCGGTAAAGTAAACTAGTGCCCAAACACTGACTGGTTGTGGAGCGGGTGGGGGCGGGGCCGGCTGGGGCGGAGGTGCAGCATGAATCTGCTGCTGCACCTGCTGCATGGCTGGAGGCGGGTCGGGCTCGCGACGAGGCTTCACCAGAATAGACTCCGCCATGCGGGAGATTGAATGGTGCTGCAAACCAAAACCATTCTCTTAGAAGTTTCGAGAATGAAACTTGCCGAGTAAAACTCGACGAGCTCGTTCAAACTGCGGAAGCTCGTGTCCCACACGCTGTACACACCTGCAATCGGGTATTTAACGACAGAAAGACAGAGTATAATCTCGTGTGAGACAAGAATAGCCAAGCGGTCAAAGTGATGCAACCAGTGAACGGACAAAAAAGGAAACCTCGATCTCTTTTGATTCGGTAGTGCTGAACGACGCCCGGTGCTTGTTCTTTGACGGAGATCGCATAGTCGCCTTTCTGATAATATATAAATTAAGATTAGATTCGGTGCTCTTCTCAACCTTACCGGCACAATAAAGTTCCGGAAACTTTTAGTACTGACCTGAGTGTGTGAGTGTCTCACCAGGAAGCTCCCGACTTGCTTTCTCTTTAATCGCTCAGTTAATTCGGCTGAAGCGGCGCGGCCAACGAACCAAGAGCACGGGTGCATTCTGGAACAACGGGCATTCCTTCAAAGAGCCGCAGCGGATCTCATATTTGGCGGGAAAGTAAGCCGACCTCAAGTAGTTCTTCGGAACGAATCCTTCCTTGCCATCAAGATCAGCACGGAACCAGTGCTCATCTTCGTCCATTTCGAGCACCTAAAAGTACGTATAACGCTTGAAAGCAACAAAAACGAAGAAGGAAAAAAGAAGAAAAAAATTTCGAGAAATAAAGGATCCTCCGTTGAGAAATACTTGCCTTGAGGAACTGCCCACGTCGAAAACTGAGCTCTTCATCAGAATCCGTAGCTGTGAAGTCGAATTCCGCAACGGCTTCCATAGAAAACGGTCTACAACAATAAGAAAATAATTTTAAAAAAATACACAGTGTATTTGTACTGTAGGCTAACAGGCTCTCAACTGGAAATAAGTACCGTAAGTATTATAATATTGAATATACACGATGCTTCACGTATTTTATATATGCAATAGTTTAATATATGATATTTATGACTATATGAATAAGAATTATTAAGAGACGAGAAGTCGGAAGTGACTAATAGGGGTAATCAATACGAAACACAAATGATAGGCAGATGATCTAACCGGTCGCGATTGGTGGGGCGCAACTCCACTTTCTCTCTCTTTCTCTTCCTTCTCCACTATCACGCAACTAGGTTTCGTTGTCTGATCATCCAAGTATTTATCATGGACTTTGTGTTATGAATCTTCCTGTAACGCATTCAAGTTCCATTGTGAAGTAGAGAATCATGGTTCCTTCACTCATCTTTCCTTTTCTCTCCATTTGATAGAAATTAACAAGTTTTCCACATAGCGCTCCCTCCAAATCGCCTTTTTCGTGTGTTTCAATCCATCTGCATAATGTGGTTTGACACGTTTCTCACAGTATTTCTTCATGCATCGCAATAAATATATCGATCAATAATATGTACATACTCTGCGAACCCGTCAAGCAGTGTGCCTAATATACGGTTGGACTACGGTAGACGCACGAAGTACGCCAGCTACGACTTGTACTGACGCAAGAGAGGAGCAAGCATTGGATTCCTGATGGGGAGGAGGGAGGTTGCTGCACAATAAGTGACTAGAATGTAGTGAGAGAGCGAGGATATTGATTTGATGAGTAGATCGAGAAGATACGGTAAACAATAAGAATCCAAAAGAGGCTCTATACTCGAGAATTCAACAGCAAAAGCTGCTCGATTCCTCTAACATTTCTAACGAGATTCTGAAAATCAATAGGGGTAAAAGAAGGCAGAGCCGAGTCAGAAACAGTGAAAGTTTGTTGAGGAAGAGATAACAGAATTGGATTCTGAATGAGAATTGTGGGTTGAGGCTGGAACAGATTGAGATATTGGGTGACCGACGATGCATCTATCGGCATTGTAATTGTGGAAGGGGATACGGTAGTGGGCATTACAGTAGGATTAAGGGGTATTGTAGTCTGAGGGATCTGTAGAGCAGTAGTCTGAAGGGCCAATTGCTGGAGCAGCAAATCATTTGAGACAAACGAGGTGGGAGGAGTGGAGGGATTGGCAATAGTGACGAGGGGTACCGTAGACGAAAGGTCGAACTTCATCTCAGGAACCACCGTGATCATATCGGGAAGATTACTGTAGCCGAGTGCGCTCAATGAGTGAGACAGCTGAAATATCGATCGATAAGTGGTGAATCCCCATTTCTCCCGTAATTTTCACATCTTGCCTGTGTCTGACATTTCCCCCGACAAAAAGTAAAGGTTGAAATTTGAGGAAATGTTTTGTTCGAGGGAGAAGGAGGAGAGAGATTCCTCATGATTTCGTTGAAATTCTCTCTCTTGACACTTCGACAACTGACGTCCCTTACATTTCAACTGCATCTACCGTAGGATTCATGTGAATTTCTGAAAGACGACGATTCGGATATCTCACCTCGATGTCGGTGAGGGATGGCGTGCGTCCATCGGATACTGTAGGCGAGGAAGCGATCGATGAGGCACACATCTCAATTTCCGCGTGGGAGTCCGCGTCCATCCTTGCATCTGCAAAAATTATCGATTAGATACCAAACCACATACATGTCAAACGAAAGTGATGCGATACAATCGGGGTCAAGGAGTGTGTGTCGTGTGATGGCGAGTGTGTTATGGTGGTCGACGAATACGAATACTCACCATCTTCTAGATGAGCTCTCTTCTTTCCCTTCTTTATGTGTGAGTCGAGTGCTCTTCTCGTGTCGATCAATTCACACTGGCCACAGTTGCAGTTTGCGAATTGGCAGTTCTTCTTGTGGTCCTGCAAGAAATCGATTACCGTAATCTCAGAACATCTTTGCAAGATGCAGTGAATGGCACGGTTGCAGGCACGGTTCCACTTGCACCGAAGGAGTTTTTACTTTCAACTTCGTTGACAAATTGTTTGGAACCACTCACTTTCTTCCATTTGAGCACTCCGTGATTCTTGCATTTCTGACAGAAATAACACGCGGTGGGAGCCTCAGTTGGCTTCGTGGGAGGCACAATCTGACATTTGATCTTTGATCTTTCGCTCTTCCATCTCTAATCACATCATTCCACGATCCGCTCAATCCTACTGAAAGGGGTTTTGAAGTGAGAGAGCGTGTAACATCGAGAGGGCTCTCTCACTTTTGCACGGTCTCTCACCATGACCCCTTTCTGATGGTTGGGAATCATCTCTAAAAACATCTCTAATTTACCTCTGCCTGATCAGGCTCTGCAGTTCGCACGAACAATTTGTCCTGCTCTCTTCTCAGTCGAATCTGCATCGACATTATCGATCGACGCTGTCGCACGAGATTGCACTGCAACACACACCAATTTAGACCGATCGTCTATCTGACCCAACGGACTACCGTACTCCCACCGAATCTTGCAATCTGACCCATCCAACTACCGTACCTTGATGCATTCGCAATTCTTGAACGGACAGGCATGATTGCGTGTCTGTGCCACTACTCCATGCTGTCTGCACATGCCGCAGTGTCTCTTCACTCCTGCAATTAAAGATAGTTGCGAGTCTGACCTATTGAACTACCGTAGTCTCACCTTTCGGAATCTGCTTGGCGATGTTGAAGAAAGTGAGAGCCGGAGCATCGGCTTCTTGCACCGATCCCATCGTCATTATTGGACCTGAAATCAATCAATAAATTGAGAATCAATCGATAAATGGAAAATGAAGAATGGTGTGGTTGATAACGCAATGATGTAATCGAATGAGTTATGTTCGAAACGGCCATAATCTCGTATACGGAGAAATTGAGTGAAATGATAGAGAGAATGAGAGTCGAAAAGTGGAACTGACGGTTAAAACACGACCCGAGTTTTGATCGGAAATCGGGAGAGAATGGGAGGAGATTATCGATCGATTAATCACACATGACATAGAGGGAAAAGTGTGCGCGGCATTTGAATAATCGTGTCTTTTCCTGGAGAGAAAACGTAGGAAAAGAGGGAGAAAAGAAGAAGGAGGGAAGGGTTGATTGAGACACGGGAAAAGGGGAGTCAAAACATAGAGAACAATCGGCCTTTATGGAATTCCGATGAGAGATGAGAGATTGAAGGAGGTATACGGTAGAATGCAGACAGATTGCTGAAGCTGGGAAGATAGAGAGAGATAGATATAGAGAGAGAAGAGAGAGAGAAAAGTTGTAATATGAACGTAGGCCAGTGACACTAAAGTGATGATGGGTTGATGACAGGAGATACCAAGTGGTGTAGATTGAAGGGAGGAAGGAGAATAGAGAAAGAGTGGGAGATCACATTGAGGCTCGGGAATTGGGAGGAGGGTATGGTAGCGGATAAACTTAACCGTCTATAAGTAAATTGGGCAAATACGTATAGAAGAAACCCCGACCTATGGAACATAGGCATCCTTCAACCGACCCATGGCCTGAAGCTTGAACAAATTTGATTTGATTTTGGTAGCGGATTACGGTAGTCATTCTTGCGCCAGGATACGGTATGTCTAGATTTATTGAGAAATGGATGAGTAAGACAGGGTATGTGCTGTTGAAATGCAGTGATAGTTGCGAATGAAGGAGAAAGAGGGAGAGGAAAGAGAGAGAAGATAGGAGAGGTTTGATACTGTGACCAGATCATTCACTTTTGTCCACGTGTTGTGTTATGATTGAATGAATTGAAAGAGAGGGGGGAATTGAGAAGTGCCCTTAGGGATTGAAGCGCAGACTGTGAAAACACTCGGGATGAAATAGCTAAGAGATCGAAAAAGGAGGGGGCGGAGTCTGCTTAATTTGAGTGATAGAAACAGGATGGAAGGGGGGCTTTATCCCCTCCCTCACACAAATCGACTCCATTTCGACAGTGTCTCAATGAATTGTGTTTCGTGTTCTGATCGACTAAGAAGAAAGAGACGATATTTCCACTCCCTTTTGATTCAAGGTCAAGAGGTCGAAAGGGAGAGAGAGAAAGAGAAAGGAGAGGGAGGTGTACACCATAGGTCTAGTCTACCTTTTCAACTGCACTTTACACACCCCACTCGTGCCCAGGTTGCGATAGATATCGTAATCAAGGCAGCTACCGTATCTAGAAGCAGTGCGATGGGACACATTTCCTATCTCACTGTTGAAAGCAGGGCGCGCATAGGACAGGAGGAAAAAAAGAATAGGATAGAGGGGAGAAAGGAAACTGTGTATGGTTTATAATACGATGAGTGGGAAGGATGGTGGTATTTCAACAACCTTCAGTGAGGGAAAAGTCGTATTTTGGTTGATCTTCAGTGATTAAAGGGCGATAAGGAAATGATAGAGGAATATGGATGGAATAGAGAAAGAACACAAGGAAGTGGAAGAAGTGCAAAAAGATGGAGAGATAGAATCTCGAGAAAAAGTTCGCATTTGACTAATCGAAATCGACTTTTAAAACAAGGGAGGGGGTACTTGAACCTTGTGGTATCAGTGTTGAAAATAGACAGCGTTTTTTAGCAGACAGATTATGAGTAATTAATGGGGGAAAGAGATGGGTGCAATTCCACCCTAGTATTCATCCACATACCAACACTCCCAATCTACTCACCCCCCCCCTCCCCCTTCTGACTCCGCCCACTTTTCCGTTGCAACACCAGGCGATAACTACATTGTACTCTCTATTGTGAGGTCACTCAATCAATTTCTTAATATTCCGGAGTACGGTATTCGAATCGATTCGTAGCCAAGTCGGCCGCTTCCGTCACACCGAGCTTACTGTAGGGCGAACCGATAGTTAGACGGGTGGAAATAGAGAAAAGGAAAGAGGAGAGGAGGGGAATAGAAGCTTGTGAATTGTGCGTCATCTTTGCATGATCTGGTGGTATTCTCATATTGAGAGAAAATCGATCAGTTAGTGATAAGCTACAGTAAAAAGAGTGGGCAATGCAGGGAGGCTAAAAGAGGAGAAGCTTTTGGGAAAACGAATTCGATAAAGTCTCCTCGTAAACAGGGAGAAAGAAGGGGCAAATCAAACTCGAATACTGACTCGACCCCGTGTTTCGATTGCTTTCTCTTGCTTTCCATTCATCGGAGATCACTAGAAAGGATCCGTTGAAAAGCCGCCCAATTTGCGCCCAATCACAGTACAAAATACGATAAACTCGAGTTTTTCATCGACAAATCGAGTAAGAAAGAACTGAAAAGTGACGAAAAAGAAGAAAAGAGAAGATGTTCGGTTTCTGATGAAATGACGACGTCGTTTGACTAGAGAAGAAGGGGAGGAATTTGACATTATGAGATTTCAATTAGAAACAATGCCGAATATGACTCACGAGGGACTCTTTCAACACATTGACTGTGTTCTGTATGATGGAGACCAGACTACGATGTATAGGAGTACGGTAGAGTACGGTAGAAGAGGATTATCGATAGAAATGTGGATCAGAATAAATGCTGTATAGTAGGGCAAATGGAGGGCATAGTTCTCTTGATTTATATGGAAATACGCCAGATCCATGTCTTGCCCCGTAACTATGCACATCCCATTTTCTTAGGGTATGGCAGAGTCGGTAGTACCATTATTGCCCCATTTACGAAACATGACATGGGATTTAGCAGGAAAAAGATAGCTCGAATTGTTGAAGGAAATTCGCATATCTCCTGTTATCTCCTTCTACGGATCTTTCTTTTCCGTGGAAACAACCCATTTCTTGTCGAGATGCAAACTACGCATTTGTTTCAATCGCCGCTCATTTTGATCGCAAGAAAGATCCGTGGACAGCGGATCAAACACCACCATTTGAGGGAGCGCCCAATTACTGTCCTCGGAAGAGAGTCGATCCAGTTGAATCAGGCTACGAAGTAGGGATGCTAGTTCAGTATTCGTATTACGGCCTTTGGATGACAGCTCGGTAATACGGCGTAGAGAATCAGATAAACGGAGACTTCCAGAAGGAATGCCTACGTACCTGCATCTATTTGTTTGTTTTTGTTGTATTTTTGCAAGGCTATTGATTTCTCACTTTCGCTCGTTTAAAAGTCGATTGGATGCTTGGGAAATAATGGAAGGTCATTGAAGATCATCGTCATGACTCCCGTCGAAGTGGATGAACGAACTTGTGATGAGAGAGGAATGGAATGGAATTGACGGAAAGAAGAAAGGGAAAGAAGATGGAACAGATCTTATATACGAATGAAGACTACTGTAGCTTCACTTCGCAATATTTCCAGGCCTCCTATGCCTAATAAGCCAACATTGAATTCATGGTGAGACCATCTCCCATTTGCATACTCTTTTCGCCCTCTCCTCAATTTGCAAACACTCGCCAGAATACCGTGATAACACGTTATGCCTTGGTGCCAATGCAATACCGTATCGACTCCTCCCTCCACTCAGCTTGTGATAGGGTGTTCGCAAGGGCAGACTGGTTACGGTATTCGAGAGAAAAAGAAAGAGCTGGGTTGGGTTGGTCGATTGGTGATCCTCGAAGGGAAATAGAGGGAAAAGAGGGGAAAGTATCGAGGAGATTCGATAGAAGAGATATGAGTGAGGGAGAAGAGAAAAGGAAGCGACCACAACACGAAACACAAGGCGCTATTGAACAATGTTGAATGAATCGCCGCTAGCAGGTTACGATCTCTCTCTCTCTCTCTCTCTCTCTCTCTCTCTCTCTCTGCCTTTCTCTACTCAATCGACACACAAAATGGCCACACCTCTTCTGTTACAGTACCACATCGTTCAAGGGTACGGTAGTCGTGTTTTGGCATCTTATTGCACTCACTGCTTGAGATGCACGCAATAGATCATCAATGATCGCTCGTCGAAAATTGAGAGGCGAAAGATGAAATAAAAACGGATGCAAAGTGGAACCGAGCTGAGAATGAGAGAAAAACGAATGGAGAAAGGAGGTTGGGAGTGAATTTGCGATTGTATGCTTAAAAAAAGAAAGTGCGCCTAATTGAAAAAAAAATCAATTTGGTTTTAAACAAAAAAACCGATCAACCTTACTTGAATTGAAACTTAAAGCGTTCTTGTAAAATATAAACTAATGATTTTGTGAGCCGGAATCAAGAGTGCTTTACGTAGACATTCAACTACTCTGCCAGGGCTCACTGGCAAGGCCGGTTTTCTAAGGTTTGCATTCGGGTAATTTATAGAATGATTTAGTGAAATGTTGTAATCCTCACCCATCATCTCCAGTGGATTGAATGGAGAAGAGAGCATTTGTTGTGAGGAGAGAAGAGAATGAAATAGTTGTCTAGACGGAGAGTTGTTTCTACTGAAGGGGAAGAAAGGGAAGGGAAGGGCTTGGATACGGGAGAGAAGACCCCCAGACACATCAAACCAATTCGAAGTTAGTTGAATTGACAGGTGAGGAGCCAATTCTGGATGAACTTACTAAATACTTGCAGTTACAGACTAATTAGTGTTGTCTAATTAGTGGAGGCGATTCTGTTAGACAAACGGCAAGATCGTTGTTTGATCGACTAATGCACACTGACCGTTCTGATATTTTGTCTCGTCACGAGCACTTTCAACAGAATAACAAGTCTGGCCCGTGTGAGATCTCACAAATGGCAACATTCGGATAATTTATAGGTGCGTCTGTAAAAATAGGGGCAGACAGTGGGCTAATGGTGAGTGATCGTGCGGGTTGGAGAACCAGCCAAATTAGCCCCCTTGGGAGAGAGAAAGGGGACGGGAATTATAAGGAAAGGTGTTGAAAGGAGAACGAATAGCAATCTGTGATCACTTAAGGGGAGAGAGAGAGAGAGAGGCGAAAAGAATGAGATGAGATGGCCGGGAGTTGCTCATACCCCCGAATGCCACACTGTACATTGTGCATTGGTGCAATTGGGAGTTGTTGCACAGGAAGGGGAGAAGAAGAAGACGATTAGGCAAATGAGAACATTCACTACTCATCGCTCACTCTCGATCTACTCAACCCACACACTGTCACACTTGCACTTTCAATATGTCCCAGTCACATGCAAATTGTTTCCACTCCCTTGAGCATCAGAACAAAAATAAACGGGATCGAGGGGGGGGGGGTTGTTGGAACAATGGATTGGTGATACTACCGTACTCCTCTCTGTGACTCAAAAACGTACATTAGATCTACCTTTCTGACGACCTTTCGCCAATCGCAGACTGACTTTTTGTTTGGGTGAGTTTCGGTAGCGAGCAAAGGAGCTGATGAGACAGCAGAAAGAGGAGCAGACAAAAGATAGAGGGATGAAAATGAGTCAAGGAGGGAAAAGAGAGGAAGAAGTGATGAGAGGGAAGGAGAGGCAAGACTTGGTCGACTGGGAGTTCACGAATGTATCAATCAAAATCCTTCTTCAAGACTCGTTGATAGTGTAGATTATTCCCAATGTTTCTCCGAATTTCTTTGAAGCTTTGCAAGATTCTCTTAGTTGTTAAATCGAGCTCGAGAAATGAATTGTAGTGACTGTATTTCCATTCTTAGTTAGGTAAATTGGTAATGTAAGCGTTAGTCAAAACCTTTGTATATTAGTGTCTCTCCTGTAAACTCTCACTGGTCACACCCTTCATTTCGACATGTTCTTTAGCATGCAATAAGAAGGTCAGGCATTGCACGAAAGAGGAGAGAAACAGGTTGAGAAAGGAAACGATTCCACATGGAATTTGAGTGAACCACGGGATGGAAGAGAGATTGGGAAGATAAGAATATCCCCCAGAGTGTTCCAAGGATGAGACAGACAGGTTGGAGAGAGAGACGGTCTAGACAACTAGGTGAGGAGGTGTCTACAAATCTCTAAATATTATCTTCGCCCTGTTTTACTCGTCCGGCAATTCGTTGATTTGATGCACGAGGGTCTCACTCCATTAGGACGGGTTTCCTGATCCGGAAAAAGAAAGCAGTACCCTACTTTTTCATCACAATCGAGGGCAGTTAATCGATATTTCGCAACAATTCAAGCCGTTTGAGTGAGATCATGATCCGATTACGTCATCACTACGTGCCCAGTTGGCCTCCCATTCAGGCCCTGGCTTTCCTTGGGTGCTTAACACAACCTCTCACTTCAATGTGCTTTGAGATGTGCACTTTCGGGTGATAAAAGGGAAAAGGAACAATTGTTTCGGTGGACGGAGACAATTAATTTAGTCGATCGGAGATTGGGCGACGATTCGAAAGGAAAATGGAGGAAAACTTGCAATTTCTGGTTGAATCATTCATTCTTCGAATTTCTAATTTTCGCCTGGGGGAAAAGACACAAATTGAACGAGACCAAGTGGATGTTAATTCCATCAATAGGGGACAAATTTTGGTAGGAGAAAAGCTTATCCAACCCCATTCTCTCGTTTCGGTGATCGCGGTGCGTCGGTGAGAGAGAGCGAGTAGAATGAGGAGATTGGAGAATTGTTTTCTGAGCAACGAAACCTTGGTGAACCGTCTTCCTTGCAAATTAGCGCGCAGCGTCGACACTTTCCTTTCTCTATCCAAATAAGTGACTTGTTATCTGAGATGATCACATTTGTCTAGAGAAATAAGAGATGACAAATTGTGTTTTCCCCGTTGTCTGAAGTAAATGAAAGAGTTCATCACGAGGGGAGAAAAGAAGGTGATAAACTACAGTCTGGCAGAATATGATAGGGATTTATCGATTTTCCAAAGTGGGGAAGAGAAGAGAACATCAAGAAGAGAAGATTCAAATGGAAAGCTGAATGAACACTGACGGCGAATGGATATCAGAGCAATCAATTCGAGCTACTATCGTGTTCATCCCCTTTTAGAACTCGTCCCTCAGGCCAGCCAAGAGTGAGATAGAGATGGCCTAACGAGAGCGATCAACACTAACTGGTGAATAATATCCATCCTCATTTGAGCGAATATCGCCCGGAAATCATAAATTGCTACGTTGAATTGTCTCTGCCTTTCTCTGATTTCGAAAAAGGTGCTAATTAGGCGAAGAGCGGTGATAAATCACAAGAAAGATCCATTGTGCAGAGTGGGAGGGGTTTGTCTCAATTGTTGTAAAGTGAGTGGGCAAACGAATTCGCTAGTCTTTCGTACACATTTTTATCACTAGTTACCACTTACCGTATAGCTCATTCTGCATTGTCAGAAGGTCCATCGTTCATTAGATGTTCCGGAAATATCGTTGTAGAACCTGATGGTAACCAAGTAAAAACAACAATTATGCGCAAACAGTTTCGAAATGGCGATAGATTGTGAGAGAAATGGTGACTTCGGATAGAGAAAAGGGTGTTTCCCTGATCGAAGAGTGAGAGAAATGACAAGGATCAGTGGAAAATACCCACTTGTCGTGATGGCGGAATGAACTTCGTGTTGTTTTTCGTCACACGAGACAAGCCACATTTAGCAGTACATCAATGTATTCGACATTTCGTCGGATGTGTCAAATACCGTGATGCTTGAATGGCCGCTTCTATTACCATTTGATGTTGTTCTTTATCGTGGGGTAGACCTCGTAACCAATGGAAAGGAGAAGAGAGAAAATGGAAAAATGATGAAACCTGGACAAGAATCCACTGTCTCGCAATATTTACAATGCAACAAAATGAGGCATAATTAAACCGTTTGTCTCGATTGAGTTTACTCATTCATCGACTGTGGCTGACATGGCCAATGCAAATGAACAGTTCACAACACAAAAATCGATACTGGGTTGGGTGTACACGTGCTTACAGTAACCGTATGGAGGAAATATATGAGCGGTCGATCGATAAGATGGAAAGACCATACTCTAACAATGTGAATGAGCGCAAGAAAGGTGGGAAAGGCTGGGAGAATTATTAGGCTGCTTTGACTCTGTTCATGAAATTGGGAAGAGCGGGGAAGGCAGCACCGGAACCTGAAGAGAACATCGATGTTGATCATTTCATGCATAGTTTATAGTTATCGATGCATTGTGTACGTGATAAATTGAATTGATTTCGTGGCACAAAATAGGACGGACTACGATACACAACGATGCCATTCTGACAGATCTCTGATAGAAAACAATCGAGCAAAATTGTTTTAATGATCTTCATTTAACCAAACATTTTTAGAGATGTTCTGAAGAAATTAATACTTCTTGCGTACAATGAGATTTGCAAAGTGAATAGGTAGATTAATTTTACCTGTCAAGCTGAACAAAGTGTTGTACAGATCGATATTCGACTGCAGAAGTAGAATATTTCTCATGAAGGAAACGTGAATGTTGTTGAATTTGATTGGCAATCTGAAAAGAGTTTGTGTTGTGCACAAATATTTTCCATTTTGCAAGAGCAACTGCATAAATTGTTTTCCTGAGCATTGTGTGCAAATTTATCCGAAATATTCGAATGTGATCAATAATTTAATTCCGCTTACGCGTCAGTTTCAGTTGAGAGTGGAATTCCCTTCTTGAGTGTCGCATTTGCTTTCTTCTCCAGAGTTTGTCTAATCGACTGTCGGAAACCCTCGAGGTCACGGGCGGACAAACCTAAATATTTTATTCATTCCTGTATTTATGCATTTATTTTAAAAATTTATCAGCTTAAAATTCCAATCTTTTATCTAGATACCTTTTCTGAAGAATCAGAAAGGTACTGAAATTGTCGTTGGCCGCATTGTCCAAATTGCAATATTATTTTTCTTCGATCAAAATATTGAATGACACTCACCAAAGAAATCGACGTCTCTATGGAAAACAAGACGACGAATGGAAAGAGTTCCTGGAGAGAAAGAATCAATCGGTTGATCAATCGGATTACCGTATTGTTGTAAAGTACAACGAGGGTACAATTGTTATCATAGTGAGAGTTTTGAAGCAAATAAATTCACAATGGAAAGAAGATAAGCTAATGCACTATTCAGTGATTTCATTGTAGTTTAGAGAACTTACCAACTAATCGCCCGCCGACGGTTTGTGCTTGAACCTCGAAGATTGTAGTGAAAGAGATTGATCCAACCTGAGAAAAACGTACTCACTATCGATTCAATCAATAAAATCACGCTACAGTAGTCATGATACAGTAATTTATTTACTGAAACTGATTGATCTCCCTCCATAATTGATATCACTTACCTTCTTTCTTGATCCTTGCACGAAGAACATCGTCTTGCCAGAGAATTTCATGATAACCGCGCCTGAATTAATTTTTTTAGTTTAGTTAACTTTCTGGTATATTTTGCATGAAATGTCTCACCATCTTCGATTTCAACCGATGGTTCCTCGAGAGTTCGAATGATCAACTCGAGATTTTTGCCTGGGAATCGTTGGCCCACCTGAATCCAATATATTTGTCATCCAGGCGAAAGTCATATATTTTTTGTTCCTTTGAATGAATCTGACCTCTTCAATCTGATCCGAGATACAAATTTCATCGACTGAACAAGTCGTCTTCAGAAGATTTCCGATTCCAGGAGTCGAACTATCGATGTGGAAGAGAAGAGCATTCGTACTGAAAATTGGTGTTGTTAGATCGAATAATCCTATTCGCGTTCTGCTAATAACAATGGATTATTCGCGAATAATCTTTCTATTCGCGCATAGAATTATTTGATCTACATAACAACACTTCTGAAGATAGAGGAAATCGATAATGACCTAAATTCGACAGCTCTATAGTATTAGCAAGGGATATTGTGGACTACTGATTTGAGTCTAGATGCTTGATGTTTCACGAGAGATTTCTAAGGGATATTGTAACTAACCGATGAGCGTGGAAGAGTAGACTGTTGATGGTATAAGAGGAGACGATCACCTCAATAGAGCTCACTCATTCATTGACATTCTTTCCTCGGGCGTAGATAAATTATTGTTATTTTGAGATACGAAGCTCGAAAATAAATTGAAATCCTATAGTCGAATTTTAAAAAAAACTAACCTCAGCAGCTCTTCTGGTAGGATTCTGAGGCAATCTGAAGGGATAAGGAGGGACGAAGGGAGATTCACCCACTCAAAGATTTTGGATTACCCCACGAGGAATTTGTCAATTCAATCTTTGTGTGGATTCACATTTTTTTCGGCGCTCGGACGGATGAGAACTAATTCGCATTGCTGTCTCTGGCATCACGATTGTCTCTCGTCTCCTAAAGTTCTCATCCGATGTAGTTACCATATTTTCCATTATTGAATAAACAGTTATAACTGACATGATCTGCTCGAGTAGACATTTCCGCTGATTCCAATGGAGAAATCTTCTGTGGTCGCCGATGCATCGAGCATGTTGACATCGACGAACAAATGACGCATTCGATCCTGTGAATCGCATATTTTCTCCAATTTTAGTAGCAAATTTACATTTTATTATATACTTCAACACCATGTCTACCACCGCGATCTCGTGGCGAAGTAATACGATTGATTTACGATCGTCGAAATTGAATCATACAGCCGAGTTATTTGAATAATAACGAACCACATTGAAGAACTTGTGGAGATCCTCGGCTGTGAAGGGAGCTGAAAGGAGATTGTGCATAATCATTATCTTGGAGAGTAAGCGTAAGCAAGCGAAAGCGCGAGTTCGTTGTTGGATAAGCGATGAAAATGAGTTAACTAAATATCTATTTTAGTTCTAGCAGTATTATATTTATTTATCTTTGCTTTTTTTGATCTATCGTGAACTGATTAGTCGTCTGTTAGTAGATTTGGATGCAACAGCAGAGGCACACACAACACAGGAAGGTTAGACAGCAACTGAGACATTTGATTCCATGCGCGGAACCAGGAACCATGTCTCGTACCGACGACCGCGTCGGTCTCTTGCAGGTCCCAGCTCTTCTTGGGTACAGTCTGGGTCGGGGCTCGGTCCTGTTTTTTGTCCTCCTTCAGAGCCTCGTCCATATAATCTGGTTCGTCCGCTTTTTCAGCCTGACATTCAACATTGAAACTACGATTTGATCCCATTGAGATCACATCATGCAAACAACAATATTCAATTAGACAAAACGGCAACGTGCATAGTTCAATTTAGAGTAAGCCATATGAAATCGGAATGTGCCATTGTGATGAGCTTTAGTTAATTTATAATGCGGCGTCCCGTTGCCGTTTTGTCTCTTTTCCTTATCCAACAACCATCACCCCTTTACCTGTCGTTTATTCCTCCTCATCATATTCATTGCCCATCTCTGCTGGAAGGGCTGCATCTGGGGAGAGAAGGCTTGCTGCGGCTGCTGCAGTTGCTGCAGTTGCTGCGACTGGTCGAATGGCCAGGTCGGAGCGGATGAAACAGCTGAATACCCACAGACAGAGAACGAACCGACCCGACAATCTCATAATGAGGGGACAAAAGTGAGACAAACACACTAAAAGTATCAAGAAGTGTGCTCAGAATCGTGCTACGAAGAGACGGGACATGTGAGATTTGGAATATTGATTGATCGATTTCATATATCGATCGATACCTGCGACTTGCGGATCCTCCTCGCGTGTTCCCTGTAAAGGAATACTGTCACTGAATCGATATCTTCAAAGTACCGCAAACAGGACAAAAGTACCGTACACTGATGACGAGCGTGGTGAGATCCTTGACTGATACGGTACGAGGAAGTTTCCTCAGTCGATCGGAGAAGTGTTGATCGACGAGAGATTGCATGTGACGACACATCGTCGTTTGAAGATTACGACGAGTTTGCATTGACATCATCGACTGGAAAGGGTATTTATGAAATTAACTAAAAGGGAATGCAAAAAAAAGATAAATAGAAATGGTATACAATCTTAGTTGTTCTAGTGTACTACACGAGGTAGTAGAGGTTCAAACTGCTATAGGTATGACTCTATGTATGAAAAGGTCATTTAACGTAACTTGTTTTGAAAATTTAAAAAAAAATCAGATAAATGCAACCACTCACACCATACTTGTTGTTGACTGTATCAGTGAAGATGCCCATGCCAGCAACTCGCGCTTCGATCGTTCCACCTTACACTCAACTTTTTAAAAAAAAATAGACCACACAAAAAATGCAGAAACACTCTCTAAGTCAGCCAGCCAAGTCAATAACCATTGTGATCTTCATCTCTTCTCACCTTCAATTCCGCAACTGAGCATTCTCAAATATGGTTCGTCATCGACTGATTTCTGCAGATCAAATGTCGTTGTGACTGAGAGACCGCGACCTGAAAGATCAATAATTATAATTATTGTAATCTAATTATTGGCGTTAAAAGAAGAGGAACTAGAAAGAGAAATAGATCGATTCCATTGCAGTTATCACCGTATTCACTTGCAATTCACTTTGAAACATCTATAGACTTTGATATTTCAAGCGAAAGTGACGCAGACTTTTATTAACCATTATCGAACACTTGAATGATCGAACACTTGAATGATTTTTTGGGAATGACAAAAACTAAATATAACTCACCGGTTACATAAATAGTGCCTCCAACGGGGAATTGAATGATCACTTGAATCGAACCACCCAGATTTCCAGTGATGCTGAAATTAAAATTTCCCAATTAGTATAATTCGTGTTACATTTTGGAGTTCCTCTCTGCCGCCGTAAACCACATTATTTCAAAGGGGCTTTCTAAGTTAACTCGCATTTTACAACTTTGAATTGCCGAGAGTAGAATTTTCGATTTCATTGCTGATCTAGACATTCCATTCCCTTCCTTTTCACTCTAGTCTCTCTCAATTCTCCACACTCTCTCCTCTCGGTCGCCATAATCCCCGTGGGTAATCCTCAGCTGTTCTGTCTAATCTCTCTGAATGACCCGAGGTAACTCCAATCAGACTCGCACCCAATCGTCCCCCTCTCGAGAGTTCAAATGCCTATTTCATTGACAGGTTCAGGTTCGCTCAAATTGAAATGAAATTTCCCGTCCGATAAGGCGAATGAGAAAGATAGAAACCACCCAGAGTTCACACTTACAAAAAGTCGAAATTGGTGAGTCGCAAAACGAGTTGATTGGGAGGAATCGGGCCGAAGTAAATTCCCTGCAACAAAAATTATATTTGAAGATCATATGCTGTTGTAATCGAACAGGCAATAGCGAACAATAAAAACGTGTCAGTTTTTACTATCAAAGAAATAAGTTTAATCCTGATATTTCGAGATGGAGAGTTTCAGACTCTTTCAAGTTGGAAACCGTGCGAAAATGAGACAACACGTCTCTCGTTTTCTAAAACCAGCGTTTCAAAGTCTCCATTTCGAGATGTGCTGTTTCCAAATCATAGATTTTTTTCTTTGGGATTAGAAGAATGCCAAAAATACAATGGACTTACCTGAGGCTGGCGGAAATTAGTGATGCGGAGATTCTGAATCTGTACGCATCCTTCAGTGAAACATTGTTGAGTTGAGGGAAGGGAGATACGAGAGATCTGGTAGTCGACCAAACCAGCTGAGAAATATAGGCATAAGGAAAACATTTCAACAAAGATTAGTTCGCCACGTTTCTACGCTAATCATATACATAACGATCAGTATAATGGGTACAATCTATCATAGAGTTGATGAGTCATGTACAAAAATTATATTATGAATGACACAAGGGGAAATAACTACAAACTGACAAGCAATGCTGGAAGCCTGGTCGAATAATCCTCTATTCAATCGTATTCGAATGGCAGGAGTGGGCGCCATTGATTGTGGAGGGGAATTGACTGGAGGAAGTTGACATCGCACTGAGATCACCAGCAAGGCCTGGAGATGTTTATCGATTGACCTTATCACTTTTTTCGAATCCATATTTCACTTTTTTGGTCTGGAAACTGCGAATTTAGCCACCCTCCTTAAACTTTTCGAACACCGCAAAAAAAACTCCTGTAATCCATCTAATCGTCCACCTTAGCATTCCAATTGTATTTTCCGTCTATTTTGACCTGTCACCTAATCTTTGT
The DNA here is from genome assembly GCA_036245785.1 of Pristionchus fissidentatus. Taxonomy (NCBI): domain Eukaryota; kingdom Metazoa; phylum Nematoda; class Chromadorea; order Rhabditida; family Neodiplogasteridae; genus Pristionchus; species Pristionchus fissidentatus. The sequence goes on along the minus strand of BTSY01000001.1, from coordinate 16,882,891 downwards.
TCGTAAGTCTTCTCTTTCTTCTCCTTTCAGTCGTTTTTTCTACATGATCTACTCTTGCACTGGAACAACAGCCGATTACACGACTTTCTCAATTGTTCGATGGTACTTTGACTTGACTTAAATATTGTGACTGAACTCTGACTCTGACTAATTAAAGTCTTGACTTTAAAATTCAGAAAAGTTACGAAAATTGACTGGATGCAAAGTTCGAAGAAAACAAGGACATGCTGCGGTGTATTTGCGAACGTTCTCAAGGGGTTTCGAATGGGACGAACGGGTTTTGATTGAGAACGAAAAGAGTTCGAATTCCAATGGAAGGAACGTGGAATGAAGCAAGAGACTGGAGGAAATTGATTGAATCGATAACAAATTCATTCATTAAGTATGCCGTTAGAGGATTTGCATGCTCACTAGATATTAGAAAGTCAAATTGTTCGGTTGTCCAATAGTCGAAACATCATTGCTTTCATGAGGTCAAGACCTCCTTTTTCCATGTAAGGTCGTTTATTATTCTAGCGGTGCTTACTACCCGTCTCGAGTATTTGGAGGGTTAGCCTCGAGAATGTGGGACTCCTTTCAAGGATCTTCGTTTCTGAGTTAGTAAAGAGATCGAAAATCCATCGAGGAAAGGAAACATATGATTTCAAACTTACAGGCAAGGGTCATGGCGAGAAGGTATGCAAAATTGTGAGAGTCTCTCTCGATTGTCCACGCTCTCTGACTCAAAAGCTCTATCCATAGAATGGAGCAGACAGTGTAATGATGTGGAAACTCACATACATAACTTCTAACCACTCTGTTGCATAACCATCTTCATCTGTCCAATCCTCAATCTCTCTCTTTCTCCATTTGTTCCTCTCCCTTTTCCTTTCATGATTTGGAATGAACTGATCCACTTTCCTTTCCTTTCTCTTCCGATTTCCAATTCACTTTCCCCTCACTTTCTTCAATCTGACCTATTATAGCACTAAACGGCGATCGAAAACGAAAGTTTTCTCGGGATTAGCGTCTTTTCTTCCCATTGAAGTATGAAACGCGTCAAACCGACGAACTCGTCATGTTTCTGATCGAGTATCGATCAAATTACAGAAGAAAATCAATAATTGAAGTAATTAAAGCTGCACCCGCGGCAAGGCTAGACAAAAGAGTTGGTCATTGGCAGTTTAATGATAGTAGAAATGAGTGGGCAGCGTGTTACACTCACAGACCTTCAACGTCATTCGAAATTCAACATTTGAAAAAATTTCAACAATTGATTAAACTTTCAAGAATCGCTGTGGAACTGAGCTTAAGAGTTATTCGATTCCGCTCATTTCATTCACAAGTTCTATCAAGTTCGATCAATAAGCATCAATCAGCGCGAGAGGGGCAAATTCCCATACTTCGTCTCTCCTGTGATAGATTGTGCCGAAGTTGGACCGTTCAGTTATCACCCTTCCCTACTCAATTTGTATCCCCATCGAAAGGAGTGTTTTGCCTTGTAGACTAGCTTGTCTACACACAATCATTCAATCGGAACAATCGACCCAGAAGTGAAATTGAATGGCATACAGAGGGACAAGAGGAGGGGGAGGAGGGGGGGGCTATCTCGCCCCTCACTCCCAAATTGGCACCCTGTCAGAAGTTATAGAGCGAGCGGAGGATTTGATGCGCGAATTCGACATGGAGGCAATAGACAACAGTAAACAATTGGAAAGTGGATAGGGGAAGATATGGATGCATGTTCGGTATTCGTATTACGTTTGGACGAGAGATAGGTATTACTACTAGCCGAAGAGAATTAGAGGAGATAGACTGCAAGAGAGTATGTCCAGGACCGAAACGGCATTCCTAATGGAAGATGGAATTGAGAGGAACTCACGGTGGATAATAAGAGACGCATCGAAGGAGAGGTCGAATCAAGTGGAAAACAATTACAATCCACTCAATTCACTGGCCGAAATTACCTCGGAAACCCTGAAAATTAAATTTTGTAAAGCACGCAAGGATGGTCCATTCTGTACAACAATGATTAACAAATTGACGTTTTATGTTTAAAAAAAAGGTGGATGAGTTATGCGTTTATCTCGAAACGGAAAGGTGGTTGGGGGGGGGCGGAGGGGGGAAAGTGACAATACATTTGGCTTCCTCTACTCTATTGCCTGCAATCTCTGTGCACTCTCTCGATTCCCTCTGTTCTCTCCTCTCGACTCCGCCCACTTTCTCGATACTCTCTCTTGAGATATTCATCAAGAGCGAGAAAGAGAGAGAGAAATGCTCATGGAATCTCGCTTTCTCACTCTGGATTAAGTCGATTAAGTCCACTTGTTATTTCCATTTAGATGAGGACTGGAGAAAGATCACGTCAATTTAAGACGTTTATAAATTGTACATAGTCACTTAATTGAGGGCTCGCTTATTCAAACGTCCGAATTCATCTGATCAATCTTACACTTTCACATAGGTCTCTTTCCTCTTTTTACACTTAAAATGTACCCAGACGAATCTACTTTTGTGTTCGAAAAAGAACCGACAAGGAAGCATTGAAGAGAACCCGGTCCACCACATTGGCATGGTCGTTCAATGAAGAGACAGAGAGAGAGAGAGAGAACGACCGTCTCACTCCATTGGATACTCAGATTGCGTGAAATGAGGAGACAGAATTCGAGGAGGTCTTTGGTGTCTATTTAGTGTGTCTATTACTCTCTTCTCCTCTCCTGTCACCTTTCGAGAGGGTTCACTGCATTCGATAGGAAACAGATTGTTGTCTAACCTGTTCACAACAAATTGTGACTCATTCCATTCTCGCGCCAACCTTGTGAGTGGACACAATCGCCCAAGGAATTACTCAATCTCTCAGACAACAAAAGTTGGGTGGAAGAGAAACGAAAAGACGACAGGGTTTGATTGGGATTGAAGATTGTACTCTTGTAGAAAGGAAAAGAAAGAACTGCAGGGAAAGAGATCGGAAACATCGATGAGCAGAAGCAGTCGATAGAAAAGGAAGAAAGAGGAGAAGTTCGATAAACAGTTTCGGGAGCATTCCAAATGCATGTCGGATCGAGTTATTGAGAGAGCAGTAGTAAGATGTAGTGAGGAGATCAATCAGACCACAGTGCAGGCAAGCCAATCACGTATTTAGGCTCGAAATGAAACAGCAAATTCCCGGGTAGACTAGTAAAGTTGGATGGAGTAAGGTAGTGCAAGACATAAACGAGGCAGTAACTGGTAGGTGAACTGTATGACCTCCCCTTAGCAACTCTCTCTCTCTCTCTCATTCCATCCTTCCCCCCCCATTCACATGATGATCGGCCCTTTTCTCTCTGACAATCTTATGAAACTTTGAACTTTATTTATTCTGACATCCGTGAATGAAAATTGGAGATGGAATACAGTTAGGCTTGCTTGGACGATCGCTTCGGCACTGAATAAATTTCGTTATTATTAGAAAAAAAACTTAAAATTTAATTCGCTTAAATTACTAATTACTAAAAATAAAATTAATGAAAGAGTGGTCATCTGATTATCACTCACTGTTTGAATCATGTGTCTTCGCAGAGTACAGACCGGGGATTTCGTCAGTGTCCGAATCGGAAATTCGCACCGTGAGATACTCGTGGGCCTAAAAATCAGTTAGTCTTCGAATTTCGAATCAAATTTTCCCCGTCCATGATTTATGTGCAAAGATCCCGGTTCTCTTCACATTCCTCAGGTGGTTCATGAAAAATGACACGGATGTGAAAGAGGTCTAGACGGTTCCCCGGTTATGATTAATTGTTGTTTAGTGGGAGGGGTAAATGCACTTCGAAAGAGATTCGCAACTGGAATTGTTACCACTAGAATTGTTCACTGTTCTCTTGCTCATTGGTTGTGTTCATTACTATATTGGCGAGTGTTCCCTCTTCAAATTATCTCGCTTTTCTCCTATTTCAATCGCTACTTTCGAGTTTGGAGAGAGAGAAGACGAAGTGAAAAACTTGCAGAGTTGTGCGATCAGACAATGAACTTTAGAAAATTAGTCAGACAACGCTCCACTTATTGCTAGTGATCAGATGCTGTTTTGATGATGGCAACTAACATTTGATGAAATTAAGCTGAACTTCAACTTTAAAAGACTACCAAATGGCGCCATTTCAATCGGAATCTAAAGAGTGCTCGGCCTTTGACCGTTACTTAATCTGCGCAAAACAGCACAATTTTGAACGGCCGGTTTAGAGCACGAATTAAACACTCGTCTCGTCTTATTTATCTCAAAACTACTCGAGTAGTTTATAGCCCCTTATTGCCAGATATTTGTAATGCGAAAACCATTCAAGATGATTCGCTCTGCAGAAGAAAACCAACTAAGGTACTGAACCTTTTCGACGCTGTTAGAGGCCCATTCGATTCCCCTGGGAACTCAAACACCCTCTTGATAGACGACTATTAAACTTAACTACTCAGTCTACGACTCGATAAGTCTAAGCCGACGACTTCAAAGTTTAATAAGCGAACGGCAGCCCAGAAGTCTACAGCCGTAGACTTATTTCCCTCTTCTGAGTAATATTTGTAATGACTAACAGCGGGAGTATCGAGGGAAACGGAGAAGAGAGTGTCTTCGTGGTCACTGTCTGCTGCTGAATATGTCCTGCAAAGAGATCGAGTGAGAGGAGGAAGTGACGTCATCAACAGCCATTGAGCGGAGAACTGACCTCTTGAGCGAACTAGATGATCTCAGTGGTTCCTTCACCATTTCGGGCATGTCAGCATACTGCAATAAAGCAAGTAAGGATAGGGAAGCTATGTTCGCCGAATGGTGTAAGGCTCTGCTTTCCAGGCGAAGGTTCACGAGACACCCGCCCAAGTTAACAAAGCCTTCCACTTCTCCTCGGTTGCGGTAAATAAACAAATATATTTAGTATACTATTGGTTATTTTGAATTCAATTACAGGTTTGACTAAATGGCCACTTTTATCATCACATAACTGATCGAGTCTGCTCCTCTTCTCTCTCAATTTGTTCATCACTGCAGCAACGAGAATGCATCCAGCGCCAATGGAGAAATAGACAGCGAGAGGAGCGAAGTCGGAATCCATTGAAGAATTGAGAAGAAGAGAAGAGAGGAGACTGATATCGACCGATTTCAGATGGCGTGGAGGGGAAGGAATACAGGGAAACACACATAATACTGAAGAAGATGATTCAGTTGTGCAACATGTGAAGGATATGTAAACGATAAATACTGATATTGTTAGTAAATGAGCATGATCGTAGAAATGAAGAGCCGCAAATAGAAGCATAATTCGTTCGAGCGTGAACGCAGAGAGCTTGGACATCCTAATAGGAAAGTGAAAGGGAAGCTTGCAATGGAAAGAGAGTGGGCGAATCTAGCGGTATCTGACAGTGGGATCTCCGATAAACGGATCTTCCCTTTCGCTGGAGACTTCCCAGGATGGGAAAGAGTGGAATAGCAAGTTCTCCTTGCTTATCGAAATGGCAAAAACGCATGTCAAGGCTCAGAATGGTTCAGAATATTATTGAACTTGAACGAGATGTAACAACCCGAAGTGAAAGCACACAAAGCTGGGAATGACTCGGAGAGGTTGGTATAAATAGATCGTTAGAGTAATTATTCAGAGGGAAATAAGTCTACGACTTCATGTCTAAGCTGGCTAGCGACAACTTTAAAGTCTACTAGGGGCAGGTGAACGAGGTCGCTGGGCTGCCCATAAGTGTAGAGTCGTAGACTTGTTTCCCAGTGATTAAAGTGTTAGTGTCGATGAATTATCGATTATGGTTTCGTTTCGGTTCGATTCTTTCTATGGCTGAGACAAGGCGACGTCTTCGTATTGAGTGTGTACATCTTGGGATTGGCGTAGACTGAATCCTCGCATCTCTGCTTGTTCAATCCATTCAAAGCAACGAATCGAGCAGGATAGAAGTCAGGGTCGAAGTACGGAATCATACCTACAAAGCAACATTCCATCGAGCATATCTATAGACTATAGTTTGAGAGTAGATGATGATCAATATCTCAAAACCAATCATCGTTCATAAAAATTAGTATGGGTCCAGCCGAGACTTCTTTTCATCTTCATACCTCCATAGTTCGCAGGTGCACATTCACATGCAGTCTGTTTCCACGTAGTGGACCAATCTGGCTGGTAGCTCATCTTCTGAGGAATCATATCCAACTTCACAGGCATATCTGAAAGAATTCCAATATTAAGTATTGTCTTTCCATATGAAAAGAATCATAAAACATATCTATTCCGACACCAAGTGTTTGCGCACGGTAGACGCAAGTACCACCGACTTGCACACCTCACCTCTCAGAAAGGTCCACCTCCCGAATTGGAGAAGCGACACCACAACAAGTCCTTTCGAGAGGTTAGTTGCTGATTGAACCCGCAGGTCGTCCATCAAGACGTAAACTCTCTCTCAACACTCATTGAGGAACGGTCTGTGTCCCCATCGGTATTACATTTATAAAATGATACGATCATACCAAAAAGCCGAATAACGAACTTCCGTTGTTTACCAAAGCGACCCTCTCGCTTTTGCGTGCTCTCTCGTCTTGGTAAATACAGGAAGTCCCCAATTCGACATTTTGTTCGATCGTATCATTTTATAAATGTAATAAAGGAGCCCGCGTAGGAGTCACCATAGCTATTCACAGCCACTCTCCGAGACTGCATGAAGGAACTCGACTCGGAGATTAAAGAGTTCCCATCAACGGTATTCATTCCCCCCGTCTCCACTTCGCCGATGATGTTGACCTTATCACAACCAACGCCTCATCTAGACGATGTTCACCGAGCTGGCAGAAGTCGAAGAGTCTGACTGCGCGTCGACAGGAAGACGACTCAACTGATAAACATGGGTTCACCGGACCTGCCGCCTCATTTCAGGGCGGCGGCCTATTAGAGTCTACAACGACCGAGTGCTGCGATACAACAGATCTACCCAGGAAGGTATTCTCCATCAGTCACCTCACTGCTGCAAGATGCGAAGCTACGCCATCTCTTCGATTCACATGTGCTTCTCACTTTTTCAACGTCCCCACCACTTAAGAAGGGTACAACCTCCTTCACTTGGACAACCCATTAAGTCCGTGACAGGGAGCCCATGGGAAAATGCAGTGGAAGAAGAATCAAGAAAGAGCCTCGACATCGACCATGTCTCTACCCCTTTCGATTCGATAAACCACATCGAACTAAAGTAGAATTGATGAGAAGATTACATGCCACGGCGAGAATGATAGCGAGTCCATCGAACAACTTTCTTGGAAGTTGTAGTGATCCGATCGAACAGTTCTTCGAGACTGCCTATGCTGTTTGACGATCCGCTCCATTGCCATCCTAACCAGCGCTCGATTGTCCCTGGGCAACGCGCGCTCGAGATTAATTGGAAGAATTGTTACCCATGCGATTTGCGCTGAGGAGCTGTGCAACTCAGTAGCTGAGTACTCCTTCCCACCTTTACACGTGAGCATTCGATCATCTCCAGCTGGAACTTCGAAGTAGCGACAGAACCATTTGAATGCCTTGATACGACGCGATTCACCCGGACCTCCGGGATTAGAGACGTCCTGTAAATAAACAAGCCATGACAAACATTATCAAAAAATAAATTCCATAACTATCCATGTATCAACTAATATTCCTCAATGGTCTTCATAAGCTGTAACGTGTATTCCGAAATTGAATTACGCATATTTCGTCTAATTTCTAAAATGCTGTCATTGAGACAAAGCTCCATTTATATTATTACAAACCTCTCCGTTGCACTCATTATTTATGATGAGTGAAGTCGGGCCAAAGATGGGTCCACTGTAGCCAGCCTCGGCATTCTTTTCTCCACTGTTCCAGTCTCCTCAAAACCAGTATTCAATAGATGAATCATAATAACAGATATATGTGTGAAGTTGTGAGACCAAATTCATACACTTAGTTTCGTACCCATTACAATGTCGTGCATCGCGGGCTTCGGTGGCTGCGGCGTCATGTAGAACCTGCATGGTATTGCAATCGATGTCAACAGCGCGCATCAATCTTCGTTAATTCGATAACATCCATTCAAAATATAGTTAATTCTCCTCACCATAGACTTGCCATCACAGCGAGGGGCGGGTCGAGTTTGGTCATGACGAGATTGGGAGAAGTCAACAGATCTACGTCTATTCCCTACAAGAACCATCTCAGATCAGTTCCTTTCTAAGATTCTCGAACCTGCTCATGAAGCCAGTCCTGGAACATTCCGTAGTTGTAGTTGTATGAAATCTGCAATGAACAAATAAGTTAATGTCAGTTGATATGAAAAGGTAGCCATGATACCTGAATGGCTCCCCTTCCGAAGTAGCATCCAGTGTACACTCTATCAGTCGTATTCTTCTCACTCTCATCTTTCTCCTTGTAACAACCGAAGAAATGGTTGAGTTCTGCCGATTCGGCACAGTACCTGGAAAGCAACTAGCAGGGATGTGTTGAGGTTAAATACACTACGCTCTCTGCATAGTTCTGCAGGTTCGGTCCAGGGGGACCTCGGTAGCTTGCTTCAGGTACGGTCCAGGGGGACCTCGGTAGCTTTCTTCAGGTACGGTCCAGGGGGACCTCGGTAGCTTGCTTCAGGTACGGTCCAGGGGGACCTCGGTAGCTTGCTTCAGGTACGGTCCAGGGGGACCTCGGTAGCTTGCTTCAGGTACGGTCCAGGGGGACCTCGGTAGCTTGCTTCAGGTACGGTCCAGGGGGACCTCGGTAGCTTGCTTCAGGTACGGTCCAGGGGGACCTCGGTAGCTTGATTCAGGTACGGTCCAGGGGGACCTCGATAGTCGGCTCCAAGTACGGTCCAGGGAGAGCTTAGGATGTTGGGGAATCTTAATCGCTAGAAAGAGTACTGGCTTATTCCGTTGCAAAAGGCTCGTGAGGCTGAGAGCGATCGAGCAACTTTTTTCGATCGCTCTCAGCCTGACGAGCCCTTTGCAACGGAAACGCAGGATACCGTATGTTGATTTCCTTGGCGTGTTCGAACACGTTTCTGACATCGCAAAACACTTTTCCCGCGATTCTCCACGCTCCCCGGTTCATTTGGGAACTTTTTGAGATTTTCAATTTTCCACGTAAAAACATGTTAGAACAAGTCCAGACACATTTCTGACATCGCAAAACACTTTTCCCGCGATTCTCCACGCTCCCCGGTTCATTTGGGAACTTTTGAAATTTTCAATTTTTCACGTTAAAACATGTTAGAACACGTTCAGACACGTTTCTGACATCGCAAAACACTTTTCCTGTGTTCCCCTACGCTCTGCGCTTCAATTTGACACTTTTCGAAATATTCGGTTTTTCACGTTAAAACGTGTTAGAACACGTTCAGACACGTTTCTGACATCGTAAAACACTTTTCCTGTGATCCTACGCTCTGCGCATCAATTGAGCGTACGCATCGCTACGCTCTGCGCATCAATTGGACACTTTTCGAAATTTTCTGTTTTTCACGTTAAAACTCGGCAAAACAGGTAAAAACGTGTTTCACGATACTCAAAAACGTGTCAGGGCGCATTCTGGCACTTGCGAAAAATGCGGCAAAAGGTTTGCCCGCGGCGGGGGTCGAACCTGGGGGTCTCGGATTCAAAGTCTGACGCGTTATCCACTTGGCTATGAAATTAGCGGATTTTTATATTAAAATTTTGAAATGTTTTCTGAGCAGTTATCATATGCAAAAGGTTCTGAGAAGATTGCGCAAATTTGAAGCGATTTATGGGGAAAATGGAAAAAAAATGTCCGTCACGCTGCAACAAAAAAAAACATACAGACAAACAGACAGACACAATCATTTCCTATAAGTGGAGGAATTAGGTGAGGAGTGGAGAAGTACGACACTGTTTACCTTCCTCCCATTAGACATTTATCACCATTTTCGGGCGCGTATCCAGGTGCTTTCGGATCGAGGAAAGAAGAGGTCGGACCTCCCTGCAATTGGTCATACATGTCAATGATTCTATCGAGTAGTTTTGTCAGATGAAATAGTTGAGAACAAAAGATTATTCGCGAATAACCTTTGTTCTTCGGGAATAGGATTATTCGATATAACAACCTTACTGGCGAGTGTTGTGAAATCAATGCTCACCTCAAACCAATTGTAGAATCCTCCTCTGTAGAAGCAGTCCGCAGCCTCGTCGTCGCTTCGACCACCACTTAAATAACCATTTTAATGCAAAATTGAATAATTTGTTATTCAAGACATCCGTTTCTTGCATTCACAATTAGTTCGCATGTATGCAATAAAGTCTCATACAGATATAGTCCAGCATTGTTCTCTCCCGTCTCTTGTACTGCATGGGCGAAGAATGCAGCGAGATCTCGACGATGATTCTCAGAGGACGAATACACCTGACAATGGACTGTTCTAATTAGAAAAATTGCATTCTAAATTGAAAAAAGTTTTAAAAAACAATAGAAACAGGAAAGAAAGACACAATTTTTTAATTGAATTACCGATTTACGGAACAAGAGTAATAGGTAATGTGGCATTTTGTCTGCCGTAAATCGTCACGTAGGTATTCAGGACTCCGTAAAGACGTCAGCTCGTCAACCTATCGAAAAAAATATGTTGCGCTCGATACCTTATTGGACGAAGTTGTTCCGAACTCGGGGAAGTATCGCGCCGCGATGGAAAAGGCTTCGTATGAGTAGGGGAAACATCGGTCTGGACCCCAACCGAGATTAGCGAAGGGAAAGAGATCCTCAACGAATACACAATCATTTTTTTCTGCAAACATAGGTATACAAGGTTGTAATAATTCTGTTCCCACCTCGAACATTTCCTTCGTGAACCATTCCTCGATCGGTGACTTCGGTTTCTTCAATGGATCTCGCGGACCCTTGCACTTCTTTGGAGGGCCTGAGTACAATCGAAGTGAGTATCGAATTGTTTGCGTAGATGCAGTGAGAATGCGTGTAGTGACTACAAACAAACACGGAACCTTTTCCAAATTTGGCGGCGGCCGGACACTTCCCTGAGGATCCAGTACCGTTTCTTACTGCTGCAAATGAAGATCCATTAAACGATGGTCAATAAACTCTATTTTTCCTTGACTTAAAAAAAAGTAACTTTAATACTGAAAACTCCTTATCACTCGGTAAATGTGACAATGTCACTTGTAACTTTAAAATTTAACTCACGAGTGACGATAGAATTGTCAATTTCTTCTTTCTCCTCTTCGATCTCTGGTGGTTTCGTTCGTTTCTCTTCCTTCTTCTCCACTGTTATCACGTGCTTCCGAAGCCATTCGGGAGGAGAAACGAACTGAAAATAGGAGAAAGACAATTAATCAATATTTGATATTCCCCGGGCAAATCAATAATCGATAAAAATGGAATTTTTCTACTCACTTCAGGTGGTCCAGCTCTTCCTCTAAACGCGAATCCAATAGCAACTCCGATTGAGAGTAGAATGAGAACCGTGAGAGCACCGGCGAAGAAGGAACGCATTCGAAGAGACTGCAGACATACACATAAAAATGCTCGGTTCTCCTACCTCCCCATTCACACGCTATCTCGTTCACCCACCATAACGAGAGAGTATGTGAACGGAGAAGAGTTGGAGAACCTTTTTCTAAAAACGAAACATTGGAGAACGTTCTCCAGGCAAAATTTATCTCAGTGTAAAAACGTCTTCGTATAACCAAAAAAAGCGATGTCTGATTTGATGAGTGACTTCGACCGATGCAAAAGTGGTTTGGGAGAGTGGGAGACAGTGAAGAACCAGACGAGAATGAATAGATGATGGAAGAGTGAAATGGGAGACCCTCCGGATCCATCGAAGGAACCCTCGAGGGAGAGTGAAATCGAACTGAGGATTGGTGATGTTTGTATGTTCTCTTCTACTCTCACGTCACCGATCTAACGCTAACTAATGTGCTATTATCTTATTCACTTCAGACGCTGATTCTCGGAAATAATTACATGGTATGAAACGTATTCAATTGGCAGTGTTTTTTTTGCAGTGACGTACGAAATTTGTAGTTGAACTGAATTGAGAATAAAAGAGCCGACCTTCGAATGGCTACATGTCTCCTTTGGAATTGGATTCTCCATAGGAGTCTTCTCTACGATAGAAGACAAGGAAGAAGAAGAAGTAGGTAGATCATCTAGATGAGGGTACTCATCGAATGGAGAGACGATGACAAGAGACAGAGAAAGAGAGAAGGACGAGAGAGTGTGAGAGATTGAGAGAGACGGGAAGATCCGTAGTCTCCCTTCTCTTTCTTTTCCCCAACTCGAATGCAAATAATCGCGCCTCGGGGTCAATTTCAAACTCGAAGTGTTGAATGAAAGACAGGCGGAATTCGATCGAAATCTGTCAAAGATATTCCACTCTTTTCAATCTTATACAACGCGAGAGAGGAACGCGAAATCAGAGATCACAATCGCTTTTAGAAATGGCAGGGTTTCGTTTGTCGAGAGTGCCTTTGGGTCTCTCTAAAACCGTTTCCCTTTGTGTTTCAGTGAGAGGGCAGTGCTGATCTGTGATTTGACGCTCTCGTAGAAACGATGCGGGAGCCATTTTATCAGTTGGTCAGCAAACAGAAAAGAGAGCCGTGGGGTGTTCAGGGAGGGTGGACGGACCCCTACCCTACCCCCCCCCCCCACTCCGAGAGGAAGAAGAGTATAGGAAGGAGAGGGCACTAGAGAGATCGAGAAACACGAAGATGTACATGATAATATGAAACTTTGAAGCAGTTCAGGTGCTAATATCATCTGGATTGCGGCAAAGAAGTTTCATGGCTGATTATGCATTTTGGAAATGCCTTTTAGGAACTCAAAACCTAAATTATAAATGTTCTGAACGTGCTACAAACAAATCTTGGATTTTTTTCTGGGTTTCTAAACGGTAGCTCAAAAGACCCTATCACCGTTTTGTAAGTATAGGCTACTGTATAGCACGTTCAGCCTGAAGATTTACCACTGATGTCATCCCTCTAAGTGTTTTGGTTTACATGTTAAAATGCAAAAATGTTAAAATGAAAATGCATATACAGTAGCGGACAAAAGTCTTCGGGCACTTTTTATATCTGATACAACTTTTTAACCCAAGGGGGCTTTGATACGATATGGTAAGACCATATACCAAATCTATTGGAGATTACGATGCAACTATTGGGGGATTGCGAAATCGTTCAGTAATTGCGTCGTGATGACGCAATCGATGCACACTTTTTTGAAGTGCCATTATTCTTACATGGATTTTTTCCCGCTCGTCTAACTTTCAGGATGTTGAGACCTGGCCACGACCTACCTAGAAACTTTTTTTCAAGTTGCTGCGGTGCCGCTACTTGGCTGCAGCCAAGCTGCAAATTGGAGACCTGAAAATCATATCTCGCCGTTTAGACATCGCCCAGACCCGATCAATGCACCAAAATGATCGCCATCATGACTACCGATGATCCTGAGAATATGGTCGCGGTAGGTCACCAATTGTCCTCAGGACACGAAAAAATCACTTTTTCGCATTATTGTGGTCTGACGAAGGGGAAGTCTATAGGACGTGCTCGAGAGATCTGGTTTGGGCGTGGATTTGGTTGAGAATCTATGAGAGAACCGATTCCTAGCTGCAATAAGCGTTTTGATTGGACTCCTGCCCGCGACGATCGATTTCCGGAAGGACACTGGTTTGGCCACGCCCATTTTCTGCCCGTTGACAAGGTTCTGACTTTTGAGTGTATCTCGGTACTGAGTTAACGGAGAAGGCTGGCAGACCCATCAATGGAATCAGCGTGGCTGGCTCTATATTCTCATTCACAAAATTTCATCATCACTATGCAATATTGCATCATCCTTATGCAATATTCCTATTTTTTGCGTTTTCTTAGCGGTTAGTCAAGGAATAATGGTGGAATAAATTCCAATCAAATAAATTTGATATTTCCGCCACTCTAGAGCACAAATTACGTCATTAATATGCAATATTATATAATTCTGAGGATTATTGCCTAAGGATGATGCAATATTGCATAGTGATGATGAAATTTTGTGAATGATAATATAGAGCCAGCCACGCTGATTCCATTGATGGGTCTGCCAGCCTTCTCCGTTAACTCAGTACCGAGATACACTCAAAAGTCAGAACCTTGTCAATGGGCAGAACATGGGCGTGGCCAAACCAGTGTCCTTCCGGAAATCGATCGTCGCGGGCAGGAGTCCAATCAAAACGCTTATTGCAGCTAGGAATCGGTTCTCTCATAGATTCTCAACCAAATCCACGCCCAAACCAGATCTCTCGAGCACGTCCTATAGACTTCCCCTTCGTCAGACCACAATAATGCGAAAAAGTGATTTTTTCGTGTCCTGAGGACAATTGGTGACCTACCCGACCATATTCTCAGGATCATCGGTAGTCATGATGGCGATCATTTTGGTGCATTGATCGGGTCTGGGCGATGTCTAAACGGCGAGATATGATTTTCAGGTCTCCAATTTGCAGCTTGGCTGCAGCCAAGTAGCGGCACCGCAGCAACTTGAAAAAAAGTTTCTAGGTAGGTCGTGGCCAGGTCTCAACATCCTGAAAGTTAGACGAGCGGGAAAAAATCCATGTAAGAATAATGGCACTTCAAAAAAGTGTGCATCGATTGCGTCATCACGACGCAATTACTGAACGATTTCGCAATCCCCCAATAGTTGCATCGTAATCTCCAATAGATTTGGTATATGGTCTTACCATATCGTATCAAAGCCCCCTTGGGTTAAAAAGTTGTATCAAATATAAAAAGTGCCCGAAGACTTTTGTCCGCTACTGTATGTATATTGAACACTCTCATGGCAGTGCTTTCAATTTCAATTCAACACGCAACTCTGGGCGCAAACAATACCAAGCATGAGTATGCAGTAAGAGAGGAAGTAGATTCGATCTCTCGTTCACGGTATTGTATACAATACAAATTCATTTGCTCCCAAGTTGTTGCAACAGACAGATAATTATCATAAGCGCATTTGTATTTTCATTGTTTCTTTATAAGCGTCAGCATTTTTCTCTTCGAAGGATAACAATATTTCCAGGGCTCTCGGTGTTTCTCCTTTTGAACAATGTCTATTCTCGATTGTCGAAAGCGTTCGAATTGTGCGAGACTCGGGTCATAAAGTATACAACATTCGAGTAGAGAAAGGGAGGAGAATTCATTCTCCCCCTTCGTATTGCACTTTAGTGACCGATCCGGTCTGGAGAAGGGAATCGGGGCTGTTCGGTCTCACAATGAATACTCGCAGGTTCATATGAATCACCACGGCCATTTTAGGAAATTCGAGACATTCAGCACCTTTTCATTTATTTTTGGTCGCGATTAAAAAAATCTTTTTATTCCATTTACTTCTCAATCTTGGATGCAATTATTTTAATGATCTCCTATTATTACAAATGATTTTGAATAATGCCGAGCGTTTCTAGTTTTGTACAAGGAAACATCGCGTTCTCAGAGATAATCACGTAGATTTGAAATGGGAACATGTGATAGATTACAAGGTGACTCCATTTGTCATTCATCCTCTCTTGTTATCTCTCTCATTTCTGCCACTCCCATCGAAACTTTCACCCAAATCTCAAAGTGAAAGTGACCAATCGCAGTCACAAAAAGCTCTCTTCTTTCTCTTTCTCATCAACTCAAAAAAGGAGATTGTCCTCATTAGCCCCGATCTGATCCCATTTCACTCTCAACTCCGTTCATTCCTCCTTTCTCTCTCTTTCCTTTCACTACTCCCGTCCATCCCGTTATCCCCAGCAGTCTTTTCTCGATTCCAAACCAGCTTTTCCCCTTCATCTTTTCACTTCCACAAACTGCCACTTTTACTCGAGAGTTTGACATCCGAGACAACTCGAATGGCACTCATTTCCTCTCTGTCCACACTGTGAGTTATCGTTCCAATTGACGGTCTATCAAAGTGAAAGAAGAATTCAAATGGAGAACAAAGAGAGTCGACTCGATCGACTTACTATGCCATTCGCATACCATTCTCTCACTTCTCTGCACTCTCTTCAATCCGCACACTCTCTCATTGGCTATTTTCGATATCTCGTGAGGGGTCGATTCGCATTGTGGAAAGGCGGCGCCGTTTCGTCTCAATTAGAGAAAGAGGATTGATTTCGATCCATTTGAGATCTCAATCCTCCCATTTATCTCATATGAATTGATGTGACCAATCTCCCTCCTTCCCAACTTGACGAATCGCCTTCGACACTAAACTGTCCAGTCTTCATAGGTTTGCATTCATTACTCATTTTTTTCTCACACGGAAGTAAGTCTGCGCAAATCTAAGGATGCCGTCAAATGGTGTTAAAAGTCTAAGGATGCCTTTCCATTGCCCTGATAGGTGTGATTTTTAAGTTATCTAGGTAACCTAGTCATATTTCCGTGTGAGTTCGATACGTCTCTTCCATTTCAATGTCCAGCTTGTTCAAATCTCTCCATGACTTGTCTTCTCCCTTCATCTCTTTCACTTTCACCAAATCCGTCACTCATCTCATTTTTCCTCTCTCTTCAATCCATTCTTCCATTCCTTTTCGTGTCTAGTTCGCGTTTGTTTACTTCGCCTTTCACCTCTCATTGATATTATCGTTCAGCTTATCGCATTGCGTCAATTTTCTGAACTCGCATTATCTCTATGTTTAACTGATGCTTCTAAAGTATATAATTTAATCAACTATTAAAAATTGTAATTAACATTGCAGAATGCGGAGTCTGGCTGTGTTTTCGCTTGTTATTCTCGCAATTCGTGCAGATTTTACAGGCAACGGATTGGATGGTGAGAGTCAATTAAATATTCTTTTTTCGCACTATGTAATCTCCGCTGAAAATAAATAACTAATCAATCGATATGTATCGCTTTTCTCAGATTTCTCCGACTACAACACTCTCGATGAGGAGCGGCCCGTCTTTCCTCCTAGAGATGATCAGAAAAGAGAGCAAATGGAACAGAATCCAGTAGAAGATCGAGTAGTGGAGAAATCAAGGGTAAGTAATATTTTAATTTTTAAAAAATCTTTCATTTTTCAAACCTACAGAAAGGGGAAGGCGTGTCTGAGTATGTGTGAAGTGAAAAAGTGTTCAATCTTATCCACACTCTCTCATCGCTGACCCCTTTCTGGTGGTCAGACCGAAACGCTGTACATTTTTCCCTTCAGTCCGATCTCGTCGAACAATTCGCAGCCGCTCCTCCCTCTCTCTTTCCCACTCCAACTCCTCTTGTGATCTTCCCCAAGACAGACAAGGCATGTTCAACGAGCGGGGGGGGGGGGGGGGGGTTTAAAATAATGTTTTCTTCACACAGAGCGGGTAGTGTTCAATTTCCCAAAATGTTATCTCCCGATGAAAGAGCATGAAAAATTGATAGAGAGATGATTTCTCGATTGTGCATGCTCACTCAACAGGAGACAACATCTCGAGAGTAAGGGAAGTGTGAGAAATCTCGTTCTGACTTCTAGTCCATCTCAATCCCTCGTTCATCTTCAATCTCTTCAGAAGGAATCTTCTCTCCGCACACTCGCCGATGCATTCACAGGCGATGCGCGACCTTCTTTTGTACGATCGAGAATTGAAGAATGGGCAGAGAGGAGCGGAAAGACTGTAAGCGAGATCAGATAGTCTATCAATAACTTATTTGTTTTAAAATTTCGAGCTGTTTTTCGAAGATATATCCAACAGAAAGAACGAATTTCTTTGATATATTTCAACCGAGAGAGAAAAAACAACGAGAATGAGACGTTTTCCATTGACAGGAGCTCGTAGCTCGAATTCTCCTCGATTTGGATACGCGAGAATCCCGAACAAGGTCTACTCTCGTACTCCTAAGGTATGTCCCACTTTCACTTCCGGTTTTTTTACTAAATAAAACGATAATTTAGAACGGCGTTCCGTGATCTCGATCAACTTCTCGATCTGCAACCGGATGCGAGAAAGGTTTGACGAAGAGAAAGAACGAGCGAAAGTGAAACCCAGAAGTGAAATTCGCATGCGGAGAAGGGAAGCGAAAAGGATCATTGACACTTTCAGGAGAAGAAGCGCATCGAAGACATCGGATACGCCTTCTACCCGCTTCTCTCACAAGCACTTCAGTGGCTGAGGTTGGCAAAAACTTTTGGAGGCATGGGGAATTGAACCCCAGCCCTCTCGCATGCTAAGCGAGCGCTCTACCACTGAGCTATGCCCCCGGATGCGACACTCTCTCTAATCACTCATTATCAGATCCGGTTCCGACGGGCATGTTCGTCTCAATGAAGTTGTGAGAGCAATCGATGAACTCGATGCTCTCTTGTTCTTCTCTGATCTCTCACCCAAGGAACTCAAGGTTGACAAATAAATCAATCGATAATTCAATATTTGATTAATTTCAGAAGAAACTTGCTACTTGGTCTGAGAGACACGCATCTAAGAGCGAGAAGCATCTCAACAACATTAAAGAGTACGGTACTCAGAACTAATATTGACTTATGCGTAATTTTTTTTACTTTGCCTTTACCATAACGAATGCATACAGTACCCTTTTGTAGGGGCAAGCTGAAGGGGCGATTGATGGATGTTCGATATACTCTTCTACTTGAGAAGATCCTAGCTACAGTACTCATGGACTCTCAAAGAGATTTGGCTGAACTTGACTCAGTTAGAGTAGGACGACCAATGGATTTTGCGTTCTAGACGATAATTGGCCTGAGTGAATTGGCTACCGTAATTAGCGTATTCATTCACATATTACTTTGATGTTCTCAGCAGAAGCTTTTAGGATTGCACATTACCTTAGCGTGTACTGTAGAGTAGATCGTTGTAATCAATCAATATTTTCGCACTCCTTTGCCCGCCCTCTTTCTATTCATTCCAATATCGATCCGTGCAATACACTGGTACTTACCGTACTCTTCTCTCACTTCGTTAATCATAATTGGTATTACATCTTTATCACTGTAAATAGCGACATAGTTTGCGTTAATGTAGCCTCAAATACTGGTCATTATTTTGGATAAAACTATTCTATCAATTATTTAACATTTGGATTCAAGTCTCGAGAAAAGTACAATTCCTGACATTTGTGTGTCTGATATCTGCCCGGAAAGCGGAAGGCCCGTGGTTCGAATCCCGGTCTTTGTGCTGATCTTTTCTGTCTTGCAATGATCATGTTGTATGAACCTACTCGCGCGGATGCGGTTTACAAGGGGTCTGCGTAACCTCACGGAGCGATAACTGAACATATCGTCCAAATGTGAAAACTTGACCCCAGTAGCAACCCAAAACAACTTTCAAAAACTGCAATAATCGCTTCCTAAGAAATATTAACCCGGCAAAAGTAACGCACATGCCGGTCAGCGCATTTGCATATCTCTCACAGTGACCTCCGAAAATGTGCCCCGATGGCTCAGGCGGTAGAGCGCCAGTGCTAAGAATTTGGCCTCGCTGGTTCAACTCCCGGCAAGCGATATCATTTTTGCTTAATTTTCGGAACATCTTATGAGCATTGAACACCTGATTCCACCCTTATTTCGCCAGTTCATAAAGTTCATCAGCTTGAAAAATCTGCAAATCAAAACAGAAAAGAACAAAATCTCGCTGTATTCTCATAGTTTGTGCTCACCAAAAAAAATTGGTGAAATATGGGTGGAATCAGGTGTTCAATACTCATAAGATGTTCCGAAAATTAAGCAAAAATGATATCGCTTGCCGGGAGTTGAACCAGCGAGGCAAAATTGATAGCACTGGCGCTCTACCGCCTGAGCCATCGGGGCACACTTTCGGAGGTCACTGTGAGAGATATGCAAATGCGCTGACCGGCATGTGCGTTACTTTTGCCGGGTTAATATTTCTTAGGAAGCGATTATTACAGTTTTTGAAAGTTGTTTTGGGTTGCTACTGGGGTCAAGTTTTCACATTTGGACGATATGTTCAGTTATCGCTCCGTGAGGTTATGCAGACCCCTTGTTAGTTTTCTGGTTTAGATTATTACTAGACTTCTTTATTCTCTCAACAAATGGATACAATGTTAAAACGTTCAGAGAACAAAGGCAGGTCATTAATATTCACGGGGAAGGAAATGTAGCAATTGGGGCAATGGAGTGAAGTGAACCGAGAAGAAGACAAGCACAAATAAGTTCAACTACTTAAAATTATTCTTACAATTAGATAGAGACAAATTAACCTGTATGGAATGAATGAGTGTTTGTGATAGGAGAGTCAATGGGGGTCACTTATAAAGCGATAGATGAATTTGTTTGAAGTACTCAATGGACTACACCATCGTGGTGCGTCGGGTGCATCAAACTAGGCGACGAGTGACAGCACAGAAAACCGATTAGACAAAGGCACACGTTGACTACACAAATGCTATCGTTCACAAGAGCAGTAGAGAAACAGAATTTTAAATTTAGACAACAGAACCAATTTACTATTCTAAACCATTTTCTATATTCATACTCTACCGATTACAGTACATCTATCTACATGTCTTGTATGGAATGAGTCTACAGTCAGACGGGGAAATGATGGTCGTGAAAGAACGGATGGATTACTGTAACGAGTAATACCCAAGTCTTTAGGAGAATGGCGAGAAATAGTGAGCGAACTAGTATACGGTATGTAGGTGGACTGCAATCGAGCTACCGTTCCGAGTTGGGAGATAAGGAAGTGTGAAAGCCTAGATTGTGAGGTGTTGATGAATGGAGGGATGAACTAATCGATAACAGGGAGGAAGGGAAAGGGGAGAGGAAGGATAGAAATAGTGTACATCGAAATAGCTCAGATTCTAGTGCAAGTTCACCCGTGTAAGAAGACAAGAAGAAGGAGAAGAAAGAAACATTAACAGAATCTATACAACTACGAAAGTGTATCAAGACCCAGTACCGTAATGCGGTGCACCGACTACCGTAGTCTGCGGCACCATTTAGTAATCGTCGTCGTCCTCAATTCACTTCTTCTTCTTTCTGCCTGCCTCATACTTAGCCAGTTCATCGTCCGAGACGTTGCCCTTGTCGCTCACCCAGTACGTGTACGCACTGGAAATTCATATATTATCGATCGATTGCATAGGATCTACCGTATCCATACTCTGTCCACATTAAACCACCGTACCTGCTGGTCTGAGGACGAGTGAATGAGAGGCGAGTCAGGTGCGGCTTCTTCTGTGCACGTCTGGAAAAAAATAGATCAACAATTATTAATTTAAAGATTAATAAAATCATTCATCGATCAATACAGTAATTTATCGGCAGAGTTCACTCACTCATCGAGAATTGGCGGGAAGATGCAATCGACCGAGTCCTGAGCCATGCACTTGTAGCTGCTCTTGTACCCAAAGCAGTCTGACCTACAATTAGTCCATTTTAAACATTTCAATTTGTAAATGGTGGCTCTTCACAGATAATATACTTTTTCAAAATACCGTAATTTACCATCGTACTCACCTCTTGACGATTCCAGACGGATCGATAATGAGGATGCGAGAGTCATCGATGTTGACTGCACGATACGACTTCGTGTCCTGAAAATTAATATCATTTTTGAGGATGAAAAACCAATATGCAAATTAAGATCAATAAATTTGGCTACTAACCGTTTCTCTGTTTCCGAATCCAGCGAAGAAGGGAGACTTGGAGGGGAAGAGTTTCTTCAGATCAGAAAGAGCGGCAATCTTGAATTCCTCCGGACGACGTTCGATTACCTCCCTGAATACACAAAATGAATCACAAGTTACACAATGTTCATGTGATTAAAAAGGTAAAGGTGATCCATGTCAAGCGATTATATAGTAGCGGGCTACCGCGCAAGATGGGTCAAGCCGGTTTTTTTATTCTTCTGATATACCGTAACCAGTCTACCGTACCTTCTGAATGCGACGAGTACACTATCGGGTGCGAGTAAGACGGGTCCATCGGGGAGAACTCTCGAGTCCTGTTCGACTGTCTTGAGGTACTTCTTAGTGATCGACGCCTGTCCGATGGCACGCGACGAGAGATACACCAGTTTGTAGCTGTAAAAAAGAGCATTTGATCGATAATTGTTTAGTCGAAGTAGAATCCATCAACTCGTCTCTACTAAACCTCTTTTTTCCATATCCATCTAGCGAATCGATATTACGAGAGTATTACAGTAGCTGCTGTATATTACTGACTACCGTACCCATTGGCCTTGATCCTCGTGTACAGCTCGGCGACTCCAGCATGCGCCCATTGGCCTCCGATGGCAGGAATCACGTGACCAAGCACATCCGACTTGGTTATCGTACCTAAAGAGATAAGAGCATTATTTGTAATTATATTTTTAATTTATATGTTATGAGGGTGTGCAAACTGCAGTGAGAAAATGGATAAACACGTACCGTCGATATCAGAGATGACGATTCTCTCCGTGTGCTTGTACAGATAAATGTTGCACGCGCACCAGGTCGTTCCCTGAAATAGAGATTATTGATTATTGCCCATTTTCTTCGATTCCACTTATCTACCTCGTAATCGTCATTCTACCATATCCTCTTACCGTACCTGGAATTTGGTGGTGATCGAGAATCGGCACTCGTTCGCTCCCCATTGGAGACCGAGAGTCTTGAGGCGTTCGGAAGAGAGACGGAGGGAACGGAAATAGCTGAAGAGAGAAGGAGATATAGATATAGATTCAAGTATGAACGATAGGATGGATTGTACAATCCCATCTAGGTGTATCTTGTTGCACTCGTGTGGTGTACGATAAAATAATAAATAATAGGGGAGACACAATTATCATTGGTAGGTCACTCACATCTTTCCATTATTCGTATCTCTCACATATTCCTCACTGCCCTGTGTCACATCCTCGTCCTCGCTCATCGCACTGCAATTAATCACTTTTTTATTTTGGGGCCGTCCGATGACCCCCAAAGGACGCCTTTTTCAGGTGTTTTCCAGTGATAAATGGTGTTTTTAATGATTTTACGGACAGAACAGTGCACATACTATTACATGGAATGAAAAAATACAGTAGACCAACATTTGATTACAGTAGCCCCAATCGTATACATGCTATGTTTTGTTCTAAATTGTTACTTGTCACACTCACTAAAAACTCACGGTCCAATTGAACTCAGGATGCCCCGTTCCAACACACTTAGTGTCTCATATATACATGACATTCCACTCACCATTTTGTTTTTGTTAGTTGTTCACTCAATGTCACCATTGTTTTGTTTTCTTCACCATTTGTTTATCTTGTTGACCTTTGAACTCTTTTAGTGCATTATGGTGGTTTACTCGAGATTCATTGTTGTTGTTAGGGTTGACACCCTGATTGTTAGTAATTCCGGAGGCTGTTCTTTTCCAACGTTGTTGTAAATGAATAAAAAAAAGAATGATATGTAACTTGTATTGAAAGGCTGAATTTGTTCTGTTCTGGGCATGGATTTTGCTCGTTCTATGTGCTCCTCTCTTTGTGCCTTGGTGGAGTAGGGTCTCTCTCTCACCTTTTCTCTCTCTTTAGTGCTTGCACTTACACACTCGCTCCTCATCGATCGAAAGGGGAGACGTACTCATATTTGTTGGTGGGGATTACGGTAGCATTTCAGAACTTTGTCCCCTTCGTCTCATCGAAGTGACCACAGTGCGAATAGGAGAAACTCCCAATGGAAATCAAGTTCGCAGTTCTCAGAATTGGTAAATCTCCGATCTACAAAGATGTCATAAAGCAGGCTGCCTATTTCGATCTCCAGAAAGCGAAAACTCTCGCCCCCAACACTACGTCAAGAAATGACTTGAGAGACATCAGCCATCCGACTCTCGCCATGGGAAAAATGCCAACAACCCTCGCGTCAATGGAGCTGAGCCCGAAGACCCCGATGAGGAGATAGATGAAATTGTGGAGGACTTCCACCCAGCACCGATTTACAACAATCGCTTATCTATATTCCATTGATCTCACTTTCGAATAAATTTGTTGATTAATGTGGTTCCCTACCATATCTACAACAATAGAACATTAATTAAAAATTAAAATAAACTACAGATATAGTACTCTTAATACGCAAATTATTAAATTTAAAAAAATGCCTGAAAAAGTACTTCCTTTTATAGTGAATTGTAAATTAACGGAAATTCGAGGTCTCTTTTTGCGTTTCTACCATTAGTACACTATATTTAAGCATATTGCACTTAGTTAGAGGTTACACAACCACCTAGATTTTCTGTAATCAACGGACGACTGCAAACAGCGAAAACAATGGTCCGTTGATTATTCAATCAATACGCTACGACAGTCGTTCTTCTTTGTCACAGAATTACTTCATCCTGATGCCTATCGAAGTGACACAACATTTAAAAAATTGCGTCGTTTCATTAATCACGAAAAACATTAATCGACTTCAACAGTCATATGCATGACCCAATGACTGCTCCAACTCTAACCTCTGCTCCAAACCTACAGTAATCCGCGGGTCGTCCCTCTGCACGGACTTGCACCGGCCTCTTCTCATATTCTGTCGTGTTTCGTTCACTAGTTCCCTCATTACTACTCTTCTCTGTCGTGTATCTCATTCTTTATCATCATTATGGTAATTATGGGCACGAAATCAGGATTTTTTGAGAATTTTGATTGCAGGGGGTCGACGGACTCCCTGCAGGGGGCCGTCGGGTACCCTGTGCCCACCTATGTATTACAACATTAATGTTATCATTATCATTATTATTATCAAGCTTACAACGAACACACCATCAGTTTTTTTTAAACTACACATAATGCAGTGATGTAGATAGAAGAAATGGGCTTACAATATCTCACTGGTCGTTCTCTCCTTCTTCCTCTCTCCATCTCTTCCTTCGACTGCAGCCACTGCTCCATTGAGTACAGAGACGACACTCTCTTGAGTCGGAGTCTACAATTATTGATTTTTAATACGGTACTATAGCCTCGCAACAAACCGCTGATCATCTCAGGAGGGTTCTCATTGCTACTCATACGGACATAGGAATAGGGGTGGCCTAGACCACCTAACGTGTAGAAGACCTAGCATCTTTACCCTACACGATTTGTACGAAAAAAAATTATTTTATAATGTAAAGATGCAGTGTTGTCTTAACTCACCTTATCATCCAATCCCTCGACACAAGTCACTTCATCGGGTACACTTCGTGCAGAGGGAGACGAGGGAGAAGTAGTGAGACCACTGCCGTTCCCCGAATCAGCATCCATTGATTGACTGAAAGAAGCATCGATTAACTCTCAAGATCACAACATATTCATCTTTAAATGTAAACCAATAAAAGTAAGTAGTGCTAGAAACTGTAATGAAAATCAGACAATTATTGACAATCAAAAGAAAAAAAATTAAGCATTGTATGTGAAACTAGTATCTTCCACCTATCTCCCCCCCTCACCTGCTGGGTCTTCCAATGTATCTCTGTAGCTTCGATTGATCGACTCCCGCAGTTCCCGTGAGAAGATCTTCCAGATAGATTCCCTCCTAAAGCATGAAATTGGCTCATCGCTTGGGCATGATTAATCGATAACGGGACAACATTGGGGTCAGAGTATCCCTGTATCTCCAGACTCGACTTCAAGCATCAAACAAGCGCTATTAGATTCGTTCATGCACTCATTGACATTGTCTATCATCTACTCATATCGGTAACCTTTTCCGGCGCGTCCACAGTCCAAATAAAGGGAAAGAGGGCCTGAATCAGTGACATTCCAATCCACTCTGGTTTGGGAGCAACTTTGCACAACTGTGATTAATGAACTACCATGTTTTTGAGAGTGCAATTCGTAATGATGGGATGGTCATCTTGGTTACCTAGCCGTGTCATCGTAAATATCATGTTGCTCCATAATATTACATTTTCCACAATTCAATCAAATTTTTTGATGTGATAAATTACTGATCAACTAACCGATTCCTCAGCACCGGGAGATCGAATACCACCTGCAGCACCAGCAGCTCCCTTCTTGTCGGGAGTGGCGGATGAAGAGTTACGCCACCACCACCACGAAGTCGCCTCAAGGAAGATGGGATGAGAATCAGAATCATATTTGGGCAGCACTGATCCGAGCCTTTCCACAGTGCCCCGAAAACCCCGACCTCCATTTATTTGCATGGTGCCCCTGCACCCCCATGTCCATGCATGACAAGAATCTTTGTTACTGAAATCACATATTCACTGACGATTCGAATTGTTTTTCCACATTTGAAATAGAGTTAAAATTCAACTCGAGAGGTACATTAGTGCTCTTAAGTCCCCTCTCATCTTCTCTTATTCCCCCTCACCTTTGGTTTCTCAGGTTCCTTCTCCTTATTCTGTTCATCCATCGTCTTCGGGAATTGACCCCAACTCCACTCGGCCACGTCACTTCCATGCTGCTGCAAGGAATGTTTTAATTATTATAGCGGATAGAGAAAACACATCTCTTTTAAAAAATTTCTATTCAAACTCATTTTATATGCCAGATTCAGAGAATAAATCGTTTAAATCTCCGCTTTTCTGACCTACTAATCAATAAATATCCAACATCCACTCACCTCCATGGGTGCATCTCTCTTGTGTCTCTCCACTTCAGTGTCCGAAAGCGCGCCCTCTGAACATTATCGATTACATATTTCCTCCTCTTGTAAGTTCCCCATGATACCAGACAGTAATAATTACATCGCATAACCAGAATACGCCAAATAACCAATCCTAGAATTGAGGCCATAAATTTCTCATTCAAACCTCGTAATTTTCATGTCATTGTCTCACCTGCAATTCTGGCAGCATCGGCTGTGTCGAGTAGAGACTGAGCGGGAGAGGAAAGAGTAGAGGAAGAGGCAGAGGAGGACAACTCACGATCATCATCCTGATATGCACTTTATTATCACTCGAATTATTACATATTACCTTATTGTAGTCAGGTTACTAACATAGAAGCCTATTCTAGTCTCGACAAGAACATGAATGTCAACTGACCCTTGAGACCTTGATAGAGATAGGATTGGATGGGACGAAGCCTGGTTTGGAAGGGGCACTCGACTGAGTTGGAGTCGTCGTGCCGGATTCAGATGACGACGATGACGTCGAGCCCTCGCGTTTCTTCTTATCGTCTGAAGAAAATACACTATTTAACACTGTGCAAGTTTATCAAAGTTTTCTGTATCCGATTTGCACAAATTTAAAATAAAATCTTCCTAATCCTTCTTCCCTTCCCTCTCACCATTTTCCTTCGGTTTCTTCTTCTCCAGAATCTGTGACTTGGTTGCGCGAACTCTCGGCACTCTGCAATCATCAATCAATCAATACCTACCTCTCCATTACCGTATCCTCCTCACCTCCTCTGGGGAGTCTTGGTCGCAGTTGGGGTGGTCTCGATGGCCGTCGATGTCGTCGTGGTCGCAGATTGATTCACTGCTGCTGCAGGTGCTGCAGGCGATCTCTTCGTGTTGCTAACTCCACTCGAAGTGAGATCGTCAGTGTCCAAGCCAGCAGTGGAGAGATTGGGCAGAGATCTGCAATGGGAATTAGATGAGGATTTCCAAGACTCTTACTATAAATTCACAAAGAGTCGTCTAAAATAAAATAACGTTCCGCTCCTAAACAACAGCTATGGCTGCGAGAGAACATGACAAAGCAAAACACATGCAGAGATAAGGTAATGAAAGAGTACACACACCCGTAGACCATTTTGTGAACATATCATTTTTTTTAAAATTGTAATAGAGTAATACCTGTTCCTTCTCATGGAGAAGATGGAATCGAGCAGTGGCAGAGTCATCTTGCGCTGCTGAATCGACAGTCTGCAATGGGGAATCAAATTGATCATCATCTCACTCAAACCCCGTCGGTTCCCAGTTGCATAGTACCTATCAAAATGATACAAACGTAAATAGGTATTAATAAATAGAAGAAGAAATATTGTATATTTAATAAAAGTGCATACTCATCATCAGCAGCCTTCCTCTCCTTATCCGCATGTCGACCTCTCACCATACTCTTCGATCGACGCATTTGACCTGCAAACAATGCACGTATTACGATCACGAAACTTCGAACAACCGATATAATTTTTTAATGATTGCCTATGGATGATGCAATGTTCACCCACTAGTTGGACTGGTTGCATATCCAACGGGAGGACTGCCGGGAGGAGGAGTGCAACCTCCCTTGATATTGATTGGCTTCGAACCCTGTCCCGCCAGATGTTGCTCGAGTGTACGAGAGGTCTCGGCAAGAACCTGATACAGTACGGTGAATAGGGTACAGTAGCTTGGGGATATCGATCCAAAGCAGTTGAATTCTCGAGACTACAGTATTTCCGTACCTTGTCGGTGGTGGGTCGATTGTTGTTGCCGGGAAGAGGAGACGTTACGAGGTATTCTGGCACTTCCCCTGATGTCTCCTGTAACCATTATTTATCATGAACGCATATAACTACATTTAACAATATGACCTGACTGCCGTATTTTTTGCACATAAATTATGTGTTACTGGAGAGTTTGACAATCGATTTGGTCAATCTACCGTAATCAATCTACAGTATACCTCAACGAAGAAAGCGATTCCGTTCTCTCCCAGTTTCATTCTCAGCTCCTTCGCTTCTTTGCCGTTGATCGAGACATCCACCCACTGAATAAATATCTTTTTTTTACTATACAGTTCAATGTGAAAAACACTCTCTACTCTTCAAATCGAGCATCCCTACGAATGTTATTTTTGTAGTAGTTTCGAAATTATCATTTTTAAATACGAATAATTCAAGTTGCATAATTGCCCTTTTCACTAACCTTCTCCTTGTAATTGAATACTCCATACTTTCCGAATCTGACGTGGAAAGGAGTGGAGAGAAAGTCGCCATTCGGCTGCTCAACCACTATCACATCGATTGCACCTGAAGAAGGAGGATTGAATTATGGAATAGTGTACTCACAACATCTTACAATTCTATATTAGAATTTCTATTACAATCTATTCTTGGTACACTCACAAGATGCGTGAGAATTTTTTCGTTTACTATTAACTTAACTTTATTCTAGCTCACATAACTTAGTGTTCAAACTAAATTAACTTAAATTGGTTCCAAAAACGAAAAAACTCTGACCAGATAGCGTGGCGGGATTGATCTGCTCGTAGTAATACCGCACATTCTTGTACATTCGATACGCGTAGTCCATTGTGAATGAGAAGAAGGAATTGGTCGATCAGACGAATTGCTGAAATACACAACAACTAAATAGGTTGATTAGTGTTACACTGTCGAGTTGTAATCGAAGCCGATCGAGAAAAAAAATGATCAGTACCAAATAATCATTACTATCACCCTCTCCTCACCTCTAGTCTTATCTCCGACTGCTGCACTTGCGGCAGCTGCTGCAGATACCCGTGCCGTGCAGCTTCAGCGGTCGATCGAGTCGTCGTGCGAAATCCCGAGTGAGCGAGTTTTGTGTCCCCGATCCCCCGAGAAAAAGTAGAAGCGAAATCGACGGTGTAGCTCCCCCTTTTGATCAGTGGGCCACCCTCGAATCTGAAAATGAGCGACTCTGATATAATGCTACGAAACAGGAATAGAATACGGTGAATAATAACAATATGGAGCAACGTTCTCACACTCTCGCACAAGCGACTGTTGCAAGAACTGGAGAGAACAGAGATGGGAAAATGACAATAAAGAGAATGATTAGCTAAAAGAGGAAAGCACAGTGGTGATAAACATCGAAGCGGCGATCAGACCATATGGGAGGGGAGAAGTGGAGAGAGGGAGAGGGAGAGGAAGAGAGAGGAGGGAGAGGACAAGGATGGTCTGATAGGACGAAAAGTGGAGTCATTCGTGGACTAGAACACCCATTGGATGAGAAGTGTACGAGAATATGATTATGGAGGACAAAATACACACATGGCACGGTTTGGAACTCAAAATTTTTTTTTGAAATGTTCAGAAACATAACCCAAGGGGATTACATTTCGAAATATTTCAGCAAATGTGCAACTCTTTTTGAAATAAAAAAAAGGGAAATGATGGAATGGTGGCTAGAATCAGCTGAAACTCGCATCGATTGTGGCATCCCTCTGTTTAAGTTCGCTCTCGATTGTGAAATGAGCGAAAGAGAAGGGAAGAAGATGAAGAGACGGAGTGCACAATGTATGCAAGTCTAATGAGTGGTTTAGGAAGAGAAGGAAAGAGGGGGGAAATGGATGGGACCTTATGTCACTTCTTGCCGCGTCGAGGGGGAACACAACGAGTGACTACAGACGGAGAAGGGGAGGATACATCATAGGGAAGATGTATGGACACTGGTCGCCATTCGACCCTTGTCCCTTTCCGATTGACGTTGGCTATTTTCAAAACAGCGATAGGGTGATAGACATCACCTTTGCAAGTTGTGGTCAATCGCGAGAAAAGAGAACCGTGCGCTCTTTGTGCTCTATCCAATCACTGATAAGGACGGAATTATGAGGGCATCGATCATTGGATCAGCTAGCTCTCACTCTAGTCATTCCTCTGCAACTAGAAGCAGACTTTGCCCCTTTGCCCCCCTCCCTCCTCCCCTCGTTTTACTTCTCTCACGTATAGTTGCCATTGTAAAGCGGGCGTTCTTGCTGCTCTTTAGTCGGATGGAACAGTAGGGATGAAAAGAGTTGTGAGAGGAGATGGGGAATGGAATAGTACGAATTGAACGATAGAGGGTAAAGCGAATATTCAATCAAACCCAGCCATTATGATAATACCGTGTTCACCAGAGAAAACAATAGAATGAATTGCCTTCGTTTGTACGAAAATCAACAATCACGAAAGAATAGGAAGATTCTCGATAACTCAGTCACTTTGAAAGGTTGAGCAATCGATGGTTGAGGGAAAATAGGGAAGAGTGCCGGGAATGAGTCATTGCGCGCCCCTTTCTACCATCTGACACATGAGAACTATGAGAAATACGGAGTGCAGCTCTCTCTCTATCCCTTCCCCTCACCTCTCTCTTCTCGGACAAAACACGGCATTCCCCCACGCATTCACCCCATGGTAAACATCGATTACAGCAACAATCACTACCAAAGGTACCTCGGATACTCATGTATTCAACAGAGACTATGACCTCGAGGATTGTACAGCAACAATCGGTATTTATAGAAGTGATGATTAATCACCCGGAGTCAATTCAATCATTCACACTCCAATTGGCGCATGGGGGAGGGAAAGAAACTAGACATAATTGATAACCGGCATCCGTCTTTTTGCACAGTGAACACGGGTGCAGATTATCTGACCAGATTACGTGCATCTCTGTATGATCGTGCAGTGTAAATTGATACAGCGAGGTGTGATCATCGAGATAAACACGACTACCAACACACTAACACTCGCATCACTACAGTATCGTCTCCCTATCAGAGAACCTCGTTGACTATCATCATATCAGTACAGCTGATATCATTATCAACAAGGTCTTCCCATCTTTTCTCCTTCATTTCTTCTCATTTCGTCGACAATTCGGACTTTGTAGGAGAAGGAAAGAGCGGGAAGTGCGTGATTGGCAGAGGATTTGGGAGGGATCAATGGAATGAGTGGGGGAGAGAGGGGAAGCACTACATGTCTAACCATAGTTCGCCCATCTACCATCCCATTTAGACGAAAATAGTCGGTGGTTGGTAGCATATGATAACCAAATTGTACGTTCAAATGATAGCATTTTTATTTGTTTGAGTTTACATTTCGAATAAATCAGAAAGCATTTGAGGATCGCAAGAACTGAAACATGAGAAATCAATTCAAAATTTAGATTTTTTTCAGCCAAAAATCGTAAAATCAGACAATATTTGGATATATAGCCTTTTGGTATATGGTTGGTAGCCAGATGAATGCATTGAGGAAGAAGAGACCACTCAGAGAACGCACACATCGAGTGGAACAGTGAACACTGCAAAGACTAACCATTCAACGTTCAGTTCAATGGCCGCCACTTTGCTCGTTAATCTAATTCCCTGAGAGATTCTCAATGAAGAAGAGAAGAATGAGTGCATTCGAACAAAGTCTGGATAATTAGCGGCCTCAATTTCTTTCGTGAAAGGGGAAAATGACAAAATGTACACACTCGGTTTGCGCCTAGCAGAATATTGCGAAACACAGAATAACATGGATAAATGAGGTACGCCCATGAATACAATCAACACCTCAGCACAAAATTCGATGGATCGATAGTGAATTCGCACCGATTCTTGGATAGTTGACAGACTGGGGGTCAAGAGGGACAACAATCTCCCGCCTTCCACCTTCTCTGCTATACCCCCTCTCTATTTCTCTCTCTCTCTCTCTCTCTCTCCATCCTCTCGTTACTCCCTAGAGCTCGCTCTACTCTGCACAGAACGGACAAAGTCCATTGGATCGAACGAGAGAGCACGGGGAATGGAGAGTGTAGAGTGAGAGACAAATTCTAGAGATAGTGGCATTATGAGAGGACAAGGGGACCGAAGATGAGGAGAAGGGCTGTCAGAAAGAGAGCACACTATTCGCGCTGAACAGCACGGAACTGAGTGGGAGAGAGGCAGTTGAGTGTGAAACACGAGGAACAGTCGCTCCCTTTGCTAATAGGATCAACCATCCTCTAGTTACCAGCTGAGGTTAAACAAATCGATAATTGATGTACTACAGTTGTTACGTAAAATTGATGTACTACAGTTGTTATGTATGTATATGTAGTTGTTACATAAAACAACTGATGAAAGTCACTTGTTCCACCTCTATTCCCGATTGAGTTTCTTACATTCTGCGAGCGAAAACACTCGATTCTGCACAATTACATCGAGAGCTAAGTTACAGCCGTGTAATTAAATTCCCCCAGAAATAATACGTTTGCCCTTATTTCCGAACTGAAATGGTCTCGCAGTAAACCAATCGGGTCGGTCAGGGCGCCAAAATAAATTAGCCCTCTTGAGGGGAGATTTGAGGGCGACTCGACGAGCTAATGAGTAACATTTGCGTGTGAATTCGCAATGAGAGGGCAACTCTCGTCTCTTAGCATCCGAAAGGACAACGATAGCCCTCTTCTATTTGTAGAGTCCTCTCTCCCAATGGTTTAGTATAATTCAGTTTATCAAGGGGAGAAAGTCAGGAAGGAGTTTGTTCACTGGCCATCATTTGTTTGGAGAGTGCAATAAAAAGCAAAGAACGGGGGGAGAATAGTTCTGCTGAACCCCATTGTAATGTCAACAGGTTGAAGCAAAGGATCGATTGGGAGGAATAGGAGATGGATAAATATGAAGTCGATCAGATTAGAGTCAATCCGGTCAATCGAATGGACGAAAACAAAGAACAGGCAAGGGTGAAAGTGCGCATAGGCCAAACGGTTTGGGCGTTATTTGCTCAGCCTCGTGATGGCAGAGTTTATCAACCCCTATTGGAGGGTGTTTCTAGCGAGAGATCGAATGTTGAAAAGAGGAGGAAGAAACATGTGGGACGGATGGATCGACCGAGTGTACGAAGGGACGGCCGACTAATGTGAAATCTGAGACCATTACAGCTGACGAAGAAATAGCTGGGACTTCCCCCTCCCAAGACTTCTTCCCGTTCTTTATGATATCCAAACTGACAAGCGTGCACAAATCAACACAGAGGAAGGGGAGGAAACAAGGGGGAAAGGGCGCCAAATACACGGCACAGTGAAAGTGTGAGGGAAAATGAGCGCCCCTGGACTGGTCAAGGGCCTCGGCCCCTCGCCCACCCCACTACTACCAGTCGATACGGAGTAAACCTGCTCTGAGAAAAAGGTGTTGGAGTAATAGACAACCAACTCTAACTAGGTTTGTCAACACGATATAAGTCAGAATGAAAGCACTGTGATGCTAGAACTCAGGGCCGTCAGAGGGCAATACGATGTAACAGAAATGCTTAGCTGTCTTTTGACATCGAATCACGAGCAAAAGAAAAGAAAAACGCAAATACAAACGCAATTCAGAAAACGAAGTTCTCTTGCGAAATTTGGCACGATGCCAGGCGCTCCTTATGTGCCAGCTGAGAACGAAGCGCGCCAGCCCCTGGGGTTAGCGCGTATTCAAATTTTTGTATTCGAGAGCCCTAATTCTTTTTTTTCTACTAAATAAATATAGTATTTAATTCTTATCTATTCCTTGTTCCAAGCTCTGTAGTATAAGTAGAATCGGCTGGGCGGGGGTAGACACAGATAACTAAATGAGCGCAATTCACGCTCAAACGCTCTTTTTCTTTGTCTACACATCTTCTCTTCATCTTCGGAGTGTGGGCGGAGCAAGAGTCACGTGGTGATTGTGCCTATAGAATAGTGATGTTAGAGGATGAAAGAGAGTGGGCGGATCAAGGAGAGTGCAGAGAAAGAGAGACGCGACAACGTGACTGAACCCTGTAGAGAAATCACGTTGTCGGAGAAGTGGAGACGGTTAGAGACAACTAGAGAGTGCACGAAGTGAAGAGAGCGAGAGAAGAGTGCATGCCAATAGTACTACTACTATGGTTCGGTCGATGGAAGGAAATGGGAAAGGAAGAAAAGGCGAACGAGAATCGACTGAGGAGGTTGGAGATTGAGAGAAAGTGATGAGTGACAACAAAAGAAGGAAGAAGAAATCACAATGTGATCGATGCTCAGATAAAATGGATACGTGAGTTTTGACAAATTATCGAGTTGATGAACTGGGCATTGCGTTCCTGTAAAAATGCCAAAATTGAATTCGTTGTGAAATCATTGCAAATTTCCACAATATTTTCACACTCTCTAACTGGATGCCAAAAGTCTCGCCAGAATGCCGTGCTGGCACGTCGAATAAAACTCCTCAGCACAGATGTTTCATTCCGATAGTCTGTCTACCGCATCATCTGATTTCTCAGTGTCACTCATACCTCATTCCATCCTAATCATGCCATCTCTTGCCACTTCTTCCCTCTACATCTCACCATCCTACGAACTCGTTCCACTTTCCTATATGACATCCCTGCTGTTTTTCCTGATCCACCAAGTCCAGACACGTATTTTGGCAGTGTGCCAAGAATGCGTCGATTGTTTGATCTCTCCCACGTGGTGATTGTACTCGTGAGATGGCAAGGAAAAGAAAAAAAAGAGAGAGAGAAAGAGAGAGAGAGAGATCAAACCACCAAAGCACTCGAGAGAGGGGGAAAGGAGGAAACTAGCGCGTGAGCCCTCGGGGAAATTTGAGAAGGACATCTTGACACGAAAGAGGGAAAGAGAGAGAAAGCCATAACAGGGAAGGATCCGGAAGAGAACATGACTCATTCAAATTGGGAAAGAAATGGGCGAACACTGGTTACTGATCTACTTATCGAGTAAATCTTCTCTGAAATCTTCTCTGACTATTTGGTGTCAATGCCAAGTTGTGAGATGCAATCTCTCCAATGCAGTTTTGTGCTCGAATTGTCTCTTATCTCAATCTCATATCATTTCAACCCTTCTAATCATTTCTTTGTCTCTTATCACCACGTGGTCCTCTCTCGAGTTTCCAGTGTGTAACCGTCATTTATCTTCTGTTCTCTCTCCATCTCTGCACTCTCCTCGATC
This sequence comes from Pristionchus fissidentatus, assembly GCA_036245785.1. NCBI lineage: Eukaryota > Metazoa > Nematoda > Chromadorea > Rhabditida > Neodiplogasteridae > Pristionchus > Pristionchus fissidentatus. The sequence goes on along the minus strand of BTSY01000001.1, from coordinate 16,847,450 downwards.
GGCACACTCTCTCACAACCTCACCACCTCTGTAGCACATCTCGCCATCTCTACGAAGCTGGACCGAGAGGAATCAACGAAAACAGTGAAACTTGGGGAATAAAGAAGTTGTAATTTGCAACAAAAGATTCTGGAGGCATGGGGAATTGAACCCCAGCCCTCTCGCATGCTAAGCGAGCGCTCTACCACTGAGCTATGCCCCCGATTGAGATCGCTCCTCACGGCGCTGCCCTTCACCACTCCAACCTGCTCGCCACTCGCTGGAACAATGCTCAGCCGGTAATTGCTCTTGCCAGGGAAGAACAAGTAAGAGTGATCGGCGCTGGACCAGTATTGGCAGGTAGAATAGAAAGGGAGAGGGAGAGAAGACTCAATGGACCCAAGAGGATCGAATGCCCATTGAATTCCCCTCTTTTTTTCCTATCGAACACCCACTTGTCCTACTCGTTCGAGTGAGCAAGTGTCTGGTTCTCTCCATTTCACATGCTCTCTCTCACCACCTGACAGATGAGAGAGCGTGTGGAATGGAGAGGGTCTGAACACTACTCCTTGACCATCTCATAGCCCCGTTTCCACTTCGAATTCCCTGCTTCGTTCGTCTCTTTCAGTGATCTACTCCATGTTCCCTCTCCTCCTCCTCCTCATTCTCTCCCTTTCTCCATTGATTTCTTCTCTCTTCGATGAATCAGAATCAATTCGTCTCTTCCATTTATCAGCTGCCGCATATGGAGATCGAATACAAGATTGTGTCAACAAGTTTGTCGTCTGATCTAAGTTCTCTCTCTTTTATCCATTTATAAATTAGTTTTTGATTCATTTTCACCTTCAGAGCCCATCCAAACGAGCACAAATGGGAGTTGTGGAGTAGTTCCCATGAGGTAAAAAACAGCATTTCACCTCCAAAAAGGGGTTATGAGCTGCAGAGTGTGCAAAAGAGAAATGTATTATACAGATACACTCGTCACCTTTTTGGAGATTAACTATATCAAAATAACTGCGAGTTATTTTTTCCAGATTTGTGATATTCTCTCTCACAACTGCGCGTTTCTCATCGCTCATTCAGAGATGAAAAATGAGACAACTATTGCATTCAGAGGGACATCCAGCAAGGTTCGAATGGCCTTACTTATTATCTAAGGAAATGACACACATCACAATCATATCCAAATTGAGGAGAGAAAGTGCGAAATTGCATGAAAATTTACGAATTCGTTTCATTAATGCGGTAGACCATAACCAATCATATCCAGACTCAATTATTCGTGGAGGGTTGGCAGTCGCTTACCCCTGCAGTTGACTTCTTCGGAATGGGACTGGTAGGATACTGTAGTCTACCCTGATCGATCGATTTGATCACAGGTCAATCGATACTTCATCACTGCGCATCTGAGCATGTGGAGTGGAATCGAGGAATATCTCAAGGATCCACAGTACAAAGTGAGAGAGAGAGTTTCTCTTACCTTTTGTGGCATTAGTTTTCTGGAAAAGCCATTGTAAAAGCAATTCAGTGTTAATCATTTAGGAATACTTTCGCCGCATACGGTTGAGTGGTTTCGACAAATTGAGTAAACTGTTTGTTTCGAGTTTTAATGTGGTGTAAAACTAGCGGGGTTGTATTGAGGTTAAATGCACTACGCTCTATGCGTACACTACGCTCTATGCGTACACTACGCTCTATGCATAGTTCTGGGTGCGGGTTCGGTCCAGGGGGAGCTCGAAAGGTGGCTCCAGGTACGGTCCAGGGAGCGCCCTGTAGCCGGCTCCAGGTTCGGTCCAGGGGGAGCTCGATAGGTGGCTCCAGGTACGGTCCAGGGGGCGCCCTGTAGCTGGCTCCAGGTTCGGTCCAGGGGGAGCTCGGTAGCCGGCACCAGGCTACATTAAACCTCGCAGTATGCTGGGGAATGTTAATCGCTACTAAGAGTACTGGCTTATTCCGGTGGAAAAGGCTCGTGAGGCAGAGAGCCACTTCGTGGCTCCGTGGCAACTTTTTTTCGATCGCTCTCTGCCTCACGAGCCTTTCACAACGGAAACGCAGTATACAGTGCGTTCAGAACTTTTAGAACATTTTCAGAGATGTTTCCTGTGATCCCCTACGCTCTCTGAATCATTTTGGAACTTTTTGAAATTTTCGATTTTTGACATTAAAACGTGTCAGAACACGTTCAGACACGTTTCTGACATCGCAAAACACTTTTCTTGTGATCCCCTACGCTTTCTGAATCATTTTGGAACTTTTCGAATTTTTCGATTTTTCACGTTAAAACGCGTTAGAACACGTTCAGACACGTTTCCGACATCGCAAAACACTTTTGTAGTGATCCCCTACGCTTTCTGAAGCATTTTGAAACTTTTCGAAATTTTCGATTTTTCACGTTAAAACTCGGCAAACAGGTGAAAACGTGTTTCACGGTACTTTAAAACGTGCCAGGAGCACTTGCGGCACTTGCGAAAAATGCGGCAAAAGGTTTGCCCGCGGCGGGGGTCGAACCTGCGTCGCTCGGATTGCTAGTCAAGCGCGTAACCCACTTGGCTATAGATTTGGTCAATTAAATTTTATAAAATTTGAAAGGTTTTCTGGTCAGTTATCATATGCAAAAGGTTCTGAGAAGATAGAGCGAATTTGAAGCGAAATATAAGGAAAATGAGAAAAAAGTGTGACCGGACGGAAGGAAAAAAAACGGACAAACAAACAAACAAACAAACAGACAGACAGACAGACAGACAGACGTTAGCATTTTCTAATATATAGTAACTATCTGCTTTTTGTCAACATCACATGAGAGGAAAAATAATCGATTAATCTTCTCAGCATCATTCAATTTCCTTCACGGGTCATTCATTGGGTGGAGCATTGGCAGCACTTGCGGCTGCTAGAACAGTCAAACAAGGTTAGCACTGAGACGACAATCGATTCCAAATCCCCAGAAAGGGGACCAGAACGAGATAGATTGAGAAATGGTTGTGTTCTTTCGGGATTTATCTGGGCTGTTGAATGATGGGACCTAATGGAGAATACTGAATTGCGTAATTGTTTATGATTTCGTCCCTCTCATCGTGTAAAAGTGTACACATTCGGTGAGCCTCGAGTGGGCTCGTTGAACTTTGCTCGGTCCTTCGACGCGCTCGTTCCTGAAAGGTACGGTAGACGAGTCTAACTAATCGATCGATAACTTTCAGCTACCGCATTGTCAATGCTCGAGACGTCGTCCCTCATTTGCCACCTTGTGAGAAAAATGAAGCGGTAGGCGGCATACTCTAAAAATCGATTTGAAATGTGATTCAGGGTGCGAAAAACAACGTGAGTCCATGCGATGACAAGGATGTCAATGGATCATATCACCATGGAACCGAGATTTGGTAGGTCGTGGAGAAAATGAAATATGGATTATTATGTTGAGGTACCCCTTCCGAATGGTGCCGGGTTCAGTCCCTGGCACTTCCGATGCCTACAGAATCTGTACTGGATTACCGAAGAACGAAGACTTTTCGTGTTCGGATAAACTCAAATTTCGAATTGACGACTTGGGAGATTCAGTGGGAGAACATAGAGAGTACTATGGAGTCAAGGTGCGAAATCCACATCCGGTTTAACTTCCAACTGCGAAATGTCAGGTGTCGACACACGGTCACAGTGGATGCAAGACGACGATTACTGGAGTGTTCAAAGAGGAGGAGGGTACGGTAGACAGAGTTGTCAGCAAAATCAATAGTTTCTTCCGGCGGATTGGATTCAATCGGAAATGAGAGATACTGTACAGAGGGAATATCGAACTCTATTTATGTATTGCATATCCTAACGGGCACAATAAAGACCATCGCTTTTTTAGCATCTCAAATCTCTGATTTTCTGCCATTTTTTCCACAGGCATCGAATTAGTAACTTTATCCAGTTAGTTAGTAGGTCAGTAATCCAGTCTTCTCTCCCCTACAGTCAGTATCGATTTGGTCTTGCCCGCGCGTACGTTTTCGGTCTGGTTCCTGCGAAGAGTATTACCGTAACCCGACATTTATCGATCCACTCACTTTTCTTGTCGTTGAACTCGTCGAATCCCGTTTGATCGTGGCAATCATTGAAGTTGAGTCCATTACAATCGGGTTGAGACATTGATTGAACTCGATCTGAAAGAATGAATTATCGATTGTCGAATATCGATTGGAAACTGACAATTATCTCTAATCTTCGCATCGACGGTCGAAAAGAGGAATCTGAAAGGAAGGAGTCGAATATTGAGAAGATTGAGGGAAAAGAAGAAACTTACACGGAGATGACGAGTAGAAGAAGAGAGGAGAAATTCATTTGAAGAGAGAAACGACCGAATGGAATGAAGAAATGAGTGAGAAGTGAGGGGAAAGTGAAAAAAGAAAAGAAAAAGAAACATCACAAACAAGGTCGCGAGATTCCTACCAAAATATTTTGTTCGCTGTTTGAACTCTGCTTACCTTGAGGGAGAGAGGTGGTTTATGGAAGTTCCTTCTCGTGCTTTCTAATCCATTTGTTCATTGCTTCATTAGACAAAGCGTCTAATGGGTATTTAAACCGTGCGGTAGACAGTCAATTCATCCCTCCCACCATGCTTTTCCTCCTTGTCTCATCACTTCTCATTTCAACCATCTCGGCGTGCGCCCCACACAAACCGATGATCTCATCGAGACCCGTCGTTCACACCAATCCCGAGCCCAACCCGGTGCCCAACCCAGTGCCCAATCCCGACCCCAACCCCGATCCCAATCCGGTGCCAAACCCCGGACCCGAGCCCGGCCCTCCCTCAATCTCTTCGAAACTCCTTCCGGATCCTGATATGGGTAAGTGTGACTCACTCCCTAATCCCTCCATTTCCCTCCTTCCAGATTGTCCCATTCTCTCTCCTTCGATCTCCACTTGCATCTCACTATTCACATCTCTCGGTGAATCTCATCCCTCTGATTACTGTGCTTCTCCAATTGTTAACGATGGCAAGGAATTCATCTGTCCCGAGGATAAACCAGTGATGCTCGTATTCGATGAGGTAGGTCACGACGAATATTCCATCGATTGATTTTCTAGTCCTCATAGAGGAGGAAAGATTGGAGAGATAGAACTACGGTAGCTTCTAATCATGTCAATTGACTTTCGATTTCACACATGATTCCGAACATACAGGAAGGGGTCCGGAGAAGAGAGTGCGACAAAGTTCATTTTCTAACTCCAAATCTACTTTTTTACCGGCAAATGGAACTATTTATTTCAGGTTTCGGATGTGGACATGTACTTGTCAGTTTCGTGTGATCACTCAAATGGAGTATGGAAATTCGAAGGAGAAGCGGAGAAGAAAAGCAGTGAATTCGCTGGTTCTCTCACTGTCACTTGTGTCAATCCAAATCACACCGGACCCGCGCCTGTCTGATGAGGGAATCATTCACAGATTACTTATTCATTATGCAGTGTTAGGAAACCGTTGTTTTTAACCGCCACTGAAGTATAAATATATTTATTGTTATTGTTTGCAACTGGAGAGTGAAATAACTAGTAAAGAAGTGAGAGATAAAAAAAAGTCGATCTAGATAAACGCCAGATAAAATATGTCATTAGCATGCTCATAATTCGATAATCGAGTTTGAACATTAGCATCTCGAAATCTCCTTTCTTCGATGTTCCTTGTTTCAATTTACATCAACCCAACTTCGATCGAATTCCTCTCTTCCATTTCATTATCGTTTCTGTCGTTGCTTGAGTGTGGTTGGTAGAAGAATTAGGTGTGTTTTCCCTATCTTGATTTGATCTTTGATCTTTCTCACCTCATCTACCCCTTTCTTGGTGATGTCGTTTATCTCAATCTCAGTTTCAGATTCGATGCGTCTTCTTCTCTTCTCATCCATTCTTCTTCTCTCCTTGTGAGTATCTCAATACTCTGTCTCTACAGTCATTCTATTTCAGAACTTTGACCGAAGGCAAATGCCGTCGATCTTTCCCCGAAGGTTTTCCCCCAGGTGGTATCACTGATTGCGGTTTCGGAGGAAGAAAGAGAGAAGGTGAGTTATGATTATTCCAGTTGTAACCGCTATTTCACAGATTTTGATCCCTGATTACTGTATTTATCACAATTTGACTTTTCAGCCATCGCTGAGGCCAAACCCAGCCAGCCAATCTGCCCCGAGAATCAACCGAACTGTGATAAGTTCCCCGATGGGTTTGGAGGAAAGAGAGAAGGTAAGTTCTGGTAGTTGGAACCGTTATTTCACAGATTTTGACTCCAGATTACCTGTATTTATCGAAATGTTCACTTTTCAGCCATTGCTGAAGCCAAACCCAGCCAGCCTATCTGCCCCGAGAGTGAACCGAACTGTGATAAGTTCCCCGATGGGTTTGGAGGAAAGAGAGAAGGTAAGTTCTGGTAGTTGGAGCCGTTATTTCACAGATTTTGACTCCAGATTACTGTATTTATCACAATTTGACTTTTCAGCCATCGCTGAGGCCAAACCCAGCCAGCCAATCTGCCCCGAGAATCAACCAAACTGTGATAAGTTCCCCGATGGGTTTGGAGGAAAGAGAGAAGGTAAGTTCTGGTAGTTGGAACCGTTATTTCACAGATTTTGACTCCAGATTACCTGTATTTATCGAAATGTTCACTTTTCAGCCATTGGTGAAGCCAAACCCAGCCAGCCAATCTGCCCCGAGAGTGAACCGAACTGTGATAAGTTCCCCGATGGCTTTGGAGGAAAGAGAGAAGGTTTGAATAATATCGATTCGACATTTCTCTCCAAATTAACTTTTGAGCTCTCTTCGAAGTGAAAGGCGGTCGTCATAATCGCGTGAATATCGAAGGATCTGAGGAAAGAAAAGTGGGGAAAGATGAGATGATTGAGATTAAATGAGCAATTGCAGTAAACACTTCACAACTCTATTAGAAAGAAGACTATGATCGATCTTTTTATCTGAGATGGGAGATAATTATTGTGTTTAATTGTCCCTCTCCACTCGGATAAAGTGATAATATGATTTCCTTTCTGTGCTTGATGATACATTGATACATTCCACTCACTTATCGACCGATTAATTTTCTGTTCAGTTTTATCGAAGTTTGCAACAATTATTTAGAAAGATCAATAGCGATTGCGTCTATGTACAGAAAGAACGAATGCATTTGTTAATTACGTGAAATGAGAATTGGACGAAGATCAAAATTGGCTGATTGAGAGACAGAGGAGATGTGCACATGAAGAAGAGAGGAATCTTGAGATAAAAGTATGTTGACTAATCTCTTGTTTCTCAATTCACCTATTGTATCTTCCATATCGAGGAGGGGGATGGAAATGTCGATTGGGACGACGATTCCACGGGGCTGAAAATATTTTTTAAACAATTTTTTTTTAATATTACGATCTCGCGATACCGTTCATTTTCTTTCTCCAACCCATCAACCCCGAAATACAGACGAGAAATACAGACGAGTAACCCAAACACATGAACCCCAACATAAAGCCAAGGTACTGTAATCGTACTAACAAGGTCTCCTCGGTCCGGAGTATCTTCTTCCTGGATGGTAGACAACGTGAGAAGAGACTGAAGAGAGGAAGAGAAGGGAGAGGAGAGAGAAGAAGAGAAGATGGAGGGGTTTCATCACTCAATTGGAGACATTTCAGGTGAAAAATGAAGTGAACGAGAACAAGAGAAAAACAAAGAAACTAATTACTGGCGGATTTCAGAAAAGCAGGCGGAACTAAATAGTATTTGCAATAAATTTTGAGATGGAAGAGATCTAGACGAGCAAAAATATATTTGTTTATTATTCGCATTATTACAACTAGATAATTAACAGAGAAAAAAGTTCAGGTGAACCAAATCACGAGGAAAAGAAGAGAAGAAAACACTACACGTGGGACTGACTAAAACACGATTGTGACTAATACAACAAAATTGAAAAATCGAAAGAACAAAAATATGTTGAATTAGAACAAACGTTTACAAGAAACAAACACAACAACGAACCAAGGGGACAATTTTCCGATAAATATAGGGTGTATCCTAACGATAAAGGGTAGATCAAAATTGTTACATGTCACAATTGGGAAATAGTCTCGCTGAGCTAGTTTGCAGTAATCGATAACAATGCTCGAGACTCAATCAGACACAGAGAGAGACTCCACGTGACTCACCCAATCAACAAAAAAATAGTGGAGATAACATGGATAGTGAAAGTAGATCAATAAGAGCAGAGGAACGACCGACGAAAGGAACGAAGTATCACAGGGACATGACAAATCACTATTGATGATGGAAAAGGTGGGAAAAATCTCGAAGGAAGAAGAGATTACCCACTCACTATTCCTCATGCAGCTTACATCGGGAAAATAAGAAAGGGAGATGGAAGGGCATCAATCGATAGCCATACAAAAGGGTTTCGTTCTATTTCTAGATCAATATAAATTATCAGATTGGGCAGACTACTGACTGATTTCGTGTGCCTTACTCTACATCTACATGAATCCGAATAGAGAAGAGGCGTATGCCATGGGAGGCACAGTGGGATGGGAGACCTCAGAGAACGAAGTGAAACGAGGAGTCAGATTATCGCCCTTGATCGTGATGAAGGCACCCTGCAATATTCGTATTTCACATAGTTAAGTATAATCGTACCCTTGAAGTACTCAATGTACACCGATGGAATCACAGAGTAAATACCTATCCCGAGCAATTTCTAAAACACATGGTAGGACGCTAAATGCGATTGAAAACCATGTGGTAGGACACTTTTGTCACTAATTCGGGCCAAAAATACATGGTAGACCACTTTTTCGCTCTATAAAACGCAAGGTAGGAGATATTGGACCGTAATTTTACGGTACTATATAAACTGTGGATGGAATCAGAATATTCCTATTCTCCTCGCATATCAATTGCCGACTACAGTATTCCCTTCTACCTAACTACCGTATACCTTGTTTCCCATTTGGTCGCAGTAGTTGGGTGCAGAGAATACAGTGTAGACGCGTCCATTGTGGTGCTCCTCCCATCCCTCCACTTTAACCTCGTGACTCCTGAGAAAGAAAATGAGATGAAACAATTACTTTGTAAACTGCATTTCTTAATTTGACTTTACATTCAACATATATGATGGCATAAAATACTGTCATTAATTAGTGAAAGGCAACATTGAAGAAGAAAAAAATGTTTTTAGACCAGTGTCTCACCTGACAACGTAATCGACTCCATTCTCCTTGCACCAAGTCTCGGATACATCGGGGCCGAATTGGCATCCGACGCCTCTCTTCGATGGAGAACGACCATTGATGGAGTACGGGTCGGACCTGATTATGACGATGAGGAGAGGGTAAAGAGAACACGAAAACACCTAAATTATATGCGAGAACTTCGTAATGGTAAAAAAACTCAAACTAAACGTGCAGTTTTTTTTATATGAAAAAACACTAAATGAAATACATCGTTCGATCATCATTCACAACTTTGCATGATTCAATATGGAAATAAGATACTGACCACAGCAGGTCGCACATGATTCCCTCATCAGGTGGTTGTCTCACTCTATCCGTCTTCCTGATATCATCCAGAGTGACGCCCTCCTGCTTGAACAGACCACCGTGGCACACCTGACAGCAAACATCCTTAGATTTCGATGTAAAAAGAGACATGACGAGATTCTCTTTAGGACATAATTTTGATGCTACCATTCGGCATGCAAAAGTTCGTATAACTAAAAATTGATATTTTCGTTCTGCTCAAAGTAATACTGTTCATAGAAGAAATCATGACTGTCATGATTTTTTAAAAAAAGTTTTATAAAAGAGTAGTTGAAAATTGAACAAAAAAAGAAAAGGCAGAAATGAACTCACGAATACTTTCTGGTTGATCAGATGGCAGAGTGGGAGGTAATTGAAGAGTTCGGTGAACAATTCGCACATCTGGGCAGAGTACTTGTTCTTCACTTCGCCTTCGAACCCATACATCTGAAACAACATTAATTACTTCAATATCCATTCAAGGAATCAGAATTCAGCATAATTTTGGAGAAAAATATTACATATTATTCTACCTTATTCATAACGTCACTCTCGTGGTTTCCTCTGCTCATGAAGAAGTGATTGGGGAGCAGCAGCTACAATTTAATAATTTGATAAATTAGAGTCCATTATTCTCGCAGAATTGAATTAGAAACAAATCGCAACAATGAAGGTCCCCGAGAAGATTGCTCCCACCTTGTATGCGAACATGGTGAAGATGGTTTCGACTGAGAAGGAACCGCGATCCACGAAATCACCGTTGAACAACTGTAATTAGAGCAATTATTTTTTTAGAAGTGTTAGTGCTACAAATTACCCGGTCAAACAATCAATATCAGCAGACACAGTAATTCAAAGTATCGATTGACTCACGTATGGATTCGTCTCCGAGGGAGCTCCATTCAGATCGAAGATGTTGCACAGATCGTAGAACTGGCCGTGCACGTCACCGCAGATTGTGAATTTGTTACCTCAACAGCATTACATTCAGACAATAAAACTTATTGAATTAAAAAATATACTCATCATTTGGTGACTTGTAATAAAGCTAAAAATATGAATGCTTACCATCAGGTACGGTAATATCGACAAGTGTCGGTTGAGCCATGAACCATTTGCGGATTTCGATCAAGATCTAAATTTCGTATATCATTCTCTTGGATCGCAAAGAAAATATGAATTTTCAGTGAAATTTTTTTCAGGAAATTGTATAAAAACAATTACAATGGTAAGTAATTAAATCGTCGCCCACCTTGAATGCATACTTCTTGTGGATCTTTTTCTGTGCTTTGAAGTGCACAATCATCTTGTCAACGAATTCTCTAGTAATCGTCTCTCCCAAATGAGGACCCTCGTACGATGACTCCACCTCCATGTCTAAAGGAAGAAAGATATTCCATTGTCTTTGTGACATCGCACTAATCAAGTTGCACCATAATATTTCATATTGGTACAAATTCAATTGTTTTGCATGATACATGATTGACATTTGGAGGTAGTGGGTTACGGATTTCAGTCCAGAATAACGAATCAGATTACGGGAATATGGTTATAACAGACTACAGCAACATGTGATTGTAGTAGTAGCGAAACAGAGTATATACATATTTCTGGAACTTGCAACTGACCGTTGAGATTTAGACTTAGCACGACGCTCTTCTTCATGTCCTCGCCTGCGATAGCCTGCAGTGGACATATGTTTAGTGACACAACAAAATAAATAGAGGGCGTTCGAGAACAAAAAAAAACAATTTGGAGTCTACCTTCACCCGTAGTCAATAATGCAATCAGCTGACCTTCTCGAAGTTAATTCTCTTCACAATTTTAGAACATTCGTTAAACTTCGCCAGTGCGTCCTTATCATTCGGCGCGTGCCTGAAAAAATGAATTTGTTTTGAATAACTTCCATTTGTTATAGCTTTGACGCTGTGTAATCTTACTTCTTGGCAATTTCATAGTCCTTGAGCGCCTTCTTGAAACGGCCGAGCGCCATATTGGCAGTCGCACGACGGTAGTAGCCCTGAAGATTGCAAAAAAAGTTATAAGTAGTCAATCAATATCGGGCATGCAATACAACATTTCTATTAACTTTAGGAAACTTAAATAATAAAAAAAATCAATTTGTTATCATGTCAAAAACATGATTGAATTGCCGTAAAATGTGAAAACAACTTCCATGTTCGAGAAGTAGTATATCAAATATCGTTACCTTTATGTAATTGTTGTCTATGGCGAGGGCGCTATCAGCGTCATTGAGAGCAGACCCGTACAGCTCCTGAATCACAACCTTGTACGAGAAGCGGGACGACAGAACAATTCATTCTGTGTGCGTTCTTCTCAAAATATGAAACCTAAAGAACCTAAAAGGAGTCAAAAACTCTACCTTCTTGAGATATGCCATGCTTCTGTTCCCGTAGAGAACTGCAGAGGGAGCAGCGTCAACAGCAGCAGTGTACAACTCGATCGCCATGTCATAATCTTGCTCTGCAAACATCAATTCAAGACTCCATTAATTCCCAAATTGAAAGCTGAGCTAAGAACTCACTCTTGAAGTAGTCGTTAGCTTTGTCCTTGATCTTGTTCGAGCGTTCGATGTCATCCTAGAAAGATACTTCATGTATGAAGTTAGGTTGACGAAAACAGCGTGAGAACAGGAAGTAGGTTTCCCGAGAGGTAAAAGAAAAGATCAATACAAACCTGGACGTCGATAAAGGCCTCCAGTACTTTCTCCACTTCGATATCCATCTTAGACGGCTCGTTACCCTTCAAATAAAGAGATGAAACAGTAAAAGCTGGCGCAATTCGGCGCAAAATGAATTGAACAAGAAAGAAGCTCACGAAGATGAGGGAGGACACTGCTTGTAGCATGAGACAAGGCTCAACTGCAAATGGGAGTCGTGAGCGGAGTAATAAGCTACGATTCAGACACAGAGTCAATGAGAAAAATAATGAAATAACTTGATTTTATTAAAATAATGCAAAAATTTTAATTTTCTGTTCCGATGCATAAGTGCAACGGGTTTTGAGGATATACTGAGTGAGCCTGAGGTGAAAAATGCACACAGATGTAGCATTTATTATGTATTACTGTACTTTACAGTATACGTAGTTCCCCCCATTTCCATTACACTTTTATAATTACGTTAAATTTAATAATCTTTCGTGAAAACATGGAACGCAGCATACTATTGCGTGGTGGCATTGATATCGATATTGAAATAGTAAACAATATTACTTCTATCTAATCTCAGAAATACGAAACCGAACGAAGAGAGTGCACATATTGGAATTTCACGAACACGTTCCAGATTCGAAAGGTTTTTTTGTTGAAAATGAATGTAAAGCGGAATCTACAGCAGTAGATCCATAATCACGTTCAAATGTATTCTACATCATGTTTTTTTTGCAATTGACACTATGCTGTGAAATCATTTCTTCTATTTTCTGAGTTTGCTGCCACATGATTCCAACCGTGCGGAGGGAAGTCATGGCGAGAGAGTGAACAAAAGGGAGCGAGTCCTTCTTGATGTTAGACGCGATCACTAAGGATGGCTGCAGTCGGGATGAGTGATGTAATGTGGTTGTCCATTTCGTATATTTTCTCGCAAACCAACTGCAAAAAATCAAGTCACATCTGAAAAGTTTATGCAGTGATTACTAGAACAACTTCCGGTTGAAAATTAGAGAGAAGAAAATACTGAATACTTTTTTTCAAATATATTACCAGAAGTTGTTGAACAATTCAGAGTCACATGCACATTTTCCATCTATCAATTCATCTCTCCGAAAATACCCTGAATCCATTAATGTCTGGACATCTTACATGCAAACCCAGATGCGACACAAAATATTTTCTCTCTCTCTCAGAAACTCGCATGCATGAATTTCAGTCAGTAAAGATCGGATGGTTTCTGCTAACATTTCATGACACATACATAACCGACAACGTCGAAATGACGCGAAAATTGAACGAATAGATTTCGAAAAATTTTCTCAATTTTTTCGTCATTTATTTCAATTACCTATGATTCATCTCATTTGCCTTCTCCTCTCTTCCCTTATTCCATTATCTCACTGCGTCACATGGAGAATCTCTCTCGATTCACAGCATCGCTACTTCATATTAGAATTAGTCTACGCAAGCAACTAAGACTTCTCTCGTCGTCTCACTCTAATCAACGGTAGAATTTCCCCTCAAATCTGCATGTTATCCCTCCAATCCACCCGATTACCGTGTGGTCGTCACAGTATTAGCTGCCGATCTCTCTCTCTCTCTCTCTCTCTCTCTCTCTCTCTCTCTCTCCCTCTCTATCTGCTTTCTAGGTGGATCCTTGGTCGGCTCTTTCACTCAAATCACACAATCTTCCCGTATAAATACCCCCTGTTTTGACACATTTCCATATCGACTTCTCCTTCATTTCAATCCTTCCCTCGGAACTTCGACTGACGCTTCAATTTCCTGCCCCTGACCAAATTGCAATATTCACTCTGGCCAATACTACTCGGATACCCGGAATTTCCTGTATGCATCTATCCCATAACCATTCGGAAAGCACGTATCACTACTCTTTACTTGAAAGTACACGAATTCCAACTGGCTTTGACTCAGATATCCCTCTTTCCGTAGTGATTCTCAAAGAGGCCATCCGACGGATTGACCACCCCCTCTAATGGTTCCACCTCACGAATTCTCTCATTCCTCTCTCAAAACCTCCTTGAATATCCATTCCTTCTTCTATCATGTGAGCACACACATGTTTTATGCATCGATCTCTCCCGAAATTTCACTGAAACTTCAACTTTCAATCTTTGAACTGAAATTTTGATGAAATTCTTTGCCCTATTCCCATTAGCACTCCTTTTCCCTCATCCAAATTGCACTTATCACATTTTTCTCGTCGTCTGAGGTTTCCTCTCTTCTCTCTTTCGTAATAATTTCCCCTCTAATCTCTCGTCTCTTCTAATTACTTCCCTTATTCACTCACTCCTTCTTCCTTCTCATTTCATTCAACCACGAGGTTCACGTTCGTCTTCATTTATTCACTGTAACAACGAAAATCGACGATTTCTCACATTTTCTTGTTACATCTCTGCTTTTCTTACTCATTAGTATTTTTCCACTCATTAGTATCTCACTTCTTTCCATCTTCATTTTGTATTCATCAATGTGACGATTTCGTGTCGCTCTAGTGTATAGATAGCAGCAGCATCCAAGGATACCGATGCTATTTTTATATTTCTTTTTTTCCTACCTCTGATGCTGCGCACATTTCATGAGTGGAAAGTTCACATTTGAGTTATCATAATTGTGTATCTCGGCTCTTAATTAAGCTATAGCTTACTAAAGAAACTTGAAATTTGTTTCCTGGGATGTAAGACAGTTTTTACACCCCGGAAAAAAATCAGACCGCTATCTTATCTAGGAGCCGAGACACCCAATTGCGGGAATTCAAATTTGAACTTTCTAACTGTGAAATATTCATACTCGTGTAATCTCTCAAAATTTCAGAATGACCGAAGTGGAAACTCTCCCCATCAGCCGAGTTGGATCCAATTCTGGAAAGGTGAATTTGAATTTCCCGCTTTCGATTTCGAATTGCGTCATTCAGAGGAAATTGAATAGTAGTGTCCAGAAGGTGTCGGAAATGAAAGTAGGGATGTACTGGTATTTATATCTTTCATTACTTGAGTTGGCTCAAAAGGAAATGTGAGACGACCCTCCCACGAAATCTCTACGAAATCTCCCAGCGCCCTCAGGATAACTTTTCTCAGTGATTCCATCGTCGGTTCTACCCAGAATCCTTATTTGATCCTTGACTGGCATCTTTCTCCGGTCTCTCTCTCTCCTCCCAATATTCCACTCATTCCTCGACCCTCACGAGACTCTCTTCTCCTCCTTCTCTTAATCTATCATTCGAATTACTCAAGAGGTCTCGCGACTTCGAGCAAAGTCATCAAAATCGGAGTGAGACAACACTCAAAACCTTTGCTCTTTGCACATTTTACTCATTTTTCATCTCCATTTTCTTCTCAATCCTTTTTACCTCGTTCTTAATCGAAGTCGATCATCAAACCTTCACGGGCGCTCTTTTCTCTCATCAGATTACTGTAAAACGTCAAAAAATGAGTCATAGATTACTGTAGCACGAGGGGGAATAGACGGTGGGATAGGGCCATTTGTCATGTCTATGGCCTGCATCTTTGAGAGAAGTGGGAGGGACCGGAATCGTAGATCTTCTTTAGACGATTTTCCCCTTCCATCGACCCAAGTTTGTTGATGCTCCTTCTTCTTGACTTTCCATTCCTTCATTCTCTTATTACCATTTTAAAATGATACTTTCATTAAACGGACTACTGATTCTTGTTTTGTCATACTCTGGCAGCCGCATCTGTTGTTTAGGAGAGGAACGTTTTATTATTTTGGAGAGTGAATTGTAATATTGCAGCTCTCGTCGAGTTCTTCAGTTGAATCAAACGGAGCTTCTTCCAGAAGAAGAAACATGCCGATGATGTACCAGATGTACGAGTCCCAGGTACGAATCTATTGGTGATAGGAATGCTTGGAACTTCCGAAATATCCCTTTTCCGAAATGTCTTTTCCCCCGAAATTATTTCTGTGAAATGTTATTTCACCCAGTTTGAGAACCAGGTAAAGGTGTCGACGGATTTGACAGGGGACACGTTTCAGTGCATTTCCGAATTTTTATTTTCGCATTCCTATATGGAATATCCAAAACGAACCTCTCTGATATTAGAGTCGTCAATAACATCTGAGCCCCATCTGACGCATTCATCGAAGCCCTTTGAGTCAATATAGGCTATGACCGTAGATTGTGTTTTCGAGAGTGGGATGCACTGGGAAGCCTTAGTCCAGACAGAATAGATCGATCCATGACACATCGGATAAACGAACACTTGTTTTCAAAATTAGAAATAAAAAAAGTCACAAATTTTATGAGTCACAAAATAGGTCGTTTTCAGTACGAAGATCTACGTGGGACAGTCTACGGACCAGAATCTCCCGATTTCTACCCAGCTCAAGCCAGTGAGAATCTGAAGAAAGCACTCTCTGGAATAGGTGAGATTTTATGAGTTGAGCAGACCAGTGATATTTATCGAGAAAGCTCAATTATTTTCTGAAATAGATAGGACGGTGAACCTTACCTAAAAGGTGTTTGGAGTGAAAACGAGTAAATTCGAGAGGGACTCTCTCATTTTTGCACGCTCTCTCAGCCTGAACTCCTATCGTAGGTGTGGAATCATGTGGTATCCAAAATGCGTGTTGACTAATAGTTGTTGACTCCCTCCTCCACAAGATCTGTCTATATTTCGCCATTCCTTGCGTGTCACAAAGACATCTTGGTGTCTTCGTAACATCTTCATGGAATTTTGCGTATTTTTCCATCTGCCACCACTTCCTTTCACAAATCATCCATTCCCATCACATCGGAGATCAATTTACTCGTGGAATCTGGAGAAAAATATGCGTGGAAGTGGGATAACACGACGACCATTTCGACACCTTCCGTGAGATTCGAGAGGAAGACTCGAGAAAAACAAGACCGAGATGAGAATTCATTGCAGTCTGAGGGAAAGTGAGAGAAAGTAGACGATTTTGAAAAGGAAGTGTGAGATATGAGGAATATCTCTTATCGAGAATATCTGTAATCTATGTATTGATGGTTGACGCTTTTTCACAGTCACACCTTTTCTTATTGTGACTCAATAGTGAATCCATCCCTCTCGAATGGAACCGAGACAGGGATTTGATGCGACAATCCAACAATCTCCCATCGAATGCTTCTTATCTCAGATCATTCGACGGTTTAGATATTCCCACAGACAAAAACAGGCGTTCATCGTAAAATACTCCCAATCAAACGATAAAAACAGATGGTTGCTTACATCAGGAAGTACAGGAACGGAACAGGAACAGGGATAACTACCCCTAGGGGTTTAAAATGAAACCCCTAACCCATATCTAAAAAAATGTGTAATTGTAACATTTTTCGTAGGAAGCGGGATGATAAAATGAAAATTGTCGATATCTGGGAATGGAAGTATATTCCATGCAGAGACGAACGACACGGCCATCATCAACATTCTCGTGCAGCACAATAACTTCCAGAGACAGAAGATCCTATCGGCCTACGAAGACATGTATGAGAAGGTGGGTACCGTACCCACAAACTGTAACAATAGGGGCATTAGAATACCTTTCCTACCACAAATTGGACCACTTCTAAGGACCCGACCGTACTCTTAGGATACTGTATTACACTACCCTTTTTCCCTTTAGGATACTGTAATGCAGTACGATGAGAATGTTGGTACATACAGTACTCTAAGGGTACTGTATTACCCTGATTTCCCTTCTTTCAGAGTCTTGTGAGTGACATTGAAGAGGAGGCTGGTGGATACTTTCTCGAGGCCGTTCTTGCTCTGTTCAAACCAGCCCATGTATTCGACACTCAACAACTATACAAGAGCGTCTCGGTGAGCGATCAAAGATCAGCTTTGGGAGATCAAAGATCAACTCTGTGCTTCTTCCAGAATCGTTATGGCGACCATTCGGTGGCTGTGGAGATCGCGTGCACACGGTCTGCAAGGGTGAGTGTGTACAGGGGGAGGGAATCGAGGGGGTAGCACATGACTCCACACCTACAGAAAGTTTTAGAGGCGAGAGAGTATGCAAAAGTGAGAGGGATCTTCTCCATTCTACACGCTCTCTCACTACCAACCCATTTCTGAAGGGTTGACTGGCATGAACATGATGTGCATCAAGAGGGGATCGGGGAGGGTTAGTTAGGGGCGAGGAGAGGTACCTCCCGATGAAGACCTCTCTCCTGCATGCTCCTGCAATGAGCATGGAGTGATCTCTATCTGAAGAGTCGATGAATTCAGAGATGCACGAGATACCGTGAATAGAATATGATTGAGAATGCAAGAGTGATGAGAGACTCCTGAAATACAATATTTTGCAGCAACTCAAAGTCATTCGAGAGCAGTACCAGCAAGACTTCAAGAAGACACTCGAGAAGGATATCAGCATGAAGGTGAGAGATGAGCAGATACAGTAATCCTCTAGGTCCTACAGTAATCCTGATGACTCTCATCCCAATGATCCTACAGTAATCAAGCCGATCTTACAGGTGGAAGGTTCATTCGGTCGGATGTTGTCTCTCCTCCTGTGCAAAACTCGTGAAGAAGATGGAAAAAGAGTGGACGAGGAGCTAGTGAACAGACACGCAAATCTACTGCTATCGGTGAGATATTTTTCTTTGACCCTCTCATTTCCCCACACTCTCTCGCATCCTATTTATTGATTATTTGCAGCAATCAGTGGACGAACTCTCTAAAAATCTCGTCATCTTCGAGCAGATCTTCGCAGTGAAGAGTTGGCGACACATCGAAGCTGTGCTGTCGAAAGCAGATGAAATGAGAGGAGATCGAGTGAGTAATCACACATCTGACCCGCCGAACTACTTGACTACGGTAGTCATTGCAGCGAGATATCGAGACGATTCTGCGCAAGAACAAGACGATGCACTCCGAGACGAGATTGATGCTGCTCACTATCGGTGAGCAGATTATTGATCTACCGTATACCGTAGAATACCGTTGTTCGAATACGTTGCAATCAATAATTAGCAGTTTTAATAAATAATTTGCAGTGAACGTCGCTCGCAACAGTCAACTTTATTTCGCCGAGAAGCTGCGAATCGCGATGAGTGGAGAGAGACCCGATCACAATACGATAATCAGAGTGATCGTCACGAGATCTGAGGCAAGAACTACCGTAATCCAAGTATCATAATCACGAACTGAACACCGATAACCTACCGTATTCCAGATCGATATGGCGGATATCGTTGAAGAGTACAAGCGTCGCTTCCAACGTTCGCTCGAATTCGACTTCACTCAGACTTGTTCAGGAGATTATTTGAGACTCCTTCTATCTATTATCGTCCCAGCTGGATCCATTCATGTACAGTAATACATGGTCGTTGATTTCTTCCCCCCACTCTCCTTGATTTCTCATTCCCGTTATGTCTCCTTTCCACGTAGATGGCTTCCATCTAAAGCTTCCGTGTCTCACGATGAGTAATGTCGCACGAATTGTAAATAGCTTCCCTCCATTCCTCCATCTCATCTCTCATCTACCATAATCCCCTATTCCTACTTCATCTGTGTAGACAATGCTACTTACCTCCACAATATTTTGTGAATAAAAAACATTTTATCGCAATTTGCATTGCACTACAACCATGTTATTAGCTAGACAAGGAAAACTGTTGACACTTCAATTTAAACAATCTTGACTAGTAAACCTCATCTACATTGTTCGAAATACTCATGCGATGAGATCTGGTATGGGATTTGCGTAGAAACGGAAACAACTTTTGATGTTAGAAGCTCGAAATGGGGGTAGATCACAAATGAATGGGGGAAAGGTCCTATGATGTTATTAGATGGAATGATTGTCTTGAATTATTGATCGAATAGAGCGGAAGCAGACTTCGGCTTGGCCATTCCAGGGCTCTCTGAACATCATTTTGATTCAATCATACTCGTGACCTACAAAACTACCGAAAGCAGTCACTAATCTACAAATGCACAACTACGCTACATCACGCAGATACTCACAGAGTCCCGACATCTTCAGATGTCTGAAATCTGGAGATTAGTCAGATAAAACATTCAAAAAGGCTAATGTAATACACAGACTGTTCCCTATGAATCATACATGGACTAGGGTTTGGCCAGCAACAGGTCCCTCCCGCTTTTTGCCACAAACCCACCCGATTTTGGTTCAATCCGACACGGTTTTGGGTCAGACCCTCCCACTTTTTGCTCAAATACACCAGGTTTATTCCCGTCCCTCTCGCTTTTTTAACAATCCATGCTCTTCTATGTTCAAAAACAAAACAAAAAAACTAATACACAAGCTGTTCTCTGAAAAAAAAATGCTGCATCATATGTCAAATGGGTTTTTCGCAAGTTCGCAATTAGCATAGGGCGGGGGATGTCGACAGAGACCTTCACGTGTCTGTCCTGCACTCTCTCGATACGTTAATCCGGTTTACAATCCGGTTTACATGCAGAAGTGCCTATCTTCGCACGCGAAGACCTATTTGACTCATGTGCAGTATTAACTGACTGGATCTTCCTCTGGGAGCTCTCACGAGTCCCTCTTGTGAGCACGAGAGAACGAGTCGACCATCGCGAGTCCACAAGCGACCTTCGATGAAAGAACGACCACCTCCTACAAACAGAATTATCGGTTGATTATACCTAAACTACCTCCAATCTTATCAAATAGATGCTTTCAAAATAAATAAAATTGTCATTCAAATGATTTAGTGGATTTAAAACAAGTGTTTGTGGTTTCAGCATAAGCATGATCTTTTTTTTCATTCTTCATCGTTCATTTAACTGCTGCAGCACCCTTTGAGGGTGTAGCAAATAGATAAAAATATAAATAATAAATAAGAGATAGTGTAACTCACTGGAAATGGTGCTCGTGTTCTCATACAACATCCATTCGTCCACTCGGAAGTCAGGATCGTGCATCCACACAGTGTGATCGAGTGAGAGAGCCATTGAGGGAATGAAGCCGGCACTGACAAATAAGAAATATCGATTTCACTTCGTATATACTATTCGCTTAATTCATATTTTCGACAATAATCCCAAACTTTAGCATCGCAAATCGATTTTTGAAATAAAAGAAAATCAATAAAACATACGCGATGGCTGGTCTCATAGCCGTTTCGATGAGCGTCGAGTCAGAGATGTACGTGGCGACGCATTGATGCAGACGGGGATCGTCTCCTGAACGGAACAATGAGAGGTTACGGTAGGTGGGAGATTTATCGGGTCAAATCGTAAAGCAGAATGTTCCTTTTTTTCTTAATTAATTTCATTTTTAAGTTTGTAGTTGTGTCAGGCCAAGACCACTCAAAGTGCAGGCGGTATGGGGGCCTTGTGCCCACCTATCATGGATTCCCACAACATCAAACACTGGATGGCCACTCCATTTGTTCAGGCTCATTTTCTCATCTTTCCTTTCTCTCTCCACTCACCAATATTCTCATTTGCCTTCAGCCACACAGCAGACGTCGGCTCGACGCAATTCTCCTTTAGGAGAACTTTGTTCGGATCGACGGGACGGAACTGAAAAGATGAAAAGAATGAGGGAGTGAGAAAGACAAACCACAAGCAATCCAGATCATTACTCAATTTCCAATATGCATGGTAAAAGTGATTTTTTTGAAAACATCGTTTTAGTGCGAGGACTGATACTAGTCGTACCAGGGCTGCCGGGCAGAACCGGCCATAGGTCAAATGAGATTCTCCTCTATTACGTACAGAAATGCCTAACTAACGTACCGAAGTGTATATTACATTATTTCCGAGAGATTTGTCTAAAGCGGGGTGAAATTAAAGCAAAAAGCCTCGCTATAGAGAACCCACACACACACAGAAAAATGTCTTGTATGCGGTCCGTAATACTGTGGGGGGGAATCTGACTTAAAAGAGACAATGTGATTTCGTCTTGTATGTCAGATCCCCCGTCTTAACCTGTACACAAGACATTTTTTTCTATGTGAGAAATTATTCGAGCAGAGGTCGCTGTTCTCACCTGGAAAACTCTCTCGAATGCAGGCGGGATCTCGTTTAGTTTGAACGTGAGCATTGCACGGGCGCCCGCCGCCAGCTGATTGTCCTGCAAAGGAATACGAATTAAAGTTGAGATTTTTTACACATTATGTGCTTTCAAATATTGTTACTAGGGAACCGCAAAAGTCGGGGGGGGGCGGTCCCGGTGAAATTCATTTACATAGGTGGATGTAGACCCCTCAATATTGAGAGAAATAAAATAATCAATAATAAGTTCCATACCGCAAGTGCACTCTCGATGATCTGTCTCATATCCTGCAGTTCCTCTGGTGGCGGCACTGCAGGCATCGACTGCTGATACACAATACCGTCTGGCTCGGGCTGCAAATAAATATACAGTAATCATTATTCGTTTCGAAACGCCAGAGATTAAGTACCCACCGTAAGGATAAAATGAACACCATCTCAGAATGGCTGTGAAGTATATTTTCGCATATTTTTCTGGTAGAATGTTCTCTAATGATTTCCAGTGGTATTTAGTCTCCTCAAAAACGCACAAGGCTCAAAAACCCAGTTTATGATCGTGACCACACATTCTTATCAGGAAACTATCCACAAGCAAGATCGAGTCACTTGATGACAGTTTAGATTCACCTTATGGAAGCTCATCTGCATGGTGAAGATGGCTTCTCCCTGCTGGACTGCCTTCACGAGACGAGTGCAGAATGATCTACCATCTCTGATCCGATCGATCATGTAGAGAATCGGACGATTGACATCACCTGCAATGACAAGAACCTCGTTCAACAGTTTATACTAAATTAGATATTACAGGGAGAACTCGCTGAGACAATAATAATCATGTTTTCACCCATTTTCATTACGTTATTGTTTCAATACTTAGCATAGTTTCATTCTAAAATACAAAAAAAAACAATAAAGTAATATACCAGTCTTGAGGAAGTATGAGTGGAGACTATTGGGTATAAATCCCTCTCCCACAGTTGATGCTGCAGCTGCCAAAGCTTGTCCAATCACCTACAGCACATAATCAATAAATATACAAATTCAATGCGTAGGAACTCTGACTACTAAATGCACGATATTCAAGCAACAACCATCACAATCTTTCTATTAGGACTTTCATAGGTTCAGAGAAAAATATAATTTACCTGTCCACCGTACACCGCGGGAGATGATTTCCGACCCTTCAAAAGGTGGCGAGCCCTGAATTATCAATTTCATAATTTTAGCAAACAACATCCAACCAGAAATCAAGCACCGCAATTTTGCGCCCTGATCGCGAAAGCGATAATTTCTTAATGTATGTTGACCCAGAAAGGAAATGAGCGACGAAAACAACTGACAGATAGAGATTATTATCGACGAGTTCGAGATTGAGGAAAGTGTCGATGAGACCAGCCTGCAAATTAGAGAAGATAATATTTTTGTATTGGGAAAAATAGAATAACGAGGTCCATCCATCGTGAGGCGGTGGCGCTAGTTTATTTTACCGGACAAGACAACTCATGGTAATAGAGTGAGTCTATCGTTCATAATCTCACTGTGAGAATCTATCGGAAACTCTATTAGAACGGGGTACCTGGTCCGGTAAAGTAAACCCGTGCCGAGGCGGTTGGGTGTCTACGAACTCAAGGACTGAAACATCCAACCGCGCCACTTTAGGAAGTACTCTAGTCTCTTACATCTATCTAAGCAGCTCCTTCGTTTTCATGAATATCGATAACTAATTCAATAAGACACGGAAAAAGCAGGACACTAAAGATGAAACAAGCATGCAAGCGGAACCTGGATTTCATGAGCACGTGAATTGAACGGAATTTTGGTGACGTTCCCGAGAGTCACATCGGCAGAGTTCTGCAATAATCGTACATTAATCGCTAGGAGCTGAAGCTGAAGAAAGTCTAATTGTATAAGAAAAACATGTAAATACATGTCGATATAATTCAAAGTTATGCATTTGTCCTTAACCGTTTATCTTCGGATAGGAACTTACTGGAATATTCGCAGTCTCAGATCCATCGTCGTTGCCCATTCCTCGACCAGAGTTAGAAGAGAACTGTCTCCTGAATAAAAAAGATAAAATACACAACAGAAAGTGCGTGTCGAACAACCATGTAGGGCGATAAGAGAGGCGTCTAATCAGTTGAATAACACGCATGACGGGAATAAGACAAGATCTAGAGCGCTGAATGAATGGCCGCTCAACTTGTTTGGACAGGCGAAAGAATAATATGGAAATCGAATTCGATTAGAAAATCGTTTAAATTTCAGGCTGCGAAGAGCCGCGAAATAGACCCAGTTTGAAAATCGTACTTACAGTAAACGAGTTCAACTTTCCTCATCACAAACTACTTTTAAAAAAGCATTAAACAATTTAATACTGAGAGAAACATTTTTAGAGTGTGCCAATGGTGTTACGTCAGTGCACGTCATATCAATGGCCTGAACAATGGAACCATCGCTGTACCCTCCCCTTTATCCCCTCCACTACGCGTAGTCACCTCTTATCATACAGAATTGCTCGGTGTAGTGTGCCGAAAAGTGCACCGGGGAATGTCGAAATGAGGAAAGAATGGAAAAGAAGCAAAAGGAGAGTGAGAGGCTACACAGTGAACTGAGTGAAGAGAGTTAAAGGCGGGTCAGTGGAACAGAGTCACATAGCAAATAGTGGGGAAAGTGGAACCCTCTCCTGCTAAGTTGTGTCACTTCTATGCTCAGATGACTAAAAGCATTATGACACAATAAGCCGTCAGAAAAGAAGCTTCTTTCACTACTCGGAGGAATTAAATATTTATGTAGAAACATCAATATTACAACAGCGGGGGAAAGTACCAGTGGAAACAGTTAAAAATGAGTATCATTCGACATTGATAGGGTACGGTATAACTGCGAACGTGATAATTATTGAACAACGGAATTAAATTAAACAACAATATAAAAGTATCCATCAGATTTGAATTCTTATTTGGGTGGGAAGTCGCAGACTCGGGTGGTCGAATCGAGTGCAGAGTAGATCATGAGATTGCGGAATGGCTGCTTGCCTCCAGTGAGAGCCTGAGATGTATACAAATTACTCATGCGATGTTAAAAATCGAGGAAAAGATCAGAGATGTGATCTTTTGCCTGTAAAAAATTCCAACCAAAAGATCGAATATTTGAATTCCCGCACTTTCTGTTTTTATCGATTATCTTGGCTCCCAGAGAAGGTAGAGACTCAATTTTTGGATCATGTGTTCCAAATATTAGTGTTGATGGTCACTTAAGGTCTCAACATTCTAGCCCCACTGAGAATCGAGATATGCGCAAAAATCGATAAATGCGGGAATTCAAATTTGAGATCTTTTCGATCTTTTGGTCGTGAATTTTCTAACAGGCAGATGTCAACATTTGAGATCTTTTCGAAGATTTTTAACGCCACATTACGCAGTAACTTATAATTTATATCCATGACGAATCATGCCAAAAAAAATCAATATGTACAAAGTAACCCATATCTAATATAAGTATAGATAAATATGACGAAAATCAGTATGAAATCGTGCCCAATCAATAATTGGGAGTACCTTGATGGACTCCTGTCCGATGAATCCTCCGAGAATAGCACATGTTGCACTCAGCTGCGGACCGAACAGACTGCAATACCTTCTTACTATAGTTTCTCAATATCGTACTTGATATACTGTAGTTTCAATAAACCTTGATACGTTGCTACTGCAGTCTACAGTAGTCCCGATTCGCCCAACTCACTAGTCGAATTGCTCCGGCAGAATGGTCTGATTGTCCTCATTCTGATTGCATCTCTCCAATTCTCCCACCCACAACTCGGTGATTCTCGCCACGTCTCTCTCCTCGTTCCCAGTCAACAGAGAGGATTCCTCTGCACGGAGAAGGGCTGAAAGGGGAGGAATCAAGGGGAGAAGCATAAAAGGAGCACGAGGGATACGGTATCATCACAAGGGAGACACATACATTAACTTAATCGAGAAGTTGCAAAGTGGGAGATAAAATAGCAATACCTACATCTACATGATGCAAGTGTAAGATGATTATGTGGTTATTGATAATTTCTGCAGAATACATCACTATTTCAAGTTGAATGGTGCATGAAGTAATGATGAGACACACACACCTCTGACAGGGAAGTAGCTGCTCGGAAGGAGTCCACGCGCCTTTCTGAAATCAGTTGATTGATATGTACAATGAATAGATGATCAGAAATTTTATCTGCGACGTGCAATCGATCGATAAATTCACCTCGCCAGTTTCTTGACTTGCCAATCGACATTAAGCGCCTCCTCGTACGAAGGGAACGAGAGGGTCTGCAATCGATCGATAACTGTCTTGAGTCACAATAACAGACTACTGTATCTCATCAACCGTACCTTCGTCTCCCATTTGTCTTCTTCATCTTCTACCGTAGTCTCCTTCTCCTCATCCTCCGTCTTCTTCTTCTCATCACCGTCTTCAAGTGTTTCCAGTGCAATCGGCAGCTCTTTCTTCCTGAAGCGACAACATTCAAATTCGAGTGATTAGTTACCAGAATTACAAATTTGTATTACACCGGAATTGTTTATTAAATTTTGGCATATACAAAACCCGGGAAATTGTTCGGGGCTTAAGATGCTAATCCTCTCATGATGCAATTCCAATTTAAAAGCCATCTATTTCCAATTTTCGAGTAAGGGCGTGTATATTCTATGGATATAGTCGATTGAGTGTGTACTCACATGATGAATTCGTGACCATTGAAGTCGAAGAATGAGTATCCAACCCATCCATAGACAGAAGAACCGATGAATCGAACTCCCGCTGCACGACATCTGAAGCGAATATACAATAAAGAGGACACGTAACTAATGAAGACGAAACCACAATCGGTAGTATTCCACAAAAAATAGTAAATTCAACTGAAAGAAATGTGATCCACGCGGCCCCGCCCGCTAAAGATAGATCTACTAAATATAAGTAACTAAGTAAGTAACGCTGCTAACTTCTCATTGATCTCCTTCACCAGATTGTATGGTTGATCAGCAAGAACGACGAGTGAAAAGGAGGAAAGATCGACCTGAGAGGAAATATTTAATGATCATATTGGGGAAAATCGATCAAGCTCAGAGGTTGAGAGACTGATGTTTTAGTAATAGAGCAGATCAAATTTCAAGTCAATTGTTTTTTTCCGAAGTCTTGTTTTTTTTTTGAGAAAAAAAGGGTTTAGATCTGACCTCCTCGATTGTCTTGGCACAACTCAATTTGACGAGAGGATTGAGTTCCTGCACTCCGGCCAGAGAGGAAGCTGCTCGCTGAAAGGAAGAGAAAAGATAGATGATGGAACAATCAAGCCTAATTTCTGCTTTCTGCAGGAATGGGAACGACTTCAATCTAATCTCGTTTGTGACTATTGTCTTCCACTCAATACAAATTTTTCGGCGATGTCGTGGTCTTCCATATTATCTACCGTACCTCCTTGCCGACAGAATCCTTGGCGAGGAAGAAGTTGGACAAAGTGTCCTCCTCAGTCACCAGCTCTGCAATACCAATCGATAATTATCACTTCAATCGATAATTCCCGTACCCGAGTCGATGATCTGCATTGAATTGAGTCCGCAGAGGACGAGATTCTTGGCGATCTCAGCTCCGAGTCCCTTGAGACCAACGAGGAGCACACGGGAATGACGAAGTCTGAAAAAATTGATAATTTTTTATTTAACCCCATATTCCCCGGGCCAGCTGGAGAATAAAAATTAAAGTTTAAAGATAAAGTCGCGAAAAATTAACAGGTACCGTCAAATGACCGTCCAAAATATCCTACCTTGTGTTTTATTAATAGAAAAAGTGATGTGTGTCATGAATTTGATTGGCAATCTCTCGACGATGAGGTCAAGAGATTACGAAGGGGAAGGGAGGGACAGTGGGGAATAGGAAATACCAATGAAGATCTCACTTGTTCTGTGCTTCGATGCCCCACAGTCTAATCTGTCTATCGTAGACTGCCGCCTCATTCTGAGTGATCGTGTCCGAGATCTGCAATTTATTCACTATTACAAACCTTTTCGCGAATTTAAATACAATAACTCCTTGTCAAACGAAGTTAATCGATAAAATACATACCGTGTCCGCAGCATTGACTCCATTGGCAACGTTCACATCGTCCGCTCGAGCCATTGTAGAGGATACTGTATGAAAACGTGATCTACTATTGATCGATCGATTCAAATACACTCGACAGGAAAGAACAACCTCCATCAGCATATTACCATAAACACATTGCATTCCTTGAAAATTTACTCAAACGAATAACTGAGACGTACAAAATTGAGAAACTGGAAGTCACCTGTTTGTCACAAGAAAGATCGTCGTTAAACAACACACTACTATATCGTTACTAGAAAGGTCGAATGAAACGGTGACGGACTCGTTACGGTATACAGAACATGGAATACGGTAGGTTCACATGGACGCTGCGAATGGAAAACTGGGATTGAAACACGTCACCTAGTAATATGAAATGAACACCGATAAATATTGTATCTGACAAAAGATTGAACACTTGGAACAAAGAGAGCACTCTATCGTCAGTGATTATGATTTGAGAAGTGTAAAATGTACGGTTCCTATTCAAGATAAATGACGTTAGAGTGCTACCTACACAATATAAACATTCGAAATATACAGTAATCAATCAATGAGGTTGTGGCAAATTGGTTATCTGAAGAAATTCAATACGAAGCTAAACTGGATTACAGGCTGGAGTGGTATATCGAAAGGGTTACAACAATTACATTTGAAATCTATATGACTAGACAGGGCAAAAGGAATATCCAGATCAACCCGGCAATATGTAATAGAATAGTAAACTAGTTTGATCTACGAGGTGGAATTGATCGATTGGTTTACTCGAGTGATAGTTACTTCGAACACCGGAGAGGAAATTATCATCTCGGATATAATTCGGGATACCCGAGGAACAAATCTACAGATGAGTCTACAACTAAACGTTGAATTATGCGGTTTACTTATCGTAGAAAGGAATGGAGGACTCTTCACACTTGTTGTGTACAATAATACAATCGAGTGAAAGTGCGATATCTGCTCCCTCTCACGACATCCAATACTGCTGTTGCACGTGTCCTTGTTGTTGCTGCTGTGGTTGGTAGTGATTATTGTGGTGTTGATATGAAGTTCCGGCTCCCGAGGAAGGAGAGGTTGAGGCTGCAAGAGGATACACATTTTTAGAGAAGATTGACTCGTTCATCGGCGGATATCAGAGATACGTTATTTAGAAAGTAGGGCTTCGTCAGTACAACCATGGAATTAATTTCCAATCTCAGTCCGTTCTTGTACACAACATACGTCCCCTCTAAAGTAACCATGAACGCTCACTAGAACAAGTTATTGACTAAAAAGTTAACCGAAAAAAGTTCCGATCTGCCATCTACCAAATTCAAGATACCTCCGGGATATGGAACGGGAGATGAGGCGGAGTAGTTGGATGTAGTGATGGTCGAATCGTTGGGAGACAGAGATCCGCCTCCTGGAACGTCCCGACGAACCATCGAAGGACCACCCTGAGATTACGATAGATTGACTCAGTCTGGGATAAAGTGAAGCGAGACAGGAAGGAATTGAATGGGTTCAACAATATGCAAAGATTACGGATCTCAACTATAAATAATAATAATAATAATAATAGTAATAATAATAATAGTACCTTTCCAGGTCTCGCCCACGTGCAAATGAATCCCTCCTGGCACGCAGTGACAAAGCAGTCCCTGAATTAACACACAATGATCATTGTCGATTCTATCGATTGAAAAAAAAGAAGAAATCTTCTAAATTTGATAACTATAGAACATCTCACTTCCTGAATTCAAGCACCGTCAGTCTTTCGTGGGCGATCTTCTTGCATATCAGAGGCTCGATCACTGGCAGCTCCGACATTCGAGGGCAGAATCTGAATTGAGAAGAGATGAGGACACAAAATTATAATCATTATCCATTAACTGAACTTGTTTTGCCAATTAAACTCATTTGCTGAGAGTTGGTTCTAGAAAATACTACGAACCTCGTTCCGAGCAGTTTGGATTCTTCTGCAGCAATTGGACTTCCATCAATAGCATCGCCACCAGATGAGGAAGAAGAAGCGGCCTCACGAGATCGTCTGAAAAAAAAGATTGAAGGAGTGCTCACAATTATAGACCAAAAGAGTTTGTTAAAAAAGTCGAAAATTTCTGATTTCTAAACTCGAAAATGTGGGCTGATTTTTCATTATCAGACTACGCGATCCTAAAATATTGTGCCATTTTTCGAAAATTTCATCTCAAAAATTTAAAATGCTGCCAGTGAAAGTTCCATGGAACATGCTTTTTGGTCTACGCTCAACGGTGTAAAACAATTTTTAAAAAAACTATGACGATACTAATAGAACGTCAGCATTACTCCACATTACCATCACCAACTCCTCCCATCCCCCTTCTCATTCCCTCACCTCTCACTGTTTCCTCCCAATTTGACTGCTGCAAATGCCGCCAATCCCTTCCTCTGCAGTTTCTTCCGTTTCGAGTCTTTCACTGAAATAAATTTAAATATGCTATTGTCATTTTGTTTTTTTTTAAAGTTGAACTCACTGGCTCCGACAGATCCGGGGGAGACAGAGGACGCAACCCCATCTGGAGAGATCTGAACACACATATTGATCGATATCTTTTAGAATCTTCCTACAAGTAATATCAAATAATTCCACTTATTCAACCCATCTCAATACCAATCTTCCTTCCTACCTGAAGATCTCCCAGTGGAGTAATCAACGTCGAATTTCGATGCCGTTGACTGTTGAGCGGTTGCTGGAACGAGTGAATTATCACATAGTCATTCACAACTAGCCAAATCAATAAATTAATTAAGTGACCTCTATAATACAGTAATAAAACAACAGTACCTTCAGGACATCGTCAGTCACATCCCACAGACACAACTGCGTATCGTGTCCCACACTGCCCAGTCGATACGAGACTGAAACGAAATCGATAATCTAAGCAGAAATAGTCGACATATAAAATGGATAGTGTTTCGATCAAATACTCGTAATCTTCAGCCTGTTTACCAACCTCCGATAGCAGGAGGCCCATTCGCCGATGTGTTGTGCATCGAACCGTTGGGAGTACCTGTACATAACATAAGCTTTTCATTAATCTTAACGTCTAGCCCATCTCAAGATAGGCTTCGAATCTTACAACTTAATGATCGAAAATATTCTGACAAATTAAAATGGAAATAATAACTGACTGGTTCCAGCGAGTGCGAGAGTGGCGACGCCCGATGTAGATGACAATCTTGACATGGAAGTAGAGGCTGATGAGAGAGTCGTCCCACAACGACGAGTACGTATTGCACCTGAGAGATGACAAGGGTCAGATTTAATACTATTGGATAAATAGGTTGATTTAAAAAAATTTTAACGAGTACACAGCGAAACACAAAAGTGGAAGTAAAGGTATCGTCCCCCAAACTAGTGTAGAAATAAAATAAATAAATAATACAATATAAATACAAAAACTCTCACCTTCTTCCTCACTCACTGCTCCAATTCCACTGGCCGTTCCTTCTTCCAACACACACGCGTGCGGATCGAATGACACCTGATCAAAACTAATTTATTTCGGGAATTAGATAGTTATTAAAACAACCGAGTGCTAAAACACCAGGATTCTGGGCTGGTATTTTTGAGTTCCAAGAGACACCTATAAGACTATCATACCTGTGATATCCAACTCTTGTGTCCGAGTCCTCTACAGACGACACGTCGTTCAGAGAACGAATACACCGTCAGAAGATCGTCTTCTCCGCCTGACAATACAACAATATTAGAATATCGATCTATTTCTGGGTCGCAAAGTCTGAAAATTGAAAAAAATGAACATATTTTCGAGTTTCGGTCAAAATCGTAAGATCAGACAATTATTTTGGACTTTTTCTTGTTTACTTTCATATTCCCAATTCTCTCACCAGTCGCAATCAACGCTCCATCGGGCGACCAACTGAGACAGAGAAGCCCGCCAAAGTAGGACTTCATGAAGGAGAGCAACTCCATCGAGTGGTAGTTGAAGATACGCAGATATCCATCCTGAGATTGAGTCATTACTAGTAGGGATTCACTACCAATGAAAATTTAAATCATAATGCTTATCGTGTAAGCGATAATGCACACCCACGCTTATTAACCGTTTTCGTCAATCAAACGCAAACACATAATTAGTACAATTATAATATGACGTCCATCTGGTATGCAATCTTTTTCTATACCTAACAATAGCGTGTCTCATGCTATGGAACGTGTGTTTAGTCGCGGAATGTTTATAATTTCGGACGAATATTTGTAAACTTATAATATCACTCACATGTCCTACAGTGGCCATGATATTCTGGTCGACGGGTGAGAATGCGAATTGATGGATCGCTCCCCCCTTTCCAATCTGCCATTTGTACACGGGATTGCGACTCGTCTTCGTCTTGCACGTGAACACAGAGAATTTGTCGCCCTCAACACAAATACAGCTTGTTTTGATGAAATGACAAGTACTTCAAACCAACAACAGATTAAACACATATTGCAAGCAAGCTTCAAAACAGATGGCACGATGACAAATGTGATTGAAAACCATGGGATATGCCACTTTTATGAATAATTAGGCCAAAATATAAATGATAGACCGCTGTTTCGCTCTGTAACACACAAGGTAGGTGATTTTGGACCGGCAGTTGACGGTATTTTGTT
Organism: Pristionchus fissidentatus; assembly: GCA_036245785.1. NCBI lineage: Eukaryota > Metazoa > Nematoda > Chromadorea > Rhabditida > Neodiplogasteridae > Pristionchus > Pristionchus fissidentatus. The sequence goes on along the minus strand of BTSY01000001.1, from coordinate 16,814,537 downwards.
ACTTGTGCATATAGTTGACGTAATATCGTACCTGTTTGAACAATTGATAGGTGGGAGTGACTGCTGCACATGGAATCTCCTCGTGGTAGAGATACATGCAACCAGATGAGTGAGAGGCAAGGAAGTGCTGCGGATGACCTGTAATAGGGATTGTAGTAAAGTAAAGTAAAGTAGTAAGTAAAGTAAGTAAATGTAAAGTAGTATTATTTCAATATCAAAATATTGATAATGTCCGACTTTTACAATTTCAAAATAGTTGCGATGTACCGTAAAGCAATTATTAATGATAATAAAAGAAAAACTAACCAGGTACCCATCGAATACACGTAACAGGAGTCTTGTCGATCAGTCGCTCCTCATTGTACAATCGGGACATCTGAGAAGACAATCAGTTCATGATTAGTGTTAAAATACACAATTCGGTGAGATACCGTAATACACCCTGACTCACCTGATATTCCTTCTGGAAGGGATCGATCATCTGAACTTGACCGGCCGAGAAGCCAATTAGAAGACTGAAAATGTAATAATTAAATATTTGATCGATTAATATTGCGAATACTTTCATCGCATTTCTCCTTACCTGCAACTAGTCATCGTGGCCGTTTCTCCATTGAAGTCGTGGCAAGTGGGGAAAGTTCCCTTGTAGACTCGTTTATCGATTGGATGAGTGAGATCTGCTGCTGCCGTCGTCCCTCTCAAACAAATTCATTATTATTTAATATTTTTTTTAAATTTAAAAATTAGTTTTTGGACTTAAGCTATGCTTTTGATAAGCATCTAGACGAGCCAAACAGAAATCGATGACGCACACCAAGGGCTATCAGAATATGTGAAATTATAATGTGGTAAGTTTTTTTGACGGATTTGGTGATGAATTAATTGTGCGGTTCTTAAGCGAACGCACTGATATCCTATTGACCTGTCACAGTGCGACACAGACTTGCAGTGCCGGAAGGCCACATACCGATATAGATACACGTATATCTCCCTCCCAACGTTGAAGCAGATTCGATCGGGAACGTGTTCAGCGTCTCTGAAATAAACTTCACTTACTGGGAACATGCACATTTTCTATCACTCCATCACTATCACTTCGGCAGATGTGAACTTATCACAGGGAACAATTGTGCCCACAGATTAAAAAGTGCCGTAAATTTACGTCCCAACATCTCCTAATTTATGTTTTATAGAGCGAAAAAATGGTCTCCCATAATTTTTTTCCGCCAAAAAAGTAGGCTACCACATGGGTGTCATTTGAATGTTTTACAAGGCGTTTTTAAATATTATCTAGATAGGTATTTTTCTCAACATACCTGAGTGGATCATCATCAGACAGACATCCATTCATAAGTGAGGGTGGAGGAGCTGATCGAGTGGGAGAAGTTGTCGAATCTGCAGTCGTAAAAAATTAACTCATTTAATATGTAAATGCGCTCAAATTTTCTCGAATTATTTTATCCCCTCGTTGACAAAGGAATTCACTTTAGTATCATGGCTGATAACAGAGTACGGGATTAGATGATTTGACGTGATTGAGAAAAACGCATGGATGACCATATTTCACCATCACTCCCTTGAAAAGTGGTGGTACGCCAACGGTTTAAAGTGGAATTATTTTATCACCCACCATATTCAAAATTCTCACCGGGTTTGGCAGTGTTGACGGAGAGGAAAGAGACTCGAACGGGCGCACAGCAGATCGCATTCCCTGCTTGTAACTGCAAAGCAATCATTCAGTTGCGCCGTAGGATTATACTCATAACTCTGTGCTAATCTAAATGCAACTAACATATAATATGCTCATGTTCAATGTATTTTTAAAATTCCAATACTTACTTGATTCAACGGCACTCGATTCGGCCGCGAGTACTCAGCGAGAGTCATCAGTCTGCGATTATAATGTTTGTTTTGTTCATATATATATATATATATATATATAACACGCCTATTGTGGAAACGAGTTTAAAGGATGAAAGCAACACATCTTCACAAGTCTTTTTTTCTCTCGATTGTCTTACCTGTATGTTCCTTCTCTGGTTACGAAATGAGATTTGAGCTCTTCTCGAGAAGGTGGCTGAGCGACCGCACCTACAATCATCGATAAGTGAAAACTACTGAAAGGGTTTGGACGAAATAGTCACCTTGCACTGTTTCGAAATAATGCGATTAGTGGAGAGTGCACACTGCGGATTCTCTCACCTGTAGCAGTTGCCAAATGAGAAGAAGTTTGAATAACACCGAGACCGGATGAAGTGGAAGGAAGAGCGCTACCAACTGAAAGGATATTATTAGATGGGAAATGAAATGGAGTCATGATTTAACAACCACACTTGAATTGAAACTCACTGTAATCAGGAAGAGAAGCAGCCTGAGACGACGCAAGGTATTGATTTTGCATCATTCCTGAATGAAGCAACATCATTCAATATCAAACGGAGACCTCACGAAGAAACAAAGATATTTTTCTGCTACTTAAAAGGAACTTACACAGAAGTTGTCGGCTTAGCCATGTACGGCATTCCGCATGCTATGAAATGATCGACCTGCAATGAATTCAAGTATTTAAGGTGATTTGGAGCCATCGCGCAAAGAAAGAGGTGGGAAAGACAAGTAAAAAGAGCGCGCTTCTCAAGCCTAAATACAACCTTTAAATCGAAATTGAATATGCACCAACTTCTTACGGACGAAGACTACCTAGAGAGTCCTGCTAGAGATACGTCAACGGAACTAGAAACCAGCATTACAACGTTACAAAGTAGTAAACACTTTTTTTGAAAAGTACACCAGTTTGTGATTGCGAGCCGCAACGCAAGTTAAGGCGCGTTGCGGTTCGAATACGATAGTTGAGCAGGGCACATTTATGATTTTGAAATTTTGTTACGGAAATTAAAATCCGATTTACAGACATAGATAGAAACAATATATCATTTCATGACTATACGTCATCGCCAAATCGCCAAAGTAAATAAAAATGGATTATATAAATTGTGCATGTCATTTGACGGCAATGTTGGTAATTCTTCGCTTTAAATAGAGAGCTTTCTCAAACTGCTCTCTTCATCAGAGCTAGCTGAATATTTCACATCAGTGCTTTACAATTGAATGCAAAGATCTATATTAATTATGATGATTATCGTGATCTGTCGGAGTGGAAACCGTGGGAGATAAATACGCATTCTCGCATCCCCACGTGCTTATTCACATTGACATCTCGAACGTAAGATAATATCACTATTGCTCATGAGAAAATGTATAACATAGGTATATTATACGGGTTGTTTCTACGTATTCTCAAATACTATTAGACACGGTTTTTTTACATATCCAATTCCGCTCTCAGATACATAAATAAACTGTAGCCTAACCTTTCGAGTAGTCCTCTTCTTATAAAGTGCATGATGAGAAATATTTTTACGTAGGCTGATGACTTTCTTGTTCAGCAATACCGTTACGTATCAGTGGCCATTCAATTCTCTTTCGTTTTCTGTTAAAGCATGCTATCCAAGCGCAGATAGTGTCGGTTCATCTAGAGTATAACTCTACGCTTTCTCTACGCAAATTTATTTCCATTTCACTGCCTGATTTTTCCATCTGCGTTTCGTCGTATTTACACCTTTGGTTTCTAGTGTCAGTATTTGATTTCCCGTCGTGCTCATTTTCGCCTCAATGGAAATCTCCTGCAGTGAAATGCAACAAATCAACGATCTCATCAACTCTACCAGTCGCTTCCTTAATGTCTACCCAATCTGCCCTTCCATTCTTATATCGATGTTATCGATTGGAATTCTCCCCATCCTTCTTCTCATCTACATTGTACAGAAGACAGCAGTCCACAGCAATTGCAGGTTTGAAAAAAAGAAGATATTGATTATCACATGAGCTCATTTTGTCTCATTTTATGAACATTTTCACAACAACTGACTAAGTTTTTTTTAATCATTTCATCGGATGATTTAATATTCATCTGTCAATTTCTGGCACTTTTGAATTTGTGACACTAGGACAGATGCATTTCGTTTGCGTCATCACTACTCAATCTCTCAGATATCTCATCACATTATGGTGTCTCTCTTTCACTGGAATGTTCTTTGTTCACTATGGAATCGTCTCTCTCAACATCTTCTCCGAGAAGGGATACTTTCCTGATTCAATGTTCGATCCCAGTACGTTGTCACAGTCAAAAATGGAAACAAACTAGAGAGTAATCCATAGAGTTTGAAATTTGGGATAACATTTGGATTAGTTCTCTTCACTTCAACACTTTCTCACTAATCGGCCGGTGTAGAGAGTCTGCGAAATGAGGAGTTCTAATCCAATTATTTACACGCATTTCCGAGTCTACTATTTCATACATTTTCAATAAAAATATTGTGATTCGTATTTGATGACATTTTTAAGTGGCTCGTCAACTCTGTTATGCTGCCCACGTGGTTTTCTTCTTCTGTTGCTCTAGCTTTGAGGTAATTATTGCTCCCTTCTCATATCTTAATCATCACTCTGTGGTAAAGAGTATCCCATTACTCCTCATCAAAACAATCTCCTTCTTTATAAGGTTAAACACTGAATATGTGCTCCGTTTGTCCCAGCTCATATTTTGATACCGTGAACCGGAAATCGGTCGGAAATATTGATAGTGTAAAATCAAGAAAACAAAATGGTGTTGAGGTGGTGATAGCATTGGAGCGAATAGTCGCTTCCATTACTCCCATGCAGTACTACAATCGATCCTTTGCCGTTATTCCACTACTCGCAATCACAATTTCAATTGTCAGTTCCTTTCGAGAATACACAAAGGGATTGCTCATATCTCAGCAAGACCGAATGTTATTCACATTCATTAGCAGTCTCACCAAAACACGCTAGGTTCTGATGACTTCACGTCTTCTCTGAGAGCAGTGATTATAATGAGATAAATTACTGAATTTTCTAGTCATGCATTAAAGAAGGACGAATGTCCGCGACTCCCGACTGGAAATTTTCTTAGCGAACAAGCGGGTACTGTAAGCAAAGGTTGAAGATAATCATCGCAAACTGAGTTCGCCGCTAAACGCAGTAACACTTTTGGTGATTCCACCTGTTCCTCCCCTTCCCTAATCCCTCGTTTGCATGTACTCTCTTCTAGGGTTGCCGGATCAAGGGTCAAGGGTTTGTCTCTCTCTCCCCTGACCCTCTCTCTCATTCCAAGTGTGAGAGATAAACAGCCAGGGGGCCCAAGGGTTTGGAGTGATAAGACGCCGAGAGAGATAGAAACCAAGCCCTTGGTTTTTCCAAGCGCTTGGTTCTATTCAAACGCGCTATTTCGTCGATTAATTAATTGAAAAATTGTTGATTGTTGTTTGTGTGAGTCCTACTCACGATAATAGGTCAATAACTACATAAACAACTTGTTTAATTGTGTTGGGAAATTGTTTTTGTTTCACGCAACTGAAAACCAAGGGCTTGGTTTATAAACCAAGCCCTTGTTTCTCTCTCTCCCTGTGACCTCCCCCTATCAAGTGTTGAGCGAGAGATCGCACTCTCTCAGGCGAGAGAAACCAAGCCCTTGACCCTTGGACTTGAAACGGCAACCCTACTCTCTTCCCTCCCCCATCCCTCTTCCCTGTGGGGACGAGGGAGGGGAAGGGAAGAGGGTGCATGCAAACTCGAGAGGAGAGAGAAAGTTGACCGACAGATTTGCTTACTCGCGCACGTGAGAGAACGCCCCTTTACCGTATTCGGCACTTGACCCTGATTGTCCCTTAGCGACGGTAATTTCTTTGCGCGCCGGTATCTCGGTTCGGAGGAAAGATAGAGGTCTCAAAATTTGGATTTCTACTATCGTTCACAGGAGTAAGCGAACAATACCATTAGCTTGAGAATCTATTTTTGAGGTTACTCCTTCTTTAATTACCACTTTTTCACATCTCATGCCCCTCTTCCAATGCTATTGCCGAATATTGAGCTATACAATTATCTCTCTTACCTCATTACACAGTAAAGAATCAGCTATCTATACACTCCTGCAAATTTGGTATTATGTGTTGCTGAGATGAATTCATTGAAATTGAATTGAATAATTCCAGATCGCCTTTGCATCTGCACTATCGTATTGGATGTACGGAAGTAAGTTGCCATTCCGTTTTGCACAGTTGTTGAGTTGTTGGGGTTTTGATTAACATTGATAATGTTGGCCAAAAACCGGAGGTTACATGACAAGAACATTAATTGAGATTATTCTACTGAATCGATTTAATTTCAGAAGATCATCGATCTTTTGGCTGTGCTATTCTCGTTATTCTCGATATGGGAACAGTAAGGGTAAGTTTTACAAATACGAAGGAGAGAGTTTATTTTTTAAATCTCCCGTGATTTCAGCTCAATTTCTATGCTGTCGCGTACTGCAGTCGCCGATTTCGAGAACTGCATGGAAAGGCCGCACTCAGTGCGCGCTACCAGGTAAATCCTTTTTTTTCAATTCATCCCCTCTTATCTCAATTTGCTCCAATCGATTCTCGCCTCTCTCTCTAATCGATATTGCGTAGGTCAAGGAGGCGCACACAATGGCAGTTGCTATGAAGCCCGTCTACATCGCCAGCTTTGTCATCAAAGTAAGCAATTCAAGCACAATCGACGCCTTTCCAAAGTTCTCTCACACCACAGAAATGCACGGTGTGTGCAAATAACATTTGCAGGATGCCAAATTCTTGAGATCGTTAATATTACTTGTTCCAGTTTTGCGTCAATTTCACGTGCATCTTCTTCTTCATGTTTGAGAGTGCATTCACAAATCTCACGGGATATATTGAATTTGTCTACACTTCTGTGAGATTTCGAGATAATTAAGCCCGTGGGGTACACACATGGGGAGTATGATTTCTCGGAATTATGCGTAATTCGAAAATTCCCTAGGGAGTAATTTGTGTAAGAACAGGGGTTTAAAACGAGTCTGAGTCTCTTAGTTTCTCTTAGTCTCTGGTCAACCGACCGGTGGAGAGAGTGCGCGAAATGAAGAGATTCAGACTGATATTTCAAACTCTAATAAGAACGATACCGATAACTTTGCATGAAATGGTGACTCTTTCTAAAGTGCGGGATGTTGAGTGGAATGTTGAAATGTTGAGGTGGTTGCTATAAACGGGGCATTGACCACTGGTCTTCTCATTCGAAGTCATCCAAGGATAAGACAAAGGGCGGCAGAATTCACAGCTTCGATATTGTAAGAATTACTCAATACATGTTTTTAAATATAGTGTTTTCACATTTTATCCGTTACGGCGGGCATAATCAATTCACTATCAGTTATTGTCACTGTGTTTCGATTTTTCATTTAAAATATATTATGAATCGGAATACATTTCAGGCATCGCTCTCACGTTGAAGTCGAACCAATTTTCACTCCTTCGTCTACAGCTGTCGAGGAAACGAACACATATTTCTCGATGCTTGAAAAGTCATGGAAATAACAAATAGGAATCCACGAGAGATTTGTGATCGCCGGATAGACGAGTTTATGAAAAAATGAATTTCATCTCTCCTCGTCTGTCTTTTCGTTTGTTCAGATTCATCCGAATATCTCAACATCCAGCATGGAGATGACAAATGTTCTCGTTTTTTTGAGTGTTTGATGTGAATTTATGTAGAATTGAATGTCCGATTCGTTAGATCGTGAAGTATTCTAAATCTTCGGGATCTTTTCATGGACATGTTAGTCTACCGACAAAGTCATTTCGTGGCCGAAAGCTGAATATACATTATTCGACGCCTCTGCAGACTTCCGATCAACCCCAATAGATCCAGAACATTTCACAGATCGTCACCTATCTCTCTTTCTCTTTTTTCAGGAGTTCGAAAAGGATTCATCCTTTCCGATGGGCAAAAGACGAAACATTTCTTCTGTGAGCCTTGACATTAGTTCTCTATTCTCTTGCTTCTCTGTTCTTCAATCTTTCCGTTTCTTTGACTCACCCACCTTTTTTGTCTTCTTTTCTCTTTGAAAATACCATTGTGCCACATCTGGTCTCTGATCTCTTTTCATCTCTCATAACATTTTTTTGTTCTGAGATGCTCGTCATATTACCGGTGATTCCGCTATGTGTAACACAAATGCCATTTATCCGAGACGATTCTTTCTCAATGTCTAATCTCTCAGTTTATTGATAGATGGCTGGGAGGAGATTGGTATTCGGTCTGTGTGCCCTCACTTCATTCCTTCTTATTTACTACCTCACAACCATCAAAATGACTGATATTCTGCCAGTAGTTTAGTGAGTTTTGTCTAATCGAATTCGATTATAATTAATCTTTCTCAGTATCGATCAGAGCACAGGAGAATCAATCGCATTCCTGGCACCATTCAAATTGAAAGAAAAACGGGAAGAAAAGAGAAGTGAGGAGATAGAAACGACCGAATCTCCGAAGAATGTCTCGCACGATTCCATCTTTATCTATCGAGCCTACTACGATGACAGGTATCATGATTCTACTATTTCAAAATGGAACGAAAATGGAACAATTTTTCAGAACTACAAATGGCACAGTCCGTGTCCTGCTCATGTCAAAATGCATCAAGGATCACAATTTTTTCACCATGAGTAAATTGATAATTTTTATTTTGGTGGTAACGCAACTGCTCATTTGCATATATTTTCTACATGCACACTGTTATAGAAATCGGATCGAAGGTGTATCCGCTTCACCAGAGACCAGTCGAGGGCGACAAGTGTCCATGGGGATGGGCTCCCGGGTAAGGATAATACTCAATAATATTCTTGAAAATTATTAGCAAAATTCTAATAATCTCGCATCGGAAAAAAAGATCTACATGTTCCTGTGTTTTTTATCGAGAGCTCATCGAGATATCATAGATCCATGATCTGCATCAAACAATATATTTTTTGCAGATGCAAATGGAACGCGTATGCCCTTGAATCTGAATCGATTAGAAAGATTCCCGATAGAGTTACGATTATTGTGAATCGAACGAGAGAAACGAAAGTAGAAGTTCATCGAATTCCCAAAACCAAGAAGGGAAAACTGCAGGTTCAATGAACTTTTCTTCTTCTTTTTCTTTTAAATTCGGGATCTACTACTGCGCAAATTTCACAGGAGTGTAAAACTATTTTACACCCCCGGACAATTTTTCCCAAGTTTTTTTTTCTAACTTTGAAATTTGCGCAGTATCAGATGCTCTGAATTAGAAATACGCAGTAACATGGATATTTGAGGTCTGCGTTCCTCCTCTCTTCTGGTACTTGGATTGGCCTCGGATGGTCCTTTTCTTTGAAATGTGGAAGTGGGATTATACGGAATTTCATTCGATTAATTCGTATTGGATCGTATTTCAGAAAACACAACGCCACATTCATAATCTACACCAATTCCGTTTCGAGTAAAGTCAAGAAAGTATTGGAGTACTACAAAAAGCAGGTATTCCAATGGCGACGTTTTTGTCACTTGTCAAATTCCATTGTTTAGCACGTAGTTCGAATAGTGAACTGGCCAATGCTTCCGAAGGCTGAGAATGGAGAGGATCCCAATCTGTGAGTACTATCCTTCTGTTAACCCGGACTAGGAAGAGTTTGCTGTCGATCTTGTTTGCTAATTAGCGATGTGGTGTAAGGCATCCTCCAATTCAATCACACAAGGGGTTGATTCCCGTTTGTTACACCGCCACCGCCCCATCAAAGTTCAGGCAGATCAATGGAGCAAAATGCGCTTTTCGGGCGGAATCTGTCTATTGTAACACTAGTCAGGAAATGTTCTCCTTCGAGCCCATGCCTTTACCTTTTTACCCTACTTCCTCTCAGATCGATCTATCGTCTCTCTCATTCTCTCGCTCACAATGATTGTGTGATGAGGAGTAGTGCTGAATTCGCCGCCCTTCTTGATATCGACGAATATCTTCATCTCAGGTAGAGAATCACATGATTCCAAACATACAGAAAGTGGTCATGGTGGGAGAGCGTGTAAACCTTTCTCAATTTTACAATTAATAATCAACCCTCTGAAATATTCTTGATTAATTTGAACGGGCATGGAAAACCCGACGATCACTTTGAGTTAGTGAAAAGGGGTGGATATCTCAGTTATTTGAAGAGATGGATCCACACTGATCGACTTTGCAAAGAGAGAATTGAAAACGAAGAAGTCACTCGGATCATGGAACTTCAACCATCATGGACTATATGTGAGTACCATCTCTAGAAAGGGGTTTCAGAATGAGAGAGCGTGTGAAATCGAGAGTGGCACATTTACTTTTGAATAATCTTTCTCCCTGACCCTTTATAGAGGATTGGGACGATGCGTACTCTCACCTCCATCCATTTAGATTTCTCCACTTGATGAGACATTCGAAGGAATCACTAATGCAACAGTGCTCAGACTCAGCGGACCGGGAAAGGTAAGTTCTACAATGTATAGAGGAATTCAAATGGAAGCAAACACTTCTTCAGACCCTTTTCCGTCCTGCCAGAGTCAAGTTTATGTCGACACATTTTGTGAATAGACACATCGAGGGGACAATACGACGAATTGTTAGTCCATTTAATCCAATTCATTAAATACAATATGAATTTGATTGTTTATTTCTTTCCAAGATAGACTCGTATCGTGTTGAATTGGAGGAAAGTGTGATTACTTGCAGTTGAAGCGAACAGAAGGAGTTCTCATGCACAATCGAGTGACTTTCGGAGGAAGGAAACCGGGAGATGACGTGGATCTTGGGAAGGCGTAAGTTATTTGAGAAGTTACGTAGTCACTACGAATTCTCTGGCTTTCCTTGGAGTGAAATAGTTGCATATTTTTTTGGAAGAAACAGCTAAATTTACTATTCTCAGATCTCCCTTCACGAAGTCTCTTTTCAAATCCACCCTTTCTGTCTCTCATTCGATCTTCGGAGAAGTTCTTCCGCACTATGAAAATGTCGCCGCATTGGCAATGCAGAATTGCAATGGACGGTGAGAAGAACAGAAAGAACGAGTCAGGCATCCCACGAGTATCCCACGAGTCAAACTGTTATAGATTGTAGATCCATCCTTACCAATTTATCCTTTTTAGCATAATTTCTCGATAGTTCTTATACCGAAAAAATGAAATGAGGCATTTCAAATGGTTTTCAATATGATAATATGATTTCAGATGGCGTTCTCAAGGGTGCAAAGTGCCTCTTATCCACTGTCGTCAAGACATGCTTCCACTAGAAGATTGGGTATTTATGAAAAAGAATAATGATTCTCATTACACTATTGTTTGAAATAGTTTTTGTTTTACTTACAATTAGATGCACATAGTCGAAATTCTCAGGTGTCTCTTTAGGTTTAATGTTTTCCATTTATTTCACGGGTATTATTCATTCAGTGGAGACGATAAAACAAGTGAAACAGAACATTCAACAACGTACAATCACCGAGTAACAAATAGTAATCCGATGAAGCTTTACATATCGCAGTACTGCCACATTGGAGATTTCTGCAAGAATTGATTACATTTCCTAATGGGAGCAGGGGTTCACTAACCGGCGCTTCTGATTTCCCTCCTTCCTTCTTTCCATTATTCATCGATAGAGTAATCGACGGTTTCACTTCTGTACTCAATCGCATTTTCTTCACTGGAGGATTCTCCTGCAAATTTAATCTAATTTTACGATACTCAGACCTCCAGGAAGGGGCCAAACGCGAAACAGCGTGCACCAGTCAGAGAACATTTGCTTGCGAAAATTTGGAAACGGCATGAAATTATCCTGTTTCTCCCAGCGTAGTTTTCCACATTCCAAAATCGACAAATTGATCACTCACAGTTTTGAAGTGAATCTCGCAAATGTGATGTTGCCTTCCACTCGCTCGAAGTTCTTCAATCAATTGAATCTCGTGTGGTTTAGCCTGCAATTCAATGTAATTCAAGTATTCTATCCACTTTTTGTCTCTTGTTTCTTTTGTTTTGACCAAGTCAGAAAGTTTAAATATAACGAGATCCCCCTTTTACCTTATCGAATTGAGGATGGAAATACCTTGATGGAGTCGTAAAATCGATCGATTTTGTGTGGCACACGAGGACTCATAACGAAAGTCGGTTGATTCTGGTTGCAGAGGGAGCAGAAGGCCATCCGGACCTTGAGCTTCTCAAAATATAGGAAATATCTAATGACTCCATACTAGTTTGCATGGATGTTTTTTTCTCTCCAACAGATTTCATTAGAGAATTGCTATATTCAATTTTATAAAAGACACCGATGTCAGGTTAATAAAAGGTAATTCTCACCGGGGGTGGTCTGACAGGGGGACAAGGAGTAGCTTGTGTCGACTGAATATCTTCATTCTCAATCACGGCTGTTGTACTCAGCGAGTCAGTCGTGTGAGGACGCGGAGATGACGGTTCGGTTTTCACATCCTTTAAATATAAAATAAACAAATTGATATTACTCAGCGAGACAATGTTCGCTATTCGCTAAGTTTCACGAATACATGGGCGAAACGTATCGAATCAAAACGTTAATTAAGTTTCGACCGTTTTTTTCTTCTTTAAAAAATGGATTATTCTCCAAGTCCTTCATTGATCACCGTGTCTCATATTCCAATCTAGACTCAAATTCATACCTCCTCTCCTCTCTGCAGATCTGGATAGTGTTTCCAACAGACGTAGATATTATGGAATTGGTCGACTTGGACTGCCTTCAGGATATGAGCTCGATGAGGGGCGGATTTAGTGAGGAGACGGAAGAAGAGAGAACGAGAAGGTTCATGAGAGGGAGAAACACAAGTGGAGAAGTCACCGAAGCAGATCACACACGGATATTTCTGAAACGAATTAATGTTATTTAGTGATAGACGGAATAGTGGAACATTTGAGTGTCAGGATACGGTAGGAATGGGAAAATACTCACGAATGAGAATAGTTGCATGTCAATGTGAGCAGGAATTTGCTCCTCGATTGAATTTCGATTAGATCGGCTGCAATATTTTCTTTCTGCTAAGACACTTGGAACAGTTATATTCAGGAATTCATTCATTGATTCATTTTTGATTCCTATGGGGAGGATTTTTGAGGGGCAGACTACGGATAAAATACTAATAAAAACGTACTCGACTGTTTCGTGTATTTGCTGCTCATCCTCTACTGGAAGATTCGATGATGAAGAGGTACTGAAACATTATATCTCTATCAAAGATATCCATTGGCGACACTGGTTTACTTCGCCAGACCAGGCACACCGTTCTAATAGTGTGAGTTACTCATTTATCACCTCACTGTGTGAATCTAATGTAGACTCTATTAGAACGGGGTGCTTGGTCCGGTAAAGTGCCCTATTGGCTTATGTAGTATTGCTACATAAAGACTTAACCAAAGTTAAGATAGACTAACCTCGGCATATTGATCATTTCATTCCAATCTTCAATTTCCTCGAATGGTTTCACATCTTCATCCGAATCGAAGGAATCGGGGTACTCCTGCATAAACATAATAAGTAATTACATTTGTACTTTTATACGAGCGTTTTAGAATACGACTTCGTGCTAAACATATCAATAAAGAACATGATTATGTGAATTTACACATCACACAGGCTGATTGGCTTCTTGTTCTTAACAGCAATGAATTAGTGTGATCATGATGTATGGAATGATACTATTTTTGGAATTTTAATCGATTAATGAAAAAAAATCGTACTGCTGTTGTCATGGGAACAAGCAACACTAACAAATATCAATACCAAGTATATTTATAATATCAACGTTATGTACCAATCTCTAATAAAGAGAAGTCACAGAATAACAAACCTCATCGATCGGTTCTTCCTTCAAATAATCATCAGGATAAATGGGAGGTGCTTCTTTTGTGTTGAGAACTTGCCGTATAGTCGCCTCTTTCAACGCAATCTAAATTTGTGGGTGAACAAGGGTGAGAAATGGTCTCCAGAAAGTTTCTTTAATTTCCGTCACACCCTTAGCAGATGTATCAAATAAATATATTTTAAAAATAAAAAAAAGGGATAGAGTGTGTGAAACGAGAATTTTTTCTCTTCCGCTTCTAGGCGACAGAATGTGTCTCACTGTTGTCTGAGACCCCTGACTACTTTTCTGGAATACTTTTCTGGTCCCTGACTACTTTTCTGGAACCTTTGCAATAGGGAAAAAATGTGTCCCGTATTAATTTTCTATCGTGTTATAGCATAAAGTAGATGATACAAACCACACGCATCACAGGATCCACGGTCTGTGTTTTGTAGATCTTCATAACGAGCAATGTAGCATCAGAGAGACCTTTGAGTGCACTCTGTGAAACGACGATTAAGGACTGCTGTGACCCAATGTAATGCACACGATAAATAGAGTGCCACAGATCTAAATGGCTTACATTGCTCCACTATAATACATCGCTGCTCTAATCTCGGTACTAGGTCGGATGATCACCGTCTGATGAGAACTAATATTCGAAAAATGCCCTATCAAGTGTCGATTCTGATTTATTTATTATTTACTTTTACTGATTGATTTAAAGAGAGCTGTTTATATAGCAAATATTTGAATATGACTCATCAGAGCTAGTACCCTTATCGACACATTTCAACGTATAATAACTCACGAATGCGAGATTCTTCTGACTCGCAGCGAGACTTGGCTCTTCGCCCCATGAATCTTCCCAGTCCAAATAGATTTTCTCCACCAAATCCAGAAGGAGGTCATTCAAACTGTAAAAGAACAATTGTAGAGTGATAGTACATTCTTACCAATTATGCACTTATTTATCTGTATTCTTCTTTATCCTGTTGGTACAGTACCCCCCATCTAAAAGCTATGGTAACTGACCACTGAATGTGTGATCCGATGGTTGTATGGACGGATTTTGCTACGGTCGTCGATGATTTGAGTAAACCATTCGCGAGTGCGTAGTTATCGTGGATATTCATCTGGAAAAAGAAATTAGTTTCGGGTGAGAAAGGACACTGTTCACAAGAAAGTTATCGAGCTGACAATGAGAAAAGTGGATGTTTTTGCGCATTCTTACTTCAAACTAAAGAAATTGCCGTAATTTATCTCTCTTTCTCTGTCAACGTGAGGGGAAACGACAGAGCAGGAACAGGTGATAAAAGTGAGGAAACAAAGAGAAATGTCAACTTACTCCTAAAATAATTCGCGTTGTACGTTTGAGAAGGAACAATGGACCAGCAACTCGCGAATTCAAAACAAGTAAGAAGTGTCCCACGCGCGTGTAAGCATTGGTTCACTCACGAGAGAAATGTCCGCGGCGCGACCGCAACGCAGCCTCGGATAGAAGAGAGAGCGCGCGCGACGCGTATGGAAAGAGCGGTAAAAGACGTAACAGAGAAGAAGGAAAGACGGGAGGCTTATTCGTAACATAGATGGGCACGTCGGCGCTGGGGCACTTTTCCCTAATTCTCATTTCTACCTCGTGGCGCAGCGCAACCGAATATAGTTCTATAGAATATCCGAATATAGTTCTATAGAATATCGGGCGCGTGGGGTCGGAATTGAAGTGACTAAATCGATATGAGCAGTGCGCAACGAAGCATGGACACATGCGTTCACAAATGTACTACGCGTCTATGCTCTGCCATGCAGACACTAGCTGCTAGTTTATGCTCGCAAGAGTCCTTATTAAAAAATCAAGCACTTTCAGATAAATGTGTATTTTCAAAGAATACGAAAGAAGCTTAGCTCAAACTTAACGTGAAAAAATAAAATGAACAAATTGCTCACTTGAACTGGCATCCCCCGAATCGCTCTGTGGGCGCGAGGGCCAAAAGAACCCCACATCCGATCGATCCTAACCTCTCTGCATCAAAAAGAGCAAAAACTAAAGAAGAAATCAATTAAAATACGCAAATATATTGCAAATATCGAACTTCATGGATGTTTAGAGCCGGGAAACAGTTGCGACACATGATTCCAAACCTATAAACCAGGGTTAGGACGAGAGAGTGTGCAAAAATGAGAGAGTCCCTCTCGATTTCACACGCTCCCTCACTCCAAAGGCCTTTCTGGAAGGTTGACCGGCCTGTGGAATGCTCGCGCGAGGTTCAACGAATATTCTTACAGTGCTCAAATCTTGAAACATAAACAATGAAGGCTTTGTGATCTACCATTTACAAGTTTCTTGTGCTTTGTTATTTGAATGTTTTGAGATTCGTTTAGTGTCAATTGAAGTATGTTCTACGTTTTTACCAGAAAGGGGTCAGAGATCAGGTGAAAGGTGGATTCCCTATTTGTTTCGCACGCGGTTTCAAACCTGACCTTTCTGTGGAGGATTGGCCTTCCCTGGATGTACCATTCTCGATATGGTCGTTTCAGAAGACATTTTCGATTTTCCATGATTTTACACAATTTCTGAAATGGCCGGCTCTAAAGCGGTACAACCCCGAGAGATTTCTTACTGTATAACCACCCCCCCCTCCCCCACTCATTATCGACAAGTTTCGGCTGCATGTTAAATAATTCTAGTCCTTAATTTCTATATCGATAAATAAATATCATGTAATGAGCCACAATTCTGACTGATGGGGAAATGGGACAAATAGTACTTCGTAACGGGTGCTTAATTATTTGCTAGGTTTGAAATATTAACACAACTTTATTTACTTCCGGTACGCATTTACAAGTTAGACTAGAAATGGACGAGAGAAAATGAATGTAATTGAGTAAAGAGTGCATTAACAAAACAAAACAATTGTGATAAATAACTATCATTGTGGTACAACGAGTAGTTTCAGGGGAACAGGGGCAGATCATAATCTAATAACAAATAGAACGATGTTGGATTATAAACGATGGTCATGACATAACAAGTAAAGGAGATCAGCGGGAATGGGCGTCTACAGTATCTTTTACGCACACACAATGGGTGAACAAGAGGGGATGAGTACTGTAGAAGGGTGAGAAATCGATACCGCATCACTCAATGTCTTCTGCATCGAGGCGCGCGTCCTCCTGATCCGTGCTCGCCTCGTAGTCCTGAAGCGAAAAGCGAATCATCGACCGATACAGTACCCTCTCATTCTAGTTATACTACGGTACTAATAGGTAATCGATACGCAGTTACCGTATCACCCCTTACCGCCTCGGGATTGTGGAATCGATCCTTGTGCTCGCAGATGAAGCGGAGAATGTGGTTGAGCTGTCTGAGAACAATCAATAATAAGGATCGAAGATCCAAACTAAACTCGCGTTGGGTACGGTATTTGCGGGTAAGCGTCTCTTCACATCGCACAGTTTCTAGATAGGTCGGCATAGTTAAACTGTGTTCTCACATATGAGGTAAAGGTACTTCCCCTCTTCGACGTAAAGGTACTTCTCCTCATTGAGCTGGGCTCGTGGGAGAAAAAATTGAGCAATACGCACTATCGTTAGCAATTTCTACAAAACCATATACCTGAAATAATCTCATTTTACCTATGCTGTTAATTGGGAAAGAGGAGCGTGTAGTAGAATAACGAAACCATCGCCCGCATTCCCCGCTCTTATCATTAATGATAATTAAAGATAACAAGTTTATGGGAATGATAGAAAGGCTCTGTTCCAGTATCCCCCTACTGAATAGAAGGGTAAAAATTACTATTACCATGAGATCTTTTTCACTTTGTTGGGACCTTTCTATCCCCCCTCTCTGATATTTTTGTTGGGACCTATATGAAGCCGTTTGTCTAAGAATACAGTCAAAAAAGGCCAATTCTTTGAAACTGCGTGATTTCGGGTTATCGAGGGTGCTGATGACGGTGGACATATTCATTTTGGACGTAGAGCCACCGTTGGCTCCAGATGACGTTGCGTCGAAATCGATTTTTCTCTATTTATTCATACTCTGGTGACGCTAATTTTTTATCCTTGTTGTTTCTGGGACTGAATTTGATGGCGATCACGTCTAACCAGTTTATTTCTCATAATTATGAATGATAATTGGTAAAAAATCAGCTTTCTTCAGAGCAACTTCTGACCTTGTTAAGATACACAGATCGAACCGTAATGACGAGAGGAATCCGAATATATAATTTGAGCGAAATCTGTCATCTGATCTCCAAATAAGCAGCAATATAGTTCATTGAAATGGCAAGTAAAAGGGACAGTTATGTCCTCTCTACCCGATCTCTCGGCACTCTCTCGTCACTTCCCCTTCCCTCCCCGTGGCTCCTTTCTCTTCTTCTCTATCGGGGAAGCGAGAGAGCATGGCAAAATGAGAGAGTGCGAAGATGCCCAGTGGAAAAGAGGGGAGTATTGGCTCATTTTCAATATACTTTATTGCTGCTCATTTGGAGATTGGATGAAAGATTTCGCTCAAATTATATATTCGGAGTCTTCTTGTCACTCCGGTCCGATCTGTGTATCTTAACAAGGTCAGAATTTGCTCTGAAGAAAGTTTGATTTTTTACCAATTATCATTAATAATTATAAAAAAATAAACTGGTCAGGCGTGATCGCCATCAAATTCTGTCCCAGAAACAACAAGGATAAAAAATTAGCGTTATCAGAGTCTGAATAAATAGAGAAAAAGAGATTTCGACGCAACGTCGTCTGGAGCCAACGGAGGCTCTGCGTGCAAAATGAATATGTCCACCGTTATCAGCACCCTCGAAAACCCGAAATCACGTAGTTTCAAAGAATTAATATTTTTTTACTGTCCCAACCCCTTTTTCGGATCTGCCCGACTCTTAGGCAAACGGCTTCATATATTCCCATAGTAAGGGGGTAATGATAAAAGATTAGCTAACCTATTGATGTTCAGCAACGACTTCCCGCCGTACTTGGCCTCGACGAGCGGACCGATTCTGAATAAAGATATCAGGCTGAGTTTTAAGTTTTGAACGATTTTGAGATTTTATAATTATCTCTCCCACTTTCTTTGCAAGTAATCTATGAAATTCCTTTTACTATCAGTATATGTAAGGACTCTTCCTTGTATTATCCCTCACAACTTTATTGTGGACTGTTCATAATGGAGGCTGAAACAAGGGAGTAAAGCCGATGGGGTCGGTTTCGGCTCAACTTTTTCAATTTAATGTAGCTTCATTGTGGATTGAGATAGGGCAGAATGCAAAGGTTTTACGAGAAGGCGGTTCAGTGATGTATTCAGGAAAAGTAATGGGGCCTATATACTCCGTTTGGTTAGACAGGGGTAATGTCTCAAAAAAGTAATCGGTGAATGAAAAATCTGCACTTGGAGACTATTTAACCCAATGGCACTCTCGGTGCGAATTGAAATCCCATTCCTTGCTATTCTTTAGAGCACTTAGGAATAGTTATGATGCAGTACCTGACTTTGGGCCATATGCTCTCATCGCGGGAATTGCCTTCCCGACGTTTTAGGTTCGAATTTTGCGATCGAAAATGGGGTGTTACGGTCCGTCCCGACTTTGAAGAAGTTGTTAGCTATTAGTTATTTCGCTCATTCTATAGATGATGTCCCCTACTATTGCCCATAAATCAGGCATATGTCTACTTTGGTCGCTCTCCATATGGTAATAAATCTTTGAAGACAACCGTTATTGCGATTTTAAGGGAATTTCGAACATTCCGACATTTTTGATTTTTCTAATTTCTGAAGACTTTTCGAATAAGACTTTTCCCACAAACCCGCATGGTAAAAACTAAAACTACTATAGATTATCATGCGCCTTACTAGATCTCGATGCACTCGCTTTTGCAGTTGGTGATTGAGATAGTTTGCGCCTTACTTTTTCCTAACTGTCTCAATTTGACGAGCCATAACTTCTTGAATAGTAGCGCAGTTGCTCCCTCTGGGAATTATATGAAAGAGAACTACTATTACTATCTCCTATTCTATTGTGAGCACCAACAAATAGGTTCAGACGACACACGAATATAAAAAAAATTTATCGATTTTTCTCATATTTTCAGAAAATGTATTTTTATTTTTTCCTCGAGCATAGACGCTGATATGAACTGGACGACTACTAGTTGATGTTAGTCATTAATCACCATATCACATGCCACAAGTAGGGGTTAAATGGATTCACACTTTTCGCAGCTCGAAAGTTCAAACGTCTGATTCGAAATCGTGCAAAACGTTAGACTCAGCCCTATAGTAATAACAATACTAATAAAAAAATAACTTTAATATAGTACATCACACACTTATCACGTCAGACGTTAACGTTAGGTATGATCTCAAACAATGACCATTCTTCTCCGGTTTAATACCCAGTAACAATTTTAATAATAATATTATTATTATTTTAAATACCTCATAAAGAGACGAATCAGATGAGGGAGACCGTAGATGGACGAGGGAAGAATCTGCAAATATCACTTGTGCGATTATTGTTTGAATAGTTAGAATGAAATGCTTCGCTATTTAAACGCCCAAAGAAATATTCTAGATGTGCTCTTTCACCTCCCTACCTCCCTAATACAAATTTAGTCATCCGAAAGGTACGGGTATCACTGCACCTTCCTATTTCGCGCCCCCCCCTACCGCACTCTCCATCTACAATGCCCTATCCGTGCCTTGAATTTCCGTCGTCGACCAATCACCACTACCGTAATCCCCCTCCACTTCTACCGTCCCTTGATGTCGTACAGTTCCTTCATCTCGTTCTTCGTGCCGGGCGCGTCGTCTGCGGGGTTGATGCACGCCTGCTTGTACTGCTCGCGCTCCGTCGCGTACAGCAACTGGCTCCTGCCAATAATAATAATAATAATAATAATAATAATAATATAACAATGATACAAATAATAGTGGTTTCTAAAATTCCAAGAAATTCTAAGCCCTACAAAGACTCATAAGTTTTAGAATATAATAAGAATAAGAATAAGTATTTGTACGATCCCTAAAACGCCTTGCAAACTTTGGAATAGCATGAAGATTATAAGATTTTCGCTTGAAAAATAAAAAAAACACACCCGAGCAGGATGTTGAAGTACTGGCTGACAGTTTTGCTCGTTTCAACGTTGTCTCTTTTGTTCACGACCAGATCTTCTGTAATTCCACAATCAATCAATGATTACCGTATGTTCAGATAGAATTATATTTGCCTACCGCTATATCAAACATAGTGAGTGAGTGTCGACATTGGCTCCTTATCTCACAAAAATTGAAGGAAAATGACAAAATGGAATTCGAAAGAGAGCGTCCCTAGATACAAACATAACGTCCAATGAGACATTTGCTTCGCGGGATGCTAGATTGGGTTTTCTTATAAGACCCAGGGTATGGTTGCGCCCAATAACACCATAAAAGTGTCGAACACAGTTTCTATCCAAATACTGTCGTGATAATCCACCATACTCTTCCAACTTTACACTACCATACTATGCACGTTCCACTCTTTGATCGAAAACACATGTAAAACTGTCGTGCTGATCTATCGTACTTCTCGAGCTTTAGACTACCGTACTCCTCCAACTTGAGACTATCGTACTTAGTTGTATGCGTCGCTTGACGACGTAGTTCTCCATCAGCTCGTCCCCGTGGGCCCTCGACATCACCGCATCTCCGTACTGCAACAGTTAGTGATACAGCCAATGAATAAGATAATTTAACAAGCAAACAGCTGTAACCTGTACAACACTCAGAAATTAATATTGTAATATATTATTGCCTTCTCCTATAATTCCCATCATATTATTAAAATTATTGAATTACCTCCTTGATGACGTCATCGACGGTGACTGTTGCAGGCAGCTTGACCAGCTGTCTCTTCTCGCTCACGTGTTCCTTATCGACGGCGAGGAGTGCAAGCAGCTCCTCCGGCACATTCACCGCCGTGAGGTCCTGTAACAATTTTATATATCTAAATTAATAAATAATTCATAATACACTTAGGTTACAATATCTATAGCTATTTCAAGTGAACTGCAAGTGGCTTTTGGGAATCATAGTGGGCATCACTGTGCCACTCCCCCAGCGTAAATCAATTTTAAAATAAATGATCGAATAGCATCCATAAATGGCGAAAGTAAGGCGCAACGCAACATTTCAGGATTCTCAAATTTGTAGCACAGTAGGGAATAGATGTAGCCGATATTAGTATTCCTAAAGACTATTATTTCAGAACGTCTGTCTGTTTGTGTGTGTGTGTCTGTCTGTCTGTCCGTGTGTTCAAACTTTATTGCTGAATAACTCGGGAACGAAGAAAGATTTCGCCACACTCTCTTCACTATTATATGCATATCCACAAAAGAAAACTTTTTAATGAACAAAAATTTAAACAAAATCCATAGCTAAGTGGGTTACGCGCTTGACTAGAAATCCGACCGACGCAGGTTCGACCCCCGCCGCGGGCAAACCTTTTGCCGCATTTTTCGCAAGTGTCAGAAGCTGTCCTAACCCGTTTTTGAGTACCGTGAAACACGTTTTCACCTGTTTTGCCGAGTTTTAACCTGAAAAATCGAAAATTTCGAAAAGTTCCAAAATGATTCAGAGAACGTAGGGGATCACAGGAAAAGTGTTTTGCGATGTCAGAAACGTGCCTGAACGTGTTCTAAAAAAGTGAAAAATTTTCAAAAGTGAAAAATTGAAAAAAAAACGAAAAGTTTTAAAATGATTCAGAGGGCGTAGGGGATCACAGGAAACGTCTCTGAAATTGTTCTAAAGTTCTGAACGCACTGTATCCTACGTTTCCGTTGTGACAGGCTCGTGAGGCTGAGAGCGATCGAAAAAAGTTGCCACGGAGCCACGAAGTCTCACGAGCCTTTTGCAACGGAATAAGCCAGTACTCTTTGTAGCGATTAACACTCCCCAACATAAGTCGAGCTTCAATGTAACCTGGAGCCGGCTATCGAGCTCCCCCTGGACCGATCTTGGAGCCGGCTACCGAGCTCCCCTGGACCGAATTTGGAGCCGGCTTCAGAGCTCCCCCTGGACTGAACTTGGAGCCTGCTACCGAGTTTTCCCTGGACCGAGCCTGGAGTTGGCTGCAAAGCTCCCCCTGGACCGAACTGTGCCCTGCAACTGAACGCCCTCCTGAACCATACTTTGAAAACGTAGTGCGCACCCTACCATAACGTAGTTTAACCTCAACACACCCTGCTAGTTCTTGATAACTTTATTAGTAAACTAAATAAATTCGCTTACGTCATCATCATTATCCTCCTCCTCCTCCTCCTCCTCCTGATTGCTCTCCTTCAATACTTTCCGTTCCGCCCTCTTTTCCTTCTTCGCAGCCGTCTACAATAGATAAGATAAGTCGATAAATAATTTTAAAAAAAGTGAAAGTAGTCCCGTCTTCTGGATGTATAACATGCGCGGAACAATGCGCTCTTCAATGTGCACGCAATCTAGGCATATACGGCCTAATCAGTCACTCATTTTCCAGCAGACGACCGCCCCTTTCGATAAATAATAGATACTATAAATTGCGAAAGTATAGCAAAATTAGCTATTGAAATATTTGTGGATGCTGATCTCGATTGGAGCACAGGTATCATTCTCAAATGGATGTTTCGCGGGTGCCTCGTGACGAAATACTAATAATCGTGAGACGCATTGAATATTGCAATATTTTCGGAAATGCACGAAAATATTGCAATATTCCCCTAATAATTTCGTTTGCTGACATGACTTTTGGCATCTGGGAATTATTGTAATCAGTAGTGCATTGAATTGTATATTTATTAAAGTTTTTAATGTAATTACGTCGTCCTTGTCCTCCTTTTCCATCTCCTCATTCTTCTTGCTCTTCTTCTCCGTCTTCTTCACTACAGCCTGCAATCGGTATATCGATAATAGTTAATTACCAAAAATGTATACGACAACTTGATAAATAATCGATATGGTAAATTTCGAAAGTAAGGGCAAATGCATGATCTAAATAGCTGTTCTTCGCCGCCGTCTACAATCGATTAATCGATATTTCTATGAATGAGAGCATAGCGAGCGAGGAGGAGACAATTTTTGTTACGTGCTATTATTATATTATTTAAGTATTATTATAGTAAATAATATAACTCACAGTCGCTCCAGCAGCCTCCACAGGGGCCGTTTTCTTCTCTGGCTTTGCACTTGCCTCCTTCAGTAGTTGCTGAATGTTATTATTATTATTATATAAATTAATGAAAAATGAAAATACAGGGCAGTTCCAGGGATGATGATATGTGCTTGTGGTTAGGGTCTCGTTACAAAATAGATAGTACTGCGACGCGGGGTACAACGTGTTTCTGCAGCACGACTAGACACGCATGGGCAAAACGAATACATCATTCCATTTACGAGCAACGATGGTAATTTAAACTAGATAAAAAATATAATTTGTACTAAAAGAATGACACAAATGCGGACGATGTCGTTGACTACATACATTTTTTAAAAATTATTTTCAATGTAATGTATTCATACCGCGTGCTCGGCCTCGACTTCAGGCGTGTGCTTGCACATCATCGCTTCCACCCGAGGGTGCTCGATCCACTTATCGTACCTACTGTTCCAGCCCTGCAAAAGAAAAATTACAAAAAGAGAAGAGTACGATCTTATACTAGTGGTCAGTAGTAGAGGAACATTGGCTCTCGAAATAAATAATCACGCACTAGAACTCGTAATCATACCTGAGCGCCAAAACAGGTAGCTGTTTCGGGAACCCGTGGAGAAATTTTTTTTTTTGAAATTAGGCCGGTGACCGGTAGAAAAAAAATTGATATTTCGACATTTCGGGTGGAGGAATGAGTATCGCTACCTTTCTTAGGCGCCTAATTAATGATTACATTGAGCAGAAAAATTCAAAATTATGGCCTGAGAGCACTTTTGCACGCGACTTTAGCCATTTGAAAACCATTTGACCCATGTCGCCCGCGGACCCGTACGTTTCGGTGTGGAGAGTGGTGGCCGCGGACCCGTACACCGGTAACCGATTTTTTCTCACATGGACAGTACGCGCAGGTATGCTCGTAATTTCACGCTGGCCAAGATGAGGTTTCGATCTCGATTGAGAGGTTGATTCTGCGTATGAGCAGAGTGAGAGAAGTGCTTTATCTTGACATTTCGTCATCTAATGGCATCTGGCCATACATATAACCAACTAAATTAGCCATGCCAAGAAGCTGACCAAGTAAAAAATCAATCAATTTCTTTATCGGATTCGTGCTTAGTGGTTTTGTGATCATGCTGATCTCTTCGGGCGTTGCATTCACTTGATGGTATGGACCACCTCTGGTATGTTTGCCCAGTGATGCTCATGAGTCCCGAAATTCGGCAGCGCGGGGGGGGGGGTCCGCGGGGGGGTCGACTCTCCCGCAACCCCCACTCGTGTGGGGGGATCCATAGTACAGGCAGGGGACATCAGTCATCACATTATTTTGGATCAAATCTATCGAAAACAGTATTATTTTCACTTTTTCACCCTGCTCGGAACCCCCCGCGCGCGGGGGGTCGCCGAATTTAGGGACTATGAGCATCACTGTGTTTGCCCCAATGGATCCCTTGTTGATAGACCCTTGCCGTGATCCCCCGTTGGGGGAAACTTTCAAAGTGGGATCCCACAATTTTGTCCATTGGGAAACCGTCGGCACCTTTGATCTTTCGCTCATTGGTCTATCAACTCGGGATCCATTGGGGCAAACGTACCAGAGACCAGCTTATTTACCAAGTGACGAAGAATAAAATGGTACCGACCTGGTAGTGGATGCGGTACTTGAGGTGGCCGTGATCATCGGGCTGCACCTCGACCACTTTGGCCATGTAGGCGAACGTGTGCCAGGCTTTATCCTTGCACATAACGATCTCGTTCACTTCGTAGACCTCGACTGGCATCATGATCCTGCAACAAACGTAAAGATTAATATTTTATTCCCGCATCAAACGATAAACAGATTCCGCGAACGCGATCACAGGAAAGGCTAACTCCAAGCTAACCAAGGATAAGATAATATATCCTTGTCGCCAGGGCTTCTGGGGACACGAATTCAAGCGCAATCAAAGCTGCTGCCGAATAAGCCGTCACATGAAAGTTTTGCGAATCTTTTTATAACAAAAATGCGATAAGAAAATCGATATATAACGTTGAAATGAACGTTGGAATTGCGATCGAATTTTCGCTAACTACCGTAATGGTGACCACATTCGAGTCGAGTCGGTCGGTTGTGTCAGATTTACAATTAAATAATTTAATTATTTATTTTAGTTTTAATATATTAATTATTTTATTTTACTTTTACTGAATTTCGAGGTTGAAAAACTTCACTTTCTTGATTTGCAGGAATCATTATTTAATCATACACGCGAAAAAAGGGCGGATTTATTCTAAATACTGTCGAAGTCATATTAGTCTGTCACGGGGGCTCAAAAATCCATATCCTCTACAAGATCAATGAACAGGGGACGGTCGAGAGCGCAATGCGTAAAATTTGAATTGCTTACTACGGTCTTGTAATGAAAACTTGTGGACTGTATCAGGTATTATACCGTAGTAAGTGCAGGTTATTTTTCGGACCATTTTTTTGTCCGCGTTTGAGCCCCTGTCTCTCTTACGCCGCTCTCCGTCAGACATTTCAATTTAATTCGTAACGCATTACACATAATTTTTAAAAAATCAGTCACAAAGGAACGTACTTGAATTCCCGCGATTCCAAATCTCGGCTACAACAAGGGACTCCAAAGTTGGATACAATGAACCATTGCCTCTAGCTCCACTATAAACCGAGATACGACAATGCTGGAAATGGTATACTTCCCTCGATCGGCTTTTCATTACAGTTTTTGAATGCAAGACGAAGAGAAGAGAAAAAGTGAGGAGAAACTGTGGCTCCCGGAGGCTATTTTTTCCATGCCGAGTTTATTCTGGTTGTAATTCATCATGCCTGTTCTTCCACAAGCAAGCGAAGTCTACATAAAGGCGTAATAAGACAGATAGACTGCGCAGAATCGAGCTTGGCTCTCTCACATCTCCATGTTGGCCCTTTCCTGGAGGTTGACACCATGTGTGCTCCTCTGCATAGTTGAAATTGAGATCTTCATATGTTTTTAAAGGAAGCGGATTTCACATGTACTCCTCACCTAGTCAACTCAATTCATTCATTGTTGGTTCCCACTCAATGGCTGAAAATGTTTTTAACTCTCGAGATCTAGTCCAATAGACAAATTCATCCCAGTGGCGTCATTTGTTCACTTTTTGTCTTATCTTGGTTGGTTACAATCCGGGTTCGGCTGTCACTACCAATATTCCATTTTTCATCACTTACAGAACTCCTTCGAAACGAGTGCCTGTCGGTTGGGACGGACTGTGCGGTTGGCAAATTCCATAAAATTGTTTTTTTTGTTTTATTTTTTTCAGGTTTTCCTGCTTCTCATAAAGTCGATGGTCTCGAATGGACAGATGAATCGATGGCTCTTCAATAGATTCTAATGATGAATCTCTCGACATCTCGTGTCGAGAGATGCATAATTAGAATCGTTGTACAACGCGTAGTCAATACACAGGTAGATCACTTCTGAACGTCACACGGAATGTCGAATCCCTATTGGACAGCTTGGTCGATTTGTTTCATAGAAGGATTATTAGGTTGGTTCCCATTACTTGTCTAATGACATTCTAGAATTCACAGGTACAATATTCAATTGTGTGCTTCTATTACTGTTGATAAAGTCTAAAATGAGAGGAGTGGAAGGTGCATATCGGGTAAGAATGACGAATGACGTATTACGAATGTTAGATAATATTATCCATATCAGTATCCTATCTACATTTCTGCGATTCAAGGTTTAATCTTGTGCTTTTTCGTCATGACTTTTGGAAATGTAAGTTTTTTATGGGATGGTTTTTCGTTAGTTTGAATTTGAGGCTCATATCTTCCATGAGGGAACTTTGATCGCTCCTTCGCTTGGACCACTCGTTCGATATGTTCCATCGAAAATTATCGATAGAATTGTGATGGTAGGACTGTGCGATTATCAAAAATCCATGAAAGTTGCAATTATAAATATTGAGGTGTTTCTCTTTGTTGTTACAATGATATGGACTCTTATTCCATCTACGAGCATCCTTCAATACGTCTCACTCACAAAGTTAGTCCATTTCTCGCTTAAATATCGAAATCGTCACACATGATACCAAATCTACACCTGGGCTCACTGTGAAAGAGTGTGTAAAAGTAGGGGAAATCCTCTCTACTTGCACGCTCTCTGACTTCAAGCCCCTTTCTGTAGGTTTGGCCGGACTGTGGAATGGTGTGGCCAATTCAGGTCTCACTGGTCGCAGAGAACCAAACTATTGGTTGCATTCTCCTTCACAGCGGTTACTCAGGGATACGTTACGGTACAGCCTTAAATGATATGGAAATGCTAAAAGATGTTTAACAGATCGTATTTCCCGATCTTATTCCATCTCCGGATCTGCGAAATTACATGATTTCAATGACACGGCAGTTTTTGGGAATCGACGAGAAAGTAGTGATAACGGCGATCGGCGGAACATTTTCTCTAGTGGAAATGAATGTTTGTTTGATCTTTGATCAATAATAAAGTGTATTACAGTATGGTCGATCTCTAATGTCGATTGTTGTTGTCTATTCATCTCTTCCATTCATTTCTTCATATCTCATCTTCACTATTTTAGTTGTTCTGGTATCATTCATTCCTCCTCCTCTAATAATCAATCGATAATCTCAGATCAGAAAGCGTCTCTCATCATTCGGTCACGGATTTAGTGGACGAACACTCAAAATGCAACGATCGTTCTTTATCATGCAGATTTTACAAGTACGATAAGATATCGACAATTGCTAACATCGCTATCAGGGATTCCTCCCCTTCGCTATTCTCTCCACTCCCTATACTATTTTCATCATTGGCACCGTTCTCCAATTTAATCTCGGTCTCTTTTCTCTTCTGCTCACTTTCTTCATATGGCTTTGTCCAATTGCACAGGTAATTTTATTTTTTAGAATTTTACAAATATAATTAATCAGGTCATCGTCCAACTTCGATTCCTCGTTCACTCCACATCGTCAACACCTGAAGGAACGAAATCGACTGGAAGCAGAGTTATCTCACTCAAGATCGGCTCCTCTCATTTCAAATGATCATTTCTTCTTCAGTTGTTTTTGTTTGTGTTCATCATTTTTTTCGCCAAATGTATCGTATGCATTACAAAAAAGGGCGCGCGGAATAATATCAAAGATAATGAAATGCGAATCGAACACATATTGCACATATAAATATATATTTCTTGATCTTCGGAACTTTGAAATTGAAATTTCCGTGAACGAATCCGAATGGAAACTAACGACGACTGTTCGTTGTTCACATTTCACTAGAAACCGTCGTGAAAATTCTCGTTAGATATGTAACTTCTGTTTCGTAATGGGGAAATTTTTTTTAAAAAGGGAGCGGGCACGTCATTTCTGGTTGGGCGGAGAGTATTCAGTGATCTACCATGTGACCTATGATGAGTAGTACGGAGATGCATGAACGGTGGGAATGGCATAATTTTCGACATACCGTTTCGTCACCTCTGACTTGGCACATGAACATCGGTATACCATTTCAAGATGAGTGGATAATGATACAGCGATTTAAAAAAAGGAAGAATAAAATATTATCATATGTTGTCAGGAGTTCAGCAAGATGCATTTTCCCATTTCTCTTTGATTTATCGAATTGCAAATTTCATATCTTCTGAACATTTGTTCATAAACTGGATTAATCATTGATTCTCGTAAATAAGCGAACACTTGTGACACATACCTGATAATATTATATTATTATCAACGGAGAAAACGGCTGCAAAAGCACCTGCAAAACAATTTGCTTTGTCTGATTCCTACTCTCATAATACACCACGTCCACCGCTTCCTCTTAATTTAGTGTAACATAGATTTACGCGTATGTAGATAATGTGAAAAAAAATGAAAATTCGAATTCCATTTCACTGAAAACATTGCGTTTATGTTGCTAGACATATGAAATGGATTTTGTTCGATCTTCGGAACCTTCTGATTGAGACTTTCATATGCGATTCCGAATGAAAACTAACGACGACTGCTTGTTGTTCACATTTCACTAGAAACCGTCTCGAACGTCGTGAAAATTCTCGTAAGATGGCTTCCGTTTCACACTGGGCTGCGTGGATTTTTTCTGTTGGTGAAGGGACCATCGGTAAGTCACTTACAAATTCAATGTAGAAATGCGTAAAAATATTTAAGGCATGATAGTCAATTTCATACTAATGGTTATGTTGATTTGCACCGAGAAGAGAGGCGTTGAAAAACTCTACCGGGTAAGGACCATCTGTGGATTTCCTCCAAATCAATAATAATTTATCATTATCAATATTTATCAATAATATTTATGAATCAACAATTATTTATATTTATCAATAATGATCAGATTCCCATCTACGTTTCCTCCGTGCAAGGATTCGTTTTGTGCTCGTTGATTGCCGGCAATGGATATGTGAGTGAATCTAATCACATTCCAAACCTGCAGAAAGGGGTCGTTACTATCTCGATTGAAAACACTGCCTCACTTCTGACCCATTTCTGGAAGTTGGACCAGCTTGTTGAAAAATGGGTAACACGAATCTACATAATATTAGATGTCATTCAGGCTCACCTCATGAATGGTGGTACATTCTTCATTCCAACTATTGGCCCACTTGTACATTACGCTTCGATCGAATTTCTGAATCTATGTGTATTAGTTCGTCTCTTACTCTCAATCAGAGGTTAATAATCGTCGGTTCAGGTCGCTCTATTCGGGATTGCTATGATGTGGACTCTTATTCCCACCACAAGCGTTCTACAATTTCTCTTCCTCACGAGGTTTCCGATCAAAGTTATTGTGCATTTTAATATTATCCTCAGAAGCAATTGGTCGTCGCGCAAGAAACTCTTTTTCTCATTTCTTTTTGTTATCATAACTCAGTGTTATATGATGGTATTTCCCAATTAAACTGTCGTTAAACTCTCAATTCTCTGGTTTCAGCCCGTCATTCCTGATATTATTCCTTCTGATCAATTTCGTGAATTCATAATAGCAACGGCGAGAGAAGTTTATAAAATCAATAACGACGTTGAGATAACTGCATATGGAATCACTTTCAGTCAAGCAGCAATGAATGTAAAAATTATATTTCCATTTGCCTAATGTTAAAATATTCATTGAGAATAATCGATCGATGATTCGTCTTTCCCTCATCTATGTTTTCATTCCTTATTGTTCCGCATACACACTTTTCCTCACTCTCGTTTATCTTGTAAATTAGTTTCAGCAAATATATTTTTTAAAAAATGTTTCAGATTCGTCAACGTCTTCTATTGTTTGGTTCTGGTTTTAGTATGAGAACACTTAAAATGCAGCGAGCCTTCGCTGTAATGCAAATATTGCAAGTGACGTAACTTACTCTGAATTAAAAGATGAAAGAGTACTTCGCAGGGTCTTCTTCCACTGGCGATTCTTTCCATACCAGTCTCCATGTTTCTCGGCGCTTCATTTCTTCAATTGAATCTCCATCTATTCTCTCTCACTCTCACATGTTTTGTTTGGATGTGTCCTATTGTTCAGGTATGTGATCAATAAACAGTAAATGAATTATTCATAATTTCAGGCATCAGTTCAACTTCGATTCCTTTTCCAGTCGAGTTCACATTCGCGATTTATGAGGAAGCCAAGCAAAGTTACCACATTATCTTCTTCCCATGTATAATATTTATTAGAAATCGATGATATGTATTCCTTAACTCATATGCAATACATTCAATGCAGTAATCATGTTAGCTACTAAATTTCATGAGCCCACGCGTGTTGTGACTTTGGGAGGATATAACATTTCCACAATCGTTTATGAAGATCAGGAGGGGGAGCCATTCAGTGACTGTGGTTGACCATCTGCCGTCGTCCCGTCGAAACAGGTGTCCGGCTCATCGATACTTCACCCGTTTGGTGTAGTGTATCGGGTCAGTGAGGAGTGACTGCCGGCGGACGTCCGAGCTGCGGCGCTTCTTCTGGTGCACGGTGTATAGATTCGTGCCGATCAACGATCTCTCGAGTGTTCTGTGCGTGGTCTGCATGAAGGAGGTGACTGAATTCGAGAGAAGCCTCGACTAGAGAGGCCCTCACAGAGCGGAGAGGACGTGTTTGTCGAAGAGCGATGATCGACATCGTTCAGCATGGATGCAACTTCTCTCATGCCCCCGTAGGCAGTCCAGACTGCTCTCTTCCTCCTTCTCAGTTCCGTATCGATGGAGCCGTCGTCTCGAAGATCTCTTCCAAGATAGACGTAAGCATCAGTCTCCACGAGGCTCTCTCCGTGAAGAGCGATACCTGGACAAGGACATCATGCTTTCCTCATAAGTTGTGCCTTTTTGTACCTTACAGTAATCTTCTTCCGATTGATCGTCATCCTCATCGTATCCCCTGCTTCCGTTAGTTCTGTTAGCATTATCTGCAGCGATGCTGTGTCGTAGCCGAGCATAGGCATGCCTTGAGCAAATCGGAGATGCGAGAGGCGCTTCCCATTGACACATTCTCTCCTTCTCCCAGTCGAGGTTACGCATGCAATCCTCAAGGGTCACGGTAAACAGTTCGGGGAATTGTATCTCCTTGGCGTACTTCTTTGTTGATCGTAATGCGGACTGTCCAGTCGAAAGGCTTCAGTCTCTGTATAATGTGACGTTAAAAATCACCAAATGAAACGAAAGGTTGCGATTTGCCTGTTAAAAAAATTCCTCCCAAACCCGTGATTTCCGTCTACCTTGGGATAAAATTGTTCCCTTCAGAATAATCGTTCTATGGCTCGTTTTGCCGGCATATTTGTCTTCATTCCTTATAGTTCCACCTATACACTCTTTCTCACGCTCGTTTATCTTGTATTTTAGTTTTAATATTTTATTTGTGAGTTTTTAAATGTCAGATTTGCCAACGTCTTCGATTGTTCGGTCACGGATTAAGTGAGAAAACGATGAAAATGCAACGATCTTTCTTCGTAATGCAGACCTCGTAACCTCGTAACCTGCAAGTAACCTCGCTCACTCTCAATTAAAAGAAAAAAAGAACTTCGCAGGGTTTCCTTCCAGTTGCTATTCTATCTATTCCAATTTCATTGTTTCTCCTCGCTTCATTCCTACAATTAGATCTCCATTTATTCTCTCTTACCGTCACCTGCTTTGCATGGTTGTGCCCCATTGTTCAGGCATGTAATCAATAAACAGTAACTGAAAATGATTATGATTTTAGGCGGCAGTTCAACTTCGATTCGTGTTTCAGTCAGTTTTTTATATATTCTTTTTACATCCACAACGGAAACAATTTGACAATTTGCAATTTGAATATTACATGAATGAGATATGCTCGAATGATATTAGTCAATCATTTCAACATTATATTCATTGTAAATGTTGTCTGAAATGTATTGATTTTTTTCATGCGTATTTAATGAAGATATTTTAAATGATGTGATTCTCGCTGTGTGAAAGACCTCGAACAATAATAACTAATGATAGTTTGTTGACTACGTTTTAATCGTTTTTCTTATAATGAATCGTATCAATGGTTGTAATCTCATCTTGTGAAATGGTCTCCTTCTCACACTTGGCTGCTCTCTTTTTCTCTGTCGGAGAAGGGATTTTTGGTAGGTTTTACAATGGGAAATGGAAGAACACGGTCCCTTCCTTACGAACAATGTTGACTACTTCGAGTGAAATGAAGTGACCGCGGTCTTAAATATCTCAGAAATCATTATAAAATATCGATCGATCAGGAATGCTTCTCAATCTGTCACTCATGTTAATGCTGTTTCGCACAGAGACGAAAGGAGTTGAGAAACTTTATCGAGTAAGGAATACTAAATTTTAGACGAACTAATTTTTTTGTATTCGCAGTATCCAATGTACGTTTCCTCATTGCAAGGATTTGCACTCTGTTCATTGATTGCTTGCTTCGGATATGTGAGCTTATTTCCAAAACCAATTCGAATAAGCCTCGATCTCTGACAGGCTCATTTGTTCAAAGACGGTACTTTCTTCATTCCTACTATCGGACCACTCGCCAAAGTTACCTCGCTCTCAGTTATGGATAAAGCTGTGCAGGTATTTTATCATCATGTATAAAGCGAGTAACAATTAATTTGCTCAGTTAGTGCTCTTCTTATGTGGAATGATGTGGACTCTCGTTCCGACTACAAGTTTATTACAGTTTGTATCATTAACGAAGTAATTGCTGTATTCGGTTGACAAATCTTCACAAAATGCAATTTCAGAGGATATTGGTCGGCGCGGAAGAAGCTTCTCATTTCATTCCTATTCGTCACAGTGACTCAATGCTATCCTATAGTATATTAACTTTTTATTCCGCAAAAATGTGGATATCATAGCCCTCCCTTCATGAAATTGTTCCATCATCAAAACTGAGAGAATACATGATCTCAACATCGAGAGAAATTCTCGAAATCGACTCTGACGTTTTTATCACTGCATACGGAGGTCCACTAATTCCCAACGATATCAGTGTTTGCCAATATTTCCTTTACAATTTTTGATATTTCGTTTAGGAAAATCGATCACTAATGGGTATTGTTCTCTATTTCGTTATTCTTCCGTATTGTTCATCGTATACACTCTTTCTAACACTCGTCTATCTGGTAATTATCGATAGTTTTCTTAGCTTATTACTCAAGAATTTTTTGTTCTAGAAAATGTTCCTGTTGTTCCTGGGAACGATCCGTCGAGCTTTTCTAGCAACAACAGGAACAAAAAGAGGAAAAAGAAGTTGTTAGTTACTCAGTTTCACTGTTAGATTAGTCATCGTCTCTCAATCTTCGGTCACGGATTCAGTGAGAAAACGATGAAAATGCAGCGCTCTTTCTTCGTTATGCAAATGTTGCAAGTGAGTTCACTTGTTCTGAATTTAGCAACGAAAGATCATTTAAGGGTCTCCTCCCTCTCGCTCTTCTCTCCATTCCACTTTCAATGTTCATCTTTTTGTCTCTTCTCAAATTGAATCTCTACTCATTCTCACTAGTTCTCACTTGTCTTCTCTGGTTGAGCCCGATTGTGCAGGTTTGAATCTTGAAACTCTGATCGATAATTTCAATCAATCGATGACAGGTATCAGTCCAACTCCGATTCGTGCATCAATCATCGAAGAGATCAATAAATTCAACACAATCTCGCGTGAGCAAAATGAGCTCTACTAGACGATAGTAGCAAATTAATTGTCATCATCACATATTCAAGATATTTTAAATAATTTTCACGGTATTCTGGAAAAATTCCAAAAGTGAATGTGTGGTGACACCATCGCCCATTCACATTGTATTTTCGCACTCTCTTATTGTCTCAATTTACAAAGCCTTGGCAGAATGCCGTGGTGTTATCCAAGTTGCCCCATGCTCTTGATTATAAATTCTGAAAATCAGGTAATTGGTCTGCATCTTCGCTGATGATAACTCATCAGCGAAGTCGAACAATACGTGAAATCAGTGGCGTAATATCCATGAGTAATTCGGATAAGACAATTATCCAATCAGCATTTATTCATGTGTGCCACACGAAAAACAAAATATTGTCGGTGCCGATTTTCATGCGATTTATGATTACGACATGAATTACATAATCACTGTATCGGTACGGATTTAGAATTAGTCATAGCCCCGCCCTTTCCCCCTGACCCCCTCTCGCTGGCGCCTCATTCCTACACTTGACACTTGAACTGCATGGAAGAATAAATGAGGGGGGGGAGTGACATTTCCGCAACGGCTTATAACTTTTCTCAAACTCGAGGAATCTGTATGAACTTTTTTCCCTTGTTAGTTATTTGCTCACCTCCATCGACTCGGCTTGTTGCTGTATTTTTCTGACCATTTTGAATTTTCTGCTAATTAGCGAAATTTTAATTAGCTAATTAGTTAATTTGTGGGTTTGAAAGCCCTCGCGATTCTGATCATGATACCACTTTGGTGGAGTTATGCCGAAGGTTTAGAGCAGTTATAAACATCGTTGCGGAAATGTCACCCCCCCATAAATGAGACGAGAGGAAAAGAGGTAGAATAAAAGGTAAAGGTAAAGGTGTTAGGCTTCTACATGCCAGTCGGTCTCGACCACCCCTATGCCTGAGGGGCAACGACTCGGACTCGCTCTCCACTCGGATCTTTCTCATCTTATTTGGGATCCCTTTGAATCTCAGTTTTATTGGTCATCGTGCGAGTGGAATCATTCCACTCTCAACCGCGCGTTGATGAGCGGTGAGGTCGGAATCAAACTGCCAACCCTAATGAATAATGTGCAAATCAATGGGTCCCTCCACCATCTTCTTGTGATTATATTGGAGTCGGTACTTTTCTGTTGGTACACTCTTAGTATACTTATTTAAAAAAATGCTCTTATTCATAATAATTTTGTATAACAGAGATTATTATAGATATTATTGTTGCAATCAAACAGGAATATTTGCACCATGGAAATATCCGACGCATAGATCGCAAAAGCATGAAACCGTTCTGTGGATGATAGTATCCCATCTATATTGCATCTTTCCATTTTCCATTTTCGCAGGACAATTCTGTCATAGATTGTTAAAGAATATGTGAATATATTGACATGGGTTTTCGGAGTCTAATCATAGCTGACTAAGAAAAAAAGATTTCTTAGTAAAGTAACGAAAGTGATTTACTTACAGCAGGATCACGAGCTCTCTCGTAATCTGTTATCTTTCTCCTTTCGCACTCCGTTGCAACCATCTTTACTCTTAACCATCTTTACAGTATACTGTGTGTATTGCTCTAATTGTTGTGCCCTTCTCGATGATTTCGGGTTCTCCGTATTCCTGAGTGTAATATCATTGTATCTGCTGCTTTTTCGTTTTAGAATTATTTACAAATACAATGAATGCTCCTCACCTTCACGACTACAAAAATATATTGAGAGAAGTTTCCTAATTGTACGAATGCTGTATCGTACGTGCTGAAAACATCGGAACGTTTACCGGAACGTGATCGAAAAATCCGATTTTTGCATCTTTGCGAGTGCACATTATCATGATTTGCTTTTATGCTAATTCGATTAATCCCCATCGATTTGCCGGAATCTACCCGGTGTTGCCCCGTGAAATGTGTAACACAAAGCGACAAATTCGATTGCAAAAAAGGGACCGAACCGGCAATTACTGGCATTTCCCGGCTTTATACGGTAATGATGACAATTCGCTAACTTGGTCGGTTTTCGCATTCAATTTTCTCCCTTGTTTTAGACATTTCACCGGGAATGCCCGGGTAGTTTCCGGTAAATCGAGGTGGACAAAAAGGCTCTGTTTTAGTTAACCGGGCCCATGGGATTTAACCGGACCCATGGCATTTAACCGGTCCCATGACAGTTAACCGGACCCAACGAAATTGACCGGTCCCATGACAGTTAACCGGACCCAACGAAATTAACCGGACTCATGACAATTAGCCGGACCCATGTTCAATCAAAATAATAAACCGGACCCATGACAGTTAACCGGACCCATGAAAGTTAACCGGACCCATTGAGAAAAAATGGCAAATACGAACAAAATGGCAAATACGAAAAAAACATGAATGATTTATTGACGAAGCGTATTACTATAATGTGTGATGTTAACGATGATTAATTCTTAACACAAATTCAGTTCTTTCTCGCCTTCACGTTACGGCTCCGTCCTACTTGCGCACTAGATAGTGCCCGATGAAGCCGCAGGACGCTTGGGAGGACGCCCGCCTTTCTTGCCTTTGTTAGGGACAGAAGCAGCAGAGCGTGCTTTCCACCTCTTGGTTTAGTAGGGGAAGAGTTAGGTCGAATTTGAGCGCGCTGTCTATTGATTTTACGCTTGGGAGAAGGGCTGTGAACAGGCTTACGCGGTCGCATTTTGCGGGGAGAGATAGGGAGAACGGCGTTAATCACAGGTTGAGGGGGAACAATGGCGGGAATCACAGGTTGAGGGGGAGGGGTACCAATTTCGCGCCGGTATTGTGCAGTTCAAAAACTTAGCAGTCTCCGCCCACTTTGCCGATACGGTCGTTAGTGCAAATTAGTCCATCTTTCGGAACATTATATTCCCTACTAAGGCACACATATTCTCTAAAATTATTTCATTCCTATTTCATAAAACGTGCATTCCACTGCTATTGAAAGCACATAATAAAATCACGGAAATATTGATATGGCGTGTTAGAATTTCGCCGACTTTTTGCACAGTAGTTTCGTTATTGACGGAACGGAAAATTTACGCACAATAATAGTTCATTTCCACAATGAGATGGTTCAGAATCTTCTTGTTATCGAAAAACCTTCTAAACATGTAATTGTACAAATAACCGAGTAGTCTGTTCTCCGGGATGCCGTTATAGGCCTTCAACTTCTTCTTGAGCGCCCCCCCCCCCCCGCTAGCCTCGATGGATTGAGTGTGGACTCGCCGATCTCTCCTAAGGGTCGACAAAGTGGGTTTGTGGTTGACCCAGAGATGATCGTAGCCGGACTGGAGATTCTTTATCCCTCCATACGCCGCCCACCCATCGGACACGATGAGAGTCTCTGGAAAACGTATTTTAGATTTTCAGTAGGAACCAAGTTTCTAGTTGACGAAGTAAAACTTACGGGGGGCGACGTTGGCATTCTAGTATCGATCTCTTAAGACCTTCACGACAGTGATAAACATAATGTCGTAAAATTTAATATATACAATTTAATGTAAATTATGGAGAATACATACAATTTCGACAGAAAAAAAGGAAATCCAAAATTTTTATATTGCGTAACAATCTGTTCCGTTGGGTCCGGTTAACTGTCAAGGGTCCGGTTAACTGTCATGGGTCCGGTTAATTTTCATGGGTCCGGATTTTTTTTTGACCAAGTATGGGTCCGGTTAATTTCGTTGAGTCCGGTCAACTGTCATGGGTCCGGTCAATTTCGTTGGGTCCGGTTAATTCCCATGGGCCCGGTTAACTAAAACAGAGCCGACAAAAATATGAACCTACTCACGAGTTGCAAATAATTTTCTTCGCAAAGTTACAAAAATAAAACATTTTGATCACGTTCCGGTAAACGTTCCGATATTTTCAGTACGTACGATATTTATATTAACCACATCTTCCAAGAGATACTGAGTGACCCCACGAGACTCTGAACGTTTCGATCACAACCAGAATGTAATCAATCAACAATACCCGATGCAACTTTTCATTCCTTCGTTTGATCATTGAGAGTAACGATGGCCTCATTTGCTCTGGCGCGAGAGGGACTTAGGAAACAAGTGATCTAATCAAATCGAATCACCGATCTGATCCAATGAGATACCTTTGTCGGGCCGGTGACATTGAGAAGACATGTCGACTGCTTGAAGAGAATGCTCGATTGGTAAATTGATCCATTCTGTGTGGCCCAGTCGATCTTGAAAAATATATTTAAACAAAGAAATTTTAAAAAAAGGAGTTGCCACCAACCGAGGCAGGAATATAGAGGAACATTTTGCTGTTCATAAGTTTGTTGATCTCAACGATTCCAGTCCATACTTTGTCCTTGAAGGAAATGTTCGATTAGAGTAAACTGAGAAGGACTCACAAGGAAAGACTCCGGATTAGGTATTAGCTGAGCCTGAGTTGAACAGAAAATAATGCAAAGAAGGAAGAAATGCTTCATATCGAATATTTGGATGGATCAAAAATTGCATCCCTTTTATCTAAGTATAAAAATGGCAATCATGAATCAATCGCTGTTTCGCCTAATTGGAACGTCTGCTCGAAATTCTATTCACCATTTTTGCCACGCTGCTCTCATTCTTTTGAAGGAAAACAGTGTAGTGAGGAAATCGTGGCAAAATGTTCATTGAATAGCCTCTATATCTTAGATTTACAAAACAAATTTCATGTTTTTGCTGTTCCCTTTGATTTCTTCAGTGCTTAATAATGACTATTTAGTGAATATTTATCGTCGAATGAGTGGATATCAGACATGCACTCAGTTCTTGATCTCATCAATGTCTCTACTGCCGTATTTGACGAATCCGGGAATACTCGGGAGTGTCTCTCGAGTGATTTCAACCCATCGGAACTCCTTCTTCCCGTCCTTGTTGAACAGCACGGGACAGTTCTAAAATCAATATTATGTAGAAACACTTTTCGATCGTGAGAATCCACCTGCACGTCGAGATAACCCATATCACACACACGATGGATTATGTAAATAAAATCGATTCGATAAACGTGCCTTGACTGGATCGGACACTTTATCTTCGTCTCTTCCTCTCTTGCACTGAGTCTTCGTCATCATCACTGTATGCGTTGTCATATCAAATCTTCCCTTCACCGATTTCACAGGCTCGCCGTACTCCTCAAACAAATTTCTCATGATTTAACATTTCCTACTATATTCGATTGTTGATTCTTCGTATCGTCCATCGTAAATTACCTTCACAACCATCCAGTATTCCCATGAGAAAGGACCTTTTAAAGCTACTGCGATGTTTACTGTATCTGTCAGAAGAAATTCGGAGATCTTTGGCGGTTCTGAACAAGGATATTATCACGGGTAAACTATAGGATTTGAGAACGGGACAGGACGACAAAGTTGGAAAGGACTCAGTGAGGACTGGACAAGGACAAGGACGATTCATTGGATAGAGGAATAGAAGAACTGGAGGATGGAAAACGATCGGATGAAGAGACATCCTCTTTTATACCAAAAACGAAAAGACACGGAAGCGTCTTTCCTCTCCTCAACTCCACTAAAATCTCTCCTTATAAGAAAGCGAGATAACGTTCTGCTTTGGGAGATTCAGAGAAAAGAACATTCTCTAGTGTCATTAGAGATCGATTTTTGGATTTCAGCAGGATAGACAATGATACTTCAAACGATTGAAGGCGATTGATTTTACATTGCTGATCTGACCATGGAGAACGCCACGTGTGACCCAATGGGTCATTGAAAACGACTTACTTAGTTTGATAATAGTAGAACTATTTTCTGCGAGCAGAGTCCACGTGGATCTCCCTCTGTATTCGCGGCCTCGGGATCTTTTCATCCATTAGCGGTAGGGCAGATGTCGGAGTGACGAAGATCTCGTTGCTTCTCTCTCTCTCTCTCTCTCTCTCTCTCTCTCTCTCTTTCTCTCTCTCTCTCTTACGTTCCCCTATTGCTCAATCTGGGGATTTGCATGTGGAAGAACTTGCTGATATCACCAAGTACTTGGTAGGGGTAGATAGATCATCAATTACTTGGTGTGTACTTGCTTGATTCATATGTTGCAGGATTATGTGTGGGAAATTCAGTTGCTTTCAAGTCCTCCGAATCTATTCCCCTATCTAAAATAGTCTAATCCCCTAGGAATTTCATTGAATCTGTCAAATGATTCACTATCAGGATTTGGTGTGGAAAGGACTGGTAGATTTGAACAAGATCATCGCTCCCAACGGACGAAATTACATGATTCCCTTAACGGTTTGAGTAGTCGAGAGAGCTCCCTTCAACAGTAACTTCCAGGTGGAAAATGCGACATATTCGGAAGCGAATCACAAATACACATGGAGAATCCTGTTCTACAAATCAATCTGCCTTCAAGAATATCAGAAAAAACCGACAAAGGTAGATTCGTTGAGCGGAAATGTTTATGAAAATGCATTTAGGAATTTTGCTCGATTAATTATGGACTTGATAATATTGGGGAACGATTTGCTGTTACTCTCATTCAATCAGAAGAAGATAAATGGACGGCCGAACCAGTGATGAGCGATGAAGAGGTTACATTGTTCTATCATAAACAAAATATCTTATTTTTTAAAAAAAATCAGGAATAAAGACTGATCCAATTCGGCAAAGAATTTCTTAGTTTCAAATCATTGTCAACCTAAATA
The DNA here is from genome assembly GCA_036245785.1 of Pristionchus fissidentatus. NCBI lineage: Eukaryota > Metazoa > Nematoda > Chromadorea > Rhabditida > Neodiplogasteridae > Pristionchus > Pristionchus fissidentatus. Next base: position 16,772,803 of record BTSY01000001.1, on the reverse strand, counting down.
ATTGTTATAAATTAAGCCCCCCTGGGACAAACCTGCACCCAGAAATATGCATAGATCATGTTTTTAACTGTGTTTTAGTGTAGCGTTTATAACTTCAATACATGGCCGCTTGTTTGAAGGGAATAGTTTGTGCTATACTCTGGTACACCGACTTCACCAGCTCATGACATTTGCGGCTGGCATGTGCATCTTTTTACGTCCCTGTCAGAATATATTACTGCATTGCACTTATGCTCTCAGCAATGAAATATTGAAGTGTATTTTTATCTCGTCCAAGGACTATTCTCAATCCACAATTTCCGCTGTCTGAACAGCAGTGTAATGGACGAAGTTTCCACGTTCTTCTCGCGTGATTATGAACCATTTGTAAGTGTCGCGGTAATCTTTGTACTCCGCAGCTTTGCAATCCTGCAACGAGCAATTATTCTTACCGCGAATCTACAGTATATCATCTCGTTTCGTGATAATTTATTGATTACTTTTGTCGGTTCATCACGTGCTTTTCTGCACTGCGTCTTGATCATCTGAAGAGTTGTCTTCGTTTTGTCGCCTTCCTTCGAAGAATCGTAGATCTGGAAGAACTCCACGTATCGATGAAATACATATTTACACATACCCTGATTGGAATGTAATAGTAGAGATTCTGACTGCCAGGAATGGCCACATTCACCATTTCAATATCCGCCCAGAGACGAGTCTTAATTTTAGCGATTATATTTATGAAAAAATAAAGGTTCAGTATTTTGACATTCTTGGTGAAGTCAGACATTATTACTGGTTTTGATTATTTAAAAAAAATGTTGTTTATTATAAAATAATGTAACCTCTTCATCGCTCATCGATGGTTCGGCCGTCCATTTATCTTCCTTTGATTGAATGAGAGTAACAGCAAATCGTTCCCCAATATTATCAAGTCCATAATTAATCGAGCAAAATTCCTAAATGCATTTTCATAAACATTTCCGCTCAACGAATCTACCTTTGTCGGTTTTTTCTGGTATTCTTGAAGGCAGATTGATTTGTAGAACAGGATTCTCCATGTGTATTTGTGATTCGCTTCCGAATTTGTCGCATTTTCCACCTGGAAGTTACTGTTGAAGGGAGCTCTCTCGACTACTCAAACCGTTAAGGGAATCATGTAATTTCGTCCGTTGGGAGCGATGATCTTGTTCAAATCTACCAATCCTTTCCACACCAAATCCTGATAGCGAATCAATTGACAGATTCAATGAATGTCCTAGGGGATTAGACTATTTTAGATAGGGGAATAGATTCCGAGGACTTGAAAGCAACCGAATTTTTACCAGAAACTTGGCTGGATCAGAGAGAGAAATCGTTCCTTCATCTCTTTTTGTGGGCGTTCCTTCAGCAGAATGAGTGAAGACGCAGAGAGTGAAGAGAATCTCAAGGAATTTCATTTTGAGAAATGATCAGTCAATGCCGTTTCTTCTTCCATTTTGTATCGACATTCACCCAAAGTGCCATCACCGATTCAATGAAATTCCGTGCGTGGCTGCAACTTTCCGTTTCACAATTTTATGCGCCTTTACTTACTTAGTTACTTAGTAGATCCATCTTCAGCGGCGAAGCCGCGTGGATCACAGTTTTTCCAATTGCTTCTGTCTCGAGCGCGCGTCATCCAGTGTTGGTAGGGCGCTCGTTGGGAAGACGATCGGGTAGATCGTCCAGTACTGTAGGGCATCTTGGCATACTCCTCGATCGAGTCCCTCCATCTAGCCGGTGGTCGTCCTCGTGGACGAAACAGGTTGGGATGGGGGAATTGCTGCGTGACACGGGTAGACCATCTATCGTCGTCTCTTCGTAGCACGTGACCTGCCCATCGATGCTTCGCTCTCGTGATGTGAACTATCGGGTCCGATAGAAGAGAGATGCGGCGGATGTCGGCACATGACTGATTCTTCTTCTGCTGCATGAATAGCGTAGTTCCAATTAGCGCGCGTTCCAGGGCACGGTGGGTTCTCCGGATGAAGGAGAGCGTCGTCTTCGTGAGTGGCCAGGTTTCAGCGGCGTAGCAGAGGGCGGGAAGCACGTGTGATTCGAAGAGAGATGCGCGTAGCTTCGCATCTTGCAGCTGGGAGGTGATCTCGCGGATGTTGGTGAAGGCGCCCCACGCTGCTCGCTTTCTTCGGAGTAGCTCCGAGTCGATGGAGCCGTTGCCTCGGAGCTCACGGCCGAGGTAGACGTATGCATCTGTCTCCACTAGATCGTCGCAGTGGAGTGAAACTGCAGGCCCGGTGCACCACACGTTCTTCATCAACTGGGTCTTCTTCCTATTGACACTCAGTCCGATTCGTTCTCCTGCGTCGGCCAGCTCCGTGAGAATCGTCTGGAGAGAGACCGTGTCGGTTACGATGAGGACGATATCGTCGGCGAATCGAAGATGAGAGAGTCGTTTCCCATCGATGAGGACTCCTTTGTGCTCCCAGTTGAGTTTCTTCATGCAATCTTCGAGCGCGGCAGTGAAGAGCTTTGGCGAAATGGTGTCTCCTTGTCGTACTCCTTTGCCGATGGGGATGCGAACAGGTCTCTCGAAGGGTCTCATCTCTGTATAGCAGTTGGTGTTGAGCTTCTCGAGGCAGTCGACGTGAGACGAATCGATCCCGGATCGCGTGAGGGCGTTGAGGACTGCGGGGATTTCGACGGAGTCGAATGCCTTGTTGTAATCCACGAAGACAAGACCGAGAGGAAGGTGGAATTCGCGGTGGTGTTCGATCAGGGTGGAGAGTGTGTGGATGTGGTCCATGCATCCGAAGCGTCGACGGAAGCCTGCCTGCTCCACAGGCTGCGCTTCGTCCAATTGCCTCTCCATCCGATTCACGAGAACCTTCGTGAAGATCTTGTAAGGAATGGAGAGCAGAGCGATGGGACGGTAGTTATTGAGATCTGCTCTGTCTCCCTTCTTGTGGATGAGGATGGACGATAAAACATACGGCGACATTGATGAAAGTTGAAGTGAATATCGCCCGATTTAGATAGTACAAAACAAATTTACGATTAATTCGATTTCTTGCTCAAGTCACTGAAATGTGCTGAAAACAAATTCACATAACTCCTGATAAAAATGAACATTTCTTTATACTTTTTTTGTAAGTGCCAATCGTTAGTTGGGTTCATGCTAATTGCAAGCAAGGGACTTTAATGCGAGAGTGGCACATTGATAGATATACAATTTCTACCACACAAACAACTATCGAAAGGACCATCAAACCGAGGAAAATGTAGAAAATAAGTGACAATCTTAGAAGACTCATTGATTTGTAGTCGAGCGAAGTAATTGCTAGAGGAGGTTTGAAATTGCGCAATCGAGAAATGTGCCGAGGAATCCAGAATTCGTCAATCTCAATTCGTCCTATTTTTCACTCCCTTCATTTTTTAACTCACTCTATCCTGGTCGAATAATCTCGTCAGAACTTCGTTGACCGCCCATACAATCTTCTTATCAGTGGCTTTCTTGAATAAGTAATGCGATGAAAAACTCTTTGAGAAAGTTGCCAAACCGGGAGTGGAAGGGTCGTAGAAATTGGCTAGATCGATACTGAAACGTATCGATTATGCGATAACAATCAATAATGACTGTGGTATTTTTGTTTCCACTGGCATCGCAGTTTATTCACATTGCAAGAAACATCAAAGGTGCCAACAATTTCTCCAATGGCGCGAGCTCAATGGGATAGCAGACAGTGAATCCATTGGCACGTTTGATCAGATTCAACTCCATTATCCAATTGAGACTCATTCCAGTCACCGTGGTCGGATCTTCACAAAATTTTTTCAACAAACTTCGGCTATCAACAACCGTTTTTATCTTTCGATTTCCCAGAATCAGTTTGTATACCTGTAATGTCAACTTATACTTGCTAAAACTGAAAGTAATTGTACATCATCGAACATGAAATCAGGTGATTAAGTCCAGAAATTTCTCGTTCCTTCTTGAAGTGATGTGATTAGGCCAGGGAAGGTTCTGAAATCGAGATTCTTACGGGGTGCAAAAAAACAGTTCTTCGTACGTTTCCTTGTCAGGTGAGATAACGACGTTGTTTCCTCTGAAACCAGCCGAGTGATGGAAGACAATTACAGTGAGACTGAGAAGGAAGAGAACACTTACGAAATATGAAACTGATTTGGCAACTGAAAAAAAGACCAATTGAATTTTAATTAAGAGTGGAACTACCTACTAATCGATCGAGCGTGTAATTGAGTAGAAATTCACAGAGAGAAGCGAGAGAAAGTGCAATGAATATGAGAATGAGAATTTCCCATTTGAAGACTGTGAAGAAAGAGATTTCCGATTCCTCTACGTTGCTTCCCCTTTGCCTCTCGTAGAAACGATCCTAGAAATACTCAATACAAACCTGGAAATACAGAGCGTGAATTTGCCAGGGGCGGTTCTTCAACCTCCTCGCTCCAAGCGCTCTATCGTTTTATTGGGGGGGGTGACATTTGAGCAACCGACATTTGAGCAACGGACACTTGAGCAACCGACATTTGTGCAACGGGCCATAACTCACCAAGGATTGAGCATAGCGCTATGGCAGTGGTACCATTGTGATCAGCATCAGAAAAAATAAGATTTCATAATTAATTTATTAATTAGCATAATTAACGAGATATTAATTAATTAATTAATTAATTAACTATGAAATCTCAATTACCAGATGCTGATTACAATGGTACCACTCCGACAGCGCTAGGCTCACTCGTAGCTGAGTTATGGCCCGTTGCTCAAATGTCGGTTGCTCAAGTGTCGGTTGCTCAAATGTCCGTTGCTCAAATGTCACCCCCCCCCCCCGTTTTATTCACCAAACGAGAGAGTGTGGGGAAGGAGGAATTGGAAAACTGTTCACTAAGTCTAAGAAAGGAAACCTTGGAGAACGTTCTTCTGGCAAATTTGATTTAAATGAATGACTAAAATATCGATAAAGACTCACAATACTGAATCGAACAACGCCACTGTGGTCGAATTGGGCTACTCTTTCTCTAGAAAGCATCGATCCATCCATTCGAGTTAGAGTTCGTCCCTCGGATATATTACGGAGAGTACTCTTCGAATCTTAAGATGACATAAGTAAAAAAAGGAAATAAAGAAGTGACGAACCAACTTCTTTGACAAATTCCACTTTGATGTCTAACATCTGAGCCACAATATTCCATAATTCTGTGAAAACTCCAGTCAACTTTTCTTCACTGTCAGCGTAGATGAATGGATAGCCCCCCACCGTATTCGACAATCAATGCCATCTCTGAAACTATAGAAAATGTGTATTAAACTGCCATACTATTGGAAATGGATGCAATATTGTGCAAAACGATGGGTATTAGTGGGCGAGAGAAGAAACAAAAGCAGTCAACGTAAGCACGTGTTTCGATCTTTCCCACCCAGTAGCCAACATCTCGTTGCTTCTCGTGTGAAATTCACACACGGAAGTCGCAGAGATCAGAAACGGAGAATGGACAATGCTCACATGTTGAAAAAATGGTCACATGTTGGAGATACGTTGTAAACCTTAAAAAAATATATTCGATTTCAAATAGCGTTCGAGATGTGAGAGCACGTTCTCTTCATTTCGCACATTTTCTTCGATTGTTGGTGGATTAGAGAGTGCACGGCGTGAAGAGGCCTTGGTCTCACTTTTCGAACTCAAATTTAAAGGCAATTCCTTTATTGAATGGAAGTTACAGATTACATTTGTTGGAGAGGAAGAAGAAGAGGAGCAACAGCCCACAAAGAAGAAGTACAGACCCAACTAGCTCTGTGAAGGATTCCCCTATTAGGGACCACCGAACCGCTAATTCCAAAATCAGAGCCGACGAAAAGTACGAAAACACAGAAACGATTATCTGCACAGAAAAAGCTGCTTTTGCTATTAAATTGGGTTTCTCGGGGGTGCCGCTCTCAATTCTATTGCTTATTATGAAGTTTAGATATCAGCGCGATAGCGGAAAGAAAATACGAAAAATCTGTGTGAGCAAATGTGTTTTAATTCTGGTGCGAACTTCAGTGATTTTAAATAATATTTAATAACTACTGTTTCAAGGGGTGCCGCTCTGAGATTTTATTACTGCTGAATTCTATGAAATCGAGTGCAGCGTTGAGAGAAGAATAGGGAAAATCGGTATGAGCAAACATAATTTATATTGGCTTCAAATTTGACGGGTTTATTACTGTAGCCGTTGATTACGAACCAGTTATATTTTACATAACATATTAAAAATTAACTTTTTGTGCTTAATGGCTCCATTCTATTAGTTAGATGTTGAGAGTAACTGTATATATCAAATTATGTCGATGAATGAGTAAAAAAACACGAAAAACGAACGACTCTGACCCAACAAACAGACATCGCCCCACCGAACTCCTGGCGCAACGATGCGGCACGAATTCGGTTGGGTGACTACACCACGGTGGGCGGGGCTTAAAAACTTGTCTGATACTGGCTGAACTGGTAATATTTGATAAATCTGGAAACGCTATCGTGATTCTGCATCCCCCATTACCCCAAACGCACGAAATTAGCATTTTTAGGAACAATTTTCAATTTTACGCGGTGGTCCCTAGTCCCCTATCTGTACCATTATAAAATCAGTTATTGATAAGAATACCGTAATTTGGTGTAGTTCGCTAGCACTAGTCCTTTTTCGTGCGACTACCGTATCCC